>OY756228.1:2507500-3757500 GCA_963576875.1 Acrobasis repandana
TATCATTAATCAGTCTGTACCAGAATCATCAATATAGCATTATAGAGTATACGTCCAAGTATTCGAATCGAATATTCGATGTATCGATTATGTATCGGTAATTCGATTACGCCACACGCATTGTGCGAAGGCAGTCCATCATTTGGTGAAAAATGGTAGCGTCACTATGTTAACGATGGTATGTATTGTGGCTTCAGATTCTGAAAAAGTAAGCCTTGAATAGCAACTAGTAGAAGGGAAATGAATATTGGCCAATATTCGTTTCCCTTCTACTAGTTGCTATTCACTATCGCGTAAATTCCGAGTACAAAATATGATTTGTTAACATTGATTTAAATGATATGTTTTCCAATTTTCTGTAGTAAGAAAATAACAGAATTTATTACAAAAAATTCTTATGTTCTAAATTCTATCATAAACTCACGATTTCCAAGGCTAGCGCACATTTTGGCCAAAGGTTAAGAAGACATTCAACGTGGGAATCCCGCCAGCCTATTGGGCACCCTGAGAAGTAAAGTCCATCTTTTTTTTACTACCAATATTTAGTTTAGTTATTCGTTTTAGTTTAGTTTTAAAAATCATGATTTCTCTCATCTCAGCGTATTCCCGTTATGCTGCGAAGCCCGGGGTCCGCTTTCGGGGTTTTTTCTTCTCCACTTTACACTGTTTTCAGCATTAAATGTAGGTAATATAAGCCACTTCTATTTTATTTTTTATTTTTATTTAATATTTTTTAATTAAATATTAACGTTCTCACTATAAACTGTAAACAGTGGTTCATAGAATAGTTTGAGGGGTTATCTAGGTTTTAGTAGCTTAAAATTTTAAATGATATCTCCGTTTCCTTACAAATAATTTATTTCCAATGGGGCAGTACTGGACTCCGTGTATCGTCTTAAGTTCACTCATAACAACTTTAACCCTTTACTCACTTTCCTATTAGGCTCACACAGGCCATTTAAGCCTGTGTGAGCCACAGTGGTCTAAATAGTACCTAGTATTTTTTCACACCTCGCTTTTCAACATCGGTTAAAACCAGGTTATTTAATATTCAAGTACCCACATGCCAGCATCCAATATCCTGTGTGTACAGATTAAAACCGTATCAGTTACGAGCCGCTGCGCTAAGCTTTGAACGCTCATCCATAAAATATTAGGTTTCATATTTTGTTCCGATATTAGTGATCGTGTACAGGTAAGGAAAATATTATGTTTTGCTTTCGTAAAGGAATGTGAGGATATTAGGTAAATAGTTATGGAAATCTTTATTTATAACAAAAATTCTTAGGATATTAATCTTTTAAAGGCTCAGGCAAACTAGCGTATCTTTTTGAGTTATTGCGTATAATGAGTTTGTCTTGTCCACACTGCATTCGGTTACATATGAAAGTCCAAGTTCGTGCTTCACGGCTATATGTAAAGAATTTCATATATCGTAAATCCGCTACTTTCCAACAAGTCAAATCAGATACTTATGAAATATCTAACCGTGACGTCATAGTTTCTTAGGGTCAGTCAGTATCAGTTTTTCTGCAAAAATAAATCTGAAATCACGTTCAAAATGGATATGATAAATCACAAGTGATATTCTTTTGTAACGTTTTATTCTTTTATCAGTACAAAATAATTTATTTTTGACCCAGGACACCCACTCAATGCGCAACTCATTTTACGCCCAAATAAAAAACCCTCCGTCGTATGCCTGGGTCCTAATAAAAGCAGAATTGTTATTGATATATTTTATAAAACTGTCAATGTCAAATTGTAAAAACCAGTAAAAGATGTAACCGTTAGCTGTGTTTTCTGTCAACAAAAATGTTAAAAAAGCTTATGCCTAACCCTGCACTGCACGCGGTCTCAACAGCCGGCCAGCATTAGTCATCGCTGAAAGGTGTCCGGAGGGAAATTACGTGCGGCCACGGCGCGACCGCTGACGGCCGTTTGTTATGCTTGCGCCGAGACGTGCAAAAAATGTAATGCGGTTAGACTGAAACGACGAAGGAAGCAAACTACTGGACTTAACACGGAAAAATGTCGTCGTGAATGGAAATAAAAGAGTAGACAAACTAGTAGAATATTTTGTGATCAAATAAAAGAAAAATGTTAAATCATAGTCAAGAACTTAGCGGAAGATTGTGATACATGGAAACCACCAACAAGAAAGAGCCTTGCTCTTAAAATAAAGGAGAACAGCTAAATAATTTTGAAAGTTGATTGATTAAAAGATTTAAATGACACACGAATGCCTCAAATATTCTTAAATACTTTCCATTTGTAAGTAGAAAGAAAAGTCAGTGGTGGATATTAAGTATTTCGATTAATAAAATATTTAAAATCCATCAATTTACGTGGTCAATAAATTAGCAGACTTGGGTATAAGAGAAACTTATTTAGATTATGGTTTGGCAAACATTTTGCTGAAGAAAAACAAATTTAATCTTTAAAAAAAGTTTCTTTAAAATTCTTTAAGTTTATTTTGTTTCTGTATAACACGTCATACATAATATCATTACATCACAAAAAGTATCTTCTAACTTTCTACACTTTTACCAAAACGTTAATTTAAAAAACTAACGTCAGGTGAGAAGACGCAGTCCCGTTACCAGATACCTAATACTGTATATGCCAATTTTTCCCACACGCGCACAAAGGGTTAAAAGGCCCGTCTCCATTGTAAAAGGATATCTAATTTCCTTGAAAGCAAAATTGGCGTAACATTGCCAAGGTGTGTTTTTTTACTTTTTTGTACCACTAACCCTTTTGCGCCGGTGCCTTTTGTCGTTTTTTAAGCGTAAAGAAAAGGCGGTTAGTTTATATCCGGCCTTCTTTGACATAGGGTTACGTTTTCGAGTGGTATTAATTATTTGAAGTGTATTTGGTTTTTGAGTGGGTTGACGTATATTGTGGGAGTTTATTGTGGTTAAGATTTTGATGGATTTTATTGAATTACGGATTTGTATGGGGTAATTGAGTTCTGAAATAGAATAGTTATGTATTTAATGTCTGACAAATCTATGACTTATGTTTCGTTTACATCAATACACGACAAAGCAGAAGAAGTATATTTATAAGTATATTCTAATTTATACAAATGTGTTAACTTTTTTTTTTTTTCTAATAATAATATGGATTTCCTTACCACTTTTTTGATATTTTATCAACGTGTAAAGATAACAAAAACCTCGCAAGGAAACCTGCATACTAGTGAATTTACTACTATACTTGAAATGAAGAATGCAATGGCAAACCACTCCATTATCTCTGCCAAAATCGACATGGTGTGCGTGCGTCTCTTTACATACAATGACACTGTTCTTTAGATGTAGTATATTTAAAGTCTAAAAAAATTTACTGAAACTATTTTAAGTGTGAATTCCGTTCAAAAAGTTTTTCAGTATCAGAAAAACTTTCCCTAAAAAAAATATTTAATTTTAACTGTAATATCACTAACAGACTATAGTTGATGTTATAATTTATAGCGCTACCTTTTTTTAATTGAATAGAAGGATATTAATTTTCACACTTCATCAGTCGCCGTGAGATTAAATTAAAAAAAAAATTATTTCACGCGAATAAGGAAGCATCTGCCGCCACCTGACGGCAACCCTATCACCTTTCAACTTTTTAATTCCTCCGGTCGGAGAGACCCATAGCGGATTTCAAAGGGTTTGTCTTTTGTACAGTTATGAGACCAGCTGTAGTGCGTTCTCACGAGATGATAGCGGATTTTGCCATTTTTTATGGAAAGGGTTAAGATGCAACTGTTATTAGTTGAAGGGTTAAAGTGTTGGAAAGGTGAGGTCAATTAGTGACAACGGTATCAAAGCAGACAATATTGTGTTATTATTTTTTACCAAACAAATCTTATGTACAGATACATTATTACGTCCTTATCCCTATGGTGGTAGACAGAGCTTAAAGGCCATAATACCCAAAGGCCACGTTTAGCGTAATAATAATAATAATAATAATAATAATAATAATAATAATATCATTTATTTCGACCAACTTCGGATCATAATTACAATTAAATATACATTCTTAAATTATTAAATAAATATAATAGTCAATTCAAATTAACTTGCAGCCAGTACATGAACCATCGCTGCATGGTTCATGTACTGACAGTCAAATCTGTCTGAAAATACCTTCAAGATGCCGCTAGGGCTGGCACGAACCCGGCGCATCAAGGATGTGCACCGTTTACGCATTATTGTGTAAAAACAATCCATGCGGTACTCGGCAAACATCCCCGACGCACTGCAGAATCGAGGCAGCCCCAACAGCATCCTAAAGGCATTATTAAATTGAACTCGCAAAGCGCTGTACTGTTTTTGGGTATAGTCCACCCACAGGCTGTTCGTGTAGAAGGATGTACAAAATGCCCTACCAAGCAAACCTGCGTGCGATCATATTTGTAATGGCGGGCGTGACGATGGAAAAATGGAAGCAAAGTAGAGATGGGTTGCTAACAGCATCGCCTATAACATGATTCAGATTTGCCCATTCCCTCGATCAGCTTTTACGATTTATGCGGAAAGAGATCTGCTTCGATCAAATTAAAAAAATATATGATTTTTGATGATTTGATGAGGGACAGAAGTTCTTCAAGTCAACTTTGATTATCAGGCACTTGTATGTATGTATGAATGTTGGACGAGTTGTTTCGTAAACAGTATTGTACAAAATTAAACACATTCAAGTACCCAATTATGACGAGCAGGATGGTTCTGGAAAGGGAGTTAACATACTAACCAATGTGAACAACTTTTACTATGGGACCATCTCTGAAATCGCGAAAAAATATCCGCAGCTCCATACATTTTGACACGGTAGGTATTTAATTTTGTATGGTATGGTATTTGATTTCTGGGATGGTCCCATAGTATAAGTTGTTCACATTGATTAGAACGTTTACTACCCTTCGGGTTGATACCCCCTTTTTGTAACACGTTGTATAACGACTAACAAAATATACTGAAACTATTTGAAGGGTGAATTCAAGCCATGATATTGAACAACTTTCTCCAGGGAACATATATCGAAATATGAAAAAAATATTGTTTTGCTTTCCATACAAACTGGTATTAGTTGATAGTTTAACTGCTATGGAAAACCAAAAATTATTTTTCATAGACTGAATTCCCCCTAAAATAGTTTCAGTATACGAGGGCGGAGTGATAAGTCTGGTAAAAATGAAACAAGGAGACAACTTTATTTAAAAATTATGATTTATTTTTCAACGTAATTTCCATCTAACTCAATGCACTTCATCCAGCGTTTCTCAAGCTTTTCGATCCCTTCCATAAAGTACGACTTAGGCAACCCTTCGAAATAGGCATTGGTTTTGAGCATGATCTCCTCGTTGGAGCTAAATCTTTTTCCACCGAGCCATTTTTTTAAATTCGGAAAATGCCCTGTATACTTTATCTGGTTTTATTAACGGTAACATGATAGCGGCTGGTACATTCTACGCTTTTTCTTCTCTGTCTTTCGAACATGGAATAATACGTAGTACGTACTTGTATCAGTAAAGTAAAAGTAAAGTCCGAAATAACGACATTTCCACTCGCAAACACTAAATACATTGGAAAAGTTTTCCGATAAATTGGCGTATCAATTTTGTTTGCTCAATCCAGTTGCTGAACCTTCACAAATAAGTTATCATAACTTGTTATAATGTTAGAGAAAAAATATGCCCGTGTTTGCTCGCCCCCGATCCACTGCTGAAGAGAATACGTGAAGGACAGAAGAGACAGTTGTTTTAAATCAGAGTTCTTTACCTACAAGTTGTTGACACATGTCATATGTAAAGTATTATAGTTTTTATTTGTTTCGAATATCAAATTGCCTATAGGTGTGTAAGAAAAGAGAAAAAGCGGCCAAGTGCGAGTCGGACTCGCCCATGAAGGGTTCCGTAGCAGCAAGTAACATAATATAAAAGTTGTAAAAGTAAATTGCGGTTTATGATTTATGACGTATTAAAAAATGATACCGAGACTACTATAGTTTTAATTGAAAGTACATACTTTGAGGTATATACCACATTTTTTTCAGAATTATTTTAGTAATATTTCAAAAGTGGTGGGGAGACACCTCAAATTTTAACTTTGTATTAGATTATCTCAAGACTGGGGGGTTTGATCCACGTAGTTTAATAGCAGTTTATGTTGAATTTTAAAAGACCTTTTTAACGATACCCCACACGTTGGGGTTAGTCCAATTTAATTTTATAAATTCACTTTTCGTTGTATGGGAAAAAATCATTTTTTCATAATTTTAAAAACTAACTTTTGGAACTTCAATATACTCTCCACCAGTTTTCGTGACAATCAGTGCAGTAGCGGCGGAGTACGAGCCCGGACGGACATACAGACCGACGGACGGACGGACGGACGGACATGACGAAACAATAAGGGTTGCTTGTGGACTACGGAACCCTAAAAATGGAATATCAGAGCTTAGAAATCATAAAAGAAGTTTGTTAAAAATATTGTGTAATTACAGCAGTCTTATACAGCATGTTCTAAAATAATATCTTTCGGTTTTACAAACATAAAACCAAATTTTATACCATTTTCACTCAGTTTACCTTTTAAAATTTCTTTAGGCACGTTGGGCATTTTTTGAGATCGGAAAAACAATTGAACTCACGACACTGTAACCGACATCACCTTGTTTAAGTTTTCATTTCTGTCGGCACTCCCGAAGTGCCACTGTTAATTTATTTTTTGTATTTTTGAGATCATATGAAGTTAAGACAACAAAGTTTGTTGCCCTATTAAAGATAACATGGGGATGTTACCTTTAAAATTATTCTATAATAGCGAAAAAGCAAACATATGGCGTCGGGAGTCTCTTCAGAAACGAACTTCCTCATGTCTTGTATAACCTAATTTTTCGTAACATGTATTACTTTTCCTCCCTCTTAACTCCTACTACGGGCCGCATTACGGAACTAAAAACACTGAATGAGTTTGCCTCTAAGAGGACAGTGTCGCGTAGGCTTTTAACCTCACAAGGACACTGAAACAGGCAAAGAATATTCCTTGCCTGGTCCAGATAGTCAATCACTCCGCTCCGCCTGCTGGAATAAAAGCCGTGACCTGAACACGGTCTCCAGATTCCGTGCGAGTCCACGATTTATGGCTTTTTGTTTACCATTACTGTTTCTCTATTCTATGATATATGTGTTATTTGAGGTATAAATTCAGTGGTGATACAAAAATATATTTTAAGAGTCCCCTTACCCTAGACAGAATCAGACTTTCCCATAGAAACGATGTCTAGCTCTTATTTTGAAACGACATGCCAGATTTTATGCAAGATTTGTAATTTCAAAGAAATTGCATATTGCTAACTGGTTTTCCATCTCATATCTATATATCTCATATATATCTTCTATTTCTATATCTTATCATATTTGACTATCATACTGATGGAAAAACTTCTACACACTTATATTTTCTTTAAAGTTTATATTTTGAATGTCGAAAACTAGTTATGTATATATATATATAGAAATTTCTTTAAAATGACAATATATTGCCGAAATTTGACATTTCATTTCAACTTCTGACTTTTGCGTTGTATGTTCTTTAGACTTGTCTACCCTGTAAGATTTAAAGACGTGACAGTGTATAAGTATAACTAAGTAAATCATACTAAAATTACCCAATGCCTTTGGTAACGCGATAGCCTTGCAAGTTGTTTGCACCACAAATGCTATTTGCCGAATCCGGCGACCAGTGGCGGTGTCACGTTGCCACGTTAGCCAAATAAACCTAAATGCTTGTTTGCACAGCGAAAACCTATATCTGGCGGCGACGCTTTCAATTGGCGGGATTATAGTTGTGGAATTTTTGGGAAAAGCGATGGCACGGTAATGTGCTTAGAGCGATCTTAAATATATCAATAGTAACAAAATACTCACTTTTAAATAAAAATACAGCAAAGTTCAGGACTAACTATATACATTATATGTTTCGGAAACACGATTGCTTAAAATTTTCTCGATAGAAAAACATTGTGAAGTTGCCTCCAAATCACCTCAGAATTATACTAAAACGGAAAATATTCAAGAAATACAATAAATTAGCACTTGTAACTGCTTTTTACTTGTTTGGATTATAATTGTATTAAGCATAAGGCAGGCATCATAGGTCTTATTTTTTAAATAACTCTCAAATATTCTTTATAAAACGAAAAAAACCAAAAACCAAAACTGTCTGTCGCTTCGGCTAGAGTAAATTTGCTTGCGTGGAAGCGGGAGCAAAGCATAGATTATCAACATCAGGCCCAGCTTTAACAGCATTCTGTCTTTATTAATAAAACGGTCAGAACTTGAATTATACCTAAGCGCCTCGGAGTTTGGTACATACTTGGTCGGTAACTTGGTACACAACAGTAGGGATGCGCCGCAGTGATGAACAGGAGTTCAATCCTTACTAGGCGTGTCTTGTACTTATGTTCGGTAATTTTCAACTACCACCACTTGCTTGCGATGAAGGAACCTATCGTGAGGAAACCTACATACTAAAAAAATAAAAAGAAAAAGCGGCCAAGTGCGAGTCGACCTCGCCCATGAAGGGTTCCGTAGCAGCAAGTAACATAATATAAAAGTTCTAAAGGTAAATTGTGTTTTACGATTTATGACGTATTAAAAAATAACTATCTATGATACCGAGACCGCTATAGTTTTAATTGAAAGTACATACGTTGAGGTATATACCACATTTTTTTCAGAATTATTTTAGTAATATTTCAAATGTTACGGTGGGGGGACACCTCAAATTTTAACTTTGTATTAGATTATCTCAAGACTGGGGGGTTTGATCTACATAGTTTCAAAGCAGTTTTTGTTGCATTTTAAAAGACCTTTTCAACGATACCTTTTCCACAACCTTTTCAACACACAACACACACACACACGCATACACCCACACACACACCCACCCACCCTGCCGCACACACACACACACACACATTCACCATGCCTCCCCCTTCTCTCCCTAACTTAAGTAGCAATTATTATGTGGCTGATGTTCCCATTTTATACTCGTATTAATTAGCTAAATGTAGATTTTACTGTTCCATTATAGTTTTTAAACTTTAATTTTCCCCGCCGCTCGTCCAAAACTGTAAAAAGTATTGTGCTAATTCGTTCTGATTGCCCGCGATACAGGGTTTTGCCTAGTGCGGGAGTCGTTGGTTAAGCTCATTGTCAATTTCTTTTTGGTAAATAAATGATTTTGTATTTTTTTTGATACCCCACACGTTGGGGTTAGTCCAATTTAAATTTTAAATTCACTTTTCGTTGTATGGGAGGCTGAAAAAAAAAATGTTTCATAATTTTAGAAACCAACTTTTAGAACTTCAATATCTATCTCTCGACCAATTTTCGTGACAATCGGTGCAGTAGCGGCGGAGTACGAGCCCGTACGGACAGACAGACGGACGGACATAACGAAACTATAAGGGTTCCTTGAGGACTACGGAACCCTAAAAAAATCCTTCACACTATTACTACGTTTCGTCGTCACACGACTATAAGTTTACTAGTAAACTACAGTAAAACACACTAGTATGTGAAATGGCGAAATGGCAAACCACTCCATTATCTCTGTCAAAAAAAGTCATTGTGTGCGTCTTTTTGCATACAGCGACATCGACAATAAGGTAAGTTAGAAGCAAATGAGACGAAGCAGACCTTGAAGTGGCGCCCTCATTTAATATAAATTGTTAACTATTCTTAGTTCTTAATGTAAGGCACTAGATAGCCCTTTAAATTATTTTATGAACCACCGTTAAAAGTATTTATATTAGTCCGACTAGCTTTAAAACTTGCCTCCGCCAAAAGTGGCCACTTTTGGCGGATGCAAGTTTTAAAGCTAGACGGATCACCAATAATAGTATCAACGGCAGTTCATAATAGTAGATTGTGCTACAAGGCGTAAAGGTAAATAGTTTTAACGCGAGAGCGCTACTTTGAATCCAGAGTGAAACGAAGGATGCCACAATAGAATCACGAGCCTAGCGAGGGATTCTACGGTGGAATCATGAGTGAAGCGAGGGATTCAAGTATATCGCCCGAGATAAAACTATTACCGTACACCATGTAGCACATTTTTCTTTTCATCTCCATCTATGAGAAAAAGCAAATATATACCTATAACGAAAGTAGAATACCTACATATACCTAATCAGGGTTTAACAGTCAGTTACTTACCTTTATTTGGTGGCGTTTTCACTGAAGAAGTACTATAAAAATATTTTTCTAGGACCACTACATCTTATACATTTTCCAGTCATTAGAATCGTTTCATTACTTTTTTCTTGTGTGTTAATTCTTTATATATTTAAATATGTATATTATACGTAAACTTCATTTTTATTTTCTATCGGCCTAATCAAGAAATTACTTACATTTAAAATAGTTTAAGTAAAAATAACCTAATAGTTCCATAATATAAGACTATTTAAATCAAAGACATCTTGAGCGTTTTGATTGGTTTTTAATAAATTATTATTTTGAAGCAAGAGAACCAAAACATTTTGACCTACAGTCATCCACGTAAAACGTGTTGTATTCCAATTTTAAAAAATTACGACGCCCTTGCCTTTATTTTATAATTTTAAAACTAAATTCTTCTTTTTTTTAGCTGACTGCTAATATTATTTTTGATTCTACATTCGTGTTCGGTTTTCAAATGTGTTTTAACGCCTAGGGAATTTACTTTTTACTTTTCAGTGTCTAGAGAATTACCAGTGACTTTAGCCCCAAATATTTGGGATAAAATCATCGTTTTTCGAATAGATGAGATGAAAAATAATTTAAAGGGCTATCTAGTGCCTAACATTGAGAAATATGGAATTTTTTACCATATTTACAAGTTAACAATTTATTTTAAATGAGGGCGCCACTTCTGCTTAATATTCACCTTTACATTACTGTTAATGACAATAGTATATGTTTATAGGTACTTACATTAAATGTATTTCAAAAGTACTTATTTTATTTGGGATATTGCATCTATCTTTTATCTGTCATTTAGATGCCAACTTTCTTATCTTTTCTTTTCCTGAAGATTGGCAGGTAGCTTTTGGTTCAATAAAAGGTTAAATAAATAAAATGATTGTAAATTTTATACCAACAGTGGTTTTTGTCCTAATCCAAATATAAGTGGAACAAGGAATTTTCGTGTAATAAATACTCATATATCTCAATATCGAATGTCGACAATCACGCCCACGAAGCAAAAATAAATACGAAACTATAAATAGTAGAATAGGAAGCCATATTTTCCGACGATCCACCCCGGTATCTGTCCGAAAAAATAGTAGACAATCTAAGTTTTTCTAGCGCCCTTTACCCTATAACAACCACTCAATCTAGAACCTTGATGCCCTTTGTAATTCATATAACATTGTTCATAAGATTTTAGTTTTAGAGGTATCTGTAAATTGGTTTTATATTTGTGGGGGCGTGTGGGGAGAAATGGTAGCAAATCATTACTGACAGTTGACCAAAAGGGGGTCTGCGTCCCCTAAAATATGTATGAGGCTACGGAAGGCCTGTTATGGTGTCCGAATGTTGATAAGCCAAGCTGGGGGCCGGAAGATTGGGTATTAGGGTACCAGATTAGGACTGTCCCATGTTTCGCCTGTTTTTTATTACTGGATGGAATTTTTGACGACGTTTGATATTGGGAATGGATGGTGGTGTGTTGAGTACTGATTATAAGGAATGTTTCAAATGGTAAGAGGTATACACCCTTTACTTAAACTTTAAACAAGATTTTTTTATAGGTTTTTTTAGATTAGTTTAAAACAGAATTTGGGGCTACCCTATCAGTGTTTTTTTGTCCATTTATATTTATTTACTAGCTTTTGCCCGAGGCTTCGCTCGCGTCCTTTCTTAGCGGATCATAACAACTACCTGCATGCCAAATTTCAGCCCGATCCGTCCAGTGGTTTGGGCTGTGCGTTGATAGATCACTATGTCAGTCAGTCAGTCAGTCAGCTTTGAGTTATATATATTTAGATAACCTGGTTAAAAAATATTGCAATAATTATATATTTATTTTATTATTATCGAAGCATTGACATCATATTTATTTTACTTTATTATTCAAAACTGTGTTGTAACTAAATTCTTAGATAGGAATTTACCGTCTTTACATAATTTATATTCAATTAAGATTATTTTGTTACTTAAAAGGCTGTATTATTTGAAGTATGTAAGTAAATGTATATTGAAATAAATAAAATATTTTTCACTTCCCATAGTAACTAGATCACGTGACTTCGATTTGTATGAAAACCTATTCTTTTTTTCGTTTTTGATATACATTTTTTAGAGATAAATTAGGGAAAAGTTGTTCAAAATTATGAACTGAACCTTGTATATCCAACTTTTACAAAGTTCTCTTAGATAATATGACAAAAATTTTAAATAACTCTATAGTTGCAACAGTTTTTTTTTGTAAAAACGGAAGCCGTGAGAACTTTGTAAACTTCAGACACTAAATCAAAACAAATATCGATCTCTACAAACGTCATTGTTGCCACAACAAAGTCCAAATCCCCTTAAATCCGAGAAATAGGATTCTAACACAAAAAGTAAAAAAAAAAAATCGCTCGTTGACTTTTTCAAACTTACACAATAGTTTTGGTGTGATAAAAAATGATTCAATGTCGGTAGCAGTGTAAGCTACCAAAGCACCAACACGATTGTATTTTTTTTCTGTCAGTTTTCGAAAAGGGTTAAGAGTTACAAGTTGGATTTGGGATTTTGGTATTGTTATTGCAAGGTTTTATGATGATACTTACACGAAACTTTGTTAATTTTGCGATATCCAATAGCAGTGTCAAGAAATTTACAAAAATATTTGATGTTTACTTTTACAGCTTGTAAGGGGCATATGCGTAATACATCGAACCACGGCCTATACTAGATTACTATTAGTATAAAGAAATTGAAAAAACGGTAAAAAAATCCACACAAAATTGTGGAGCCGCCCGGAACATTTGAATGGGAATGTCGATTTTTTTTTGGTTTTATGAATGTTTTTTTTTTTCATAATACTATAGAAATCTAGTAACATATGTCCCTTACACGTTGTATTTTCTAGTTAGACATACTTTTATTTTAGTAAAATATTGTTAATTTTCCATTAAATAGGTATTTAATGTATTATATCTTAAGTCTTTTTCCGTAGTTTTTTTTGGGCATTAAAAACTTAATAACATTGCTAAGAATACTTTTTATCATCTCCATTTAAAATACCTTAAAATTACATTTTACTTTCAAACGAACGAAAGAACAGTTAAATTTTCTCACCAAAAATGACACAGCAATAAATATAGAATCATTACAAACAAATGCTTCAAAATGACAAAATACGAAAACCCTATCAGTTTGTAAAATGGCCAAAAAAGTGCAACAAATGACCCAACAAATCAAAAAAGCTATACAAATATAATTAGTTTTGTGCCAAACAATACCACATAAACTTTTAACCCCAAAACACGTCGTTTTGACCCCGTTTCCCCCGATTTCGTTTTTTTTTTAATATTTTGCTGTTTATTTGCGTCAATTGACTAAACGCTTTATGGTGTCAAGAGGAATCAGTGTGAAATTGTCTAGTTCCCATGACCTTTTTATTTGTTTTAGTTTTTTAACATATTAGTGATATTTGACTTATTTTGATTATGTATCAAAATAGCGAAGATTAGGTATTATTTATTTGTGTAATGAATCTAAATAGTAGAATTAAAAAATAAAAGATATAATTCTTTTTTTAGGGTACCGTACAAAAAATTATAAAATGGAACCCTTCACATCACTCGTGCGTCTGTCTGTCCGTCCGTCTGTCACAGCCAATTTTCTCCGAATCTACTGGACCGAATAAGGTTAAATTTGGTAGAATGTTGTAATCCTATGACCCAAACACATGTGTGCAAAGTAAATAAATATTTTTTAAAATAAGGGTCATTTTCGGGGAACAAATTAGCAACTAAAAAAAAAGTTTTGCAAACCTTACTGTGTCATATATCAAATGAAAGGGCTCGTTATGAGGATCTCAAATATATTTTTGTTATTATTGTAAAATGAAGTTTTAATTTTATTCATGAAAGAAGACGAAAAATAACCATTGATCCCTGTTCCCTGATCTCCGAAACTACTGACCCTAAAAATTAAAAAAAAAAAAATACAAAATATAGTTCATTGCTGTTCATTGTAGATTACAGGAAAACTTATAAGAATTTAATCAATTGTACGGAACCCTCTCAACGCGAGTTTAACTCGCACTTGGCCGGTTTTTATTAAATGTAAGTTTAGCTTTAATGCAATATTTAAATAAATGGTTGAGTTCGATTAACATTTTTATTGAGGTGCTTGTAGTTGCAACTTCTAATTTAATTTTTGACACGTTATTTGATTTTTCTTTCTATAAATACATACCAGATGACGTGTAAACTTTTTTGCGAATAAAGATGGTTATAATTATGTCAGATTCACTAGAATACCGATTCTGTTATCTTAGTTTGTACTCTTGTATCTACGGTCATATAACCACTTGCTTTGCATGAAGGAAAACATCGTGACGAAACCTGCAAACACTAGTGAACCAGACTAGTGTGTAATTATGACTGTTGTTACTAGATGACAGTCGTTGAGCTACATCAGCCTTTAGGCAAATCTTATTTAAGGTAAAGATATAGGCAAATGGCCTTGAAGTGTGAAATAAATTGTTAACTGGTAAATATGGTGATAATTTCCATATTGCTCTTCGTCATGCACTAGATAGCCCTTTAAATTATTTTATGAACTGCCATTGAAACTATTATTGGTGATCCGTCTGGCTTTAAAACTTGCCGTGGTCACATTTGGCGGAGGCAAGTTTTAAAGCTAGACGGACTAATGTCAATACTTTCAACGGTGGTTCATAAAATAATTTAAAGGGCTATCTAGTGCATGACGAAGAGCAATATGGAAATTATCTCCATATTTACGAGTTAACAATTTATTTCAAATGAGGGCGCCACTTCAAGGTCATTTGCCTATACCTTCACCTTAAGAATGTATTACCTTACCTAAAACCTAAATTACCGTTTTTTTTTTTTTTTTAAATTAATAATAATAAAATTTATTGAACGTTAATACATGTGCATTATACATGAAGTCACCGTGTTTCGGAAACCAGCGTCTTCTCCCATTGGTGTGAACTTATGCCAATACTAACAATGTTTTTATCGAATTATACTCGTAACAATTTTTTTTCAGTAGTAATAAACTAGATTAATCATCATCCAAGCGTATTTCCTGTTGCATCGTCAGCGGTTACGCTTCAGAGCCCGGGGTCCGCTACGTTACCTTGGTGATTTGACGAGGTTACTGTTTTTTTACACAGAGCGACTGCCTTTTGACCTCCGCAACCCAAAGGGTAGACCAGAACCAATCCTAGGATAGGTTTAAACAAACGCTAGATGACGTTCAGGACCAACAGCTTTACGTGCCTTCCGAAGCACGGAATCATCTTTCTTTTCGGATAATCAGGTGATTCAAGCCTGCAATATCCTAACCAGATTGGAAACAATTTTTCACAAAGTATGCTTCTCAGTGGGATTTGAACCCACTACCTCCAGATCACAAGGCAAACGCCTTGAGCACTGTAAGACGGAGGCAGTCAAACTAAATTTATAATAATGTCTCAGTAAAAATCACGTCTAACGATTACTTCCGTATATCAATAAGCAAATAACCTATCCTTTCAAACCGCATATTAACCGTTAGAAAGAACACCTTTAGGTTCACATCTCCCCTTTCTCCTCACAATAGATTTAACCCTTGCATAGATCATTTTTATTCTTTTATTAATTTGAATGTTGCGATTTCTGCTATACCTGATCTATGACAAAGGCTCTAGGATTCGCCATTTTAAAATTCGCCATTGAATTTTGCATAGGGTCGGATTTAAATAGAATATTAGAGGACGTAGACGGCAGATGTGTCGGTTTATGGATTGTATGGGCTTAACTAGTTTGGTTAGGATTACGTTTGGTTTAGTAAAACTAACTGAAAGGTAGAAAGTTATCCTTTTTAAATTGAAATGTATAGATTTTTAAATAATTAGTAAAGTAGCTAAGTTATTTTATCAAAAATGCAATATTTGCAATAAGTAAGTACTGCTTGGTAATTTTTTGTAAGTTTTTAATAATTGTCTATTTTTTATATGTTAAAAGTTTTTATATGTCGTATAATAAACAAAAGAAAAATACATATTATTGTCTACTTGTGTTTATCTATAGATTTTTTTATAAAGGTTTTATTACAGCTTTTAAACTTAGGTATTGTATTTTTAGAACAAATTCTGACCAAATTACATTAAATTTATTAAAATAGATGCATTTCTGTACATATTGTAATTCTCAATTTCTAGTGCTGTAGCTTACGTGAAACAACAATTAGTTTCCTTTTTGATATGCAAATTTTATTGGCTCTTTTCAAAATGAAAGATAAGAATCAACACCGCATAGTTCAAGCACCTCTTCCCATATCAGTAAATCAGAAAACATACAATGTACGAAATTAGGCGAACAAATTCAAGTGCACTGCACAGTACACGCCAGTCAAATCGCGAATGAATGTTATCTGGCATCTACTAACAAGTGTGAGGGCCCTTAAGACAGCTTTGTTGGAACGGTAATCTAATTAGGGTATTGTAGTGTAGAAATCTAAAAAGCTTGTGGTAATGTTTGGTAAAATCAAAATAACAGCATTTTGACTTATGCAAATTAAAAAAAATGGTTGCCTGTAAAGTCGGTTTTACGGGCGAAGATTTTACGTGACAACGCGCGCGGCAGACCGATCATAGTTGAGTGGGAGAGAGACGCAAGGCATTCGGCGGGCCTCTCTCTCGTTCGGTGACTCATCGTAACGTTACCGAGCGTTACACTTTTTCATAAGTGACTCCCAGCCGCAACCTAATTTAAGACGTTGTCACGTCAAAAAATATATTTTTGTTCATTCAACCTTTTATTGTGAGGCCTAAGTACTAATCAAGACCAATAATATAAGCCCAAACTCGATGGGGTTGCATTGTTTTATTACAGGATTTCTATAGACACCTTTTGGCTCTATCAACAGATTAGCTTTTTATTATAATAATATTGCATTGTCATATGACTATCTTAAAGACAAAAAGGTCCGGCTTGAGCTTGGCGCGGGTCATAATTTAGGTACATTGGTACATTGGTCTATATAACTAATTTTAAGTTTTTAGTTTGTTAGTTGACGTCTTTGGAGAAAACGTGCAGTGCAGTTTGTTGCCACTTCTTCTGCACTTGCGCCTAGGAAGCGGCGTAAACTTAGCTTTAAGTAACGATTTGACGTCAACATTTGTGCAAAACAAAACAAAGTGACTATTATTAAGAGATATTATAAATATCCTATGATAATAAAGATATTTTGAATTTTGAATTTTTGAATATGATTTACTTTAGAATACAAAATGTCATCTCAATCGGAGACCGGGAAGTGAGCAACAAACAGAGCAAGCTAAATAAAAGTTTGAAAAAATAATAAGCACTGAAAATATCAAAGTCCAAGTCAAAATCATTTATTTATCTTTGTACTTATATTTGACGACCGTGGTGTAGTGGTTAACACGCCAGGCTGCCACTCCGGAGGTTCTGGGTTCGATCCGCAGCGAAGTTGGAAAATGGCCTTTTTCAAATTGTCCTGGGTCTTGGGTGTTTATCTATGTATGTATTTATTAGAAAATATAGTATCGTTGAGTTGCTGTCCCATAACACAAGTTTAAACTTACTTTGGGGCTAGCTCAGTCAGTATGATTTGTCCCTATATATTTATTTATTTGTATCCTTGATAATTGTAATTTTTTTCTTAGATCATTTACTTACAGCTAAGTTTAGTGCCGCTTCCTATCTATCTATATATTCCTAGCTATCCTTTTAATTTATATCATTTTTTTAATTAAAGATAATATTAGATATAATAATCTAATATTATCTTTAATTAAAAAAATGATTTATTATTCGTCGCACTTAACTTAGCGTAGATTTTTTATATAGAAAAAAAATATTGTTTAGTCACTAAAGATAAAGGAACATTTTTTCTATAAAAAAAATCTTTACTGATAACTTATTTGAAAGAAGTAAAGAGTTGCAGATGTGATATACTGAATTTAAACATTTTTTATTACATTTAACGTATTATAATGAAAGTTATTGAAAATCCGTTTAGAAAACTCTATATATTTTACTAGAAAATGGTTTGCTTTTCTAATAAGTACATAATAAAAAAAACTTCATTATTCAATAAATTACAGATACGTTGGTATAGTCACGAACTATACATTCGTCATTTGAAATCCAAACGTCAATCGATTACGCTTCAATTCAAACATCGAACATTTAACGCAATGGCTTGTTATTCCAAACTGATTTATGGCCAGAGACAAAGTTGAAAAACGAACGCTCCATTTTTAAATATTTGTGTTTGAAACGGGTGTTTTATTTGTGCCATTTTTTTTCTTTTTTCGCAAGGGTTGGTAGACAACGGTGTGGCGTTAAAGGGTTATTCTTATTACTAGAAAGTTAGTGTTGCCATTGTTATGTAATGAATTATTGGGTCGGGACGCTTCAGGTACATTAGGTAAGGGTTGCGATATTGAGCAAAATGTCAGTTTGAAAGTTTCACACGTGAAAGAGGTTGTCAGGTTAACGGGGTTTTAATATTTATGTACATATATTAATAATACCTTATGGAAGTATACTCAGTCTACCACATATCGTGAAGTAATTCCATTAATACAGATTTTACCCACCCACTGCTGGGTAAAGGCCTCCTTTCATTTTCTCCATTCCGTACGTCCAATAAAACTCATATACTAACCCTTAAGAAACCAAGAATACACTGTCAAGAATTATTAAACTTGGAATTCATTATTTTCTGTTCACGTTTAAAAGTCAATCAATTATATACACGTCTTTAATTCACAATAAAAGACAAGTATATAATAGTAATATTTGTAAGTTAATTACTATTATTGTATTATACTTACCTAACGAACCATGCGTGCGACTCACGCGCAACCGAAAACTAGTCTCAAAGAAAGACAGCTTTCTTAACCCGTAACCCCTCTAATAACACACCTTTGTGTTAACCCTTCACCGGTAATTCTTAAACCCCGCTACCTGACCCGACCTTACTTCCTGATCCATTCTTTATTTGGAACGTCTCGGGAGTGCGTGTGCGCAATCCAATCGATCGGTGTTCGATTTTCGAAATAGATTTTAGAATGTGGTTGTTAGTGATGTGCAAGTTGATCTCTTGTTTTAGTGGTGTGATATAATGATTAATGAAGGTGAGTTTATTTATTTATTATGTTATATTTTTACTATAACTACGTTACGTAGGTATATAACGTTTAAGGTGAATACCAAGCAGAAGTGGCGCCCTAATTTGAAAAAAACTGTTAACTCGTAAAAATGGTGAAATTTTCCATATTTCTTAATGTTAGGCACTAGATAGCCCTTTAACTTATTTTATGAACTGCCGTTAAAAGTATTATTGGTGATCCGTCTAGCTTTAAAACTTGCCTCCGCCAAAGTTTTAGTTTTTTTTTTAGTTAGAAGCAAATAACCTTGAAGTGGCGCCACTTCAAGGTGCTTTTAACTTGACCCTAACAAAATATACTTAAACTATTTTAAGGGATTTTACATACTTGTATCGGAGGCCAAAGATTATTTTTCATATTTTGATACCTATATGTTCATCCGGAAAAGTTGTTTAGTATCATGGAGTGAATGTAGCCATAAAATAGTTTCAGTATATTTTGTTAGCTCTGTATACCTATTTCAAAACTTAATATTTTTGTAATAGGTAAGCTTGTAGTAACTAGTACTAGCTGAAGTAGTTTCTTATCAAGAATTAAAAACATTACCGTCATTAACTGTAAAATTATATAAAATTAATAAAATTATATCTTAATTTAGTCCAACAACCCAATGGATTACGACATTATTGTTCAAAAAAACTTTTGCGGAGACTTCATAGCAACGGAGCAAGATTTTAATGATATAACCTCTTTTCCGTTCTGATATATATAGCTAGTAGCTTATAATATTGATCAACTAGTGGGAATAAAAGTGTGAACCATGCTTAATATAAGAAACGTCAGTGCTAATAATAATGTGTCACCGACATACGAAAAAAAGTAAATTACCAACATCTTCGGCACCGTCTTTACTCCTTCTCGCAATAAAACGATAATTTTATTCATACATAACAAACAGACATCGTTACGTCAGCACTTCGCGAAGACAATAAAAGCGCCGGACCCGTCACTACGTCGGTACATATCATACGCTGTTATTTCCAACATATTCCAATATATTATTTTTTATTGCCTCCTCTACCAATGGGTGGGGGAGACGACGCGTCATGCGTGATATTTGATATAAAGTAGGAACTAGGGATGGAAGCTTGGCTAGTTATATTGTATATAAGGTACGTGTATATTTAAGAAGTTTTGATTAATGGGGCAGTCAGAGCATTTTAGATTTTGCGGCTCTTAGTAGATAGAGCCCCGAGACGCAAGATCAAAATGCCACATTTAGCGTGATTCTGGGCGAGAAGATGGAAAAGGAATCAAAATTGTGATGGGTTGCTAGCCGCATGATTAGCATTTTCCCCCGTTCCTTCTATTGACTTCTACGATTTACACGAAAAGATAAGCAGCTGGTACATTCTAAATTTTTTCTTCTCTCTCAGACCAGCATGGAATACTGTTACTTGACGCAACGTAAACTGTCGGCCAATGTCCGCTATGACGCACCGTCATACAGCAGCCTTTGATTGGCCCAGCAATTGTCGTGAAGCAACGTCAGAACAGCCAAGGGTATTGGTAAAAAAGGAGTACAGTAGGCGGTACTTATAATAGGCATGTTGACTGAAAAAATATTTTTGGCCCATTGGTTAGATGATTAAAAAATAATGTACACATATCTTTTCTGTTCAATGATGAAGATACATCCATTTAGCCTACTTAATTGTAATTTTGATGGGGTAAATTTTTGATTATGCTTTGCTGCCTGCAAAAGGCCTTAATGTTTGGTGCGGCAAATGAACCAGTTCATCATTTCAAACAGGTTTCCGATCCCTGAAGAAGCTCAATTTCGTTATGCCATATTCGTTTTTCAAAGGACAATGGTAGCGACGTAACATATTTTTGAGGATAGTGGGATATTTTTCTCGATACGCTCGGCTGCTCCCAATTATATGTGACATGGAAATGTTGGCAATAAGAGTTTGTTAGTGACGTCATTTGCGGTAATTCGTGTTCTGTATGTTGGCAATATTGGTTGCTCTACGATATTTACCCTATTTTGGTATTCCTTTTAGTTTCGGCTTGTTATTTTATTTTTGGGTATATGAATTGAAGATGGAGGATAGATTTAGATTCTGAGTTATATTTCCTGTACATAAAAAACCAAGAAAATATGTTTGTTATAAATATTTTAAATGAAAATGAATTTGTTTTGAATACTGATTAAGGACTTTTAAAATTTCCAGAAGTAGATTTATTGCTTATAAAAAAAAGGTAATTAAAAAAGTTTTAAGCTCGTGCGGTGACAGCTATATACATATATGTAGAGTCATATTAAAATTGACAATTGAGAAGACAAAACATTTTAATTATAATGTCATCACACCGACAAAGTGGTAAAATAAAATCTTGAATTTTTTTTTATGGAAGCACAACCATACATGTAAATTATAGTCGACCAAATTATAGAATGTACACGGAACCATACATTGCGCGTGGCCCGACAGTTCTGACACGCTCTTGGCGGTGTTTTTTCCTTCTATCTTTCCTTCAATTATTGTCTTAAAAAGCAACGTGTTGTACATATCCAAACATCTTCCCTCTTCTATTCTATTACTTATTTGTAATACTTGCCTTTACTCTCCCACATTTTCTAATACCTTTTCTCTTAAATGCAAGAAGAATCACTATTTTATTCAATTTTTACCTATAATACTAAGTGCGATTAAGTTATTTGCAGTTGTTTAATTCAAAAGAAGAAACTAACACAAAGGCGATTCACCCACTGACAACGCGCCCCGCCGCGGTGCGCGGAATCTGCCGCGTTTTTTGTGGGTTGGACTAGGCGTGTTTTCTATACAAACTGAGATACTTGCATACAATGTTAAAATCTGCCGCCCCGCTTTCCGCGACGGTGCGCGTGCAGTGGAACCACCGCCAAACAAACAATGGTCTACGCGAGCTCTACGAAAAACCGTAGAGGCCGTAACTTCGTAGCCACGTAGCATTCGCAGGCGACTTGTAGACCTCGCGTGTAAACTCCACTAACTCATTTTTAATTTTCGAAATATCACATTCTCTGCAGGATTGCTATTTATGGAATCCTTAAACTAATGATTTATGTAATTTGTTATTGAGAATACAATGAAAATTTCGTTTTCAGTTTTATCTTTTTATGTAACTTCATTAAGATTTTGAATGTGAATGCGCTAAAAAATACATGAATATCTATTCTCGAAACACTTTTTACCTTCAAAAATGTACAATAGAGATTTTGCCACCTTTTTTACGGCCATGTTTGCGAGTACAGGGCCGGGCTATGGGGATACTGACCGCGACATTTGTTGCCCGTCCACCCTGTGGGGGTGTCACAAGGCTTAATTTACTCACGGATAATACTATGTTATTAAAAATACGTTATAAATGTTATTGTGTAATTATTTGTAATGAAACGTTGTACAATCTTTAAAGGTTGAAATAATAATTACCGATGAATATTCTTCAGTTAAAACATTTTAAATAATTTGTGTTTCATTATTAGGGTTCCGTACCCGAAGGGTGCAAACGGGACCCTATTACTAAGACTCCGCTGTCTGTCCGTCTGTCCGTCTGTCCGTCTGTCCGTCTGTCCGTCTGTCCGTCTGTCTGTCTGTCTGTCCGTCAGTCACAAGGCTCTATCTCTTGAAACGTAATAGCTAGACACTTGAAATTTTCACCGATTATATACTACTGTGGCGAATATAACAACAAATACTAAAAATAAAAAATATATAAAAATTAAAGGGGGTCGTCATACAAGAAATGTGTTTTTTCAGCGTTTTTAACTTGATCTTCATAATGGCATTAACTAGATACTTGAATTTTTCACCAATTATGTATTACTATGACCACAATAACAACAAATACTAAAAATAAAATAAAGTTAAAAATTAAAGGGGGTTGCATACAAGAAACGTGTTTCTTCAGCGTTTTAAAACATTGTACGGTGGTACGGAACCCTTCATGTACGTGTCCTCGCACTCGCACTCGCACTCGCACTTGCCCGTTTATTGTATTAGCCCAGGGTCTAAAAGTTGTGTTTTACAACCGCCATGTTACAAAATCCATTTCCTGGCCAGGAAGAAAATAAACATTTTATACACACCTCGGCTTGAGCTAAACCTATGGAGTTGGCCAGATCGCATAGGTATTATTAATTCCTGTGACCTGAGATTTTTTTAGTATAAAAAGTACTAAATCGGTACTTAATATTTTAAAAAAATAAGAGAGTATTAGTATTGTTTTTTTTGTTTTTAGTATTTAATTAAAACTTTGATTTAACGTTAAACTAAACAGAACACTAAACAAAATTTGCTATATATCTGTGGCCATGTTTGCACACTTTTGGCTCGCACTGTACGTACAGGGGTAGAGGGGTGCAGGGCTGGGTCTAGGGGGGTACTGACCGCGACATTTGTTGCCGTCCACCCTATCTCGGGTCTTAATGCGAAACCCCGTTTTAACTCAACGTCACTGTACTTTGTTCAATTTCGCAATTTTAGCTATTTTAAACTTTGTATTTTTTAAATTTATTTATAGTATTATTCTATAAAATGAATACGTATTTAAAATTATGATTTTGATAATAATATACACAATATAGTATATTTTGTTTAATTTACTAATTTGACGTGACACATTACAGTACGTGAGTACCTTTTGTAATTTTTTGTACGATCCTTTTTTACAATACTTTAAACTTTGCATTGCATTTTTACGTCTATTTGTCTCAATATTTACGTTAAATTTGTACTTAATTTAATTTATATAGAAGCTAGGTAGCTACCACTAAAAATAATTGTAAGACTATGTATTGAAGATTTTAAAAACCTGTATAAATATTATCCCTAAACATATATTTAAATTAATTGACTATAAAATATTTTTATTATAGAGGTATGTATAACCTAAAAAAATAACAACATTTTAAGTAAATAATTGTTTTAGTAATGAAAATGAAAATATTACAAAAGAATTAAGACAAAAGAATGCCCCATCAATTGGAACTATTGATCATTTTCCCTAACTACACCCCGTGGGGTGCAGGGGGCACAATGTGCCGACTGGGCCCCCCGAGGGGGCGGGTCCGGCACTGACCGCCCCCACCCTCTGTGGCTATTTACGATTTTATTTGCACATGACATGGCGGTCTTACCGACATTTTGTTTGACAACTTTATGTTGTTAATTTATTTTTGTTTTTTTATTAAATTATGTTTTATTTTTACCAAAATGAAAAAGGTGAAAAAATATGTAAAGTATTGCAATATTTTGTTATAAGAAAGGGAAATAAGAATTTATGTAATTATTTACTTAGTCCTCTTGTGTTTTAAAAATGTCTACATGTTATTTTTTTTTGTTTCCTATTACATATTAAATTCAACTTCCTTTTATAATATTAAATTTTATTGGATTTAGCATAGTCTCAATCCAATTTTTTACAAATGTCACGCATAAGTATCATCGCTTTTTAATAGGTAATTAATTACATAACTTAACTAAACATTACAGATGATACTATATTTACAATTTTTCACCAATTTTAGCCGATAAACATAAATCAATCCATAATAAAGTACCCGATTGAAACTTTCCGATACAACTCACCCTTACCCGATAAATCTCCGAACGCAATTTATTTGAATATGGAACGGGGGGAATCAATTAGACCGAATTCGGATTCCGAATTCCGAACTGGCCAAATAGCCAATAAAGGCAAATGGCGCATCTCTATACGCATCCAACGGTTGTCGACCCCTGGCCAGTCATAACCAATATGATCTTTGATCTGTGAGCACATGGGATTTCATTTTAAGAAGAGGTCTAGTTATGGTGGTTGTTGTAGGTAAGTTTATGACGCCGTTAGCTGTTTGGAGCTTGGCCGGCATTTTTGCTAACACTGCCTTTGGCCGATTCTCTTATTGACTGTATGTTTATTATGCTTTCGTTTTATCTTAGCAGTATTATGGATTGTTCGGATAGCGAAAGATAATGGAATTGATAAGATACAAAAGCAAGATGTTTGGCACTTGTTAAGCGATCTATTGGCTAACAAACAGTGTGATATGAGTTAATGTTAGTATTCGAGATTCACTTCTTGGTTATGATAAAACCTTTCAAAGTAAGATTCTGTGTTTCACTTTTAGAAATAAAGATATCTTAAACATAAGTTTTAATGGTATTTTAACAAAAAACTTATAAGGTTTCTGGAAAGAATTCTAGAAAATCTCTTTTGAAATCCAATTTACCAGGTATTTTTTATTTTATTTATTGGCTAACAAATTTTAAACACTTCTTATAATCCTAAAAATAATATATTGATTGGCCTATTTGAAAATATAATCATTATTGATATTGAATATTATTACAAACATACATACATACATACTATCACGCCTGTTTCCCACAGGGGTAGGCAGAGACTATGGACCTCCACTTGCTACGATCTTGACAGACCTCTTTCGCTTCATCTACACTCATCAACCTCTTCATACATGCCCTTCGGTTACGTGTACTTCTTACCTTTCCCTTTTTCAGAACGTCTGCAATCTGATCGCAGAACGTTCGCCGAGGTCGACCCTGTACCGCTCTTCCTTTCACACTTACCTTATAAATATTTTTTATTAATCTATTTTCATCCATCCTTTCTAAATGCCCAAACCATCTTAACATCCCTTGTTCTACTTTTGTCACTACGTCCTCTTTCACTCCACACCGATCTCTTATAACATCATTTCTTATTCGGTCTTTCAAGGTAACACCACACATACTCCTCAGCGCTCGCATTTCAACTGCATTTATTCTGCTTTCATGCTTTTTCTGCCATACCCAACACTCACTACCGTACATTAAAGTAGGTATTAGTACTCCTTTATGAACAGCAAGACGTGCCTTATCTGATACCTTCCTGCTGGTCATAAAGGAATGCAACGCTCCATTCACTTGGTTACCCGCATTCACTCTTCTTTCTACATCACCCTCGTGCTTGCCATCTTTTGTAAACTTACATCCTAAATATACAAACTCTTTCACTTGCTCCACTCTCACCCCATTTATTAAAATATTGCATTCTGTTGAACTATCATCCCTTTCAAAAACCATAACTTTAGTCTTACTTACATTAACTTTCATACCCTTTTTTTCTAATGCATTATTCATAACAGTTATCATCTTCTGTAATTCCTCCTCTGAGTCCGCAAGTATTACTTGGTCATCGGCATAGAGAAGGCATTTGATAAATAACTCATCCATTCTAACACCACATTCATCTTCTTTCAAATCTGTCAAACAACTGTCCATGAATAAGTTGAACAGCCAAGGCGACGCTACACATTCCTGTCTAACACCTTTTTCGATGTTAAACCAGTCTGTGTATTCGCCGTCAATTCTGACACAAGCACTAGAATCCTTATAAAGAGATTTCAGTGCCTGAATCAGATGGCTGCTCAACCCATACGTAGACAGTGTTGACCACAATTCATTCCTTTCCACCCTATCATAGGCCTTTTCTAAATCTACGAAGATGCAATAGACTTTCCGATCTTTGGCCAGAAGTTTCTCTAAAATGCATCTTAAGGAAAAGACCTGCATCCCATACCCTTTCTAAATCCCGCTTGTACATCCCATATCTTCTCGTTTGTATCTTTCACAACCCTTTCTATCAAGACCTTTGCATACAATTTGCCAACCACGCTAAGAAGACTAATGCCTCGGTAGTTTTTACAGTCTTGCTGAGAACCCTTTCCTTTATACAGTGGTACAATTACCGCCTTGCACCAATCCTTTGGTTTTATTACAAAGTACATAACATTTCCAGGATTTTTCGAAACGCGATCTCTCCCGGCAGGCGCGCCGCACCATTGGCTACAAAACTTTATCACGATATGAACTGCACAGTTCACTCGCTTCTTGCAATGCAGTTTGTATCTTGGTCATGATGACGTCAGTACTTACTAGCATATACAATTGAGTTCTACAAAATTTGACTTAAATTTTTTGGATGCTGCTTTCCTTCCATGCTGGTTTGGGAGAAAAGAAAAAACGTAGAATGTACCAGCTGCTTCTCTTCCTGCACAGATCGTAAAAGCCAATCGAGGGAATGGGTGAGAAACTGAATCATTTTAATAGGTGATGCAATCCATAACTATTTTAATTCCCTTTTTCCATCTTCATGCCCACCATCACGCTGAAAGTGGCCTTAGGGTCTTACGGCCCTGGGATCTGTCTACCCCGTTAGGATAGAGACGTGATAATGTATCTGTATCCGTAATTTTTTCAACTCTGTTAGTAGTTTTTGTCTAATTTTCTATACTTTAAAAAAAAATTATATCTTGGAAAAATAAAAGAAAATTTAAGACCACCATAACACAAGTTTAAAACTTAATTTAGGGCAAATCAATATGTGTAATTTGTCCTTATCTATTGATTATTCTTTATTTTTAAAAAAGTCAATACATAGGCCACATTACAAATTATTAAAATAAAATAAAAATTACAAATAAAAAAGAGACTCCAACGCCTCGCCGCGAGGCAGGGTACCTAAAAGACTGGCAGCATTACTTGCCTTATCTTAATAAAAAATATATATTTAAATTTGACGATAACAAGTCTAAAAATTTAAATAATCTAATATTTTTACTAATAATTGTGCTTATTCAAAGAAATACAATTGGAGTTAAAATTAAACTAGAAACTAAACCTACAAATATAATTGAGTCTATGATTGATAGGGTTCCATACCCAAAGGGTGCCAATGGGACCCTATTACTGATACTCCGCTGTCTGTCTTTCGGTCCATCTGTCACAAGGCTCTATCTCTTGAACCGTAATAGCTAGACACTTAAAATTTTTACCGATTATGTACTAATACCGCTATAACATCATATACTAAAAATAAGATAAAGTTAAAAATTAAAGAGGGTAGTCATTTGTTTGTTGTTTGTATTTTGACAAGTAGATATGTACTTTGGTTAGGTTCTCCATACGTCTTACATGCATTTACATTTACCTTTCCCTCATAAGTCTAATACCGTACAGAAAATGCGAAATATTTATATAAAAATAAAATATCCAATAAATTACTAAACCTCACTCGAGTGCGCAAGAAGTTGATCTATGCGTGAATCGTTGGTCACCATCGCAACGTCATGGCAACGCCGTATTAGCCCGTATTAGAATAAGTGTAAGGCTTGATTTCCCTTGACAAAAGCACTGAGATACAAATAGCTGGCCTGACGTAGATATAATTTGGCTGGAAAGGTATAAATGAAATTGAACTTTTTTTTTTAATTTTGCTTTTTTTATAAAATGTTTCTCAATACTTCCATGCTGGTCTGGGAGAAAAGAGAATACATTACAATATACCAGCTGCTTCTCTTCCCGTGCATATCGTAAAAACCGATCGAGGGAAGGGGCGAAAATGCTAGCTAACAATAATAATTAATACTAATAATAATAGACTAATAAAAAGCGGCCAAGTGCGAGTCGGACTCGCCCATGAAGGGTTCCGTAGCAGCAAGTAACATTTACGATTTAAGACGAAGTAAAAAATAACTATCTATGATACCGAAACCGCTATAGTTTTAATTGAAAGTACATACTTTGAGGTATATACCATATTTTTTTCAGAATTATTTTAGTAATATTTCAAATGTTATGGTGGGGGGCACCTCAAATTTTAACTTTGTATTAGATTATCTCAAGACTCGGGGTTTGATCTACATAGTTTTAAAGCAGTTTTTGTTTCATTTTAAAATACCTTTTCAACGATACCCCACACGTTGGGGTTAGTCCAATTTAATTTTTTAAATTCACTTTTCGTTGTAGGCTAAAAAAAAAACAAGTTTTCATAATTTTAAAAACCAACTTTTGGAACTTCAATATCTATCTCTCTACCAATTTTCGTGACAATCGGTGCAGTAGCGGCGGAGTCTGTCCGTCCGTCTGTCCGTCCGGGCACGAGCCCGGACAGACGGACGGACGGACGGACGAACGGACATGACGAAACGAATATTATTAAGTATTGTTTGTTTTGAACAATAGTTATTTTCTTGTACCTTATATATCTGTGTATGTGATGCAGTTTTCGTGAATAAACGTATTATCTATCTATCTAAAATGTAAGGGTTCCTTGTGGACTACGGAACCCTAAAAAGAAGAAAAAAATACATTAAATAATAAAAGTAGAATCCCTACTGCTTTCGGAGGGTAAGATACTAAAGAGGCTGGCGGCATTTCCTCGTTGAATGGCCAACTTGAGCCTCTGACCAAAATTCGCGCCAACTCTTGGATACCCAGAGATGTCGATTAGGGGTGCAGAAATCTCTTTGTACAGCTGACGAGCTTCCGTACCCCAGGGCCCCAAGGTCTCCACGGAGAAAGGTATAAAAATGTATGGCTTTCCAAATATTTTTAAATAATTATCAAAACCTATAAAGTACGCGGATGTCTTACGTATGAAATCAAAGAAAGTCAAGAATTAGGTACAATTTGTAAGTCTATTAGTAGTCAATTTGAAAGTTTGGTGTGGTATTTTTTATTATGGAACTTTTTATTTTTTAAAAAACAAAGATAACAATTAGTTACAATATAATATATCATCATTATTAAAACTAAATTATCTAATCCAAAACTAATAACTACACTAAATTCAAAGATATATAACAAACACTTCCATATTCCCTAATTCCCTAGCCAGAGGTAGTGGGACAGTTAATATATTTGAAGTAAGGTAGAAAAAGGGTTTCTTGTGCTACCTTTGTGCGGGGATGCCCTTTAGTGGGATCTAATAAAACCTTGTTACAGCCAAAGGGATACCAATCCCAATATTGAAAGTGTTCTTTACATGATACGGAATTTAGGGGCTTCTGTCTGATATTAAATCTGTGGGAATCATGTTATAGTAATGTTGTATGCGATAACACAATATTGTGGCTTTGTTGGTTAGACTTTTGTGATGAGAGATTTTTTGATATTACACGTACTTAGGGATATATATTTTTTGAAGTGAATACTTGTTTAGGCGGGTTGGGCATTTTTGAGATGGGATGAATAAACTCGCGACACTGTTACCGACACCACCTTGTTCAAGTTTTTACTTCTGTTGGCACTAACGGAGTGCCACTGTTTTTTTTATGTCTAGGTATATAACCTTATTCACCAAAAGGAAAAATAAAAGAAATCTTGCACGGAAAAACTATAACCAAAATAATAAAAGTACGAAGGTTATCATACTATGGTCACATACTGAGACGCCCTACCCCACCCCTACTTCGCGCAATTTATAAACGTAAAGAATCCAAGCGGAAGGTTGGTCGACCTATCTACACCTGGGAGGACTCCCTGGACCACGATATTCACCACTACACGGGCAAAACAAAAGTAAAATGGAGGGAAATAGCAGAAAATCGAGCCCTTATAAAAAAAGAAGCACAAAAAATCTACGAAGCACCAGAAACAGACACCGAAACGGATACTGAACTAGAAGAATCTAATCCGAACCAACCTATTTTACGAAGTAGCCTACAATCGATACGTAGTAGAAAAAAGAATACAATACAATAGAATACAAAGAAGACTTAAGCAGCAACGCAACGGACGCCAAAACAACAAAGCAGTCTTACATCCTGCCAAATATTATTACACACCAAGTATATATCTATCCTCCCCATACTGATTTGATGTCTGGATTCGGTCGGTTCTTACAACTCCTTTTCTCTCCCCCGTCCTGACTGCGAATATCTCTTACACTCCTCTATCCCTATCTACGAGTCCAACTGGTTTCTCGAGCTATGTAAGTTGTATAACGAGGTTTGGCATCGCCACACTCAATGAACTGAGGTCGGTACACGTATCGGCTTTGGTTTGTAAGCGTGATAATGCACTTTCCAAGGTAGACCTCATTCATACGCTCTTGCAGCGTAACTGCTGGCTGGGCGGACTCAGAACAGAACAGAACAGATGTCTATATAACCTTGTGGGACCTCGACCTGTCCCGACGCAGTCAGGTGAGTTCCCACTTGAGAAGTAGGTACAGAGTAGGTGTAGGCAGATGTAGTGGAGTAAAAGACTCCACAACACTTATTTACAAACTTTATTTCACTTGATATAGTTACAGTACTCATATAAAAGTTATAATTAGACTTTATTTATAAGTAGTTAGGTTTTGTGTAAATCGGATCAACAAATTTCGAAGACAAATAGGGGACCCATTTCTGAATGTCCGTTCAGGATGAGAGGTGGAAGTGGAATGGTAAATGAAAAGGAATGTGTGAATAATTCAAAAATGTAATTAGGGAATGAAATGTAGGTATAAAAAGTAAGACGATCAGGAGGAGATGGAGAAATGAGGTGAAAACGAACATGCAGCATGCAGGTAGTATGTAGTATCTTTACAACCTAGCTAGAGGTAAGACGGACGGTTTATAATCGGACTATTTATTAAATGTATTATAACTTTAAAGCAAAATTAATTCATATTCATAAATAAATAGATATACACAAATCACACTGATTGAGCTAGCCCCAAAGTAAGTTTAAACTTATGTTATTGGATACTAACTCAACGATACTATTCGATACGATTCTGAATAACTATCCCCAAGGAACCTATACAGAAATATGAAAAATAAAAATTGGGCCTCCAACATTTACCGATCAGCTGATCCGAGTTTGTATGGAAAGCAAAAATAGTGTTTATATTTCAAAATATGATCTTTGGGGGAAATTTGTTCAGTCACGGACTGACTTCACCCTTTTTAAATAGTTTCAGTATTTATTTCGTTAGACGATAAATAAATAAAATACATAAATATATTTAAAGGGACAAATCACACTGATTGAGCTATCAGTATATTTTTATATTTAAACTTATTTATGGGATACTAACTCCACGATACTATTTTTTTATAATAAATACATACATAGATAAACACCCAAGACCAAGGATAATTTTAAAAGGGCCATTTTCCATCTTGCCCTGGCTGGGGATCGAACTCAGAACCTCCGGGGTAGCGGACTGGCGTGTTAACCACTACGCCACGGAGGTCGTCAAACACACATTCTTCTTTTTTCCTCGCCTTTTTCCTATTTGGGGTCGGCATAGATAAACACACATGAAATACAAAATAGATAAATGATGTAGACCGACTGAGAATCCTTCTAACATAATAATATAATTTTTTGGTTAGACTATATAATATTGGTGGAATACACATATATTGGTAGACTCCCGCTTCATATATCATTCTAAAACACAAGGTTTTACAATGCAATCATGTCCAATAAAAATCTGAAATATTAATTATCATAATTGATAACATAATTAACGAGATAATGTAAAAACACTAAACTCGTATATTTTGTAAGGCTGGGTACACACATTTTGTACACATTGCAACATTGTCGGACAGGTACGCATGCGCCAGTGGTCGAGACTACCTGACCGCGGCCGGACACTGATCAATATTAAAGTCCGAGGGAGATGCTGGGGGATGTCTGTTTGTCTGTTACATTTATATAGAGCTGATAATACCATTTCATATTTTTTTTATTCGAATATAGTCTGGGGACGGGAGTGGCCTCGCCTAGACGAGACATCGGAAGCGTAGGGACCTACCTTTTCTCGAAGCGTTTCGTCATTATGATCTTTTTCGTTGAAGGAAAATATCTCGAGGGTATTTGCACACTAGTGAATATTGAGTTTACGAGTACTTATGTGTAAAATAGAGACACCTTTTCGCCCACCATCACGCTAAAAGTAACCCTTGTTGCTGCCTTGGGTTCTATCTGCTAAGAACCACAAGACCTAAAGTGCTCTACCTCATTAGGGATAAAGACGTGATACTGTGTATGCGTGTGCATATAATATAAAATAGAGAAATCACTCCATAACTTATGTATATCTGCCAAAAATTATCATTGTGTGTGTCTCTTTCAATACAATGATGATTTGAAATTGAAGCTACAGTGAAACTATTTCGACTCGACAAGAAGAAGAATACAATGACACTGACATGCAAGAGTTTGGTACTTAAATGTAGAAAAAGCATTGGAAAAAGATCAAGAGACTTATGTTTTCTAAGTGGAATAAATTAAGCGGTTTAAGAAGTAAAGAAAAAATACGAATAAATTCTGTATGTATTATCAGCTCTATAGAGATCCGTCTTAACTCACCTTTCGCGGACACTACGGGGGAGGGTCCAAGAGAAATGACGACCCTTAACTAAAACACACACATATACACGCACGGCGATCACCCACACGTCCACAACACCTTTCACTTTACACGCTGCGTTTGTGTGTGTGTATACAAAGAGTGGTTTTTGCGTCTGTGTGTCCAGTTTCCGTGCTCCTGGGTTTTGTTAATTTAATTAGAGGCACAAAAAGATTAAGGACTCGGGCATTAGGAAAATGCTTTTGTTGGGTTGCTTTAAGACGTATACAGTTAGTTAGTTACATGTGCCCTATAGGTTTGTAGTATTTGGGTAGATACATAGTGGTTTTTACGTTTTTCACAAAAGTATACGACTGCTAGATATGAATTGAAAAAATGTATGTATTGAAAGATTGGATAGTAGAGAGAGAAAAATAACTATTATTAAGAGATTATATACCTATACTGATACACTATCACGTCTTTATCCCTAACGGGACAGACAGAGCCTAAGGCGGCAAGGCCCAGGCCACTTTTAGCGTGCATGAAGGTGGATAAAGGAAATCATAATAGTGATGGGTTGCTCACCGTATCGCCTATTGATATGATTTGATTCAGATTCTTGCCCATTCCCTCGATCGGCTTTAACGATCTGCGCGGGAAGAGAAGCAGCTGGTACATTCTTTGTTTTTTCTTTTCTCCCAGACCAGCATGGGAGAGATACGAGATATAATTAAATCCTGCGATAACCATCTTTTTTTTTCATTGTCTGTTAGACCCTTCCTTCTAGTCCTGCTCTTGCATTTAGGTGATACAAAGAATAGAACTATTTTTTCAAAAGAATATTTATCGTATATTTATTTTATTTTTTAAACGACTTTAATTACTGGTCTTCTTCATCAGTTCCACTTCACCAAAACTCACTTTCTGAATGCAAATGCTTGATTTCTTGACAGAAACATCAAAATCACTATATGTGTGCACAGAATATTTCAGGAGTTCCCTCGACTCCTCGAGGGTTCCATCATCAGATCTTCGTTTATTTAAAATCAGTTTAATAAAATTATTATTTTTAATTTAATTTTATGTTTTTTTGTACAGGATTACTTTAAAATATGTTTTTAGGAACTGAAAGCTTAAAATGAGGTTTTTATAAGGATTGGAAAATAACCGAGAATTACTTTTTTAAGCGCGACTAGGTACATTAAAGATATTTACACTGAAATGTACCTATGTTTTTTTTTTAAATCTGATTTATATATATAAAGACAGGAAATATTGTTCATGATGCAGTCATAAGCATTTTTGTAGTAATTACTAATTAACGAAAATACGAGTATTTAATAGTAGATTACTGCACCGAGCACAAAGTGAGTCATTATTGCACCAGTGCTATGTTTTTGCCCGAGCGACAGCGAGGGTATTAAATTAGCATGAGTGCATTAATTACTCACTTCAGCAAGGTGCGTAATCTACTTTTCTTTCAACTTCTTATATTCTTTGAGTATAAAATATACGTACGAAAAAAAAAATACAAATTATAAACAAAACTAACTTAACTTCTTATTTTACCCGGAACTTTTGCGGTTAAAGGTTACTAATAATATCACTTGCAGCTGTTTATATGCTCTCTATAGTTGAATTTGTCGTGCAAATCGAATTTATCACTTTCGCTGTCATTTTCCACTTTAAAAATATTTTCTTTTGTAAAATAATTTGACTTTAAAACTTTTACAATGGTACAGAATGCACGATTTTTGTTTTTTTAATAAGGTCTTTTTTCGTCGGCCAATTTTTTTTTCAGCCAGTATCTTTTTGATTTAATGCATACATTTTTATTAAAACTTAAACATCTGTGCCTGGCATCTATGGTAAATTAAAAAGTAAAACAGTGCAATAATGAGAAATTAATAAGTAAAACAGTGCAACAATGAGATTTCATCAACCATTATTGCACTGTTTTGGTTTGATGCAATAAGCATTCACTTTGTGATCGGTTTTTTAGTGATTAATGATAACATTACTGCGTAGTTGGAAGAAATTAAACTAAATTAAGTTTGCAGGCTGGGTTTTATGAGTAAACAAACAAATTTTGTTGTTATATAAAAAAGGAGAGAAAATAAGTCATGCGCAAAAATATAAAATAATGTTATGGTTGCTTTTTTTCAAACGACACACGTAAAGGCTCTTAAAATAGCGAGCGTTCAGAAATGTTACCGATTGACTCTTGATAGCTATTAATATATATAACGTCTAACAAAATATACTGAAACTATTTTAAGGGCGAATTCAGTCAATGATACTGAACAACTTTCCCCAAGGAACACATATCGAAATATGAAAAATAATTTTTGACTTTCCATACAAACTCGGATCAGCTGATGCGTCAACTTGTATGGGAGGCCATACATTATTTTTCACATTTCGATATATGTTACTTGGGGAAAGTTGTTTAGTATCATGTACTGAATCTACTCTAAACTAATCTTATTAGGTAAGATTGCTTTAGAGTTAAGTAAACACTCATGTATTACATGTATGGTGATCAGTTGACAAATTTTTTTAGGGTTCCGTACCCAAAGGGTGCAACCGGGGCCCTATTACTGAGACTCCGCTGTCTGTCCGTCTGTCACAGGGCTCTATCTCTTAAACCGTATTTCGTATTTGATATAGACACAGAAGACAGTAAGAGTATTAGGTACATACAGAACGGAATCTCCTAAGGTACGCGCAATATGCGTCCCCGTTCCCCGCACCTCTCCCCCGTTCTTGTGCCGCCGTCTGCCACCGTGCACACGTCAATGCGTGTGTGTTTGCCTGCTCTCGTGTGTGTTTGGGGACGGGGAACGGGGACGCATATTGCGCGTACCTTAGGAGATTCCGTTCTGTATGTAATACTCTTACTATCTTTTGTGATATAGACATGTTTTTAGGAGGGAGAGAGAGGGAGGGAGGGAGGGAAGTGATTCAGTATCATGGGCTGACTCTACTTTTGAAGACGTGCTGGCCAAGTGGTTCAAACACTGGTTATGCATCTGTGTAGTACTCATGTCCGGTAATTTTTAACTACTACCGCCTGCTTCCGTTGTAGGAAATCATCGTTATGAAACCTGAATAATAGTTCACTAGTGTGTACTAACGACCGTCGTCACTAGATACCATATTCATTGATCTACGTGAAATGCTTTTATGTAGCTCGAAAAATCTGACACGAATCTTCTTGCCTGGGGTGCGCTTTCCTAATTTTTCTTCTCCAAATATAACATGCATGTCAATGGTCACCCAAGGATGCCAAGACCTTGTAAAATGGAGAAGAAATAGCCGGAACAGTTTAAATGATTTGGCTATAGTTTTACGACCGGCCGCCTGCCCGACGTCAACCCACTTTGGGAGTGTATTTGAGCGAAAAGTCAAATCAACTTGGTTAGGTAGCGGACGGGCTCTGAAGCGACCGGAAATACGCCTGGATGATGATAATGATACTCGATATGAAGACTCGACTTTAAAAAAAGTTGCAGTGAGTGTTGTTTGCATTATTAAAGTTTTATTAAGTATCTTCACACCCCTTTTCCTCGCCATGGGTGTCGTAAGAGGCGACTAAGGATAAGTAACACAGAGAATCGGCAGCAGCGTTCTCTGTACAATAACTATACCATCTACTGTGATCACCGTCGTGTTAGCGTGAAAAGCATGGTGATTTATTAGCGAATCTAATCCTTCCAATATTGAGAGGGGTCTTTAGTCCAGCAGTGGACCGATAAATAGTCTGTTTATTGCTAATGTGTATTGTACAGAATGCCGCATCTATACACTCTATATTTGCAGATAAAGGCTGCGCTGAAACGTTTATACGCGTAGTTTTCATAAACATCCTTTACCTTTACGTCGTCTGTTTTACTTTCATTTATTTATGCGCGTTTTATATCTTTTAGGATACCACACACAGAATATAGAGTAACATTAAAAGCAAATAAATACCTGTGGTAGACTTTGTAGTCGATTCGTGATCGTGAGTCTTATTTACTTTTTTACGGTTTACTTTCAGTTGAAATGTCAAGAGTAGTACAAAACTTCTATAGGAAAAGTTTAAAATATATATATATATATAAACTTTTCCTATAGAAGTTTTGTACTACTTTATAATATATATATATATATATATATGGTATATTAAAAGTAAACTTTGAATATACCAACTTTAGAAGTAAGAGCTTAATTCAAAAACACTGAAATATTAAATCTTGTTTTAAATATTTAAAAAACTAATCAATTATAATATTAACTAGCCTTTTTATAATATATTTATCACATCTGTAGATCAAAATTGAAGGAACAATCTATCTAAAATAGTGCTTGTGCTTCTAAAAAAATAGGATCAGTCTTGCATTGATGAGTCAGTGCTTTAGTAATACCTTCATAGATGTTATTTTAATCCGTTTCATGTTTGAGCCTCTTTCTAACAGTATATTTTAGTAAAACTGTGTCATATTTTTCTTCTTAGCAGTATCGAGATTCTACAATAACATCACCTCTCACCGCAAAATAAGCGTGTTTGCCTTCAAAACAGTGCCCCATTCGATACTACGATTCCGAATATAAAAAGTAAGTCGATAGCTTACCGTTGGAATTTATACTTTTGATATCCAAAATATGTTCTACCACCCACCATAGCTCGACCGCCCCTGCCGCGCAACCATCTATACAGACTAAGGCCATTTAAGCGTATTGGTGTAGATTTCGCGAGTCCAAATAAAAGTGGCGGCTGCAATACTGAATATATCGTATAAATTCTGCCCACGGGTGAAAATAACCGTGGTAGTCTCTGTGTTGTTTTCACATAATAGAGCCATTTTCTTTTGTTTTTGTTACGTACGCACACCGCCAATGAAAACAAGGACTTATTTTACTGGTTTTTGTGCGGTTTATGATAGTGAGCGGGGATGTAAAGAAAATATGATGATAAGAACTAGGTAGCTATTGTAGCAAACGCTTGTAAAATTATTTCAGAGATTATTTGCAAATCTAAGGCATCATTCATTCATAGTCTCCTTCCAAATTCCTCTATATCCCGTCATACTATTATTTACTCCCACTATCCCCATATCCTGCCTTACGCATACCATCCACCTCTTCTTAACTTGCATTTTTTTTTATATTGTTGTTATAATATTTGAAGCAAATTGCAGAGTTCATATAAAATTTCGTTAACTTAAATATAATTACAATATTACTATGAAATAATAAAAGTATTTAGGTACATTTGCTGAATATAAAATGTAGATACCTAGTCTTTTTATGTCAGTTCAAACAGACCAAGCAAGTTTGCTGTAGAACGTGTAGGGATTTTGACAAATTCATAAAAAAAATCAGATTCCTTGACTATAATCTAATTTAAATCGGTTTTAAAATGTAAAAGTGCCGTCGTATTCCAAAAACATCCGTAAACTATTGAAATTACTGAAAGTTATTGCAGTTTAGAAAAAAAGGCAAAGAATGAAAACTGGAAACTCAGACTTTTCTAAATCGGTTACGAATAAGTACGTACAAGCGACATCGGTGCAGACTGGGGACATTCCACAGTCTGTCCACTACCTCTATTGGAATGCTGGAATTTAGTTCCATTCAGTTACTGTTGCCTCCCTGGCCTTTGGCAGCTGTTTGTGTAGGGTGATCATAAAATGTATGAGTATACATAATTTTTTTTCTTCGTGACTCTTTTATTTAATTATTATTTTATTTTACTCTTTATTGCACACAATTTAACAAATTATACATAAATAATAGAGAAAAATTTTAGCATACAAAAGGCGGCCTTATCGCACAGCAATCTCTTCCAGGCAACCTTAGGGTAGTATGGATACAAAAGAAATTTAGATATGTTACAGGTGAGGTGCAATATTTCAAAGGAGATAACATGTTATAGAATACATATAATACATTCTTATATAAAAAATATTTACATATATATATATATATAATATAGTGTACCCGAAAGAAAGTAAGAACCTAAACAAACAGACCAAGACAAACTTTTAATAGGTAATACAATTATTTTTAACAAATTTTTAGCTTTTGGAATTTACAATTTAGTTCACAAAACATGTATATCAGACTACTTTTTGTGGAATTGATAAACCTTTCCGTTTCGTGTTGACTTTTTATCGGTTGAATGAAAACGATAAAATCTAGAATATTGTAAAATTTCGAATTTTCATTAATTTTTATATTGTTTCGAAATTGATGAAAAAGTATTGTATCACAAATATGTATACATTATCATAAAAGTGAAAACCCTATATAAAAATTAAATAGGTACTATGTTTCTTTAGTAGTAGTTAATATAACTATGTATACTTTTTAAATGAATTGTTTGTAAATTTTCAAGTATAGTTGAACCAATAAAATAAAAATAAAAAAACTCTGAATCATTAAATGGAACATTGATTTTTCTCATACATATAAAGGTACAATCTAATTATGCAGACACGCTACAAGGCTGGCAGTAGTTTTTGGTGTAAATCCGTAATATCATACATGTTACTTTGTCCCCTGTGTTTTTGTTTTTAAGAACCTGTCGAACTTGATGAAGTAATTTCGTATTTTGCCATATTTGTCCCGTGTTTTTAAGACCGTGTGGACACCATGGCTATCGGAACTTGCTGAAATACGGCACAACTAGTTACCGGCGGTCGGTTTCGGTGCAAATTCGAACTGCAGTTCTGTTGCCTCGGTTACAAGCCCAGACTTGCCAATACGAGACTTTTAGATAATCACTATTAGGTACATCATATTACTTGTATGTCTTGAAATAATGTTCAGTCTGTGATATGGATTATGGAACCTTCAATAAAAAAGACGAAAGATTTTTTAACTTTAAGGAAAAATTAGCATTTGATTAGGAATGGAAAGTGGAGACCAAGGAAAGATAATTGTCAAAGAAAAGAGGGGAGGCCTTGCCCAGCAGTGGGATATAAATGGCTATTAAAAAAAACTATATTTTTTCGTATTTCGAAATATTTTTGCTGCGTAAGTTGTTCAATTGTTCAATATTACCCGTCTTATGATAAAAACAGGACTAACTTTGTTACTAGGTTTAAAACCATTATCCGCCCAAATCAAGTTGACATTGACAGCTGATATAGTGTGATATAACTAGATGTCAATTTGATTTGGGCGGGTAATGGTTTAAACTTAGCAACAAAGTTAGTCCTGTTTTATAATAAGACGGTACATATTTACAAGTGGCTCAGTGAGCTGCGGCCTTGCGAGTCTGACTTTGTATAACCCCTCCGACCCCTGACGCCTTCAAGTTTATCGGATGAAGACGTTGTTCACACAAAAAAGTTGCGTTTAATAAGGGTAACAATAAAGTTTTATGACATTTTTGATCATTTTTTGAAATGGCTGAAATATGGGTTTTTTTTTAAAGTTTTCAACCCCTATATTACCGCAATTTTAAAAATCCGAATCTATTGTGAAATACGACCTGTAGGCGAGAACAGACAGACAGACTGAAACTGAAACGCGTCGCTCGCTCAGTTAATAAACTGTTCTATCTATAAATTTTCTGTATTGATACAAAAACACGGTACTCTACAATCCCGAACACATAGTGAAATTCCTGTTTTGTAAAGATTTTTTTTCTTTATCTTGATATCCCTAGTTATACATAGTAGGAACTCTGACAAGTGCCAAATGAGATATGAACCTGCGACCGGGCTCAGCCGCGGACGTCGTGGCCGGGACGTGAGATAGTGGTGATGAGGGTAAACCTAAGGGTTTAAAAAGTAACAAGTAAAGTGATGAAGGTTAACACCATTGAAGAAATAAATGCAATACAATGTAAAGAAAATGTATAGTTATATTGACGAGTATAAATATTGTTAATAGGTGTAAGGGACATATTATGTGCGTAACAAATCAAGCCCACTAAGATCACTATAGTATAATGAAATGAAGATACCGAAGAGTAAAAAAATAAAAACCGGCCAAGTGCGAGTCGGACTCGCGCACCGAGGGTTCCGTACAAACCTGCAAGGTTTAGTATTTGGTATGAATTTCAATTTAATACCTCTACGCGTTTATGAGGAAATGGGTAGTAAGTTTAAAATTATTAAAAAAAAATATATTATGTGATGTAACTAAAAATTTATGGTTTTCGTAATTTTTCCTTTATCTATGCTATAAGACGTTGCTTCGTACCAAATTTCAAGATTCTGAGTTCACGGGAAGCACCCTGTAGGTTTTGATTCCCTTGCAAGTGTCGAAAATTTGCGGCATAAACGGCTGTGTCTTTTGATTGCGTTGGCTTAGAAGTTTGATTTTTTCACAGCTTCAAGGGACAGTAGACCTGAGTAATTGATATAAATTTCAGCTTCATACCTCCACGCGTTCCTGAGAAAAAGGGTCTTGACAGACGGACGGACGGACGGACAGACGGACAACAAAGTGATCCTATAAGGGTTCCGTTTTTTCCTTTTGAGGTACGGAACCCTAAAAAACGACTATTCCGTACAAATTGCCCGGCCGGCTGCACATTTTGTATGAAAATGCCGATTTTATTTTGTTTTTTGACTGTCATTTTAATTTCATTTTACTAAAGTGATCGAGTATTGCCCGTGGTTTGATTTATTATATAAGTCTCTTACACGTTGTATAATGACTACCACCACAACCAAAAATTAACAGTTGCAGTCACAAATCTCACCGTTTACACAAAAAATGCAACAAAAACAAGAATGCTCGGGTGGACCATCCCACCCACACCGCCCCTATGTCCCCCCTCATATCTCAACTCGCCGATGCTAATCTCTAAATTTTATAAACGCACTTTGTCCTCTACCAACCCCTTTAAAAACCAACTCTATAGCGATAATTATAGAGTTTAGAATCGTGTGTTTTTGGAGCGAGATGTGTCGGGTCGACAGTTTTTCAAAACACCAGACAGAAAGGGGAGTGAGGTCTGCCTAAAAACGTGAAACACTGATGAATGTTCCCCATTAGATGTTATTTATTTATACTGTGGCCGAGAAAGGGACTCGGCGTTTAAGTTTACCTAAAGTTTACTTAGGACTGTATTGGGTTAAGCTGAAGACGTTTTCGCACCCAAGATAAATGGTAGACTGTTATAGGGGTCCAGTTTTTCGAGTTTTGGCTTATGATGGCATTTGTCATGGTGTTTGCGAGGTTGTGTTGGTAAATACTTGAAGATGGGTGTGTTGTGTGGTTTCGATTCATTGTGGAATGTTTTGGAGTAGTTAGTTGCATATACAGGGTTCTTCTTCGTCTAAGCGCGTTCCCGGTTGCATCCTCAGCTGTGCTGCTTCGGAGCCCGGGGTGCGCTTCTCCGCTTTTTCTTCTCCAAATATAACATGTATGTTATTGGTCACCCAAGGATGCCAAAGAACTTGCGAAATGGAGAAGAAATATCCGGAACAGTTTAAATGATTTGGCTATAGTTTTAAGACCGGCCGCCTGCCTGACGTCAACCTTCTTTAGGAATGTATTTGTGCGAAAAGTTTTAGAACCAGCCGCCGCCCGACGTTAACTCTCCTTGAGAATGCAAATGTAGCAAGATGTTTGTGCTTTATACATTAGTCGCCTCTTACAACATCCTCAGGGAGAGATGGAGTGGTCCTATTCTAACCCGGAACCACACGGGGTGTGCTGCATATACAGGGTTACTGGTATCTAACGCATAATCTTTTTGGTGCAAGTTCAGTCCATGATACTGAACTACTTTCCATAAAAACCATTATAGAAAAACGAAAAAAAAATTTCGTCTTCCCATACAAAATCCATCTGGCTGGGTGCTGATATGTATGGGAAGCCGGATTTTTTTTTTTCGTGCTGCATGATCGGAGATAGTATATAGTAGAGATCGTTAGATACCATTAACCCTGTATACCAAAATAAACTGAAACTATTTTTACGGTAAATTCAGATACAGGTCAACTTTCCCCAAGGAACATATATCGCTTTTTTATTATTAGCCAGATGGTGTGTCCCACTGCTGGGCAAAGGCCTTCCCTTCTTTCCTCCAACTATTTCTATCCCATTTATCGAAATATTAAAAAAAAATGCTTCCTATACAAACTCGGATCAGCTGATCGGTCAATTGGTACCTATGGGAAGTTTTTTTCAAAAATTATTTTTCATATTTCGATATATGTTCCTTTGGGAAATTTATTCAGTATCATATTCCGAATTCAGACATAAAATAGTTTTTGTTAACACCCTGTATACTTAGGTACATTTCTTTTCAAAGACTGCAGCATCTATCTCTTGTATTTTTAATAGCACAGCCTGTTACTTGTGTCGATGACATATACACAATGAACATTTTTGTCATACAGATAATGGATTATTTTCCTTTTCAGTTTCTACTTTTTCTGTATGATGTACGGGAGATCCGTACGGTTCAGCCGCAATACCGGCGTTCCGTACGGGAAGCGCCTGCAGTGCTCTGAGGTCCAATACGAACGAGCGGGTGGCGTTGTACGGGCTTTACCCGGAGCGTGTTCCGTATATGGAATCCGCGTCGCTGTGAAACGATGTTCTACCGCCTTACGTGTGTTTCTGCTCCGGAAGCCAGTGAGGGTGATCCACAGTGATTTCTCGTACATCCGTATGGATCTCCCGTATATCTGTACGGATCTCCCATACAGCTGTGAAACCAGCCTAAGACTTGACCGCGTTTCGGGGGGTACTCTTTCCGGCTTTTTCTTTTGATGATAGATTATACCTATGCTTGTCAATGGTCATCCAAGCCTGCTGAAGACTGTATGAACTGGAGATGAAAAAGCTGCTATTCCCGCGCATCCACTATGAATATAGTGATATTGCCCACAATAACAGACTTATTCCAATAGGTAAATATAAGAAATTTTAAGTCGAAATAATTCAAAAGATTTTTAAAGGACAAACGATAAGGTATCTACTCTGGTATCCAGCACTATCAGAGTAACTTCGTCGACATTAATCTTACGACTGTCGCAGTCGCTACTAAGGTTTCTAGTTTCACTAAGTTTGGGACGGTTGATATCGAAGTTAAGTTTTACACATGCGTAGATAACTTATTACTTAGGTACATACTAATTCAGAACACAAATGGATCTGAGATTTTATCAATAGTTGGGTTAGTTGGTTGGAGTTAGGTAGAATAAAAAAAATTGACGAATGTTACAGTGCGGCATAAACTTAGCTGTAAGTAACGATTTGACGTCAACATTTGTGCAAAACAAAACAAAGTGACTATTATTAAAAGATATTATAAATATCCTATGATAATAAAGATATTTTGAATTGAATTGAATTGAAGTGCAATCGTCTATTTATAAGATCATTGGTGGAAGAGAAGCAGCTGGTACTACATTAATGGGAGATCCAAAATATATATTTCCGGTGTACATATATAAAATACAGTTTTTTGTTTAACTTTCGCAATGGATTTACTGAAAACGTAAGACCAAACTTTAAAAATTTTACGAAAGGTGCAAATGGTAGTGGTATTGGACAAGCACGCACCATTCTGTCTGTCAGTATGTCTCTCTGTCGATAACTAATGTTCTTTTACTCTCTGACTGATGGGGCGGTTTAAAATGTGCAGTATCTACGATTTAAAACTAACCTCTTTTTAAAATGTATTATTGTTTTATGAAGTTTTGGGTTACATTTAAATAAAAAAGAAAAAATAGTCATCATTCCTTTTCTACCATAGGTTACAGAGCTCCGGCAGCAGTCCTCTGTACAAAGACAATACCATCTACTGCGATCACTAACTCGTCTGCCCAGCGTGGTGATTATGGGCAAATCCTTCCTTTATCGGTGAGGCCTTTATTTAGTCCAGTAGTGGAAGGATATAGGCTGGTAAAAAGCTAAGTCATTTAGCTAAATTGTAATAATACTTAGTAATGATACCATTAAATCATTATTCCTTAATGAGGCCGACAAAGCATTTTGGGTCTTGCGGCTCTAAGTAGACAGAGCCCAGGCAGGGCTGCAAGACTCAAAGGCCACTTTTAGCGTGATGGCCAGAAGGTCAAAAAAAGAATCCACGCGACGAACAAGATCATATCTAATTTAGTATATTTCTTGTGTTTAATTCCTTATATCTAATTACTCACCATCACCACATATTTGTTTATATATTAATTTACCAATGTATGTCCACGGACAATGTATACCTACAGAGAAAATATAAAATAAAAGTTGTACAAAGGCACTACTTATATTAAAAGAGATCTCTTTCAGTAGTAGTTTATTTTATTTAAAATTTTATAAACCAAAACAAGCTGAAATACTCGTAGGTAGCCTTAATGCTAAAGTTGAGAGGGAGAGAATGCTTTAGCATTAAGTCTTTCCTAAAGTCGAGAGGAGAGAATGCTTTAGCATGAAGTCTTTTTAAAGTCGAGAGGGAGAGAATGCTTTGGCATTAAGTCATACCTAAAGTCGAGAGTAAAGGAAAGCTTTAGCATTAAGTCTACCCTAAAGTCGAGACGGAGAGATTGCTTTAGCATTAAGTCTTTCGAGGGAGATAACGCTTTAGCATTAAGTCTTTCCTAAAGTCGAAAGGGACAGAATGCTTGTTTGTGCTCTGTACATACAGAGCTCACTAAAACACTTGCATGATCATACTTGAAAATACAAGTAACATAAACCTAATCTACCCGTCCGTCAGATTCCATATAAATCAAAGATTTTGCCCGAAAACTAAAATATTACGTTTCACTCCCAATATGGTTTCGCAATCCGAAATCGGAGTGGTTTACTGGTACAGGTGAGCAAATCTCGTGAATCTCGCAAGTAATCCTATAATTTAGTTTGTATCATGTAGGTATATGTCGTGTTCGCGTCTAATGTATACTATTTTTTAATACATCTACCTATCAACTCGCATTATGGACGAGTGAATGTGTAGTGGTAGCAGAAAAATGTTGCGGATTTTATCGACTTTTTTATTTACTTGCTCTTTGAGGCAAGTTGCTATAATATCAACAACTTTCGTACTCGTACCAACATTGGTAGAAATAAAATTGCCTTATACAGTTTTCGTCGTTTCCTCATTTGTGAAGGACGCAATTAAACTGGGTGGTTTCTACCATAAATTTTCTCCGAGTTACTTGGGCCAAATGCCTTAAAGCAAGTAAGTCTTTAGGCAGTTTTATCTGGTAGGCAGTTTTAATGGTGAATGACAAATAATCAATTATTTATTCAGTTTATTACGTCACTTTTACACGTCAATAATTAAGGTGTAGATTATGTGTAGATAATATTTATTTATATTTACATTATTAATTGTTATTTCGTTTTGCGTGTTGCGTATCGCAACGACGATCACTGACGAAAATCGCCGAAAAAATCTTTTTTACACAGTATTGATTCGCTTACGCGCCAGGAGGGCTTTGTCAGTTTACAAAAGAATCATGCCAAATATAATGTTATCACAATATTACATGTAAAGCTTGCGAACGAATGTTAAATCGAATTTACTGAAATAATTAATACTGCTACTCAGTATCACTTATATTCTTGGTATTAAAATGGAACCGAGCTGACCGCAGTCCCTACTACTGGCACGCGTTGACGACGTTGACGCGTGGATCAGCCATCGCTGAAAGAAAAAAGTGGAAGACAAAATAAGTAGAAGCAATTGACATAAAGAGCCGACTCCTAATAGGGAAGTGGAGAGGAGGATGGTGATGTAATACATTCGTACTCGACATACAACCTAACCTCTATATTAAACGTACTTACATTTTATATTTACTCCGAGACTCCTTTCGAGCTGAGCGATGATGTCCTGTGTTTTAACAACCAATTATATTTTTATTTATACAGCATTACAATGCTTAGAAAATATATAAAGTCTAACAAAATATACTAAACTATTTTAAGGGTGAATTTAGTCCATGATACTGAACAACTTTCCCCAAGGAACATGTATCGAAATATGAAAGATATTTTTGGCTTTCCATATAAACTCGGATCAGCTGATCGGCCAACTTGTATGGCAGGCCGAAAATCATTTTTCATATTTCGCTATAGGTATGTTCCTTGGGGAAAGTTGTTCAGTATCATGGACCAAATTCACCCTTAAAATAGTTTCAGTATAGTTTGTTGGACCCTGTATAAATTTAAAATAAGTATGTAATAAAAAATAAAATTTTGTTATTGTCACAATATCGAAAGAGAGATACTAGTGACATCGGAATGCTATTGGTTGTCAAAACGTCCTCGCCCAGCATTAGTAGAGTTGCGGGCGTCGCGTCGCGGCCATATTCTAAAAAATAAATATTTCGACTGTTTTGCTATCGGTCCGCCCGTCCCCAGCAAATGTTGCGGTGAATTTCATATTTTTGTAAGTATCTACTTCGTGTGTTTATTCGTCATGTGTTTTGGTTCACATGAGAATTTTCTTGATTTTTTATGCTCTCACGAGCTTTGTATGAGCGTTTGAAGCTCCGTTTCATATGGAATATTATATTAGGGCACTCAGTGACTCAGTGTTTTATTACTTTTAAACCTAAATACAAGTTTGTTTTGCTGATAAATATTCTTTTCTGATATATTCGCAGTATTTTTCTCAATATATTTTTTGCTGACATAAAATGACTGTACATATTCTTAAGACGTTTAATTAAATTTTATTTTATTTATAAATCTTAAATCTATTTTACAACAAAAAGACCGTCGCTAATCATACCTGCCGCAAAGGTGCCCATGACACTTGCGGCATTCCCCCGCTGAATCGCGAGGGATATGCGTTAAGTTATTATATGTCATATAGGCATTGAAAAAATTGGCTTCAAAGATATATTGTTAAAGAAACTTTTCAGGTAGATACTTTCAATGAGCTCACCACAGTAAGCCGAAATTATGTGTCTTTGATAGTTCAAATAAACTATTTATCTATCTATCATCTATCTAAATTGTACGACACGTCTAAAGTGCATATTGTGACGTCAGCAAAATTATAATTTAAAAAGTTTCTTCCATGTTTGTCTGGGAGCAAAGAAAAAACTTAGAATGCTACTTATTTTCCCGCACAGATCTTAAAAACCGGTCAAGGGAAGGGTATAATGAGAATCATGTTAATAGGCAATGCGACTAGCAACTCATCACTATTTTAATTCCTTTTTCCACCTTCTCGCCCACAATCACGCTAGAATTGGCCTTTGGATCTTGCGGCCCTGGCCTCTGTCTGCTTAAAGCTGCAAATTGCAATGTCTACCCCATTAGGGATAAAGATATAATTTAAAGAGTGACAACGTCAGTTACCCAGTTGTTTACATACCTACATAGTTTTAGTCGGATGAACAAAAGAGGACCATGTTGCATCAATTCAATCAAAAAAAGCCAAATGGACCATTTTAATCTGCGATCGTTTCGTATTGAAAAATGACCTTCAAACTCCAGGGATTTACCGTTATCCCAAATGTCATTTTACCCCTTACAAAACCTGGTTCTGAAGCGTACGGATTGCCGCTCACATTGTCTAAACAATCCTTAAGTGATCAATAGCTTCCCTAAAACATCTTAAGATACAAAATCTGCCAACCAAATATCAATTTTAGTCCATTATTTTCAAAGACTAAATTCGCAAACAATCAGAAAAGTTAGACTTTAAAATTTCATATTTTCGAATATCGAAGCGAAAATAAAAGAACATAACAGTTCAAAGCAAAATGTACATTGAGTGCAGTTGCAAAAAGGCTTAAATCCTGTCATTATTTTATTTTAAACAGTACAAGACGCGTGTTGCGATTTGAATTTAGAATATTTTAACATCCATTCACATTGCAATTTTATTTAAATCTTTTTGAGTAACTAATAGAGTCGAAATTCGAGTGGGTTGAAGTAGAGTTTTGTACAGGGTGAGTGAGCCAGTTGTCGGTCCATAACAAAACACATAAATTAAGTGCTCAATAATAAATGGAAATGTCCCTTGCAGAGGACAGCGCATTAGGCGGGATTATGAGTGGCAGAGGCCCTCGCCCGGACTCGCCTGACGCCAATGGACAGATTGGACGCCATTGTTTAAATTGAATTTGTAGTTCATTTGATGTTAATGGGTTCGCTTTAGGTATAATTGAGTTTGTTATTTGGACAAAATAGGGAACTGGTGGGCGTATTTCATAATCTTGCTGTAAAGTTTTGCACGTGGGATAATATTTACCTTCTATCAGTCAGAAAGCTATATAAATTTGTATATATGAAAAGAAAAGTTAAAAAGTGAAAAACCAAAAAGAATTACAATTATAAAATTAAGATAAAGTATTCAAAAGACATTTCAATACTTACTTCATCTCCTATTATGTAGAAAATCTCGTATTATTCAACAATAGATTTGTTCAGCATTTATAAACGTCACATCATAACACCAATGAATATATCCCATAAAAAATCTCATTCATCCCATTATACCACAAACAGGTACCTGTTTAACTACTGACCAAAGTTAAAATAAACTATTTAGGGAGACAAATCTCGAAACATCAATTTATTTTGTCAACTTTTGGCCAGTAAGTGGTCAGATATATGGCCCGTGACAGACACAAAGGGGTTTTTACCTGATTTGGGCAACATCCGAGGTCCATTTTAAATATATTTACACGGCAGGACGGGTTAACGCGTGGATAAAGTTGGGGAGAATAGGGTGGTTTCGACCGGGCAGCACGCGCCGGTCAAACCAGTTTTGATTGGTAGGTGTGGGGAGGTAGGGGCCAGTTTGACCGGTCGGCGATTGGTCGAAATTCGCCAGGTGCTAATTCGAATTTTTCGTTTATGTGTGGATGGGATTGTGATTTTAGTTATTTTGAAGTGAGTAGTTTTTTTCACTTTGGCTTCAAATTATTTTAAGTTACTTAGTACTTAATTACATGGAATTATATTCTCTAAGTAATTTATATCATCAATGAAAATATTTATCCAGATGTTTTATTCTTAAAAGAATAAAATAAATTCGAGTGTATTTCTCGCACAAAAAAATGAAATATGTGTTGTGATGAGTAAAATAGATGACTCTACAGTAGAAAAAGAATATGTCAAATTGTTAAATAATCTTTTGAAGTAGGTGAATAAAAAATAATATTCACACCAGTGGTGTGAATAATCCATTTTAGATTTAATATGTCCAGAACTCTCAGTTATGCACGCATGCACGAGTGCATCTCCACTAGAGCATAGACTTCTGAAGGAATAGATGCAACGAATTACAAACATAAACATGGAGGCGAAACATTAAGATATTAGAATAAACGAGCGAACATTATTTTATTAAACAACTTTAGTTAGATACATTCATTATTACTTAATTAAGATCGACTTACTGGACGGATTTCCTACTACTTTCTACTATGTACGTGACGTGAGTCAACTGTCTTAATTAATTAATAATAAACGAGCAAACATTCGTATTATATCGTAAATACAGTAAAAAATAAGTAAGATGTACCTATGTGGCGTTTAGTCTACTAATAGAAACCCTATGGTCAGTGAAGAGAAAGATACGGCTGGATACTGATTGATCTAAGACCTGCAACTCTGCCTGCATTTTACAAACAACATTGTACCTAATGGGTTTTGAACGACACAATAAAATGGACTTAGTTTAAGCAAGTGGAAGTTCTAAATTGTAATTTTATAAACTTATTTCAAAAGTATGTAATATATATATTGTAATAGTTTTGTTATATAATTTAATGTTGCACTGTCTATTACTATAATGTCAATAGTTAGTGAGGATGGAGATAAAGCTAGATGTACTGATTGATCTTAGACGTGCAACTCTGCCTGAATTTTACAAAAAACATTGTATTGAATTTTGAACGGCGTAATGAAAAATGCAAGGTAAAAGAAAATACCTATGTGGCGTTTAGTCTACTAATATAAACTCTATAGTCAGTGAAAAGGGAGATACGGCTGGATATTGATCGATCAAGGACGTGCAACTCTGCCTGTGTTTTACAAATAAAATTGTATTAGGTTTTGAACAACGTAATGGAAAATGTAAATACAGGAAAAATAAAGTGTACCTATGAGGCGTTTAGTCTAATAATATAAACTCTATGGTCAGTGAAGAGGGAGATACAGCTGGATACAGTAACTGATCGATCAAAGACGTGCAACTCTGCCAGCATTTTACAAACAACATTGTATTGGGTGTTGAACGACGTAATGGAAAATGTAAGTACAGGAAAATTAAAGTGTACCTATGAGGCGTTTAGTCTAATAATATAGACTCTATGGTCAGTGAAAAGGAAGATACAGCTGGATACTGATCGATCAAAGACGTGCAACTCTGCCTGCATTTTACAAGCAACATTGTATTGGGTGTTGAAGGACGTAATGGAAATGCTGGGAGTGATTTGAGAATTTAGATTCTACGTTCAGTTTTAAGGCTCTTAAACTTAGTCTACATTTAGAGGACCTACCTACTTTAAAATAGGATGTAATTTTTTTATTTTAATAAAATCTCATCCTGCTTGTATTCTCACGTAGATCGTAAATGCCGATCGGGGATTTATGACATTATATGAGGATTAAAAAACAGACCTATATAACACTTATCTAATTGTTTTCTAGATGATACCTTTATTTTTTGGATAATTATTTATATTTTTTTCTTAAAATAACCTTACTTATTTAAAGTCATAGTTTATCATACTCGCAAAATTTTAAAACTCATACGTATGTCTATTATTGTCACAGATTATTGTTCTGTGTTACATTATATATTAATGATATTAAAAAGCAAGTTTCGATATCAATATTCGAAATCCTGTTAATTGCGTTCCCAGATATTTAAGTCCTATTACATACGAGATATTAGAACTGTACTGATTTTCCAAATATAATAATTTAAAAAAAAATACGACTACCGTGGGATAAGAGAAAGTTAATATTGGTTTCCTATACATAAACACGCTCCCTAATCATCCAGCGCATAGCCGAACTAATTTTCTAAGGGAGATAAAGAAAGAAAAATTGTTTATTTGGTTACATACTGATCGAATATTTTTTTAAATTTTTTATTACAAGCATTTATTTTAGGTGAATATATAAGCAAATGGCCGTGATGTGTGAAATAAATTGTTAACTCGTAAATATGGGGATTTATATACAGGGTCTAACTAAATATACTGAAACTATTTTAAGGGTGGATTCAGTCCATGATACTGAAATACTTTCCCCAAGGAACGTATAGCGAAATATGAAAAAAAAATTTTGGCCTCCTATATAAGTTGACCGATCAGCTGATCCGAGTTTGTATGGAAAGCCAAAAATAATTTTTCATATTTCGATATATGTTCCTTGGGAAAAGTTGTTCAGAATCACGGACTGAATTAACCCTTAAAATAGTTTCAGTATATTTTGTTAGACGTTATATATTTCCATATTGCTCTTCGTCATGCACTAGATAGCCCTTTAAATTATTTTATGAACCACCGTTGAAAGTATTTACATTAGTCCGTCTAGCTTTAAAACTTGCCTCGGCCAAAAGTGGCCACGGCAAGTTTGAAAGCTAGACTGATCACCAATAATAGTTTCAACGGCAGTTCATAAAATAATTTAAAAGGATATCTAGTGCATGACGAAGAGCAATATGGAAATTATCACCATATTTACGAGTTAACAATTTATTTCACACTTCAAGGCCATTTGCTTATATATTCACCTTAACTTGCCCTGTTTGTTTGGGTCAAATCTTGCAAGTTAAGGTTTCCGATTGAGATTATTTTTTTTTATGTTAGATATAAATCAAATGACAATACAATATTATTATAACAAGAATCTGATCTGATGATGGAGCCGGAAGGTGGCTATAGGCACCCTGTAATTAAGCGACGTAACCCCATCGAGTTTGAATTACATTTGCCTTGATAAGTACTTAGGCCTCACAATATAGGCTTTTATATTATATCTACTAAAAAGTGATTTTTTCGAAAAACTTATTAATTTTATTCAGTTAATCAGTTCAGTATCAAGTATCATGGCTCAATTTGTTCCAAAAATTTGGCTGGTGGTTGAAAATGCAATGCTTTTTTACTCCATATTCCAGGAGCGTCGTCTCCATATAACACGATTCCTTTCGAGTTGCTTTGGCGAATCCCAGTATTTACAATTTTTTTTATTAAAAAAAATTATATCTTACCCTTGCTAGTTCATCTCCGTACTGCGCTTTAAATTTTTTTCCCAATCTCATAAGCTGACTAATTCACGGCTTTAGTTAATCGCACACACTCAAATATTAACAAATATACATAATAAACATACACACACACACTTTAACTCGCACTCCTACAGATAAAACCTGCAAACAACTCGGCCGATCTATCAGTAATTCTATCACGCTCACACAATGTCATTTATCTATGAACACACGCACACAGACGCACTACTTACCTAGCGACAATTTGTGCATATATACAGCAAAATAGTGCTCAGGTAACTCGGATCTTTTGCGGCTTATGTATTTTAAAAATTAAACTTAATGTACACGTAACTGAAGTCATTTTTACAATGACGTCTCTGGCGCTAGTGTGTCGATTTTTAAATATCCAATCAAAATCACTTATCAACATCGCGGCCAATTAAAATACTCTTACTGTGTCGCGGTACACCGCGACACAGTAACAGTATTTTATGATACATCATGGCTGCAGTGTTTTGTTTACACGTTGTGTTTATTGCAAAATAATATGATAGATGTTACTTAAAACAGTGAAGGTGAGTGAATTAACTTGAGAAATGCCGTGTTTTAGTTAATTAAGTTGTGTATGTAGTGATCTTCTTAATCAATGGATGTTTATGTGATAAGTTATTTGTTTTGTTTTGTAACGTAACTGCGGTTGGCGCGGCGACCGGCGATGGGCGCGCGATGAGGCAGGTCTGTTTATTGTTTTAGGTAACAACATAGTTAAAAAAGGTTACTTCGATGGCGGCTGTACCGAGCCAAAGAAGAACGATTGTCTATATTTTACTTATGTCTGTTTGTTGGTCCGGGTTCACTTGTAATTTTTTTCACGCTACGCCACTGCCATATACCTATAACGTCTAACAAAATATACTGCAACAATTTTAATGGTAGATTTAGTCCATAATACTGAACAACTTTCCCTAAGAAACACATATCAAAATATGAAAATAAAATTTTTGTTTTCCATAGAAACTCGGATCAGCTGATCGGCAAACTTGTATGAGAGGCCAAAAATTATTTTTCAATTTTCGATATATGTTCCTTGGGGAAAGTTGTCAGAATCATGGACTAAATTCACCCTTAAAATAGTTTCAATATATTTTGTTGGACCCTGTATAAGATGCATGTCAATGTTCACCCAAGGATGACGAAGACCTTGCAAAATGGAGAAGAAATAGCCGGAACAGTTCAAATGATTTGGCTATAGTTTTACGACCGGCCGCGTGCCTGACGTCAAACCTCTTTAGGAATGTATTGGTGCAAAAAAGTTTTACAACTCGCCGCCGCCCGGTGTTAACCCTTCTTGGAATGCAATTGTAGTACGAGATGTTGGTGCTTAGTCCTTTTACGACATCCACAGAAGGAGATGGAGTCGTGGAGTGAGAAAAGTCACCTTGTGTATTTGCACAAAACCATATTGTGGGTCACTGACAAATGTGGGGTAGTGTTAGGGGGTAGTATGTGAGAATTACCCGGAGTTTTATCCTCCGGGGCTCCCCAGCGACCGCCGGCCGAAAACTTTGTCTTTGACCCTCGCAAGTATTTGTATAGAGCTGGAAACTTTGTTTTAACAAACATAATCTAGCAACTTTCTATTACCGCTCCTAACTTCATTGACAAGAAACGTCATAGACAAGAAAGTCAGGAGCAATAATTTGTGGTCTGGTGGTGGAGCCCCGTGGCTTAGTAGGAGTACGCGTTACTGGCGTTTGCAGTTGTTAAGCAACACCGGGCGTTGTCTGCACTTGGATGTGTGACAAAAAAAAGTGGTGTAAAAAATTCTTGAGCTCCTCCCTCATTTGGAAAGCATGTTAAGCTACTGCTTTTTATCATTAGATGACGATTGTCAAGCTATGTCAGATACCTTTAGGCAGCTTAAAAAATCTGACCTCTTTCATTGTGCGAACCGCTAAGGTGTGGAATTCCCTCCCTGCGTCGATGTTTCCCCATACATATGATTTACCGATTTTCAAGGCAAGAGTGAATAGGCACTTTTTGAGTCTGCGTGATACACCTTAGACCTTATCTTAGCTTCCCATCAGGCTAGATAGAGGTCAAACGCACTCAAATTTCAAGTAAAAAAAAAATCACAATTCCTACACAGATGCCTTTAGGCAACTTAAAAACTCTGACACTACAATATTGCATCAAGTCAAATCAGATACTTTTTTTTTTAACGTCAAAAACAAACATTTTATATGGAATTTGTATGAAATATCGATTTATGACGTCATAGTTCCTTGGAGTCAAATAGCGCTCTTAATATCCGTTTTTCTGCATTAATAAATCTAGAATCACGTTTAAAGTGGATGTGATCAATGACAAGTGGCATTATTTTTTGATGTTTTATTCTATTAACAGTACCAAATAATTAATGTTTGACCCACCATAATACCCAATTCCTACACGAAAAACAAACAAACTTGTGGTTATATCAATGCCAGTATAATCCAAACGACACTTAGAAGTTCCGTTTGAACCATCAATTGTTATGGCCACTAGTAGAAATAAGATGACGTGGACAGGAAAATTCATCCTCACACCTTGACTGCCTTCTTCTTCTTCTTCTTAGCGGGTCGGAGTAGCTGATATTATTATATGAGTGTGGACCAATTCATTGTTTCTTCCACATGAAATGACAGACAAACAAACACACCTTACTTTTTTAATAAAAAATAAATAAAGTGACTAACAAAAAAATAATATAATTTTTAACAACTCTATATAAATCTTAAGGCCCAGCTACACAGCGGGCCAGTACGAGTAACCCGGGTTTCTTATCTATACAGCATCCATAGCCAAACGACTCTCAGGAGATGCTCCGCCTCTTTATGGCCTGTCAATGACTCCAAATTTAGAACCTACCCGCCATTGATATAAATGTTTTTTGTTTTCCCAAAACGACCCTTCATATTGTAATTTAGAGTTTGTTTTTAGTGTTTGTTGCGTAATAAGTTGTAAGGGGTGAAAAAAGAAATGTCAATTGCTTAGTGAAGTGTATTTATTTTATAGTTAAATGTTTAAAAAAATACACTAGCTCTATTTATTTATTTATGCTCTGTTTATCTCCAACTATCTAGTTGGAGATAAACAGAGCATAAATTGTTTATCTAAAGTTGTTTATCTAAACAGAGCATAGAGCGGATAGACCCAAAGGCAACTCACTACAGTGGAAAAAGGAATCAAAATAGTGATGAGTTCTGAGTCGCATCGCTTATATATGACATTATCCAAATTCTCGTCCACCTCGATCAGCTTTTCCGAAAAAAATAGGAAAAAAAAAAAAACTTTTTTTTTGTGGATTTTAATCAAAATTCGTAAAAAATAATATCTGGAGTAGATGAAGAAAGAAAAGAAGAAGAATCTGGAGATTAAATTGGGCTACAAAATACATTGGGTAGATGATTGAAGAATTTAATTTGGCAACTAGAATTGTGTTAATTTCTCTGATAGTTGTGTGGAGCGTAAAATCTATATTTTTTTCCTCTAAAAGTGTCATTATTGAAACAACGTACCTTTTCAACAATGTTACCTAAACGCTAAGAGTTTAAAACTAGATTTCTGCCTAAGCAAAGCTGCGTACAGTTCCTCAAATATTTATGTTGACTTAGGTTAACCCTTCGCTGGTGCGTCCATCAGGCCGCCCCGCGGGACCGCAGGTAGCTAGACGTAGAGAAAAATTGGCTAGAACTGTAGGGAAATTATCAAGTCTTTTGCGATATAGAACATTTCGGTATTTTGTTTTTATATAGCGCCTAGCAGTCCACCCCAGCTTTGTCCGCGGTACACACATAGCCTATGTCACTTGGGCATAGTGTATTAGCTTTCCAATGGTGAAAGAATTTTTCAAATCGTTTTAGTAGTTTCGGAGCCTATTCAATGCAAACAAACAAACAATCAGATCTTTCCTTTTTATAATATTAGTATAGATTACATTAGAGCGGGCGAATGCGACGTGTTCAGTCTATCTCTGTCACTAACTTTACGTGCAAAAAGACAGCAGAATCCGTCGCGCGATGCATACACGTAGAGTTTATAACAGAGTTATAGTGAACACAGGAAGTTCACAGCTGGACATAGGCCTTCCCCGACGATTTAGAACGACTGATTAAAAACGGCATGCATCTATCAAGCGTTTTCCTGCAATATTGCTATGGTCGTCTAATAGTTATTTTCGTATAATTGATAGAAAAAACTAAGTAACTATGTAAAAAAATAGTTTATTTTTGGCAATTAATATATTACATATGCTACGAGTATATACGGGTTACTAAGTAGAAAGTCAGCTACTGGCTGATATCATTCGACCTCATCCGGAGGTCTTTCTCAGGGCGAATGTAACTCGAGACGTACGCACGAAGCTGTCACAAACCGCTCTGAACAGTTTAATGCGAGGGTGTCGAGTCACATTCGTCCTGAGGAAGATCTCCGAATGAGGTCGAAACATATCGGCTAGTAGCTGACTTTCTACGTGAGTAACCCATATATTGCATACTGCGTCTTACCACAGAATAAGATACTAGTAGTCCGTACAGGAGTCTCACTCAGCAAAGAAATTCAAAGAAATATCTACTTAATGTGATTAGCGAAATGGTTTAATTTAGCTCACGTCGGAACTAAGCACCTTTTCGTTTACATATCTAGACATTGCAGGCCAATTTCATTCTTATTACTATAGACAAACGATTCGTATAACTGTATTTACTGGTCTTACGTTAGTTTTAAGTTACTGTCAATTTTATAACAAAAATATTTTGTTGTTACAGAACCATGATGAACACCGACAGGACAGGTCGACGTGGTCATAATTACATTGACAAGAGGAAGCGGGATTGACCAATGCTGTAATAAAAGGCTTTCCGAAGGAAGAATGATAAAAAGCACCAACTGACATGGATTGAAAAAGTTGAGAAAAAGCAAGGACGTCGAGAAGACTGTTATATAGTATGTTAGAAGGTACACACAAATGGTAAATGTCGCATATATATTAAGAAATTTTATTTTACACTTTAACAGGTATTAGAAATTATTAATTACTGCGTTGACTCAGCAACCCAAAGTGGATCTTGTCCTCCGACACCAGAAGACGCCACTGTTCCCTATTCTGCGCCATCTGCAGATCTTCTTGGAGACTACATCTCTTCCTGTGGATGTCGTAAGAGGTGACTTAACGACTTAGGCACAAACATCTCGTGCTACATTTGTATTCCTAAAGAGGGCGGCGGCCGGTTGTAAAACTTTTCGCGCAAATACATTCCCAAAGAGGGTTGACGTCTGGCACGCGGCCGGTCGTAAAATTACAGCTGAATCATTTTAACTGTTCCACATCGCAAGGTTTGGAATCCTTGGTTAACCATTGACGTGCATGCTATACCTATTTGGAGAAGAAAAAGTTTGAAAGCGAACCCCAGGCTCCGAAGCAGCACAGCTGAGGATGCAACTGGAAACGTGCTTAAATGAAGAAGAATACAAGTTTAAACTTAATTTTGTCCTTATAAAAAAAAAAATGTTAAGAAACTATTGATTAATAAAAAGTTAAATATTATTGGCCACTTCTGTATTTCCTAACTCTACATAGTCCAACGCAAGGGTCATCCGAGGCGCCCGCAATAAAATATGCGCGGCGGACGGCTTGGATGTAAAATGTTGTTTTTAGGGCTCTCTTCAATAATGTATCCTTTAGGAAATGTTAAGTGCCACGTCTACCTGTTTACAAGAGGGCCTTGAAGTTGGGGAATAGTGTGAATTTTGGAAGCAGGTATGGCAGAATAAGAACCAGTATTATTTATTTGTTATAGTTATATATTTAGTTCTTATAGGTTTTATAATAAAACTAGGCTTAAGGTACAGAAGAAAGTAAAAGTATTACATACAGAACGGAATCTCTTAAGGTCCCTTGCAATATGCATGTTCCCCGTCCCCGCACCTCTCCCCCGTTCTCGCCGTGTCTCAGGGTGAGAGCGGGCGATCACACACGCATTGACGTGTGCATGGCGGCATAAGAACGGGGGAGAGGTGCGGGAACGGGGATGCATATTGCGCGTACCTTAGGAGATTCCGTTCTGTATGAAAATACTCTTACTCACTTCTGTGCCTAAGGTCATACCAAGATATGAAAAGATGGCATAGAGAAGAGATGAATGGAGGCATCTCCACTAAACTCTACCGACAAGAGCAAACTCTTTAATTAAAGGTTTATTTTTGCATTAATTAGAAACTTGACCGCAACTGGTATCTTATCGCTAATGATGCTTGATATTTTTCACCCGTGTGGTTCCAGGTTAGTATAGGACCACTCCCTCTCTTCCTGTGGATGTCGTAAGAGGCGACTAAAGGACTAAGGACACACATCTCGTGCTACAATTGCATTCCCAAGGAGGGTTAACGTCGGGCGGCGGCCTGTTGTAAAACTTTTCGCACAAATACATTCCCAAAGAAGGTTGACGTCAGGCAGGCGGCCGGTCGTAAAACTATAGCCAAATCATTTTAACTGTTTCGGCTATTTCTTTTCCATTTGGCAAGGACTTTGGCATCCTTGGGTAACCATTGACATGCATGTTATATTTGGAGAAGAAAAAGCGGGAAAGCGCACCCCGGGCTCTAAAGCAGCACAGCTGAGGATGCAACCGGGAACGTGCTGAGAAGAAGAAGAAGAAGAAGAATGATGCTTGCTATTTTTAACTCCCGACGAGAAGTGTTCAATCCGCCAATTGTTGATCTACGTTACTGAAAAACAAGAAATTTAATTTATTCAGATAAAGTATCATACTAACAAAGTGTTCTAAGTAACGATAGCCAAATAAGTGCTCAAATAAAAACCATCAACTCATCTCAAATTTCAGTTCAAAATCATCAAAAAATTCCCACACTAACCAATTCAATTTCCACATTCGCGTTCGTTAACCCCCCAGAGACAGCGGTCGAAATTTTGCAAAAAGCACTGCGCTCCGGGCCAAAGTTACCACGTAATCGATACGGCCTTAGGGCTTTGGTATAAATTAGAAGTTCCATCGATCACTGGTGCCCTTTGCCCACCGGATCGTACTTTATCCATACTAAGACAGTTCACTGAGTTTACGTTAAGCGGGACAAGATTTTTGGGACAAAGTCTTTAGAAGACTGCTATTTTCAACTCGTTTCGAGGGTGCGGTGGTACATTGTTTGTTTATGAAGAAAAATGTTTAGGATTGGTTATATCTATATTTAGGATATATATATTATACACTAAAAATAAGGACCGGCCCCTTAAATAACTAAATAACAACACCTTAAATAACAACAGTAATTCTTTTACACTATAGTGGAACTAGTGAGCAGGTTTCCTTACGATGTAGTACTACCTATTCCTTTACTGGAAGCAAGTATTGTTATATTAGACACTACATAACATAAGAAAAAACTATTTTTAATTATTAAACGATTTTTTTATTTTTCATTTTTATTTTTATTATGTTTTAATTAAATTTTCTTTTTTTATGTTATTCATTTTTGCAGTGAAAGTCTTTCGCAGCTAGTTTTTGTCTCAATGAAAAGCTGTTTTATTTTGTTTCAATGTAAATGTGAAGATTATAAATATAAGGCTTATATAAATTAATCTTTAGCACCGCTTATGCCTGTAGGTCTACATTAAAGAGCTATTTTTGGCAGAGATAATAGAGTGGTTAGCCATTGCCTTCACCATTTTGCACACTAGTAAACTGAATAACCACTTGAGTGCAGGTTTTCTTGCAATGTTTCCTTCACTAGAAATACGTATTTGTAAACCTACCATAACGTCTAACCCGTCTAACGAAATATACTAAAACTATTTTAAGGGTGAATTCAGTCCATGATTCTGAACAACTTTCCCCAAGAAACATATATCGAGTTTTGGCTTTCCATACAAACTCGGATCAGCTGATCGGTTACTGTATGCGGCAGACTAAAAATTATTTTTCTTATTTTGATATATGTTCCTTAGGGAAAGCTATTTAGTAACATGGACTGAATTCACCTTTAAATAGTTTTAGTATATTTTGTTGGACCCGTATAGCTAGAACCAAAAACTATTTCAATCCACTATTAATATTTAGTTTCAAAGCCTAAACCTTTTACAAGAAGAGGTATTAACGTAGTTCGTTAAGCAAGGGTCATCCCCAGGGTCACGTGGGTCGCCTATAGATTACCGCCCAGGTATTAATTGCTTACCCTCATAATACCAAGATTTCGCGTAAACCAATAATGTTAAGTAATTTAATACTTATTTGATCGGGCTTGGGTATAGGTGAGTTTTGTGTAGATGTAAGGTAGGTAGGCATTTATGTTATTTCTTTAAGAATCTACATTTTTGTCGTTGAAGTTGTGACAACGGTTTTTCCCATACAGTAGGAATTCACGAGCTAAAGGTTGGATGTTATCTGAAGCTTAGCATTACGGTAATTTCAAAAAGTTTCTTTGACATATCACAAGAGTTATCAACAATATAATTATGACTGTTTATATCTAAACAGTAGACGAATTTATAAAATTTAAATAATCACAAATAAAATTATGAGAAGAGATGTGAGGTGTGATGATGAGAAGTCTCAAAACATTCAAAATCTAAGTTAAAATTTTTATTCAATGTAGTATAAGTACTTATATATATTTATATTTATCTTACTGAAGGTTTTTTTTTTATTATTTTTAGTGCAAAAGGTACAAACTACTGGCGATTCGGAACGACCACAGCTGGCAAGATATACCAAAAGAGTTACAACAACAATAGTTACAAAAGAATTACAAAACGTTTTATATACCTATAGGTACTATAATTCTTTATCCTTAGATACCTCTTATCCTGATTTGTTACAATACATTACACAATTCACATACCAAGTGTCCTACTCTAGAAATTGTTACATTACAAAATTATTATACCTACATGAAAATACGTACAATACATATGTATTTACAATGATGCACTTTGTAAATACAGGTGTAAATCAGTCAAAGTCGGCTAACTAAAAGGCTGTAGCCCCTAAGCTCCGAGTAAATAGAGTTTCGATTTAATAGGCCCTCCTGAGGCTTTCGAACGCTCAATCAAAATGATAGGTAATTCAGTTATACAACCACTGGACGGCTACCTTGCTTGGGTACAACTAGTAACTAAGGTGATAAATAATAAGTTTGAAAGTAAATAGAGTTTCAATCTAATAGGCCCTCCAGCTTTCGAACGCTCAATCAAACTGATAGGTAATTCAATTATACAACCACTGGACGGCTACCTTGCTTGGGTACAACTAGTAACTAAGGTGATAAATAATAAGTTTGAAAGTAAATAGAGTTTCAATCTAATAGGCCCTCCAGCTTTCGAACGCTCAATCAAACTGATAGGTAATTCAATTATACAACCACTGGACGGCTACCTTGCTCGGGTACAACTAGTAACTAAGGTGATAAAGATAAGTTTAAGAGTAAATAGAGATTCAAACTAATAGGCCTTCCTGAAGCTTTCGAACGCTCAATCAAAATCTTAGGTAATTCAGTTATACAACCACTGGACGGCTACCTTGCTCGGGTACAACTAAGTAGTAACAGAGGTTATAAAGAATAAGTTAATCTGTCTCTCTTATAGAGTGTGTTAATAGCTAACACTGGTTCCAGCTTTTTAGAGCTACCGCCATCTGACGTAGTTCTATGACTGTCATTTAACAACAGTCATTATACTACTAAAGTGACATATGACTATAACTAAAGTGGTAGAACACTAGTGCACTAGTGTGCAGGTATCCTCAGAAGGAAGTGCTGGTAGTTGAAAATGCCCATACATGAGTGCAACTCAGAGATACAGGTTGCTCTAATGAGGATCAAACCAGTGCCTCACAGACGCACAGCTAGTGCTTAAATCACTAAAATAGTAAGTTAAAAATACATTCAAATTAAATAATGAAATAAGAAATGGTGAAAAAATTTCACGTGAACAGGACTTGAACCCGCGACCTTAGTCTCAATACGACTATGCTCTTACCATCTGAGCCATCACGTGTTCAACCCCGCACGCCGAATTTCGCCACCATTTGATATTCCTACACGCATAAGGCTGAGTCAAATTCGGCGTGCGGGGTTGAACACGTGATGGCTCAGATGATAAGAGCATAGTCGTATTGAAACTCGCGTCTCGGTCGCGGGTTCAAGTCCCACTCACGTGGAATTTTATCACCATTTCTTATTTTATTATTTAATTTGAGTACTTTAGTACTGCATCTTGAATGCCTAAAAAACCCTATAGAAATATAAAAAAATTATTGACGAAAAATTATGCTCCAACAAAAAAAGTTGTAGGTGTGAAATCAGCAAAGCTGAAATGGTAATAAGCGGGGCAAGTCTGCCACATAAGTATAGGTGGACCTAACTAACCTTGTTGTGGGTGCGATAATTAAGACAGACAAACTGGCGAACAACTTACCTATAGTTTTTGACAAAGATACGAAAAGGAAGAAAAAAGAGGGAAAGGCCACTAAAATAGATAAAAAAAAACAATTGACGTATACCGTTGGTTATAGTTGTGTGTTCCATAAATCAGTAGCGTTATATGCTATAAAACTCATATAAGGAGTGCAGATAAATATAGCGGTTAGACGATATCTTTAGCATAAAGTTATTGAATCGGTAATAATATTAACTTTAAGACATATTTATGACGTAAGCCACCAAAATAAAATATTAGGCACAAAATAATATTTCTGAACCCTTCTGGAAAAACCCTTATGAATACAAAACTCGCAATAAGACCTCAGGTGCGCAAAAACTTGAGCCCCCAGCTGTACCTAGCGACCAGTTCTCCCCAATTCCCTAATTAATCCAGTATCGCTCACTCCTGCAGGATGACCCGCTGTAACTAACTTAGATAGACTATGTTTACTTCAAATCCAACATCCGAAGAGAGGGGTTTCAATATATAGCCTGCTAGTATGGACTTAAAATATTACCTACTATTTTACTTATCTATAACCTTTTTTAAACTATTGCGTTGTATTATAACTAAATTTTATACACGGTAATAAATGCCATTTAATGAGAGATTTATTCGCGATAATTTCCTGAGTATAAAATGTTGTAAAACTGAGCGGATGGACCATCAAGTGAAATAAAATATCTTCATTTTACAAAATCTATGACTTGTTTTGGATAGGTTTTTAGTTTACCATATTTTGTGAATATTGAATTAGAAAAATATTCGAGTCATGATCAAATTCTTTTCTCTTCACTTTTTGACATTTACTGATATGCCAGCCCTAATGTACCCTAAGGAATTTACATCTGAGTAGATACGAAAATGTATAATCGATCATAAAACGTATCCACGTTAGGTGATTTAAGAAGGCTCAGAGAACATCTTGTTACTATAAAAATATATCATCCGCCTAAAAATAAACAAATCTGTTTTCTAAGAAACCTATTTAATGGCGAATTCTCTATTTTCCACATACTTCCAGGTACATACATACCTACACACAACGGTATTGCGAAACAGGGTTGGGTACAATACACGTCTTAAACAAATATAAGAAGGCTGTGGCCGGTGACCTTTGTCCCTTTTGCGCTGGTGTGGGTAAGGGACAGCTGTAACTATGCACTAACACTTTGAGAACGTTTGTATTTGCAAATGTGACCCTCTAGAGTTAGTAATGGATAGAGAGCTCATTCTAAAATAAATTAGTTACTTTAGAGTTAAGAGAAAACATTTTTTATGCTCATTTTTAATTAATTTATAACAATGCACAATACATACACAGCGAATAGATGACAGTTATCACACATGTAACATATATAACATTTTACACTTAAAAAATTAATAGTAAAAGAAATACAAAAATATAATATTATATAAATATAATCTATACTATAATATTATAAAGCGGAAGAGTTTGTTTGTTTGTTTAAACGCGCTAATCTCAGGAACTAATGGTCCGATTTGAAAAATTCTTTTTTTGTTGGGTATTCCATTTATAGAGGAAGGCTTTAGGCTATATAACATTCCGGCAACCACGCGAACGAAGTCGCGGGAACAGCTAGTATATAAAATACAATGCTGGCAGCATTGCCATACATCGTGGCAATGCTGCCAGCCTTCTGGGCACGTTGCCGCAGGGATTTTTTATTTGTAGTTTTTTTATATTTATTTTAGTTTTTAAGATATTTACTTAAGTACTTAGTTTTATTTTGAGAATAATGTTAAAAAAATACAGAGTACAAATATTATGTCTTACAAGTATTCTACCTTAGTCTGAGTAGATGTTAGGTGTCTAAGTAGACAGAGTACGCCAGTTTGAATTAATCTATATATAATATAGGTATATTTTAAACTTCCAACGTACCAAAAAGTTTTATATAATAAACACTGATATATGGTCAGGTATTTCCTCATCTTAATTCAATTTTAATTCGATTGAATTTTCTTGATAAGAATTATGGCCGTTAATAGCGAATAGATGGTTCTGTATCTTCTTTCTTTCTTGCCCGCTCGTATATGGTCTAAGATGGAGGAGGACATCTAGAAATGTGCATTTCATAACACAGAATAGACAAGTTTTTGACGTGTATAATATGCGTTGTCCTTTTTTTTTCTTTGTCCATTGCATACTCGTAATATACTTACGCTCATTATTTGTGGCTAACTATCGACTGATAGTTATCCACAAATAATGAGTTTTACAAGTTTTACGGGTTTGTAGTCATCAGAATACAATATACAAAGTCACCTGTAAAAAAATTATTTTGTCAGGTCTCTTCTTCTTCTTCATCTAAGCGCGTTCACGGTTGCATCCTTAGCTGTGCTGCTACGGAGCCCGGGGTACGCCTGCCCGCTTTTTCTTCTCCAAATATAACAGGCACGTCAACGGTCACCCAAGGATGCCAGAGACCTTGCGAAGTGGAGAAGAAATTGCCGGAATTTATTTTGTCAGGTCTAACGGTTATTAAGGCTACTCGGTGTAAGCCCGTTAAGGCCGGGCCACCTTCCGATACAATAACAGCTCTACCCTTTCTTCTGCGACCCGGCCGGGTATAAATTGCGGTGTCCATTCGGCCCGGTCCAATGCCCCGTTTGTTTAATATTGCAGATATTGTTTAAGGAGCATTTCTTATCTTAACTGCTGTGTTAGTGGGTAAATGACTACCATTTTGCTTAGAGTTGGGTACTGTAAATTTGTAATATAATAAACTCTACAACTTGACATAGTGAGAAATTATTATTTTTACGACATTTTACACAATTTTACACTATTCAAATTTTAACTTAATACCTATTAGTACGCAGATAAAAGTCCAACCAAAATTAAAAATAAACGTTTTCGAATTTCATTTAAAATTAATACATTTGAAAATTGAGATCGAGCCCTTTAAGTATTTCTTTGTTGAATTTAGTAAAAAAAAGTTAGACTTTATGAAATTAAATCTTATGATTTCTCCATGTAGCATTACTATTTAGCAATTTTAATAAGTCGGGGAACAGCAATAAATGTTTTTATTTAAAAGTAGTATTCCATAGTCTCTGCCTACTCCTGTGGGAACAGGCGTGATAGTATGTATGTATTTACATATTTAAAAGTCTACGAAATTGACAAATATATCAAAAAGAGTTTTCTTCTTCCTCCGGACTTATCCCATTTCTACTTGGGGTCGGCTCTCCTAATCGTTCTTCTACAAAGAGATCTCGTTTCTCTCTCTCATCGCTGATTCTGTGTTCGCTTTCTTTATGTCACAAAAAAATCTTTAATCAATACATACGAGTATTACACAAACAAAACGTTTATTAGCTACGTTTTCCCTAAACATTTCCCTTTTATAATATTTATTGTGTCTCCTCATAATATTTCCTCTGAGAGTCCTTGCGTCCGTCACAGAAACAAATATTGGTGTATTATGCGACCCCTGCCCCTCAAATTGTAATAAAAAGTTAGATCTTGCTACCTACACTTGTGTTACTTACTTTAGGAGTCGGTTGGAGGCGGTTATAACTGGATAGAGGTGGTTCGTGGTAGTCCATGCATTGAAATAAAGACAATACAGAAAGATATTTTACATAAATCGGCCAAGTGCGTGTCGGGCCACGCTCAGGTAAAGTTCCGAAATTACACATAACAATATGGGGACTTTATTTTACATAGTGGGCAATGGTTTGTTGAACAACTGTGGTATAATCAGATCTCTAAAAAAGGAGACCACGCTAAGACCTGCACTTGGGTTATTTACAATTATATTCAATTGTAAGCAGTTATAACTGGATTAAAGTGGTTGGAGAGGTCCTCGGTGTGTTTTAAAATATGTATTCATTATTGTATATAAGTGTGTTTATTATATTGACCACCCCGCACTACCTGATTTCCCATCATTTTTTCTATTTAAGGTAAAGATATAGGCAAATGGCCTTGAAGTGTGAAATAAATTGTTAACTTGTAAATACATGGTGATAATTTCCATATTGCTCTTCGTCATGCACTAGATAGCCCTTTAAATTATTTTATGAACTGCCGTTGAAACTATTATTGGTGATCCGTCTAGCTTTAAAACTTGCCGTGGCCACTTTTGGCTGAGTCAAGTTTTAAAGCTAGACGGACTAATGTAAATACTTTCAACGGTTAACAATTTAATTCAAATGAGGGCGCCACTTCAATGCCATTTGACTATATCTTCACCTTAAACGAGGTTGCCTGGAAGAAATTGCTTAACGATAATAAGGCCGCCTTTTGCGCATTTCCTAGTTTTTAAGATTATGTCCTGTATTTTTCTTTTGTGCAATAAAGGATATTGTATTGTATCGTATTGTATTGTATTGTATTGTATATTTACTGAACCTATTTTAAGAGTGAATTTAGTATATTATACTGAACTGCTATTCTCAAGGAACACATACATAATTAGAGTAATTCGAAAAAATATGTTTTGACCTTTACAAATTGAGCAGTATATTTTTTAAGTCTCTTCAAGACTTTAACTCTGGAATCTGACTTACTTTCATGCTGGTCAAAAACCTAAAAGTACCAGCTGCTTCTCCTCTCGTATAGATCGTAAAAACAGATCAAAGAAATGGGTGAAAATGAGAATCATGTAAATAGGTGATGCGGCAAGCAACCCATTACATTTTGATTTCTTTTTCCATCTTTTTGTCCAACATGACGCTAAAAGTGGCCTTTGGGTTTTGCGGCCCTGGGCTCTGTCTAGTCTACTTAGAACTGCAAGATCCAAAATACTCTGTCTGCTCCGTTAGGGATAGATAGTGTGTTGGTCAATAATACAAAACGGAACAAAGAAATATACCTAGGTAGCTTGTAAGCGAAGTTACCGCTTCTCTACCACTTTTATTTTGCAGTTCTGGACCGGGAGAGGGACTTTTTCATTTCCTTACAAAACATGTTGTTTTTATTAAAACATCGGGACGGACAGTCCCTTGTTTTCCTTAAATAAAAAGGGCTTGTTTCATGTGACTGGTTTATGCGACTTTTACGTGGAATGGTCAATATAGGGAATGTGATTTGGGAAAAAAATTGTTTTTGTTCATTTAAGCAGGTTATTTTTTTTTAAAACATTTATGTTCAACCATGACCAACAAGGGTTTTCTTTTGAGTATTTATTATTTTTCGTGTGTGTATGTGGCCAAAACTGGTGTAAGATTTTTAAGCTGCCTAAAGGCATCAAAATTGTAATAAGTTTTTTTTATGTATGTATTAAATGTATTGTGGTAAATATAATTATTTTACCTGTGTGGTTCCGGGTTAGAATAGGACCAATCCATCTCTTTCTGTGGATGTCGTAAGGGGCGACTAAAGGGAAAATAGCACTTAAAGGTCGTGCTGCAATAGCGTTCCCAAGGAGGGTTGACGTCAGGTAGGCGGCCGGTCGTAAAACTATAGCCATATCGTTTAAATTGTTCCGGCTATTTCTTCTCCAATTCGCTAGAGTTTTGGCATCCTTGGGTGACCATTGATATGCATATTATATATGGTAAAGAAAAAGCGGGAAAGCGCACCCTGGGCGCCGAAGCAGCATAGCTGAGGATGCAACCGGGAATGCGTTCCGATGAAGAATACATTTAATACATTAATGTTTAATCTATGTACGATGCCATCATAATCTCTTTGAGATTTACCGTGCATCGGAAGTTGCCCTCTTAATTTGTCAATTAAATTGTAAAAACCATACATGTAATAAACACATTATAGAAAGTAATAAAGACTAGGATATTTAAGGTGAAGATATAGGCAAATGACCTTGAAGTGGCGCCCTCATTTGAAATAAATTGTTAACTCGTAAATATGGAGATAATTTCCATATTACTCTTCGTCATGCACTAGATAGCCCTTTAAATTATTTTATAAACCACCGTTGAAAGTATTTACATTAGTCCGTCTAGCTTTAAAACTTGCCTCCGCCAAAAGTGGCCACGGCAAGTTTTAAAGCTAGACGGATCACCAATAATAGTTTTAATGGCAGTTCACAAAATAATTTAAAGGGCTATCTAGTGCATGACGTAGAGCAATATGGAAATTATCACCATATTTACGAGTTAACAATTTATTTCACACTTCAAGGCCATTTGCCTATATCTTCGCCTTAAACTAAAAAAAAAACTAAATGATATGAAACAAATAACATTTATTTTATTTATTCAAGTACACTTGGAAATTTACAAACATACACATAAAAAAAATAAGGAAAACATAGTACTTAGGTGCTACTTATTTCTAAAGAAATTTCTTCCAGTAGACCCGCGAGAGGAAATGGGAAAAAAAGAGGTAATTGGCGTGTACCTACAATACAAAACTAAATAAATAAATAGACAAGATATATACTTACATAAACATACATAAATATACTTACATAAATACATAAATAAATATATATTCATAAAGCATATATACAATAAATACATATGTTAATATTTCTAAATATATTAGGATGATAAATACAGATAGTGATCTTTTACTCGTTTCTTGAATGTCGTTATGGTTTTAGACTGCAACTGAGGTGTTATTATAAAACCTTTTTGTTGACGTCGCCCGGTGCCGGTGATTCTTATCACCGGCACCGCGTCGATTGCTAGCCGCATCGCTATTGACATGATTCTTTGAAATCTTCACCCATTTTCTTAATCGGCTATTGCGTAGAAGCACAGAATAAATAATACTAACGTACAGAAGTCTCACTCAGCAAAGAAATTCAAAGAAATATCTACTCAATGTGACTAGCGATATGGTTTAATTTAGCTTACGTCAGAAATCAGCACCTTTTCGTATAGATACCTAGACATCCATTGCAAGCCAATTTCATTCTTTTAACTCTGGACAAACGATTCGTATAACTAAATTTAACAACTGGAGGGGCCGCCTGCGCGCATAGTAATAATGTAGGTACATTTTCGATACCTAAACGAGGACTGGCACAGGCCTGGTAGAAGTACCTGGTGTACATTCCACGTGTTGTTTTTTTCTCCCAAACCTGCTTGGAAGTATAAAGAAGTATAAAAAGTCTCTTTAAGGGAATACAAAAAATGCTCTAGGCTTTCCATACAATAGGTATGACGGATGACTGAAAAACTATATTTGGCCTATATAAAAAATATTGTAGATACTTGTATTTTTTTCTTTTCTCTCAGAAACAATAAATGACGAAGATACAGCGAATTTAAATTTGGCATGACGTCACGCATTCGTACGATATTTACACAGCGATGACGTCACAGCCCAATCAATGTTTTTATATTTAGCTATGAACAAAACCACAGCAAAATGTAACAATTCTAACGAAATATACATTTATCTTAATTCTTGTCTCACTGACTGTACCAAGCGTTGATAAGGTTTAAATTTCCATACAAAAAAAGAATGGGACGAATTGCAGAATGAAATTTTGATTAATTTTGATTTTTTGCGTTTCGTCCCAAATGGGCCGTAGGTACATGGGACGAATTACTGAATTACTCGGAACTTAGATACTCTGTATCTTTGTGAATTTTTACTTTTTGATAAACTGTAAAATATGAGTAAGTACATTGTTTTTGGATAATTTAACTAACGGACTAATAGAATACTTTTCTGAGTCAGTCACCATCCTTATGCAATTTTTTTTAATATTTCGATATGTGTTTCTTAGGGAAAGTTGTTCAGTATCATAGACTGAATGTACCCTTAAAATACTTTAAGTATACTATGTTAGACCCTGTATTTAAATGCATGGCCTCTCCCAAAGAGCAAGACTAATTTTAACGATGTTTTGCTTTAATTTTGAACACTCGCACATAAAATAAATGTTATGACAAACTTTGTACCGCTCTGCGTAGTTTTACTCGTAGGTATCAAGTTGTAGAATATATTACGTGTTTGGAGTTGTTGCTCAAGTTCTATTTGTATCTTTAATGAAGGATGGGTTTCTAAGGATAGCTATTTTTCAAAGTAAACAGTACCTAAGTAAACTTATTAGGGTTCCGTACAAAAAATGAAAAAACGGAATCCTTATAGGATCACTCGTGCGTCTGTCTGTCTGTCATAGCCAATTTGCTTTGAATCTATTAGACCGAATCAGGTGAAATTTGGTAGGATGGTGTAATCCTATGACCCAAACATATATGTGCAAAGTAAATAAATATTTTTTTAAAATATGGGTCATTGTCGGGGGATAAATTAGGAAATTGAAAAAAAAAGTTTTGCAAACCTTACTGTGTCATATATCAAATGAAAGGGCTCGTTATGAGGATCTCAAATATATTTCTGTTATAATTATGAAATAAATAGTTTTGATTTAATTCACGAAAGAAGATGAAAATTGACCATTCCCCCTTGATCTCCGAAACTACTGAGCCCAAAATTTTGAAAAAAATACGAAATGTAGTTCATTGCTTGTAGATTACAGGAAAACCTATAAGAATTCAATCAATTGTACGGAACCTTCTCCACGAGAGTTTAACTCGCACTTAGCCGGTTTTATTTCTTCTTTCGAGTCGATTGGCTATAAATTAACATATTTTTTTATAATAGGTTTGACCAGTGCTTGGCTACGGTTCAAAATTCAAAATAAATTTATTATCATAGGATATTTATAATATCTCTTAATAATAGTCACTTTGTTTTGTTTTGCACAAATGTTGACGTCAAATCGTTACTTAAAGCTAAGTTTACGCCGCTTCCTAGGCGCAAGTGCAGAAGAAGCGGCAACAAACTGCACTGTACGTTTTCTCCAAAGACGTCAACTAACAAACTAAAAACTTAAAATTAGTTATATGGATGGACTGAGATTACATTGTTTGCTATGTCATAATTAAATTGAATTATAAGAATTTCGAAATTTAAAATAATGTCAATTTGTAAATTTTGTATGTACCAATGTACCTAAATTATGACATGTCTAAGTATACAAACCTTTAAGAGGGACCCGCGCCAAGCTCAAGCCAGACCTTTTTGTCTTTAAGATAGTCATCGGTCCTATAATAAGCCTTCTCACAAAGTACTTTCTTTACACAAGCTTTGAATTTTCTGTCTGGCGGTGTCTGCCCGATCAAGGTCGCTGGAAAGCGCTGGATGCAGGTGGCTCTAAATCGGTCATTTTGGAAAACCTTGGGAGACGCCTATGTCCAGCAATGGACGATAGCGGCTGAAATGCTAATGATGATTGTGCAGGGTGTAGGGCATTTAGAGCAGGACAATGGGTTATTGACTGGAAAGCACCGCAGTCGCACTTTTTTGAGAAAGGCCACCTAACCTATACTTACAGATAGATATAATTATATGAGATAGATAAACAAAATTATTACTCTTTAGTTTACCTACATAGCATATATACTCTTTAGTATACCTATATAGCATGGCTATTTAACGCGGCAATGCCGCAAGCCTCGCCGCACTGGCGGCATTGTCGCGTTCCTCAAGCTTACGCGCAAAATTTCAGATTGCAAAAAAACTAAGCAACGTTTCTGTACCTAATACTTGATTTACGAAATATTCCTAAAAACAAACGCCAACTTTGATTATATTGATACATTAGCTAATTAAATGATTAGTATTTTCGCCTTCTCCCTACGATCTGCGCAGGAAGAGAAGTAGCTGTTACATCCTAAGTTTTTACTTTTCTCCCAGACTAGCATGGCAGAGCAACTCATTTCAATAAAATTTTCAATTGGACACTAACTAATCAAAATTGATAATGAGTAGTAAACTTTCGTGACATTAAAAGCCGACGGTTTCCAAATACAAAGCAAACTAGGCGAATGAGTTAACTAATTTAATCCCAAAAAGCTTTGCGATATCTGTGCTTAATGTATTCACAGGATACTTAGTCGAAGCCTCGTTTGATCGCACTTGCAATTTTTATATCACTTAAATTAAGAGAGTTCAAATCTATAAGATTTGAACTCTCTTAATTTAAGTCAAAATAAAAGGCAATTTCAAAGACAAAATCAAAGTCAAAAATATTTACTTTGTCTTTGGATATTTTAAAGTATAAGTAATAAAGTCAATATTGTATATTGTTAGGGATGTTTCCCGAACACAAAAAATTTAAACTATGGTAAGTCACAGTTAAATGTAGGTGAGTACAAGTAAACGATGTGATTGTCTTAAAAGCGTTTATTGCACTGTCTTTAAACTAAGTCAGATTATGTGAGGCGCACGCAGGCGCTTAGTTGTTGACGTCAGATCATTACAGCTAATTTTAATGCCGTTTCCAAGCTAACACTGGTCAGATTTTCCGCCTCAAGGCATCTGACGTAGCTATAAGAAACAAGTAAACTGGTGTAGGTACTGGTTTCATTAAGATTTTTTCCATCACCGAATACAATTGCCACTGTACTTACTTCTTACTTCCCTCGAGGACATTTTTTCCGCAATTTGGTCCATTGCGCTGAACCCGTTTTGCGTGGGGAGTTGGCGCCGTTTTCAGTTCTCAAACTAGCCCAGCTCCTGCAGGAAGGCAAGGACGCTCTCCGGCGCCCTGACAGCCTCCTCCACGGTTCCCTGATGTTCCAGGAACCCTCTTCTTATGTGTGCGACGCCACCGCACTCGATGAGGAGATGGCTCGCAGTTTCATCAGCTTACATGCAAGCTCTGCACAGAGGGCTGTTTTATGCATATAATTAAATTCTGGTAGGGCAGACAAAATGGTCATTAACCCTTAAACCGCGAACGTCGGATTAATCCAACAAACATTTTCGTGCCCATTTTGCGAGCGTCGGATTTATCCGACCAAAATCTATGGATATTCACAATTTCTTCGCGCTGGGAGCACGACAACTGATGTAAAGTCTCGCGGTGAAAGGGTTAAATTTCTAGTATAGGGTTATATAGTAGATAGTTTAGAAGGGCCATCTTCCATACTGGTCTGGAAGTAAAGAAAAAACGTAGAATATGTACCAGCTGCTTCTCTTTCCACTATTTTGATTCGTTTTTCCACCTTCACGCTAAAAGTGACTTTTGGCTCTTGTGGTCTTAAGCTCTATCTTCCTGTTAGTGATGAAGATGCGATAGTGTATGTATCTAAAAAAGACGTTGATATTTTATATACCTATACCTATTTAGTTTATAAATAATAATAAAAAAAATATTTCAGTTAGTATTATTTATAAGTACTTACATAGTTTTAAGTAAATAGTCTAAGTTTAGTTAGTTTTTAGGGTTCCGTAGCCAAAGGGTGCAAACGGGACCCTATTACTGAGACTCCGCTGTCTGTCCGTCTGTCACAGGGCTCTATCTCTTGAACCGTAATAGCTAGAAACTTGAAATGTTCACCGATCACTAGTTTACAATTTTTTAAATTTTTTGTGTTGCACATTTGAAACTTGTTGTTTCTTTTAGATTTTTGTATGCTAAATACGGATCTGATTATGATTTTTTTCTAGGACGTCAGAATTGGAAGTATTGTTATAACAAGTTTCCAAATTTTACCAATTTCACCTTTTTTATTTTTTTTTTGAAAATAAACTACTTAATTATAATTTACTTTTATATTGTAAAATAAAAGATCACTCTTCTTAATCGAAATAAAATTTGATTTATCCCTCTATCATTCTTATGTATGTATGTAGTTGCGACAACATTCCTCATACTTTGAGCACCGTGCGCATTGTATGGCAATATACCGGCCTATACAAAAACGCGAATAGCTCAAATTCGTAAAAGAATTGAGCTGTGATCTACATTAATTGTGCAATGGATGGCTTGCACTATAATAAACCTAAATTAAAAAGTTCCAAAAAAAGTAATTGAATTTATAGTAAAATTTTTAAATTTGCTAAATTTGCGAAAATTTTAATTTTGGACATGAGATATTTTAAAACTTAGACGTCTTAATTTTTTTTATAACCAGATAATGTGTTTTTTGTACTGAATTCTTTATGAAACCGCTGCAAGTATGCGAACAGCAAAAACTTTGTAAACTAGTGATGTATTACTGTGGCCGCTATAACAACAATACTGAAAATAAAATAAAGTTAAAAATTAAAGGGGGTCGCTATACAAAAAACGTGTTTTTTCAGCGTTTTTAACTAGATCTTTATAATGGCATTAACTAGATACTTGAAATTTTTACAGATTAAGTATTACTATGGCCGCTATAACAACAAATACTAAAAAGTTAAAAATTAAAGGGGGTCGTCATACAAAAAACGTGTTTTTTTAGCGTTTTCAAACATTGTACGGAGATACGGAACCCTTCATGTACTCACACACATCCACATGACTCGCACTTGCCCGTTTTTTTAAAAATAATATGTTAATATCTAATTCCTGAATAAAGTTTTCATTACTTTCAAGTAACAATTACCTATATTAACCAGTTCAATCGTCGGTTTAGTAACTCGCCTAAACCCTAATTCAAACGAGGCACAGTCCAGCCGACCCTTTGCGGGCAGTTTCCCCCTGTGGGCCTGTGGGCAGTGCCCCCTACACGATGCCTAAAAACGTTACAACTCCACCCTAATTACACGATAAATCACGCCTTATCTCGACGTAAGAGGGCTTAGATTGGCGTAACAGGGTGGCTTTGGACACCGTGTATCGGATATTAGGGGGACGGTCCGAGCTCGACCCATGGTTAGCTGTAGTTTTGATTTTTGTTTCGTGTTTCGTTTTTTATTTGTATTTTCGTTGCTACTTTGCAAAAAGTTGGTTGTTTTCGGGCATGAATTTAGATCATTTATTAAGATTGTGAAGTATCTACTTTTTTATGTATAAAACTGATTAATATAATGTTAGTAGAGTCATCATCATCATCAGGTCTTTTTTAGTCTCCACTGCAGAAGCACGACCCCCTCTGTACTACCAGAGCCATATACCTATTAGCCAGAGCAGTCAGAGGGTTTGGCTTACACTTTCCACGCTGGTCAGACGGGTTGGAGAGGTCTATTGATGTTTATAAGCTTTGTTTAGCTTGTGTTTCCAAAGTCGCCTTCTACGACATCCACGGGAAGACTTGGAGTGGTCCTATACTCCTCTGCCGGGAACCACACGGCTAAGTAAATTGTATGTATTAAATTGCGTCATTTATTATCAAAATACACCATTTCACAGTCAATAAAATCCACAATAATTAAATTACAAAATAAAATAAAAAATAATCAAAAAACCAACCCCGAGTCGTACCCGGCTCAAAAGTACCCATTACGCTTGCTTCGTTTCCTATTTGAATGGCAATGGATATCCTTTGAACCAGGTAGCATCCACAGCGTTGGTCATATCCTCGGTATCTATTTGTTGTTTGTTTTGATTGTTTTGATCGTTTTCCGTGTGTGTAAGTGGCCAATACTGGTATCAGATTGATTATTTTTGATTTTGAGATTACAATTTGCCTGAAGGCATCTGACATAGCTTGACGACTGCCATATAATCATGAGAGTCAGCGGCTTGACGTGCCTTCTGACGGACGGAGGAGCTCGAATTATTATACCACTTGCAGTCACACATCCAGCGAAAATACAGGGTCACTGGCGAAACCACTAGTAATGCGTTCTCCCACTGGACCATCGAACTCCTAATGTGAGCCTGAAAAAAAAATGAAAACAATCCTGAATAACATGATTATAATATACGAGTAAGGTTAAAATATTATCTACTCTAATCGTAATATAACTTTAAAATCGTATATCTACAATTCAAAAACTATGCCTCGAATTCGTAATCAAAGATACAATATATCGTATAAAGAATCGATAGTAGATAAATACGCCACAGTGTGTTTTTTTTTATTAACTTTATTACAAAAAATGTAACAGGCGGCCTAGGGCCTTTTTTACCAGTCAACCTACAGGTGGTGCTGATAAAAGCAAATTTTGGACGATTAGTACATTTAAATTAGCTATTTGACCATTATTTAACATTTACCTAAGACATATATTCATATATATGATTTCTTATACATTCATAGACCTACATATAAAAATACACAAATATTTTATAAATTCATAAACCCTACATAAACTACATAAATATTTATAATACTCTATGACAATTTGTGAAGATAATGAGCGCGCACAGCACTCTTCAATGCTTGGCAACTATGTACATATGTGTTAATACTAATCTTTATTCAAGCAGCCCACATAAACATCTATCATCCATAACAAAAACATTTTTAGTTCCCAAAGTGCCATTATTTCCAACTTGTCTCCAAATTACACCAACATGAGTCTCAAATTCGGCCCTTTTTCCGACACTGTGTACACAACTTGAAGAAATGTCCGCGCGTGTACATGTTAACTTTCCTACGTTTGGTGTGGGTTAAATTATAAGAAAATAGCGTGAAAATACATTCATAGATACACTCATCATCATCCGAGCGTATCCTCAGCGGTAACGCTTCAAAGCCTTGCACAGAGCCCGCCTTAACCACTGGACCACGTAGGCAGTCAAACTCATACATACTCTTAGTAGGTATGAGTTAGATGCGTTAGGGTAGGGCGCGGTTGGGCGACCGCCCAGGGCGCCAGATAGAAAGGGGTGCCAGGAGGGCACGGGGGGGGGGGGGGGGGGGCGCCACGGGCGCCTCTTTGGTAATTTTTTAAGTAATAAGACAAGGTTGGAAGGGGGGGGGGGGAGGGGGCGCCGGAAAAAAATCTCACCCGGGGTGCTGGTAGGGCTAAAACAGGCACTGCATACACTATCACGTCTTTATCCCTAATGGAGCTGACAGGGCATTTGGGTCCTGCACCTCTAAGCAGACAGAACCCAAGGTCACAAGACCTTAGGCCACTTTAAGAGTGATGGTGGGCGAGAAGGTGGAAAAAGGAATCAAAATAATGATGGGTTTGATAGCCTCATCGCCTATTTGTTAATAGGCGATGCGGTTAGCAAACTCGCATTTTATCCCATTCTCTTGATCGGCTTTTACAACCTGCGCGGAAAGAAAAGCAGCTGGTACATTCTAAGTTATTTCTTTTCTCCCAGACCAGACCAGAGGAGAGTATGACAATACGTAAAAATACAAAAAAAAATATGCAGAATGATAATCTAGTTAGAAAATTACGATATTCATTTCCAATAAGAATTAATTGGCTAAATAATATACACCAAAGTTTAAAACTCATAAACTTCTATTAGTCTTGTAGAAGTTTAGTTCATAGTACGATTTATTATAAACTATGGTGCTATGGTGGTCTATGACCTCGTTTGGGTAAATGATTGGGTCAAAAATAAATTATTTGATACTGTTACGAAAATAAAACGTCACAAATAGTGTCACTTGTCATTGATCATATCCATTTTCAACATGTTTTTTTTAATGCAGAAAAACTGATATATGGAGCGCTATTTAAAGCTCCAAAGATCTATGACTTCACGGTTTTGTATTTCATACAAATACCAAAGAAAATGTTTGATTTAGAAAAAAGTGCCTGATTTGAAAAGACTTATTTTTATCCAGCGGATTGACGACAATTTTTTGCTGACTTTGGATAACAAAGCCTTAAGGTGTTCCAAGCTAAGTTTAATCTATAATTGAAAACTGCGTTAATATTCGTCCTGTAGTTTTTAAGATTAGCGTGTACATACAAACAACAGGCACATACACCAAACCGACAAAAAAAAGTGTTCTTTTATTATTTTCTTATTCACCACTTATTCACAATTTTTAATGGTCCAACTTCGATTCAATATAGATATTTTTTTACATCTTTTCGCCAATTTTTTTCTAAATCGCTTTTGCTTTTGACCTAGGCCTCTCTCCCACCGTGACAGCCTGACGCGGGTCCGGTCCCGGTCCGAAATAGATATTTTCGCCACATGTCACGTTATTTGTGGCATTTCCAAACGAGTTACAAATCACCGTTAGCTTTTGTAACGTGGGTAAGGTTTTTGTAAAACTAGCTTTTATTTTTCTGTATTTGTTGTTATTTTACTATCACATGTAATTTTAATATATTTATAAAGAAGTGAACTCCTTTATAAATTTAAGCATCAGATAAATCTGTTGTCTAGTTTTATTCAATAGTATGTACTATATATTCTCTCCCATGCTGAAAAAAAAAACAAAGTTAGTACATACCACTACTTTTCTTCCCATGCAGATCGTAAAAGCCGATCAGCAAATGGGCGAAAATTCAAATCATGTTAATAGGCGATGCGACTAGCAACCCATCACTATTTTGATTCAGTACGATAAGCCTGTGACAAACTTGCACATAGGTATTTTAATATTTACATGTGACAAATTAACTTTCAATGTATGTACAAAAGTGTAAAAAATCTATGAAGTATTGTGGCAAATTTACAATAACTTCTACAAGGTCCTGCGGACCTAGGCTCTGTCTTCCCCGCTAGGGCTAAAGACGTAATAATGTATTTAAAATCTATTTGTACAAAAACATTTCTAGTTATTTACCTACCTTAAATATTCAAACAAGAATTTGGTCCCATATGATTTTATTTCTGTTACAATTCCAATACAATTACAAACTAACTAGAAACATTTCCAAACAGAAACCAATCTTATAAGAAATCCGCTCATTGCTACGAATCCGCGGCTACGGTCGTGCGTGGCAATTCGTAGCTACGAGCACAGAATAGGTACTCTACGAGTTTCGCTAGCGCCATCTGTTGTCGGATAGCTGTGGGGAAGTTTCGCGATGTGTTGTCACTGTCTGACACAGAGGCCGCTAGTAGTGTATGTGTACTCCTCTAAAATCGAGGGAATTAGTACTTATTTGAAAAATTATATTGGTATTCTGTTTTATTGTTAATTTTAAAATTATTACATAATTAAATATTAATAAAATCATAGAAGATTTTTATATTATTATTTGTGCACCTTTGTATTTTTTGCCATACCTATAATAAAATGATATTTTTCTATACAAGATATTTGTTACAATTTTAACTTGGTAAATAAATGAATATTAGAGGCAGATTGCACATTGTAAAAACTACATTCAAATATTTTGATTATGGTTAAAAGGTCAGTTGAAATTGTATTAAGTAGGTACTTAAGGTAAAATGGTAGCATAAGTGGCGCCCTTATTTGAAATAAATTGTTTAAAACTAAATATGGTGATATTTAATGTCAAAGGTTATTCATAAAAAAGTTTTAAGGTCTTTTTAGACATTGATACAAATCAAATTTTTAAATATCACCATATTTAGTTTTAAACAATTTATTTCAAATGAGGGCGCCACTTACGCTACCACTTCACCTTAATCTAATTTGTAATTATAAATCTGTTACTGTCAAAGGTTAAAATGTTCAAAAATGAATTTCTTTTTTAATTTAATTATCCAAAATAAATTAGCTAAATAAAATTTATGTTCTTAATAATCTAATTATGATGATTTTAAAAACAAAATTCAGTCATTAATTTTATTAAATTTTAATTTATAATAAAAAAACGGCTGCCTCTTTTCCCGCGCAGATCGTAGAAGCCGATCGATAGAATGGGTGTAAATGCAAGCTAGCAACTCATTGCTTATTGATTTTAACAAGATTTTATTTGATTTTTACAAGATTTTATTTGGTTTTACCTGTCCCGTTGTGTGGGTGTCTGTAATAAAATCTTGCAAGCTAAATAAGCTAATTAAGCTGAAACTTCACATACTTATGTAAGTTGGGTGACAATGCAATATTATGGTACCAATGACCTGGTCTCATAATGAAGCCGAAAGGTGGCCAGAGCATCTCTTTCATAAAACAACATAACCGAGTTCTAATCTGTGCTGTTCAAGACCAATGGAGTTTGGGCTCAATGATTTGTCTTGAGGAGGCACTTTAAACTTTTTAGTTCATTGTTTTAGATAAAAGCTTGTTTAAAAATGTTTAAAGTCAAAGTCAAGAGCCAAAGTCAAAGTCAATTTTTTTTATTCAATGTAGGATAAATAAGGTCATTATTTTTAATTATTTAAGTGCAAAAGCTACCGTATAATAATATTTACTGGTTCTATCTTCTCGCCCACCATCACGCTAAAAGTGGCCTTAGGGTCTGGTCTTGCTCTGAGCTCTGTCTACAGCCGCAAGACCCAAAAGGCTTTGTCTACCCCTTTAGGGATAAAAAGATACCTAGTATAAATAATTAATGTTTTTTTATAACTCATCAGCCCACTTCTGGATGGACGCAAAATAATTATAGAGCTTTTAAAAGCTTCTAAAGTTAGCAGTGAAAGTTCCGCGGACGGCGGCGTGAAAAATGCAGTGAACTTTACTGAAAGGGAAAGTTCACTTCGCGACTTCAGTTGTAAGTGTTTTAAACTCGCCTCGAACTTTCGACCGACTTTTAAAGAAGATTTGCTATTTTAAAAGTGAGATAGATTTTTATGAAGAATTTTCTGTGGAGAACTAATAAAGAACTCTTTTGTTAGTTGCTTTTGGCCACATGGTTTTAGGTTTAAACCCCGGTTGGGTCAATATTAAAATGGTCTATTTCGGTTTGTCTTGTGTATTGTGTGTTTATCTAATAAACATTCTTTTAAATAAAGTACAAATATTTGAGTGGTGATTTATTTCACCATTTTGGACAACTATTCCCAATAAATTTACCTACCTATATATTCACTTTCCATACAAATCAAAGTAGTCAGTGTACTAGTTACTATGGGAAGTGAATTTTTTTTTTCGTATTTCGATATACATTTATTGGAAAAAAGGTGTTCAAAATGATGGAGTGAATTATCCGTTAAATATTTTACTTCATTAAAAATAAGCTTGTATATGAGATGGATATTATTCGTTAATTATAAAAACATTAAGAATAAATAACAAATATTTCCATGGCGCCTCTTTGGAGCCATGGTATTTTTTTTTACTAGTAAATTAGGTGATAATTGAACCATAGTTCATTAAATTGGTTTATGACCAATCTTAGTAAGTATTAAGTAAACAGGGTGATTTAGATACCTCGTAGCTATATTCTACAAAAGTACTCTTTATTCAAAATAAAAAATACATATTCTGTCATATGTATATTGTTTCATATTAAAAACCAAATAGTTACATAATATCAGCCGACAAATGCATACCATGTCACCATCCGCTACCGGGCTCGTGGCAGGCGGTGGCTGGCGAGCGGCCGCACGTATAGCAAAGTGAGGTTTGCCATTTAAAATAAATTTTGGAGATTTTTTTTTTACAAAATATAAGCCTTTTTTAGGCTTCCGTACCCAAAGGGTGCAAACGGGACACCATTATTGAGACTCCGCTTTTTGTCCGTCTGTCTGTCCGTTTGTCACAGGGCTCTATCTCTTGAACCGTAATAGTAGAAACTTTAAATTTTCACCGATTATGTATTACTGTGGCCGGTATAACAAAAAATACTAAAAATAAAAAAGTTAAAAATAGTTTGAAAAATCCAAAAGTGCAAGCCTCATAATCTCATTTTTGACAATTAAATTGATTTTGATTGTTTTATTGCTAACTTAAAACGAAGAAAAGTATGTGTCGGCTTTAACGCACGACTGGAGATTATTTTTAACTTTTATTTTTAACTTCCCGCTGAGAAAATTGAAAATTTAAAAATTCGGGACGTTATTAGTTTCACCCCGTTTTTGAAACGTCGAGTTTTCATCAGATCTCGACGTTTAAAGGTCTCAGGAATCTTCCCTGACCACTCACGAGCAAGTGTCAAGCACCCTATCCGTATGTGTGTGTGGGTGTGTATGTGACCCGCTTATAACTCTTGAACAACTAAACCGATCGGAACCAAACAAGTAGCTTTCCAAAGAGTTCTATACAACTCAGATTTCCTGTGAATTTAAACCGATTCGGACCGGTAGATTTTGAGAAATCTCAAAAAAACTAAGCAAAAACAAGAAAAAGACACAAGACTACGTCACGAATGTCAAGAAAAGTGTTACACTGATTGTTCTTTTCATTCTCAATTAGTTAATGCAAATTAAATAAAATATTAACTAACTTATCGCTTCTTTTACATTTATTCGTCTTTCATATTTAATAAAACAAACAAAATCACAACATTCTTTATTCAAATTTCTTTTTACTTCTTTTCTTACTTGCCAGTTACACATTCGTACTCATCATACATAGGTATTAACTCTTTCAACAAACCTCACATCCAAAATTATTTTTAATATGTCACCTGTATTTTTATAATAATAATTACGATTAAACTACATTGAATTAGACCGTGATCTTCGAAAGGACATAGTTTAGGATAATACTGAAGCGTATAAAAAAAATTGACTTGATCAAATAAGTTTTTCGGGAGTTATCGTGACCACGCCAGTTTCCATACATACCGACACACGGACGTCCACAAAAAGATTTTATTAAACATCGTTTTTATTTATTTAAAAGGCAAAATGTCTTTTAAAAATGTCATAAGTGTTGAAACTAGTGTTTTTCCTTGACATTTATGTGTAAATATTATTGTAAAAGTGCGATATAAAATAAATAGAGACACATTTAGTTAAAAAATCACTTGATTTTTGTAAGGCGAGAGTAGAGCACTACCTCATGCGCTTCGCTTATGAGGCGTGCAATTAAAGGGGGTCGTCATACAAACACGTGTTTTTTCAGAGTTTTAAACTAGATCTTTATATAATGGCATTAACTAGATACTTGAAATTTTCACTGATTTTGTATGACTATGGCCGCCTTAACAACAAATACTAAATTAAATTAAAGGGGGTTGTCATACAATAAACGTGTTCCTTCATCGTTTTAAAACATTGTACGGAGGTACGGAACCCTGCATGTACGAGTCCGACTCGCACTTGCCCGTTTTTTCCTACAAAATTCAATATAAATAAGTAGTGCAAAATAAACCTTTATAGTCCATCTTAGTCTAGTCCAGTTCCTGTCTTATAATTCTTCCCCTTAATTGTTTCTTGCATTTGTTTTTATTAGGACAACCCCCGAATCTCCGGCTTTTAATATCAAATTATAAGAGGCGTAATCAATTCAATGTTTTGATTTTATTAAATTCTATTTTACAATAACAAACTAACTAGAAAAACAGCTTTTATTAAGTTTCAAATGTCCCGTTGTCTGTGTTTGTATCAAATCTTGCAAGCAATTAAACCCACTTTTTATTATCTATCTATATAATCAATTGATCTGAAACTTCACGTATAATTGGGTGTTAATCAATCAATCAATCAATCAATCAAATCATTTATTTCAGGCTACGTAATATTAACTACAATATTAAAGGCCCATAGAATAAATACCTTATAGACTAGCATAGAGATAGATTTGGATAGAGAAAAAGACAAATGAAGAAGTACTCACTTTAGTTAATGAGAAAAGGGAACTTATTAAAAACAATCGATATTAGAAGAGGAAAGATGTTTGGTCATCTTATACGCCACAATCAATTTATTAAAAACATAATAGAAAGAAAAATTGAAGCAAGAAGAGGAAAGGGAAGACCAAGAAGAGCATTTATAGATCAAGTGAAGGAGAAGGTTGACGCCGTGTCGTATATGGGAGGTCAAAAGGATGGCTCAAGAGAGGGAGACATGGTTTCCATGTCTCCCTCTACTCCACCAACAAGAACGTAGTTCTTTGATTATAGATAGATAGACTAGCATAATTATATAATATAAATTAAAAACTACGGCAATTAATAAATACTTAATGCAATTTGGGATTCATCTTGAACAGCACTTTAAACATGTAAGTCCATTGTCTTAAATAAAAAGCTTGTTTTTAAAAATATTTTTTTAATAATTACTTGATTTCAAAGTCAAAGTCAAAATCATTTATTTGTCTTTGGATGTTTGTATCATTAGATAATTGTCATTATTTTCTTTCCATTTCATAAAAGTATTTGACGCCAGATCATTTACTTACAGCTACGTTTAGTGTCGGTTCCTAAGCGCAAGTGCAGAATAAGCGGCAACAAACTGCACTGCATGTATGTATGGATCTTAGACATCTAAAATTCAGTCGATGGACCACATTCTATCATGTCCGAGCTGCCCTAAGTCATGTAGCATTTTTTTATTTTATTAGCCCTTTGCCCAGCAGTGGGACATGTACCATAAATGACCTTAACACGATATACGGAGGCCAGTGCTGCCCCCATTTGAAATAAATTATTTGTAAAACTGCCACTTTTGGCTAATGTGCGTAGTAAAGCTTAACGTTCCCATTATAAACTGTAAACAGTAGTTCATAAAATAGTTTGAAGGGTTATCTAGGTTTTAGTAGCTTAAAATTTTAAATGATATCTCCGTTTCCTTACAAATAATTTATTTCAAATGGGGGCAGCACTGGACTCCCTGTGTCGTCTTAATGAGGCTAACGACAGAGGGATCGCCGTGGCCACATACTGGTCAAAGATGATTTGAAATTGAAGCTGCAGTGAAACCATTTCGACTCAATACGGAGAAGAAATCCAAAATAAATGAATTTTAATTTAATTTAACTGCAGCATTTCTCCAAATACGTGTCTGCACTTGAAAGGGTGACCACAAGTAAAAAAAAAAATCTTGAGCCCCACCGCCTGTCATCATCATATGACAGTCGCCCAGCTATGTTAGATGCCTTAAGGCAGTTTGAAAAATCTGGCACAAATGTTGGCCACTTACACAATTTAGACAGCATGTATAGTTTAGAATCTAATCAGTGGAATACAAATTAATGATAATATGTTTTAGCAATGAGGAAAAAATCCAATAAGATTTTCAAATTAGATGAACGAACACTCATGTTAAAATGAATAGTTTCTATTATATTAAAAATTTACTTATTATATTTCGCGCGTACGAAAGGTGCAGAGAGAGAGCCACCACGCTCTAACTTTTCTTTATCCCAACTAATACGAGTATTATAAATGCGAAAGTGGTTCGTTTGTTTACTTGTATGTTTGTTACTTCTTCACGCTTCTACTGAACCAATCTTTTTAAAAATTCGCAAACACATAGGAGTACTGAGACGGACATAGGGTAAAAAAGTAATGTTCCCGTGTGAATTAGGATATGCGAGCGAAGCCGTGGGCAAAAGCTAGTACTAATATATTTTAATATTTGTAATGCTAATTACTGCGTCATTTAATAACTAATTTTCTTGCTGTTTTTAGAAAAAGATTTATGTTTGGTATTTTTTGTTCTTTTGTAAAAAAATATTATATAAAATCATTCAAATACCCAATTTTCCCATGGATTGTACTCGTACGGAGTAACGGGAAAAATCTTCATATAACCAGTGCGAATATTTTCTAATCATAAACCAAATTATCACTTCAATTATATTCAATTATAACCAATCTGTCAATTCAATGCCAGATAAAACAAATAACCCCCAATTTAAAAAAAAAATGTTCTTTATTTGCGTAAATGTAGGTAAATATAATAAATATATCATCTATCATCAATATATTTAAGAACTATGTTCTTGTCGGTGGAGTATTTTAAATATATAGGATGATAAAAATATTTTGTTCCCAATATTTACTTTGGAAAGGTGTGTAAAATTGATATTTGCTTTCAATATTACAATTACAATACTTCAATTCGTTCATCACGCAATTTAAGATTAAATATCCACAAAATGTACAATTATTCCATTCAATGTCAAGATTATTACTATACATAGTATACATGTCAACTTTTGAATGTATGAACCGATTTTCTTCAAACATAGCTAAACAATCAACCAAAGAACTATCTCAACAGACAAGGATTTTAAATACAAAAACCTCATCTGAATTGGTCTAGGGTTAGGAGCTACGATGCCTCGAACAGAAACACAGACACACATAAATACAGACATATAGATACGTCACACTTATATCAAACCTCTTTTTCCTCGGGGGTTGAAAATACCGTCTCTCGAACCCCGCCATACAAATTTCCGCTAAAAATCAGTTTACGAGCAGTTAAAATGGGCGGCACTAGCGCCGCGGCCATATCCGGTGGCCAATTGCATTGGTTGATCAACGCCAGACGATTGCCGGCCGTTGATTGCATTTCTTAACTCTGTTACTTGAATAGTTAATGGTTTGTGTAATCAACATACCATACACAATTATTTCACCATCCTGACGGGGTAGACAGAGCGTTTTGGGTCTTGCGGCTCTAAGCAGACATAGCCCAGTGCCACTTTTAGCCTGATGATGGAGGATAAGGTGGAAAAGGAATTAAAATAGTGCCCATGCCATTTTTGCCCATTCTCTCGATTAACTTTTAAGGCGAGGTGGGTTCAGAACCCGCAATACTGTGCGTATTTTTGAAAAATCACAATTAAACAACCCCAATTTATTGCTCAAAAAAAAATTAACAGTACCTTAAGGCTTTTCTACAGATACCCACAATATCCAAAACACGATTAAGCATTTTTGGCTCGATAGAGAAAAATCACAAACATACCTCTAAATTTGCCTAAATTTACCTTTTAAAAAGATATTACTACTTTATACAATTATCTTTTTATATGAAAACTATACCAAAAATAGATAATCTAAATTACAATTTAATTTCGCTACACAAAAAATTATAAATACAAAGTGGAAGGGACATACCCGTAACAAATGATCTAGTATAGACCGAGGTTCGATTTATTACGGGTATGTTCCTTCCACGTTGCATAATACAAAAAAAAACACAGCGAAATATCGTCGAGAGAACGGCTCCGGGCATTTGTTCACTCTTGACGAATATTTCACTGTGTTTTATTTATTATTTTTACGTAAAACTGAGTTAAAGTTTCTAAAAATGTTGGGGATACCATATCTATGACATTGTTTAATTTCTTCGGCTTTGCTGTAAGTGTATGTCGCCTGAATCTATGCCTGAATAGTCGCTTTTATTTCTTTGACATATTGAGAACCTTGTCTTAGACTTTTTCATCCAAGCGCAGTCCCGATTGCATCCTCAGCTGTGCTGTGCTTTAAAACCCTGGGTGCGCTTTCCCGCTCTTTCTTCTCCAAATATTACATGCATGTTAATGGTCACCCAAGGATGCCAAATACCTTGCGTTGGAGAAGAAATAGCCGGATAAGTTTAAAGATTTGGCTTAAATTTTACGACCGGCCGCCTGCCTGACGTCAACCCTCTTTGGGAATGTATTAGGGCGAAATTTTTTACAGCTGGCCGCCGCCCTAGTTTAACCCTCCTTGGAAATACAGTAGTAGCACGGGATGTTTGTTCTTAATCCTTTAGTCGTCTCTTACGACATCTATAGGAAGAGATGGAGTGGTCCTATTCTAAGCCGAAACTATACGGGACAATTGATAACCTCGTCCATATTTCTCTAAATATAAATATGCTGTATAACAGTTTCAGAAAACAAGATATAGTAACTTGAAAGCATCACACATGAGAGCGCAGGAATAATGAACAACTACTGTCAAAGAAAATATTACATTGAGAAACTCGCGTCCACGTGCCACGTATTACGTAGGAGGTACCTACCCACATATTTTTTATACACACAGACGTTATTACGTCTTTATTCACAATGGGGCAGACGGAGCATTTTGGGTTTTGTGGTTCTAAGCCCTGAATTGGTTAAGGGCCCAGGCCTCTTTTAGCGTGATAGTGGGCGAGAAGATCATCGATGATTAACCCTTTCACCGTGAGACTTTATATCAGATGTCGTGCTCCCAGCGCGAGGTATTGTGAATATCCATAGTTTTTGGTCGGATAAATCCGACGCACGCGAAATGGGCACTAAAATGTTTGTCGGATTAATCCGACTTTCGCGGTTAAAGGGTTAACAGATTCGCATTCTCGCCAGTTTCCAGATTTGCTGGGGAAGAGAAGTAGCTGGTACATTTTTTCTTTACTCTGAGACCAGCATGGAAAAGGTATAGTACATATTATTGGATAATATAGCTACTTATAGGTATTAAAGATTCTTATGTTTATATAGAAGTCCACTACTTTTTTATAATACTAACCTACATGTGATAGTAGATTTACATAAAGGAGTTTTTGGCGGGAAGTCAACGGATTCGGTTGGGGTTTTCTCTAAATTATTTTGCAAATTAATTTTAGTGGACTTTATTATATGAAAATGGTGTTGTTTGGTGTTATAAATGCTCATGCTCATGAACAATATGTGAAATAGTTAAAGTGGACAGTCATAGTGCGGCTGTAGTGATATTTGTTTTGGTGACTGTGTGGGGTCTTTAGACGTCGTCCGCCACTCTATCGGCTATGAAAACCAGTGGACTCGTATAGATTTGTCGCCAGAAGCTTCCTTAATGCAATCAAAGGCCTACACAAACCTTTGATTGTAACTTGTTAGGAATAAAGAATTTCCCGCGATATAATAACTTGTTCCTGGCTAAATACGCAGTAGGGCCAAGCCATTAAAAAACAAAAAAGATTTTCATAAGTACCTACAAATGCAGAAAAATTAAAGCTAGTTTCACAAAAACCTTACCCACAAAAACTAACAGTGTGGTTTATTACCTACCTATTTCATGGTTTTACATTACATCATTTTCTTTTTTGATTTTCCATGCTAATCTGATACTTATTGGCTGACGACTAATAACGCTTACTTTCTACTACTGTATAATTTATACTTTAAATTAAAACTCTAAAAACTGTTTCGAAAATTTTGATAAGTATTTAATCTTGTATTTATTATTTCTGAATAATTTTAATCATTTATGTAATTTTCTTTTTAAATCATATTTATATTCTATTTCTGTAAAAATATTTTTTAAGTTATAAAATAAAAGGCATTTAAAACAAGTCGATATGTAAAAAGCAATGTCCAAAGGACACAATGATGGGGGCGCCGTGGGAGGGTCGCGTGAGAGGGCTTTACACCACCAGGCGGGAGGGAGAGGGATGGAAGACAATAATTAGCGGCCATTAGAATGGCGTCACATTCCCTATGAGAAAATAAAATAATGTTTTAAGGGGTGAGAAGTTTGGCCATATTTGTTTATTCTTGAAACTCTTTAAGGCTGATTTAAAGTTTTATTTTTCTTGATTAAGAAAGTACTTGGTTATTGTCTTCCTTAAATTTTATTTTGACTTCAACTAGGTAGATTAAATGTGTAAATAAATACGGAACAATGGAGCCTACTGGTACAAGTATTTTATTACTAAAAAGTGGGTCACAACAACTGTTTATTATAAAATTAAAAGTGACACAATTTACCTAAAAAAATATTTTGTTTTATTTTTATTCCTAGTACCTTATTAAGTCTAGGTAATTAAGGTACTAGGTATTATGGAAACAACCATATGACTATTGGATGGGATTTTTTTTATAAAATATTTTGACGTCATTCTACATTAATATACTACTTTTTATAATAACTGCAAATTTAAACGCTTCTGTAGTAAACAAGGAACCCTTATAGTTTTGCCACGTCTGTCTGTCTGTCAATCATTTTACTCAAAGACTATTAGTACTAGAAAGCTGTAATTTGGCATGGGTTTGTACATATATTAATCACGCCGACAAAGTGGTAACATAAAATCTTGATTTTTTTATTATTTTACGAGTAGCTCCCATACATGTAAAGTAGGAATCATTTTTTAATAATACTACAATAATAATTTTAGTATTACAGATGATTAGAATATAGAAAACAAATGACAGAAGGCGGCCTTCTCACAACTGCAATCTCTTTATAGCTTATCAAACGTTTACGTTGATTAACCAATAACAAACTAACTAGTAGCAATAACCACACATTCCCCAGCACGTAAGTGCGGATTAATTAACAAAAAGCGCGTTCTGATTCCTCAATGATTAACGAGCTTTCCTCGTGATTAATACGTAGAGGTTCCGAGGGGAGTGTGTGCCGGGCGGGGAAAAACTGCCCGGGTGGGGAAATTTGGTGGCGGACGCTTTTAGCTTGGGGTAATAATGTAGACCTATGAGCTTAAGGGGGATCATGAATTTTTCGAGGTCCAATGCCCATTGTAAATATTTTTTTATCACACTGATTGAGCTATACCCAAAGTAACCTTTAAACTTGTGTTATGGGATACTAACTCATCGATACTATATTTTATAATAAACACATATAGAGATAAACACCCAAGACCCAGGACAATTTGAAAAAAGCCATTTTCAAACTTGCCCTGGCTGGGGATCAAACCCAGAACCTCCGGATTGGCGGACTGGCGTGTTCACCATCACACCACGGAGGAATTATTTAAAAGAAAACGGAGATATCATTAAAAATTTTATTCTAGTAAGCCTTTCAAGCTATTTAATGAAATACTATTTAAAGTTTAAAGTAAAAACGTGCAGCTTTTGTTCGCTCATTTGCTAAAAGTGGCTTTTTTTCGAATACCGGATTATACAGATTGCCGGTAACATATAAATTCGAATAGGGATGATGACTGGGTCAGAAAAATATTATTCTAATTAGTCCGTTAGTTAGATTATCCAAAAAGAATGTACCCATATTTTTCAGTTTATCAAAAAAGTAAAAATTCACAAAGATACAGAGTATCTAAGTGAGTGGGGGCTTGTGACGTCACCGATGTGTAAAAATCGTACGAAAGCGTGACGTCATGCGAAATTTAAATGCTGTGTATCTTTGTCATTTATTGTTTCTCGGAGAAAAGAAAAAAATTGTGTACAATGTTTTTTAATAATCTAACCGATTGGCCATAAATATTTTTTCAGTTCAATTCAATTCAAAATATCTTTATTATCATAGGATATTTATAATATCTCTTAATAATAGTCACTTTGTTTTGCACAAAAGTTGACGTCAAATCGTTACTTAAAGCTAAGTTTACGCCGCTTCCTAGGCGCAAGTGCAGAAGAAGCGGCAACAAACTGCACTGCACGTTTTCTCCAAAGACGTCAACTAACAAACTAAAAATTAAAAATTAGTTATATAGATGGACAGAGATTACATTGTTTATTATGTCATAATTAAATTGAATTATAAGAATTACGAAATTTAAAATAATGTCAATTTGTAAATTTAGTATGTACCAATGTACCTAAATTATGACATGTCTAAGTATACAAACCTTTAAGAGGGACCCGCACCAAGCTCAAGCCAGACCTTTTTGTCTTTAAGATAGTCATCGGTCCTATAATAAGCCTTCTCACAAAGTACTTTCTTTACATAAGCTTTGAATTTTCTGTCTGGCATATCAAGGACCGATTCTGACAATTTATTATAAAAAAGTATACACTTCCCCATAAAAGACTTACTGACTGTATTCAGCCTGTAATACGGGCTAACTAAGTCATTCTTATTACGTAAATTTCTATCTGTAAAATCACTTACTTTATTGAACATGGAAATATTTTTCCTTACATACATTATATTTTCAAATATGAATTGTGATGCAAAAGTAAGTATACCTATTTCCTTGAATAATTCCCTCAGTGAGTCTCTCGATCCTAAACCGTAAATAGCACGAATTGCTCTTTTTTGTAAAAGAAAAATAGTCTGAATGTCCGCTGCACTCCCCCATAGAAGTATCCCGTAAGACATTAGACTGTGAAAGTATCTAAAGTACACTTGTCTAGCAGTTGCTACATCTGTCAATTGTCTTATTCTCCTAACAGCGTAAGCCGCAGAGCTAAGCCTATTAGAAAGTTTAGTTATATGAGCGCCCCATTGAAGTTTCGAATCAATTGTGATTCCTAAAAAGGTAGTACTTTCAACCAGATAGAGTTTCTGACCATTAATTAGTATGTCAACACAGGCTTGATTCACATTAGGAAGAGAGAATCGAATGCATTGGGTCTTGTTCGCATTTAACATGAGGTTATTGGCCGAAAACCAATCAGAAATTAAAGATAAGGTTCTGTTCACCGCGCTAGCATCACTGTTATGTCGATCTATTTTAAATATTAGCGAGGTGTCATCAGCAAACAGCACCATGTCAGCCTCTTTCTCAACCATGTAAGGCAAGTCATTGACATAAACTAAGAAAAGGAACGGTCCTAGAATTGAACTTTGGGGTACGCCCATTTTCACATTAGACCCGTGTGATTTTACGCCGTTTATATCAACAGTTTGAAGCCTATCAGTTAAGTAAGATTCTATTAATTTAATTGACTTATCATCAAAACCGTATTGACGAAATTTGAGCAAAAGTGTTGGATGATCAACGCAATCAAATGCTTTAGAAAGATCGCAAAATGATCCAATTGCATCATTTCTGTTTTCCCACGCGTCGTAGATATTAGTAATAAGTGCTACTCCTGCATCGGTGGTCGATTTTCCAGCAGTAAAGCCGTATTGTTGGCTATGGAAAAGATTATTGGTCTTAAAGTGAAGTAGCATTTGATTGAGCATTATCTTTTCGAACACCTTACTCAAAACTGGCAGAATAGTCATCATGCCTATTGAAAAGCTCCTTATTTTTTGAAGTCGTTTAAAAAGAAAAGTAAGAAATCATTCATGTAACTGTTATGCAAGGAGCAAAAATCGAGCAGTACAGAGTTCCGACATGATTACATTAGTAATTTGTGCATACCTTCGTAGGTGCCATGTCTTCCGGGGCTCTGCGAGGCGGCGGTCGAGGGGGCCCGACATTCCGCTGGGTCATCCGACGTACTTCTACGTCATCATCCATGTGACGTGGTATGTGGTAACGCATTTTCCTATAAGGAAAATGGAAACAACGCTCTTGATGATATCTGGTTCAAAGAATTTATTTATTTAACTTTATTACAAACGTAATAGGCGGACTTAAAGCCATACGCTTTATCTACCAGTCAACCCACTGGTGATGCCGAAAAAAAGATAATTTTTAAAGGAGGTGCAAGTTATGTTGGTAATGTCACATTTATTAAATTAATGCCTACGGGAATTACGCGAAACGTACCTTTTTTATTTATTTTGCTGACGTTTCGTTCGGGTTTCACCGAACGTGGTCCCAGCTTGACTGAAGCAGGGATGACGCCTACGTTCGGTGACACTCGAACGAAACGGCAGCAAAATAAATAAAAAAGGTACGTTTCGCGTTAATTCCCGTAGGCATTAATTTAATAATAATGCAACGCGATAGTTTAAAAGTATTTATTGTCACATTTACCTTAAGAGGATAGCAATATATGAATAAACTTACATTCAAAATATACATGGTTATAATATATAACAAACTATACGTAATCTACATATTACATCTTAATATCTATATTCTATCTGAAAGTTCACAAATATAATGAGCACGCATTGTACTCTTGAACGCTATACGAGTACGAAATAAAGAATGCGGATGTGGTCTAAAAAAGTATGTTTAGATCATTAGGTAGATTAAATGCGACAAGTACAATTTTCACTTGATGGTGACGTCAATCACCCCCACTCCAAAACATTGACGCGCTGTATCTTTGTGGATTTTCACTACTTTGATAAACCGAAAAATATGGGTCCATTATTTTTGGATAAACTAACCGAAGGACTTAATAAAATACAATTTTTCGGACCCAGTCCATATCCCTATTGCCGTCGCTATACCAGGCCTGTGTCACTCCCCGTTTAGGTATCGAAAATGTACCTACATTATTACTATGCGCGAAGGCGGCCCCTCCGGGTGGTAAATTCAGTTATACGAATCGTTTTTCTAGAGTAATAAGAGTGAAATTGGCTTGCAATGGATGTCTAGGTATCTATACAAAAAGGTGCTGAGTTCTGACGTGAGCTAAATTCAACCATATCGCTAGCCACATTGAATAGGTATTTCTTTGAATGTCTTTGCTGAGTGAGACTTCTGTACGTTAGTATTATTTATTCTGTGGCTATACAGTTAGGAAACGCAGCTAGCATGATGGGTCCATAAACCAGGAATTATTCGAGGCGAGGTTTTCAATTCTTGATATCTAAATAAAATTTTAGTATTTATTTACAACATAAATTAATATTACAAATAATGTATTTTATATGCATGTTTTTAGTACAATAAAATTATTACAAACAAACAAACAATAAATATTTAACGAAGAGAAGCAGCTGGTACATTCTTAGTTTTTTTTCTGCCAGAACAGTATGGAAGAAGAAGTTTGTAGGCTTGAAACTACGTCAAGCGGACGCCCCGGACGGGTTCAGTCCGTCTCTGTCACAAACCATATGTGCAATAGAGACACGTGACCCGCGACGGTTTCAGCTATCTCTATCGCACGTACGGTTTGTGACAGAGACGGACTGAATCCGCCCGGGGCGTCCGCTTGACGTAGTTTCAAGCCGTAAAGTTGACTGTTGAAAATAAATCCATTCTCTTTTAATGTCGGTTGAAAACAAGGCCGTACCTGAATTTTCCGGGGTCCAGTGCGGCCCCTATTTAAAATAAATCATTTCAAAGAAAACGGAGACATCATTTAAAATTTTGCTACTACCAACCCCTCGATAACCCTTCAAAGTATTTTATGAACTACTGTTTACAGTTTAAAGTGAAAACGTTAAGCTTTACTACGCACATTTGCGAAAAACGGCTACTTTTGGCTAATGTGCGTAGTAAAGCTTAATTATAAACTGTAAACAGTAGTTCATAAAATACTTTGAAGGGGTTATCTAGGACTTAGTAGTAGAAAAATTATTATTTTTTAATAATTTAGTAATTTTTCTTTGAAATTATTTATTTTAAATGGGGGCAGCACTGGACTCCGGAAAATTCAGGTACGGCCTTAATAGTACGGCCAGTACGGCGCTTAATGAATTCTATAAAAATTAAAAGAAAATGTACATTAAAATAAAGTTTAGCAATTAGTTTAGAAAGTAGACAAATACTTAAGTAAGATTGTATAAACCTTCTTAGGTTGCGTCACACTTGAGCTAAATTAAATAATTAAGTATCTATTCTTAGTATTTATATATTGAGAAAAAAAATTATTTACGCCTTTTTGTACGTACTCGTATTTGCTTCTACCTGTAAATTGAGTAAATATCCTCTCAATATATCGCAGGTTGACTGGAAGAGATCCCTATATGGGATGAGTCCGCCATTGTAAATTTGCTCTTTCGAATTTTGTATTTTTTTGTTTCATGTTTTTTTTGTTACAATAAAGTTATTACAAACAAACAAATCTAATGTAGGTACGGAAATAAAACCAGTCTCTTTTAATGTCGGTTGAAAACATACCCCGTCCCATGGTACTCGTAATAGTACGGCGCTCACGGAATTTTGATGCTTACTATTCCGCATGGTCATTGCCATTTTCACAATTTCAGCCTTAGCTCGAAACTAGGGAGATGGCTTTTTCTTTGTTTTATTTGTAGGTATTTTCTTTATCCGCATCATTAGGTTTTTTTTTTTAAGTGAAATCTTTAAGGCGCGTTGGGCATTTTTTGAAATGGGAAAAAACCGTTGAACTCGGGCCACTGTTACCGACACCTCTGTATAATTGTTTAAGTTTTCACTTCTATCGGCACTCCCGGAGTGCCACTTTTTTATATTATAGGGCGGCAAACGAACAAGCGGGTCACCTGATGGTAAGTGATCGCCGCTGCCCATGGACAACTGCAACACCAGGGGTGTAACAAGAGCGTTACCGGCCTTTCAGAAAGATATGGACTCGTTTTTTGAAGGTTTTAATGTCGTATCGTTTTTTTGCCACTGTTTTTTTGTCTCCACTGCAGGAGCACGACCCTCTCTGTACTACCAGAGAGAGATATTAGCCAGAGTAGTCAGAGGATTTGGCCTACACTCTTCACGCTGGCCAGACGGGTTGGAGAGTTCTCACTGACGTTTATAAGCTTTGTTTAGCTTGTGTTTCATAAGTACGTTCCCTGTACGACATCCACGACTTATGGCCTTATTCTGCCGGGAACCACACGGCACTATTTATATTTTTCATGAAAAAGTACAAATATAACTGATCTTTGTTACAGATATTTTGATTTATGTGTGTGTATGACGTGTGTGTGTACGCGGTGAAAATAGTTTAGCGCTAGTTTCTAGACAGATGTATTATTATTATTCGGGCGATAACTGTTTTCAACCCCTAAAAATTATCTAATTTTGATATTATTCGACTCATGACTACAGGAAAACTTAAAAGAATTGTATAAATAAAGTAAGGAACCCTCTTTCTCTCCCCACGCGACTTTATTATTTATTTTTAAAGATAGTAGAGTAGTTTTTAAAAAAAACATATTTTACTCATGACATGACACTATCAACTAGGTTAATACCTACTTGTTTATAATTTGGTTCCATTCAACAATAGTCTTAAAACATTTTCTTTTTATTTTCAGGTGCGACTTTTCGGATTTCCAGTCTTCTGCTGAGGCTGTGACAAATGGGAGCTAAGAAGATACTCGTACACTAATAGTTGATAACAAAAGTTGGCCAATAAAAAAAAAAACTAATTGCCACGCGCAAGAACACAATGTTGTGTGCTTGTGTGAGGATTCAACATAAAAGGCCAACAAGAAGAAGAATAGTAAGAAACCACAAATAAAATGTTTGAAGATATTCCTAAGCTAAAATCATGGGCTTTTTCTTTCTGTACAAGCTTGAATAAGACGATATAAATGGAAACCTTAGTGTACGAAAGAAAGAAACAGCACAAATATAAGAATATTTAAGTTCAAACATGAGCCAAGTCGGTTAAGGGATTGCCGTGATGTAGGGTAGTAAAAGGCACACAATTCCACAGTTCAGAGCGAACTACCTACTTGTATAAATAGAATTCCGTCTCCACACCATTATCTGAAGATATTCGCAGAATGTGGGTCTACACTTGATATTTTACGCGACTCGTTTTAAGCGCCGTAACACATTAAACGAATTATTATTCGGTGTAATTATGTAAGTTGGCGCGGCTATTATGCACACAATCTCGTGTTATGTCCGCACTTAAATTATAGCAAATATTTGGACTTTAACTGAGAAATAGATTTAATTCTTGAAACTGTTTGTGTTTAAAAGTACTACTTTTTTCTACAGAATTATTATTTGGTGTCGTTATGTAAGTTGGCGTGGCTATTATGCACACAATCTCGTGTTATGTCCGAACTTAAATTATAGCAAATATTGGGACTTCAACTGAGAAATAGATTTAATTCTTGAAACTGTTGTGTTTTAAAAACACTACTTTTTTCCACAGAATTATTATTCGGAGTAATTATGTAAATTAGTGCGGCTATTATGCACACAATATCGTGTTATATCCGCATTTTATACGAGCAAATATGTATTTGGACTTTAAACGAGAAATAGATTTGATATTTGAAACTGTTGTGTTTTGGAAATACCTACTCCTTTTTGTACATAATTATTATTCAGTGTAATTAGGTAAGTTGGCGCGGCTAATATGCACACAATCTCGTGTTATGTCCGCACTTAAATTGTAGCAAATATTTGGATTAAAAATCAAGAAACAAATCCATTCTTGTAAATGTTTTGTTTTAAGAACAGTTATAAATGAAATAGGCGATAATCTAAAGAATGATGTGTTAAGGTAATGCGGCTAGCAACCTCTTCCTATTTGATTCTTTTTTCCAAAACCATGCTTAATTGCATGATAAGACTACTTTCACAAAAAAATTTCGCGATCCGAGTCAAAAGTAAGTAGAAAAACAATATTTTTTTTTGCTAGATGATACCTACACTACTTTCTCTAATAAATAAACAAACAATGATGAATATTTTATTATAAAATGTTTGCATTCTAACTAACAGCATCCCAGACAAAACACACCTTCCATATTTTTGACAAACGACCGTAATACAGAGAATGGCGGTCGAATTTGGACCAGACTAATTTCGCGAAATCTACGCTACCCTACTAAATCATTGTACCTATTATGTACTTACGGGGCCTCATCCGCATCGGTCCCAGTAAAGCACTCCAGACAAATGTATAAATATTCTAAATATACGGAAATTTCACAGCCCTGAAAATTGCGTACAAACTCCTTTGTAAACCACAAGCAAATATCAACATTATTTCTTTACCCATAAAGTTTAAAGTCCAATTACTATTAAATGTACTTATACAGTTATAGGGTTGTCCCAAACAGTCCTTACAATCCTTTCTGTTAAACTATTCTCTTTGAATAATTGCCGCATGGACGTGAAGGGTAAGAGCGCATATTCATGCCTCTTCCCGTAGTGGTTTGGGTCTAGGGTGTGTGCTAGACTGGACAGTGAGGGGTCTGGCTTGTTCCCTTTGTTTTGGACCATGTAGGCAAGTATTCATATAGAGATTGTGCCTCTGTGATGGATTATATTTTTATTTAAAATGTGATAAATATATGCACCTTGTTTTATAAAAGATTTCGCAATATCTATCGATACTAGATAGCTAATAGAGCGTTTGTATTAAAAGTTAAAAAAAAAACCTTTTTATTTTGCCATTGTATACAACGTGGAAGGGACATACCCGTAATAAATCGAACCACGGTTTATACTAGATCATTATAGTATAATGAAATTAAAATAACAGTCAAAAAACAAAAATAAATTTCTACATTTCCATACAAAAGTGTGCGGCCGCTCGGGCGATTTGTATGGGGATGTCAATTTTTTTTTGGATTTTTGACTGTTATTTTAATTTCATTATACTTTAGTGATCTAGTATAAACCGTGGTTTGATTTATTACGGGTATGTCCCTTCCACTTTGTATAACGTGTAACAAAATATACTAAATCTATTTTAAGGGTAAATTCAGTCCATGAAGCTGAACTACTTTCCCCAAGGAACATCTAACGAAATATGTATTTATTCAAAAAAAATGGGTGGTTAAGTAAGCCGTGTTTAATAATAGGACGGAGTAAGTGTATATAATGTTTTATAAATGAGTTATATCATACGTATAAACAAAAATAACCAATAACAACTAAATATTGATCTGCATGCAGTATATCCGAAACAGTCCAAGTTACAACTCGCCTCAGGCTATGTAAACGGTATACCTACTAAACTTGGACATATTTCGCGTTGGACGTGACTGTTTGTTTCTTTGTTCTATGGAAGCACATACTTATTATATGATTTGCTAGAAAGTTGTTTAAAATAAAGCCAGAGTTGAAATACTTAGCTAGAAACTCTGGCTTTGTGCTAAGTTGCACAAAGCACAACAACAGTTTTTACAAATTTCTCGAGCTCCTCCGTGCTTCAGAAGGCACGTAAAGCCGTTGGTCCAGCTGTCATCATTGTATTCCAGTCGTCAAGCTATGTCAGATGCCTTTAGGCAGCTTGAAAAATCTGCCACCAGTGTTGGCCACTTACACACACGAAAACACAAAACAAGCTTTTATTTAGCTTACCTGCCTTGCCGTGTTTGTTTATGTTTATTTGTTTTTTGGGTTAAATCTTGCAAGTTAAAGCCACTTTCCGGTTTCCGATTGAGATGACATTTTGTATGCTAATGTAAATCAGATGACAATGCTATATTATTATGACAAGAAGCTGATCTGATGATGGAGCCGGAAGGTGGCTATAGGAACCCTGTAATAAAAATACGCAACCCCATCGAGTTTGGGCTTATAAGAAACAAAGTTAATTAAAAAAACCAATAAAATGATTATACGAGTCGATAGAAAATAATAATATTATTAGATATAAAATTAATAAATAAGTTTATTAAAAAACTCTTTTAGCGAAATAAAAATACATATTCTGTCAAAATTTACCTTGTATCGCTTTGTATCGTAATAAAAACTAAAGATATTATAGCTGACAAAGGCATACCAAAAAATTCCCATTTGAATATCTTTTATTAAAATTTTTGGAAATATTTTGATTATACAAAAAGTCCTCTTTCTTACGGTTTTGTATTCTATTAGTGATCCAGATTCCTAGATTTCCATATAGCTGTCTGTCTGTCTACATTTAAGAGCCAAGCTCTTGTCAATGTCATTGTGTCAGAGACGCACACAATGATATAGCTAGTGGACGCAAAATAAACCTTCAGGGATAGACCTTGAGTCCAAATAAAATAAATATAACAACAGAATAAAAATACCAGTTTATCACAATTGTAATTTTATTGGTCAAATTGACCAGGTCGAGAGATTGTGACCTCGTTCGGGATCAAAGGGATGCTGCAAGTTCGGGTACGGTATGGACCCGTTTCAATGGAGTGGGGTCAGATGATATAATTGAGATAAAAAGGTCAGGTGAATTGACCAAATGGTGACAGAGGTTGCGTAAGGGTGCATCTTATTACTTTAATCGAGATTTTTTATATATTTTTTTATTTTTTATTTATTGGCACACAAAACAATCTTCAACACATTTTTACAAAATTAATAATATAATAGAAACTTCTAGTTGTAAAACCAAAAAGATCGTAGCACAGCATGTTAAACATTTTTTTTCTGACAAGGAAACATTTTATAATAACATAATATAGCTAAGGATATATAAATATAAAGTACTTTTAGATACATGTGTTAAATATATCTGAATATAATGAGGATCTCGGTAACTGCTCCAACGATTTAGATGAAATTTGGTATGTGGGGTCTTTTGGTAATTTGTTTTTGGGGTCGTTCCATTCTTAGACAAGCTCGTTTTCTTGATGTTTTCGTCAAGGGATATGAGCAGGACAAACAAAATAAAAATATAAATGAGTAACTTTTTCTTTGTACTACCTGTTATAGCTACTGAAATACCAATAAGGAATATGCATGTAACACCAATCCGGCTCATATTTTTATTTTACAATAACTATTCATACGTTACCATGCCTAGTTAATTATTTTTCTTACTGACTTTTATTTGGATTAGAAATAAATTATTGAAAATATGCAAATATTGCGCGGGAACTTTTGACAAACAAAAGGGAAATGACGACAACGTTCACAAAAAGGAAATGACAAGTTCGGGTGCGTTCGGCAGGACTGTCCGTCCATGTAGTTTGACTATCGATGTCATTCGAAATGTATGTACTTTTATATAGAAGTTTAACAAACATCACTGGCTGATAATATCGAAAGTACCCATAAAAGAAAAACATGCGTTGACAGCTTCTGTCTCTAGCGGATATTGCAGACGTTGACGTCATATTTTAAAATGGCGTGTTTTAGTTGTTATAATCTACTTGCTATTTTTAATATTTATTTTCTACACCATATACATGTTTTTCGGCACTGATTTATTTTTTGCGGCTATTTCTCGACGAGGACTATCGATTACAAATTAAAAAAAAATGCATGCATACTCTCTATTGAATAAAAAAAAACATCCTAAGTTATATTCATATTTTGAACATTACTAATTGCATATTTCATAAGTTGTGTGTGTGTGTCGTTGTTGTACGTACCTGTACTTATTTATTTGTATATGTATTCTCTCTTTCATTAAAGAAATTAGGTATATATTAAATAATTACAATAGAAAAATATTCACTAAAAAAAAGTATCTACAAAGAAAGTTAACAATCGTAATTTTTTAACTAATATGCTCTTTAAATTGAATAATACGCAGCGTTTAGCTGTTACAAACAATAAAGTTAGTGAATGTAACATGCATGACAAGCTATAGAATCGGGGACGAAGTATTCCGACTGCGTGTTTAGGAAATCCATACTGGATCATTCAGAATATTTGGACTCAGATACATAACGTTTTGCCAAGGATTTTCTGAAACAAAGCCTATTTTGTTTTTACAATACAAATTTCTTGTCTTCATATTAAATGTTTTCAATACAAACAATTTCTTGTATTCAAACTTTAGCCTTTTTTAAATTGTTTGAAAGTAGATCGAAAATACAAAAGCTGAGAAACACTTGAAATACTCGACTGAAGACTTTAAATTAAACTAAAACTATTAACTACCATTAAATATTGGATTAGTCCGCTATTGTCAATTTACTCTTTTTGTTGTTTTTGTCTTTAATTATGTGTTTTCAAGGTACAATAAAGTTATTTCAAACAAACTACATTTTAGTAAATATAATAACGACTTAACTTGTTAATTTTACAATTTTAAATTAAACTAGCTTTTGCCCGCGGCTTCGCTCGCGTATCCCACGGGACCATTACATTTTTCCGGGATAAAAGGTACCCTATGTCCTTCTCAGTACTCCTAACTATGTGTATGCGATTTTCAAGAAGATTAGTTCAGTAGATAAATCGTAAAGACGTAACAAATACAAACTCACTTTCGTATTTATAATATTAGTTAGGAAGCTAGGATTAGGATTTACATTTTGACAAACATAAAGTGTTATAACGAGTAGGTACTTAAATCTAAGTCGAAATTCTTAAAATTAAAGACATGTTTTAATAATAATCTGGCACATGTCCGAAATAGAATGGCTAGATTTTGTAAATATGCATCCCGACTCGCCAGTTCGAAGGAGCCCACATGCAATTAGCAAGTTCTTAGACATGTCCGACTTGTCATATAGTAATATATGTTGTGTATGTGCCGCTGGCTGCAGATATTAAGTTTTTTGTTTAGTAGGGGTCTGAGAACTAAGGAAGTTTGAACTTATGCATCTTGCATTAATATCACATACATAAATATTGCGTTCTGATAGTATAGTTAATTTAAAAATATGAAGATTTTATAGCTTTCACGTAACTGCTAAAATAAAAATGTCTCAAACTTTTATGCTTTAAGTTAAACTGATTATCATTTTACTAGGAATTATGTGAAAATAAAAATAATATAAAGACATAAATATTGTTTTTGACTAAGTTCCGGCTATGCAGACAATAACATTAGTAGGTACATTTATCAGACAAACGAACGATCGGCTAAAATATTTTTATGTGTAGCAAATTTTAAAATATTGACTGAATTTGCCGTAAAAAAATATGCAAGCAATATCATGTCCTCTATACCGGAATTCTTTCAAACCTTCCGAATACAGTAAGTTATATTTCATTAGTTAAATGTGTACCTCCGAACAAATTCATTTCAAGCCCACTGAACTCCAAAAACTAACGACCGTCCAAACTTCGATTCCAAGTTCGCCCTGCGTATTGGCCGAACCCTTTCGCGCCCGCCTCCCTAGAATTAATTGCAATCAGAGGAAGGACAAGTGTAGTCCGGAGTCCTGAGTCCACCCCTGGCTGTAGGCCATGTTGGAATAGTGCTTGTGTGCGTGAACGCAGACATTAGTGTGTCGTTTTGATTGTAAAGAAATAAAAGTTTGATGATGAAAAATATGCCGCAATTACGTTTATAGATATTATATTATCATTTAATTTTTATGTATAAATAAATTCCTCATCTAATACTGTATATAACAATGTAAGCGTATCTATATATATAAATAAATACATAAGTAATTTCGTAAAACGTGCATGATTTTTTAACTTAATAAATGAACTGATTATTATTGCTAATAGTCTATAATAACTAAACACTTAAATTAATATATAATATTAAACTTAAAAAAATACAAAATACTAACACTACAAAATACTAACAGCCAAGAAAAAAAAAATGAAATTCAAAACATATTTATTAAAAACGTGAAATTAACTATGTCCTTTTATAATTTTTGATAAGACTGGTGGTACTACATTTGTGATCAAGAAAAGGGCAGTGTAATCCGGACTCCTAAGTCCACAACTGGCTGTAAATCATGTTGGAATTGAGTCTGTGTATGTTTTGGTATATGCACAACTGGAATTCTTACGGCGTATCTCCCCAGCAGTGGTCGTTCCGTGACGCTAGTAGTTTGTAGCTTTTGGACTAAAAATTATTTATAAGGAAGGAAAAATTAAAGTTTGATCGTCAAATATACTATAGTAAAACTATGTACACCTTACATAAGTAATTTTTATTTTTATAAAACTAATAGTAAATTTGCAATCGAAGAAGGCCCAGTGTAGTCCGGACGCCTGAGTCCACCCCTGCCTGCGGGCCATGCTAGAATAGTGCTTGTGTGCGTGCACTCACACACTTATCACATTTTAATTGTACAAAGAAATTAAAGTTTGATGATCCAAAAAAGGTTAAAAGATGCGATTATGATAAAAATCTTTGATTAAGGTGGAACAAAATTATATGTGCCTAGGTTAAGGTATGTTTACTTATATAATTATTTTTATATGATTACTTACTTTAATACTTTGAAATTTATAAAGTTAATACTTAGTAATCAAAGGAAGGACTTCTTGGTCCGGATTCTGAACTACCGATTAGGCTCAAGTTTACACTTGTTTTTTTCCTTATTTTAAGGGCTTTTATCTTATTAGACATGATATGCCAGCCCTATCGTAACTGTTCAAAGTTGTATTGACCTTATCTATGCGTCTACAAAATCTTGAAAAACATGTAAATTATATTATCGTCGAAAAAACACACATACTTATAGGTACATACAAACGCCAAATTGTCCACGTGGAGTGAGATCTTCGCTCGCTTTAGTCGCTCGTTCAGTCTCAAAGCGAACACTGTTAGATTTTTCGAGCTGCCTAAAGGAATCTGGAAACCCAGAAGATATTTTTTCAATCAAAATTAAAAAGGAAAAATTAAACGTGAAAACATATAAGGAGGTTAGGAACTTGGCGGAAGAAAGAGAGACATGGAAAGCACTCCACCGACAAGAGCCTAGCTCGCAAATATAAGAAGAAGAAGAAAGGAATCTGACGTAGCGCAATGACAGTCATCTTGAAACAATAGTCATTATTTCACACTAGTTCCCTATTTTATTTTTATTTTTTATTAATGGCTTGACGTTACTGCGTATTTAGCCAGGAACACGTTATTATATCGCAGGAAATTCTTTTTCCCTAACAAGTTACAATCAAAGGTTGGTGTAGGCCTTTGATTGCTTTAAGGTGGCGGACGACGCCCGAAGACGCCCACATAGTCCGCGAAACAAATATCACTACAAACGTACTATGACTGTCCACTTTAACTATTTCACATATTGTTCATGAGCACGAGCATTTATAACACCAAACTACACCAATTCCATATTATAAAGTCTACTAAAATCAATTTGCTAAAAAAAATACCCCAACCGAATGTTTCGGTTGGGGTTTTCTTTCCGGTTTCCGGTTTCGGGTTTCGGTCCAAAACCCTTTACTTCCCGCCAAAAACTCCCACTAGTTCCCTAGTGTGCAATGTTCAATTTTGTGAATTCGAATTAACGTAAAATTTCGAACGTGGTATTCCAAGTTTGAAAATTCACAAAATGTTAATGTTACCTACGAAAAAAATGCAAAAAGTAAGGATGCCTACACCCCCAATTCAAATATTCACAATCACATTCATGAACCACAGTTTAACCATTCATTAGCAAATATCCAGAAAGAACCTTTCATATATTCTGTGAAACTACATTATGTAATGTTGCTTTGTTTAAGTATATATTTTTCAAGTTTTCAGTACATAATTCATTGGGTCCAAGGATTTTATTTCATTTCATAAGTAATAATACTAAAAAAAAATATTTCACTTTTACGCTCGCAAACCTAATTTCATAAAATTCCGAATAAAATACTGGAGCTACCGTTGAACATACATACATCGGTGCGTATCTTGGAGAACTTCGCTCGTTTCGCTAGATCGTTCAAATAATACAGAATTTAACCTAAAATTCTGAATGTTACCCAACAAAATGCCAGAGGACAGGATGCCTACACCCCCAATTCAAATATTCACAATCGTATCCATGAACGACAGTTTGACCCCCATTAGCAAATACCCAGCAAGCACCTCTCATATACGATTCTGTGAAACTACATTAATATTTCAGACCAACTTGGTCCTTTCTAAACAGCCCTTGGTCTTCTAAAGTTATTCCAAGTTCGGCCAACTGGGGGGTTGAGGGTGGATACTTTGTATGGGACGCCCTTATCTTTTAGTGTAGTTAGTTGTGCCTTTTGATTTAAGTTGAGTATGTTTTTGGGTTTACTCGTCGGGATGGAGATTTAAAACCTGTAGGTAAATCAAAACTATAAAGTAAAACTTATCAGTTTATAAAGTTACTTAATTATTGTTCTAAAATTCAAAATTTTAATTTAAATTCTATTTTTTTTTTCATGCAACAAAAAAAATCACGGTCCTGACTTACTCACATCCACGGCCTACCCGCGAACTTTCTGATATCATCAACCCATCTTGCTAACGGATGACCTAAGCTGCGCTTACGCTTAATGGGCCACCACTCTGGAGGAGGCAATGGCAAACCACTCCATTATCTCTGCCAAAAAGACGTCACTGTGTGCATCTGTTTCCATATACAGTGACATTGACAAGTGACTGGCTTTTAAATATAAATACTATTCAACGTGTTAATTAACTAACGTAAAACCTCTCAGATGGTACCTCATGTATCTATACTATCTATACTTCTATACTAATATTATAAAGAGGAAAGATTTGTACCTATTTTTGTATGTTTGTAATGAATAGGCTCAAAAAGTACTGGGCCGATTTAAAAAATTCTTTCACCGTTGGAAAGCTACACTATTCCCGAGTGACATAGGCTATGTGTGTACCACGGGCGAAGCCGGGGTGGACTGCTAGTATATTATAATGAAGTAACGCAATACCTCCCAACATGGTACCTTAGCCCATGAAACTGAACAAATTTTGTTCTACAACATTCCCAAAATGCCAAAAATAAAATTCGGATTTTCATACAAATTGACTCAATCAGCTGATCAGTTTGTATGAAAATTCAAATTTTTTATAAGGTTTCGTGAAATTTGAAGAACAAAAGTTGTTCAGTTTCATGGACTGAGGTACCATCTGAGAGGTTTTGCATTACTTCAGTAATATATACATATAATACACTGTGTTAATATTTTGCTCCACCTTTTATCATCACGTCTTGCTAGGTGTCTTGGTAGGTAAAAAAAGTTGTACCTTTGAATATTTTTACTAGGTATAGTATCCCACAGCTGGGCAAAGGCCTCGCCTTATCTGTCCACATTTTTCGATCTTCTGCGAATCTCCTGGCACTCACATAAAAATCTTTCTAGGTCACCATTTTGTCCTAGGTATAGTCTCTACCCCTGCGTCCGTCCGGAATCCAGAATGTTGATAAATAAATAAATAGTCACGGATAAATCACACTGATTGAGCTAGTCCCAATGTATGTCTAAACTTATATGTGATACTAACTCAACGATACTATATTTTCTAATAAATACCTACATATATAAACACACAAGACCCAGAACAATTTGAGAAGGTAATTTTTTAATCCAGGCTGGGCTTCGAACCCAAAGCCTCCTGATTGACGGACTAGCGTGGTGACCATTACGTACATAAGGAGGTAATAAAAAAACAATAAAAAAGTTTGATAAGCTGTCAGAATCCAAGACCTTCGGGTACCTGATGGCATTCTAAGCCACTTTAAACAAACCTATAAGTCATTGCTTCTATAAAGGGGCGTAACCCCTATAGGTAGCTTCATTGATAAGTACCTACGTTCATAACATGAACACGGTCAATACAAGTAAATCATATTAATGGCTCTCCAGTCAAAACTGATAATCACCCCTACCAGTCAAAGTTAATTTTATGTACTTGGCAATAATAGCATATTGTTGGAATACGATGTTATCTTTCTACTGGGTGAACATAAGCACTGGGTGATAACGGGAGCTGCAGTAGGGTATCCATGCTATCGGAAATTAGTTGAACTTTTACCACTGGACAAGATACTTACTTATTTTAGGTCAAACAAAATATATTGAAACAGTTGTATATATTTTATGTATATTTGTGCAACAAACAATAAAGTATTTTAATGGCAGATTTAGATTTTGATACTAAAGATCCGTCTTCAAGAACATAATATTACAATTTCATAGAAACTCAGATCAACTGATCGGTCAATTGTGTATATAATCGCTTAACTATTTAATAGTGAAAATGTTTAAATAGAACGCCTATAAATACTTTCAGTAAAAAAAATTACCTAGAATAACTTCTTTTTGTTACATGAATATCTCATCAAGTAGCTGAGCATCATTTCTACACCTCCGCCGCGGCGCATAATAAAGATTTAATAAAAAAACAAAAAATGCATATTATATTTGGAGAAGAGAAAGCAAGACAGCGCATCCCGGGCTCCGAAGCAGTACAGCTGATCATACAACCGGGAATGCGCTAAGATGAAGAAGATTTACCATATTGTGTAAAAATATACCAAAATTTTTTTTAATTTATCCCGTAAACCTACAGCCTTATGGACACCCTACCACATACATACGTGGCGTAGTCGGAGGCGCAGAGATTTTGACCAATTTACAGCGTGCCAAGTGGAAAGATACGCTAATGTGGGGCCGGATTGGAAAACTAATTCTGCATAGAGCTGGAGAGATGGGACGGAATTGTTAGTTTGGGGAACATTATCTTAATTTCTGAATTCTGTAGGTTCCTACTTGAATAAAAGAAAGAATGGGTAAGAAAATATTCATTAGAAATGCTGCAATGACATGCTTTAGAATATGTAAGTGTTACAAAAATGCAACATGATCATAGAAAGAAAGTTATAGAAAAAAAGTGATCTTGTACAAGAAGTACAAAAGGAATCGGCTAACCTACTTTCATTCCATGAAAAGGAAAAAAATATTAAGTCTTTCATAATTTCAATCCTGTGCCAGCCGTATAAGACGATTTCGCCATTATGTAACACTCTTTATGCAGTAAACATAATATAACATTTTAGCGCATGTATATACTATTGCATATACATGCGCTAAAATGTTATATTCAATTGGTACAGATTGGTAAGCATATTTCTTACCAATCTGTGGTACAAATGGTATCTCAACAGAAGATATACAATGCTACGAGCCAGGGCAACTTGTATGGGAATGTCAATTTATTTTGTTTTTTGACTGTTATTTTAATATAATTATATTATAGTGATCTAGTCTTTTTTTAAATCAAATATTTACTATAATATGTACTGCGTTAGGGTTTGCACTGTACAGGTCCTCCAGCGTGCCCCGATGGGCACGCTGGTCAGCTGGGTTGTTGTGCCATAGTCTAATATGTACAAACGAAAATGTGATCTAGTATAGCCCTCGGTTCGGTTTATTACGCATATGTCAAACAACGTTATTTAAACATTCAAATACGAAGAAAACAATAATTAAACTACTTATACCGAAACACATTAGCAACAAATCTACATAAACAAAAACCCCAGCCAGCAATAACAAACAAAACAACAGCTTTACATATTAATTAGGTGAAAACAAACAATATCACATATATCCCGCTAGATATCCCGACATTTCTTATCCAAACCCACTTTAAACCTCCGAAGGGCAATGGGTCCGTGGAGTGTCATTCATCAAGCAACTCTCCCAACTTTGCATGTACCTAAACCTCTTATTATTTGCCACCCCTGACAATAAAATTGGACCAAACGTACGAACAATGACTATTGTAAATCCAACCCAAACGTTAGTCTAATAAAGTGAAATTTGCCTTGAAGTTTTAGTACAGAAATGTAGTGGTATTCTTGCATTCATTATCGCTTTCAGTAGTCGGTTTAGGTAAGGGTAACCCTTTCGAGTTTTCCTCACTGGTCACCCCTTCAGGTCCAGGAGCGTGGCTCGAGTCATTAGAATGTGCTATATAAACTGTGTTGGGTTCCGTTTAATTTCGACAGTGATCTTTATCTGACTATACGTAGACTGCTTTGTTGTACGTAATTATTTTTTGGAATGGTTCATAGTTTTTGAGAAAGATTTTTGGTGCGATTTGACATCAGTATTTAAAACAGACGGGTGAGAATGTACTCTAATGGATTTTGATGTGCTAACAATTTGTATTTTTAATTATTAATATGCGATAAACGGCCCGGGTATGCGATAAAAGTCGGCTACTGGCCGACATGTTTTGACCTCATCCGCAGGCCTTCTTTAGGGGGAATGTGACTCGCGACGCCTACACAAAGATATCCCGAGCTGCACTGATGTTAGCAAAGCGTAGCGCGGGCGTTTGTTTGCTGCGCTCGCAGTGACAGTGCGGTAGTTGGTGGGGGACGCTGATTTTCTGTATCGCCGGCTCCTGTGGGTGTAATGTGGGCCTCATTTTCATCTTCATCATCATCGGAGGCTGGTAATGGTGCCCGTGCGTACAAAAAGCTTACTGTGTCAGAGACCGTCAGCTGCACATAGCTTCTTCTATGTGTCTCTTGAAGAATAATGTATGTGTCTCACGTAAGTTTTAACCAAAAAAAAAGATTACTTTGTCTTTCTGTAACTCTTTGCTATTTTAAGTACAAACGAGTATTATAACCAAACATTTACAACTTCAAATTTTGTCGTGGCTACCCAGCAAAAGTATTATTTTAATTATATAGGATAGGTTTGGCAGGCATGTGTCAAATTTCTGAGTCCAAGGATATATTATGTCTTTAAATTTTTGTATGTAAACTCGTTAGGCTTTCATAACAAACCTCAGTGGTTTATAGAAATGTCATGTAAATATTATGTTGTACATAATTTTAATATGATAGTAGTAGTAAAATAAATAAAATAAAATAAATAGATTTGGGCACTGTTAAAATACTAAAGCATTATACAAGCTTCACCTATTAGCGTATGAAGTACTCCTTTTACAGCTTTACTTATATTACACCATAAACTAACACCTACGTATTTTTCTTATACTCTGGTGTACATAGACATATTAATAACGGGACATAATGAGGGCCCCCATCACCGAAATGACTTGCACGATGGTCGTCGCCATGTGTCACGGGGGGGATTCGAGACGGTAATTATATCGCCGGATTCGCCCGTGTTGGCGTGACGTCATACTTTTGTAGAGAAATATGAAGAGTGAGATTAACAAATAACCACTTACCAACATAGGTCTCGTCATCTCAGGTCAGTCATCTCAAATGACCTATTATACAGGGTCTAACAAAATATACTGTCACTATTTTAAGGGTGGATTCAGTTCATGATACTGAACAACTTTTCCCAAAGAACATATATTTAAATATTAAAAATAATTTTAGGCCTCCCATACAAGTTGACCGATCAGCTGATCCGAATGTGAGCCAAAGCCAAAAATATATTAAATCTTTTTCATATTTCGATATATACTTAGTCCTTGAGGAAAAATGTTCAGTATCATGGACTGAATTCAGTATATTTTGTTAGGCCTTATATTTGTTGGGGTTGGGGAAAAAGTCTTTTCGCATATAGTATGTATGAACTTTTTTTGAAAAAGTGGAGCAAGATCGGCATATCAATAGTTACGACGTAGCTGAAGAACTGGGAATTGACCACAAAACAGTTTTGGCGCATTTGAAAAAAATTGGGTACACAAAAAAGCTCGATATTTGGGTACCTCACGAGCTCTCTGAAAGAAACCTAATGAATCGCGTACTCATTAGTGATTCTTTATTACGACGTAATGAGACAGAACCATTTTTGAAGAAATTGATAACTGGTGATGAAAAGTGGATCACGTACGACAAGAACGTGCGAAAAAGGTCATGGTCAAAGGCCGGTCAGGCTTCAAAGACTGTGGCGAAACCCGGGTTAACTCGCAACAAGGTGATGCTCTGTGTGTGATGGGATTGGAAGGGCATTATTCAATTTGAGCTGTTACCACCAGGCAGGACCATCGATTCAGAACTCTACTGCGAACAACTGATAAGATTAAAGCAAGAAGTTGATAGAAAGCGGCCGGAATTAATCAACAGAAGGGGTGTGGTTTTTCATCATGATAACGCTAGACCTCACACATCTTTAACCACTCAGCAAAAATTAAGAGATTTTGGCTGGGAGGTGTTAATGCATCCGCCGTATAGTCCTGACCTGGCACCTTCAGATTTCCACCTGTTTCGGTCTCTTCAGAATTCTTTAGGCAGTGTGAGGTTAACATCACGAGAGGACTGCCAAAACTACTTGACGCAGTTTTTTGATCAGAAGCCCCAAAATTTCTATAGCAATGGGATCATGTCCCTACCTATAAGATGGCAAAAAGTTATCGAACAAAATAGTACCTACATACTTTAGTTAAATGTAAATAAACTATATTAAAAAATGTTTTGAATTTTCATATAAAATACGAAAAGACTTTTTCCCCAACCTATTAGGTACCGTATTTTTTTAACGATTTGTTGGTAAACAGTTCTTCACTACATTCATTTACCAGCATACCTAATGCCATTTTAGTTTAAGGTTTCAGTTTAAATTTCTATTTTTTAAATCGTCATCACTTTTATTTCATGCTGGAGAATAAAAAACTTAGAATGTACCCTTTGCCAGATCCTACGAGCAATAATTCTCTAGAATCTTAACTAATCCCGTAAAGCCATTCCACGCGATATGTACCGCGGCGGGCGGGGCTTAAAATATGAACAGCGCGGCGCGACAGTTCGCCGTGACACTCGAGTCGTGCGGTTGCGTCGCAAGAAGTTTCCTTCAAGAATATTGTTGTGTTTTTGCGATAATCGATTCATTAAAAATGCCGTCATGTGCCTTGAAGTGGTGTAGAAGCCATACAGACATGAAAATTAGTTACCTATTAAAAAAAAAGTAAGTAACACGTAAACAAGGTCATTTAATTTAGCGTAGCGTACTGCATAAAAAGCTCTGCGTTGTACCTCACCGCTCGTTGCGTTGACTGCCCCACCCGACCGACGACGACGCGTGACCTTGTCGCGACCAATTGAATGCATCTTTTTCTATGTGTGCGTTCGAGTGTTTCGTTGTTATTACTGTTCGTTTGTTTGCGTAAATGGAATCAGAATTAAAGCGGTGAATGTAGGAGCGTTAGAATTCTAGAGAATTATATTTCAATGGTCAGATCGTTAAACCCGATTGAGGGAATGGGCTAAAATGCAAATCATGTTGATACGCGACGACGTGGCTAGCCACCCGTCAGTATTTTGATTCCGTTTTCCACCTGCCACCTTAAAGTGGCCTTTGTGTGGTGTGGCCGTGGACTCTGTGGTCTGTTTAGATCCACAAGACCCAAAATGCTCTGTCTGTCTCGTTAAAAATAAAGATGTGATAGTATATGTATATGTAACTTCAAAAATTATCAATTTTGAGGATGCACCTCGCGTGTTTCATAATTATTATTACCACAGGAAGTGAACGTAATTTATGTTTGTGTCAGCAATGGCGTAGGTACTTTGATATTAATTGTGTTCCGACTATCAACTGTATCAATTTCAAAGCTTTACCACCCTCTCATTAGTAATCTTGGTGTATACTTTAGCGTTTTGGTAGGGAGAAAATAATAAATATCAAAGTCATTTTTTTTTATTCAATGTTATACTAGTAGGTCGCCGCGAACTTAACCCTCGCGATTATTATTCGCGTTTTTTATGCTACACATTTTTATTAATATTTCAAAAACTATTGAACCGATTTTGATGCCCAACGATGAAATTCGTAGGAGAACAAAAGTCACGGACATAGCCCAGCGGATTAGCTCGTTGAAGTGGCAGTGGGCGGGACACATAGCGCGACGCACCGATGGCCGATGGGGCAAAAAGGTTCTCGAATGGCGACCACGTACTGGCAAGCGAAGCGTAGGACACCCACCCACAAGGTGGTCAGACGACCTGACTAAGGTCGCTGGAAAGCGCTGGATGCAGGCCGCTCTAGATCGGTCATTTTGGAAAACCTTGGGAGAGGCATATGTCCAGCAGTGGACGTTATGCGGCTGAAATGATGATGATGATGATGGTTAGGATATTGCAGGCTTGAATCACCTGCTCATCCGAAAAGAAGATGATGCCGTGCTTCGGAAGGCACGTTAATCTGTGGGTCCCAAACGCCATCTAGCGTTTGTTTATCCTATCCTAGGATTGGTTCTCCGCGGTTGCGGAGGTCAGACGGCAGCCGCTCTGTGTAAAAATGCTCTACCTACATAGGTAAAGAAGAATTCAATCTATGATAGATTGCGTTCTTCTACTATTTCACTTTGAGGGCTAAGCGAAGCAGACCGATTTTTTTCGGTAGATAACGTATAAAAACAGAGCTCCATCTCAAGTACTACCACCAACTCTTGTTTTATCTCCACAAATAGCAAAACAAATAACCTAATCCTCACTAGCTCCACACCATTTATCACCCGCATTATCATTCAATCATTAAACACACAAAGCACCATCAGCCACAGCTCCGCCTTTATGAAACTATGAAAACATTATGACCATGCGTCATGCTGTAAAATACCTAACAAAACAATAGGAGCTACTGAAATTAATATATCATTATGTCAGACCCATGTAATGGCAACCCTCACACTCAGCGATAAGCCATCCCGCTCTGACACACATATATTTAGGTTTGAAAGTATTGCTGTCTCGCTTCTGGGCGGAAAAGTTATGGTCGTGATTGGGATTTGTTAATCTTGGCTTAAAATTCTAATATGTTGGAATGCCTCAGGGTAGTGTACTTGTATGTTTGTGAACTAAAGTTTTAATAGGAATATATGTTTACGCAGTCCTATGGGAAAAACTAAGAAAACTTTAAGTTATAGGTTTAAGTTATAAGTTATAGTGAAGTTAGAAGATAATGTTGTTCGATTAAGAGTATCTTTACTTAGCTTTTTTATGATTTCTCGTGGCAAAGGTCAGACAATTTTTTCTTACGTTCTTGCTATTACATTAGTCTTAATGTTGTGTGTACAAGTGACAAACACTGGTGTTAAATTTCATCTGTTCCATCTTATGATGACATCCAGAACAATATAAATTGATTCATTAGTTATCACAATACCATGCGTGTAGAAAGTTACGTAAAAACAGTGAGTAATAAAAAGCAAAAAGAAATTTTGGCTTTTCAAGCCAATCCCACCTCATCACTGGCAACCGACAATACAAAAAAGAAAAAGTAGTAATCAGCTAATGCCCATGCACACTGCACACACACAAAAACTCGCCAATAAAACGAGGCCAATGATAGCACGCGTTGTGTCTGCTCAGAGAGGCAGCACTTCACATCACAGGCTAATTTAGGCGAGCAGGCCGAGCTACAGCGAGCGCCACAAAGAAAAACGCGCTAATTAAAAACAGAGTCGTCACAAAGTGTCACCACAAACGGGACGGGACTGTTGTGTGTCGCGGTTTCTTGGAATGTGCGTTGATTAAAATGGTCTCCGACATAGATAACTAGTATCTAAACTAATATTTTTACGTCACAATTAATTTTAGAAATAGAAAACTTTTTAAACGAGCGAGCGAAGCGAGCAAGGGCTATAATTCAAGTTGGGGCGAAAACACATTGTTTGTATGTATATATGTTTGTTCCGTGATAACTGCCGAACCGATGGTCCGATTTTGATGAAATTTGGTAGGCATGTAGGAAATATCAATAGAATTTTCAAATTCGTTGGGCATCAAAATCGGTTCAGTAGTTTTTGAACTATTAATAAAAAATCGCGCGGTCTAAGTTCGCGGCGAACTACTAGTTACATGAAAATGAGCCGATGCTTACGGTGTGGAAAAATATGCATAGAGAGCTAGCCCCAAAGTTAATTTTAAACTTGTGTTATAGAATTCTAACTCAACGATAGGTACAAATTTTATGACACACGTATTATAATTCTGTGCTGTAAAAGATAAACATCCAAGACCCAGGACAATTTGATATAGGCCAAGTTCCAACTTGCCCGGGGATCGAACTCAGAATCTCCGGAGTAGAGGACTTGCGTGTTAACTGTTACGCCACGGAGGACTTTCTTTGACCAAATGCGTTTAAATTTTCTTTATTTTACACCTTAGATTTCTATGGGCTATGGTATGGGGTATGGTATTATACAACGTGAAAAGGGAAGCATAATAAATCGAACCACGGGCTATACTAGATCACTAAAGTATAATGAAATTAAAATAACAGTCAAAAAAACAAAAAAAAATCGACATTTTAGTGCTGCTTAAATCTACGAGTCATTTTAGTGCAGCTTCTAAAAAAATAAAAAGTTAAAATTTAAATTTTAACTTTTATTTTTTTTTCGTGTATCAACAGGTAAGTAAATATATTATACCTAATATACATATAAAAAATACAATTTTTATGTATGTACTAGTATAAAATGAAAATGTCATAATATATAATACCTAAAGTTAGCTAAAACTAGAAACAACCTAAAACTAAAAACCTTAAAAAATATAATATAATAACTAAAATATATTATTAAAAAGAGTCCCTTTAGGCAAGGTTCCGAAGATACTGGCAGCGTTCCCCCTTTGAATAGCTAGACTGATTCTTTGATTAACTTTTTTATTTATCATCATAATCATCAATTTCGTAGCTACCTACCAAATCTGGCTACGAGATGGGACTAAAAGATCATCATCAGGTCTTTTTAGTCTCCTCTGCAGGAGCACGACCCTCTCTGTACTACTAGAGCCATATTAGCCAGAGCAGTCAGAGGATTTGGCTTACACCCTCCACGCTGGCCAGAGGGTTGGGGAGGTATCATTGATGTTTATCTATGAAACCTCTCCAACCCTCTGGCCAGCGTATGTAAGTTTTGTTTAAATTCAATTCAAAATTCAAAATATCTTTATTATCATAGGATATTTATAATATCTCTTAATAATAGTCACTTTGTTTTGTTTTGCACAAATGTTGACATCAAATCGTTACTTAAAGCTAAGTTTACGCCGCTTCCTAGGCGCAAGTGCAGAAGAAGCGGCAACCAACTGCACTGCACGTTTCCTCCAAAGACGTCAACTAACAAACTAAAAACTTAAAATTAGTTATATAGATGGACAGAGATTACATTGTTTATTATGTCATAATTAAATTGAATTATAAGAATTACGAAATTTAAAATAATGTCAATTTGTAAATTTAGTATGTACCAATGTACCTAAATTATGACATGTCTAAGTATACAAACCTTTAAGAGGGACCCGCACCAAGCTCAAGCCAGACCTTTTTGTCTTTAAGATAGTCATCGGTCCTATAATAAGCCTTCTCACAAAGTACTTTCTTTACATAAGCTTTGAATTTTCTGTCTGGCATATCAAGGACCGATTCTGACAATTTATTATAAAAAAGTATACACTTCCCCATAAAAGACTTACTGACTGTATTCAGCCTGTAATACGGGCTAACTAGTCATTCTTACTACGTAAATTTCTATCTGTAAAATCACTTACTTTATTTACTAGAACATGGAAATATTTGTCCTTACATACATTATATTTTCAAATATGAATTGTGATGCAAAAGTAAGTATACCTATTTCCTTGAATAATTCCCTCAGTGAGTCTCTCGATCCTAAACCGTAAATAGCACGAATTGCTCTTTTTTGTAAAAGAAAAATAGTCTGAATGTCGGCTGCACTCCCCCATTGAAGTATCCCGTAAGACATTAGACTGTGAAAGTAACTAAAGTACACTTGTCTAGCAGTTGCTACATCTGTCAATTGTCTTATTCTCCTAACAGCGTAAGCCGCAGAGCTAAGCCTATTAGAAAGTTTAGTTATATGAGCGCCCCATTGAAGCTTCGAATCAATTGTGATTCCTAAAAAGGTAGTACTTTCAACCAGATCGAGTTTCTGACCATTAATTAGTATGTCAACGCAGGCTTGATTCACATTAGGAAGAGAGAATCGAATGCATTGGGTCTTGTTCGCATTTAACATGAGGTTATTGGCCGAAAACCAATCAGAAATTAAAGATAAGGTGCTGTTCACCGCGCTAGCATCACTGTTATGTCGATCTATTTTAAATATTAGCGAGGTGTCATCAGCAAACAGCACCATGTCAGCCTCTTTCTCAACCATGTAAGGCAAGTCATTGACATAAACTAAGAAAAGGAACGGTCCTAGAATTGAACCTTGGGGAACGCCCATTTTCACATTAGACCCGTGTGATTTTACGCCGTTTATATCAACAGTTTGAAGCCTATCTGTTAAGTAAGATTCTATTAATTTAATTGACTTATCATCAAAACCGTATTGAGGAAATTTGAGCAAAAGTGTTGGATGATCAACGCAATCAAATGCTTTAGAAAGATCGCAAAATGATCCAATTGCATCATTTCTGTTTTCCCACGCGTCGTAGATAATAAGTGATAATAATAATATAATAAGTGCTACTCCTGCATCGGTGGTCGATTTTCCAGCAGTAAAGCTATGGAAAAGATTATTGGTCTTAAAGTAAAGTAGCATTTGATTGAGCATTATCTTTTCGAATACCTTACTCAAAACTGGCAGAATAGAAATAGGTCTGTAGTTGCCAGGGTCTGTTTTTTCTCCTTTTTTGAATAAGGGGATTAGTTTACTACATTTCATTAAGTTAGGAAATATGCCTTCATCAATACATTCGTTAAATATGAAAGCTAAATCGGCAGCAATTATGTGTATAATATGACTTACTAGGGCTACTGACATGCCCCAGTGATCTTTTCTTGTTTACTTTGTATTTCCTAAGTCGCCTTCTACGACATCTACGGGAAGACTTGGAGTGGTCCTATTCTACTCTGCCGGGAACCACACGGCTAATTTTTATATTTATGAATGTATGAAATAAAATATTATTTCAGTATTCACGGGCTCAAAATCCTTTTTTAGCAGAAACGCGATGAAAGCACAGTTCAAACTGAATGCAATAACAACCCATTGCAGTCGCATTTCAAGAGCCTTATTAAATCGTATTGACATAACAGGCTCTTTATTGAGCTAATATTAGCATGGAGACGACTTTGTACAGAAGGAGCAAAAAATTTCTGCAGATTAAGTATTTTGTGCGTGATATTTGAACATTTTCTGTGATTAATTGTGTACTTATTTCTACTAGTAGTTCACCGCGAACTTAGACCTCACGATTTTTTATTAATATTTCAAAAAATACTGAACCGATTTTGATGCCCAACAAACCTGAAAATTCTATTGATATTTCCTACATGCCTACCAAATTTCATCAAAATCGGACCATCGGTTCGGCAGTTATCGCGGAAAAACATACATACATACATACATACAAACTATGTGTTTTCGCCCCAACTTGAATTATACCCCTTACTCGCTTCGCTCGCTCCGTCAATTAGAATTTATAGTCAAAGCGTTAGCACGGAATTTTAATAAGTAAAAAGCGTAAGTTTTAAAAACAATAGTACATTTAACTGATGCCTGAATTTTTTTATGATACAGTTCATATTATACAGGTTGACTTTTTAAACACCAGCCAAATTTTTCAGCAAGTTCAGTCCATGATACTGAACTACTTTCTATAAAAAAAGTTATTAAAATAAAAATCGATAAAAAATTTTCGTCCTTCCATACGAAATCCGTTTGGCTGAGCGCTGATTTGTATGGAAAGGCGATAATTGTTTTTATGGAAAATAGTTCAGTATCATGGACTGGACTTACTCTAAAAATTTGGCTGGTGGTTAAAAAATCAGCCTGTATAAGTGGAACCATATGCATTCTTTTGATTTATATATCTCCATTGTCAATATATTATGGTTATCATTACAGATTCGATAGAACAGATAGAATATACATGCATACATAGTGGCAAAACACATAGCCCTCCTTTTGGTTTTACCGTAATCCGGTAAAAACGAGTTACCAAATATCAACTCCTGTCATTAATTTCAAAGCTATCATTTTGTAGTTCACAGAATGGATACAAGACATGCGGAGAAATGATGCATGAAAATAATTTAATGAGCTGCTTGACGTACAGCGACAAAAAATATATTTTCTAAAGAAACTTTATGGGCTATAAAGGGCGCCATTTTTAATTAAGTGTAACGCCACATAGCCAATAACAACCGGACAGCCAAGATGCTTTCAATGATATCACATTTTTTAAAGGTATCATGGATAATATTAAAGATAATATGGATCATATGAATATATGGGTACATACATAGCGGCAAAACACATAACCCCTTTTTTTGGTTTTACCGTAATCCGGTAAAAATCGAGTTACCAAATGTCAACTCCTGTCATTAATTTCAAAGCTATCATTTTGTAGTTCGCAGAATGGAAACAAGACATGCGGAGAATAGATGCATGAAAATAATTTAATGAGCTGGTTAACGTAAACGACAAAAGAATGTGTTTCCTGAAGAATCCCTTGTTTATTATGCCTCTGTTAGAGTATTTGAAGCTATTTTCTTGATTCTAGGTGTGGCAGCCAAACAAAAAGTATAGTTTGTTTTTTTTTCTATTTTCTATTTGGGAAAAAGAACAGCTGTTGTACATATTTTTTTATTCTTCTGAACATGGCCTTTCTCGAGGATTTACAACCATATGACGACTTAGCGAAGAATATATAGAGTCTGACAAAATATACTGAACCTTTTTTAAAACTGAGGTTAGTCCATGATACTGAACAACTTTCCTCAAGAAAATATATCGAAAAATAAATAATTTTCCCATATAAGTTCATCAATCAGCTGATACGAGTTTGTATGGAAAGCAAAAAATATTTTTCATATTTCAATATACGTTCCTTGGGAATTTGGTTCAGTATATTTTGTTGCGTTACGTATAACTTACACAAAGAAAAGATAACAGGACAAAATGAGGAAACTAAGTGGAAACAAGGGAAGGATTAACCTTTTATAAGGATAGAAAATGAGATTTTACTTGGGATTTGAAGCTGGTCCTACCTAGTATTATGCATAACATGTACTTACGTACAACCACACGTATGTTAACAATAATTGCCCTCACTTGGTATAAACAGTTTTACATTTTCTTCCAGGTCGTGTATCGGGTGAATGGGGGCGCATCAAGAATTAAAAGCCTTTTAATGACAGCCCGCTCGAGCCTTTCGCCCTGGACGACGTTATTCTACATGTAACATTTTCATTTTCGTAATAAATTTAAATAAATAAAATAAATGTTAGTACAAAATCCCTTAATTCTGGTTTAGCAACCCTATTTTGTTTGGTTTCATTTTCCACTCAATCGCCTACCGCTGAACAATGCTGAGCCTCTGGATAATGCTCTAGATGCTGTCTTTCCCGTTAGAGTTAGAGATTATTATATGCTTATCCCTATGGTTGACTGGGAGAAAATGCTCTTAGCATTAAGTCCGCCATTTGTTAAAAGTATATTTTTACTTTGGACAATAAAGTTTGATAAATAAATAAATTATTATATATTGTGTATAGCCACAGAATAACTACCAGTACTCACGTACAGAAGTCTCACTCAGCAAAAAAATTCAAAGAAATATCTACTCAATGTGGTTAGCGATATGGTTTAATTTAGCTCACGTCAGAACTCAGCACCTTTTCGTTTAGATACCTAGAGCTAGACAATTTCATTCTTATGACTCTGGACAAACGATTCGTATAACTGAATTTACCACTCCGAGGGGCCGCTGCGAGTATAGTAATAATGTAGGTATATTTTCGATACCCAAACGGGGAGTGACACAGGCCTGGTATAGCCTTGTAAATTTTCCATGCTTTCTAAAACATGGGTACATGATGTTGGTAGAACTGACTATCTTCTGCTTAATACCATCCACTTTAAGTGCTGTTCGCTTCTTAAAACCACGTATGGTTTTATCGAAAGCGCACTGTAGTCCGCGAGTCTGAATTGTTTTCACACAATCACTGTTTTTTTTCGTGTAAGTGGCCAACACTGGTGCCATAACGACTGCCATACAATAGAGAGAAAGAAAATGAAAACTAATCGCAACAGTATAATCGCAATAAGTACTTACAATACAGTCGATATGCTATTTCGGAACCATAAAAAAACGGTCTAACGGAAGTAAAAACGTCATCTATTTCCATTTTGTTGTTCGTACGATTTTGATTGGTTGCCAATAAGTGAGCCTAGGGAATAGTGCAAATTACCAATTAGCGCGCTCTTCATTCTAGTGTTACGAAAAAGTGATGTAAGCGGCACATACTCCATTTATATTGGTAATGGTTCCGTATGATAAATATTTTTTTTTTCATTGTAACTATCGGTCTTTCAGTTTCAAAGCTTAGTTCGGTGTTTCTCTCTATCGTTTCGGCCTACGCTGAGTACAATACGCTCCATGGAACGTTGGGTTTCATAAGGATGCTGGCGTAGAGGAAGGCCGAGGAAAGCTATATGAGTCGGGCAGGGCAAGATGCCTTGAATCATGAATTGTGAAAGCAAGAAGGGTAGCCCTTACCCAACAATGGGACACTACATAGGTTTAAAAAAATTAAAAAGTTGTTGCAAGGTATTTATCTAAAGTAATTTCGCTTCATCATGCCAGCAAAGATGGAATGGAAAACGGTAATCAGAAGTGACAAAGAATTTTTCGAAAAGGTTTGCCAATTTTTCATCTCTTTGTCAAGTGTGTTAGTGGCTCACATTGATTCAGATTTTTAGAGCTGCCTTGGCATCTGACGTAGATTCTGTTTGACGACATCTGTGGCTTAGTGGTCACCATGCCAGGCTGTAACACCGGAGGTCCCAGGTTCAGGTCTAGATGGAAAATGATCTTTTTCAGATTGACCTGGGTCTTGGATGTTTATCTATATATGTATTTGTTTTAAAATATAGTATTGTTGAGTTAGTATCCCATAACAAAAGTCTCAAACTTACTTTGGGGCTACCTCAATCTGTGTGATTTGTCCGTATATATTTATTATCTCTCCTTCTCCTTCCTTATCTGAGCGCGTTCCTGGTTGCATCCTCAGCTGTGCTGCTTCGGAGGTGAGCTTTCCTGCTTTTTCTTCTCCAAATATAACATGCAATGGTCACCCAGGGATGCCAAAGAACTTGCAAAATGGAGAAGAAATAGCCGGAACAGTTATGATTTGGCTATAGTTTTACGACCGGCCGCCTGCCTGACGTCAACCCTCTTTGGAAATGTATTTGTGCGAAAAGTTTTACAACCGGCCGCCGCCTGACGTTAACCCCTCCTTGGGAATGCAATTTTAGCACGAGATGTTTGTGCTTAGTCCTTTAGTCGCCTCTACCGACATCCACAGGAAGAGATGGTCCTATTCTAACCCGGAACTACACGGGCTAATATATTTATTATTAATTATTATTACTACTAACTCAGAGGTACAAGTCAAGCTGTGTGGGGAATCCCCACTGGGACACGTAACCCTTCGGTTATAGGTTATTCACTAAAACACTACCACAGTACATAGAAATGAAAAGGAACCCTAGAAATTATTAAAACCTACCACCATTGTATCACTTAATTAGTAGACTCAAACATGAAGAGGTGTAGAATTGCCACTTTCCCCCGATTGTTGGCGGTGTTGCCACTTTACCCCATTGTGGGGGTGTTGAGCCGATCAAGTGCTTGGATTTCTATCGTATATGCTTTTTAGTAGTGTTTGTCATGTTGTAAAAATATCTATAAATATACTGACTTCCGTGCTGGTCTGGAAGAGAAAAAAGTGAAAAATGATACACTTTTTTTTTATTAACCTATAATTTATCTTGACGCATTTGAACGTGATTAATCGGCAATTGCAGTGGACAAGAACGCATGGAGGGAAATGGGAGAGATCTTTGCCCAGCAGTGGGACATGATACACTATCACGTCTTAATCCGTAATGGGGCAGACAGAACATTTTGGGTTACTATTTTACGAACTACTGTTTACAGTAAGTGAGAACGTTAAGCTTTACTACGCACATTTACGGAAAACGGCCACTTTTGGAAAATGTGCGCAGTAAAGCTTAACGTTCATTCATAAAATAGTTTGAAGGGTTATCTAGGGCTTGGTAATAACAAAATTTTAAATGATATCTCCGTTTCCTTTGAAATGATTTATTTAAAATGGGGGCAGCACTGGTCCCCGTAAATTCAGGTATGACCAGCAAGTGGGAATAACCAAGGAACCAAATTTAGTTTTGAGATAAGTCAAAAAGTATAGAATATAGAGTACTTAGGATATTCAGACATAGCCGCGATCTGTACGACACATGGTCGATTTCAGCAAGCTAAAATATATGTAGGTACTACGTATAAATACCGGCAAAAAGATTACTAGATTTTTTCATCTTAAAATTCTCAAAACAGTCATAGAAACAGTTGCTCATATGCCGGACTGAGTCATCCCTTCAGGTTTACGTTAGCGGTACATTTACACCCAATAGGTACTGTAGCGTGTCCGCTACATTTTTGTTGATCATTCAACCACTTTTTTATGTTTTTCTTTCTCTTTAGATTTTTTTTTATCACTGTAGTACCTATGTGGTGTACCCACATGTGTAGTAGGTACGGGTATGTATCGTAAATCAGGCGGGCCGGTCCGGCAGTCGGTCGTTTGTATGCTAATATTAATTCCTGTCTACCGCACACCCCTCCAACTGTGCTGGCATTATCTGTGTATGCTCCTACGAGTATTATTTACAGCGAAAGAGAGAAAACGCTTAATTAATATGATAGAAACATTGACTTTAAGGCCGTACCTGAAAATTCCGGGGTCCAGTGCTGCCCCCATTTAAAATAAATCATTTCAAAGAAAACGGAGACATCATTTAAAATTTTGCTACTACCAAGTCTTAGAAAACCCTTCAAAGTATTATATGAACTACTGTTTATAGTTTAAAGTGAGAACGTTAAGCTTTACTACGCACATTTGCGAAAAACTGCCACTTTTGGCTAATGTGCGTAGTAAAGCTTAACGTTCCCATTATAAACTGTAAACAGTAGTTCATAAAATACTTTGAAGGGTTATCTAGGACTTGGTAGTAGCAAAATTTTAAATAATGGCTCTGTTTTCTTTGAAATGGTTTATTTAAAATGGGGGCAGCACTGGACTCTGGAAAATTCAGGTATGGCCTTAAACATTTTTACTGGCAAAAAATGGTCGACTTTAATGTAGACGCAGACGGGTATAGAGGAAAAGTAAGACCGAGAAAGACGTGGAAAGAGTGTGAGATCGGAGATGGCGAAATTCAATTCAATTCAAAATATCTTTAATATCATAGGATATTATATAATATCTCTTAATAATAGTCACTTTGTTGGTTTTGCACAAATGTTGACGTCAAATCGTTACTTACAGCTAAGTTTATGCCGCTTCCTAGGCGTAAGAGCAGAAGAAGCGGCAACAAACTACACTGCAGCATTTTATCCAAAGACGTCAACTAAAAGACTTAAAACTGAAAATTAGTTATATGAATGAATATGAATTATAAGAATTACGAAATTTAAAATAATTTCAATTTGTTAGTTTAGTATGTACCTACCAATGTATCTACTTAAATTAGGAAGACAGAAAATCATGGACAGTGTTACATTATTTTATATTAGATTATTTTCTAATTCTACCAATCTGGTCTGTAAGAAAAGAAAAAATACTTTGAATGTACCAGCTGCTTCTCTTTCCGCGCAGATCATAAAAGTCGATCGATGTTTTGTGGTTGATGGCGTTTCTTCTTAGCAGTGGTTGTTGCGAAACGCTAGTAGTTTGTAGCTTTTGCACTAAAAATAAATTAAAAATAATGACCTTGAATAAGTGATATATTTATTTATTCTATATTGAATAATTTTTTTTGACTTTGATGGAATAGGCGAAAATGCGAATCATGTTAGATGATGCGACTAGCACCCATCCCTATTTAGTCAAGGGTCAATTAAGATAGTCAGTTGATTACGAGCATTGCTTATTTAAACGCACCACTGAACCATCGACTTGATGTTTGTTTGCATTGGCCACGGTATCAGATTTTTCAAACTACTATAAGACATCTTACCGATAAAAGGTTGACTGGAAGAGATCGCATTTAGCGATAAGTCCGCCTTTGTGCCCATATTTTCTTTGTTTTTGTTATTTTTTAGGGTTCCGTTCCCGAAGGGTGCAAACGGAACCCTATTACTGAGACTCCGCTGTCTGTCCGTCTGTCTTTCTGTCTGTCCATTTGTCACAGGGCTCTATCGCTTGAACCGTAATAGCTAGACACTTGAAATTTTCAGCGATTATGTATTACTGTGGCCGCTATAACAACAAATAATAAAAATAAAAAAAGTTGAAAATTAAAGGGGGTCGTCATACTTACAAAAAATGTGTTTTTCAGCGTTTTTAACTACATCTTTATAATGACATTAACTAGATACTTGAATTTTTACAGATTATGTATTACTATGACCGCTATAACAACAAATACTATAAATAAGATAAAGTTAAAAATTAAAGGGGGTCGTCATACAAGAAACGTGTTTTTTCAGCGTTTTAAAACATTGTACGGTGGTACGGAACCCTTCATGTACGAGTCCGACTCGCACTTGCCTGTTTATTTTTGTGTTATTATGGTGCAATAAAGTAAATTTGTATTGTATCTAACATTGCTTGCAGTCGTCAAGTTATGTTAGATGATCCATAAAATGATCACAGCTGGCAACAACGGCTTAAATTGCCTTCCAAAGCACTGAGGAGCTCGAGATTTTTTAATGATTTTTTTGTGGTCACCCATTCAAGCCCAGACCACATCCAAGTTTGCTTAACTTGCGAAAGCGCTTGTAATGCGTACTCATACCAGGCCACCACCGAGCTATTTCCCTGATACCACAGTTTCATTTCCCGTATAGGTACACGTAGATGTAGATTTCCCCTGCCACAGCTGCAGCACCGTCCAACCATGGCTAATGCTCAAAGCGACACTTGTTACCGATAACGAGTGATAAAATATGTAGATCGAGTAAGGAAGCCATTGGACTGAGAAATAGGATGAACAACGTGAAATTGCGACGATGGGTTGATGAACTACCTACATTTTATTACTTACTCAAATACCGTTAAATGTAGAATGCAATGGGCATTGTTATTTTTTTTTTGGAAAGCGTTATTTTTGAATCCGTTTCGAGATACAGAGTTAACTACTACACTAGTGGTAGGTCTGTGGAGTTAATGAACAGAAGTGGGTCATTTTTTTGGCAACTGAATTCACTGAATGACACTGACTCTTACAAAGACTATTATGAAACTAGCTTGTTTTTTTTTAATAAGTATTGGGTTTGGCCGTTTGTTTTGTAAAGACGCGACCACCACAGACCTACCACTACTAGACCTGCATAGTGCGTGGCCACTTTAGTGCATCTCTTTCTATCTTTGCTTGTTGCCTCCACTCATATTTTGCACACGACACAGAACACACTATGGTAACTAACTTATAATAAGCTCAAATAAAACCCTAAATCACCTTTTAAATGATAAAATCCCTAAAATTAATAACTTTTTCGATCGGCCCAGATTTTGACAGTAGGCCAGCTTATAGCAGCCACGCCGATAGAGACAAAAAACATATCAGCGTTTCTTTCACACTCACGTTGTACTGTATTTGGCAGTCTCTTTATAGCAATATCGTTGCAAGTCTAGTAGTGGTAGGTCTGTGGACACGACTTTGTCTTTGACATGATTTTTATAATAATAGGGTATTACCAGGGTCAAAAATAAATTATTTTGTAATGTTAAGAGAATAAAACGTCACAAAATAACGTCACTTGTCATTCATCATATCAATTTTGAAGGTGATTTTAGATTTATTAATGCAGAAAAACTGATATTAAGAGCGCCATTTGACTCCAAGAAACTATGACATCACGCCGTGTATTTTTCATAGAAATCCCATAGAAAATATTAGTTTTGACGTTTAGAAAAAAGTAGGTATTTGTTTTGACTTGTTAACTGGCGGATTTATAAAAATTTAACTAAATATCCAAATTAGTTTCTTGAAATACGCTATATTTTGATACAAAAAAAAAAAGGGGTTAAAAAAAATAAACAATCCCAATTTCTCACCACGCAATTTTTTTAGCGGCGTATGGTCACGTTAATATAAAGTAGATATATTAATAGAAATATAATTGTAGTAGGTAAAAGCGGTGGGAAGGTACAGGGTAACAGAGAACGGGTAGTACAGCAACGTCCTCTATGCAACAAATGCGGCGGTGACGACCTCCGTGGCGTAGTGGTTAGCATGCCAGCCCACCACTCTGGGAGGTCCTGGGTTCGATACCCAGCCAGAGCAAGTTGGAAAATGGCATTATTAGGGTTCCGTACTCAAAGGGGTCAACGGGACCCTATTACTGAGACTCCACTGTCTGTCCGTCTGTCACAGGGCTCTATCTCTTGAACCGTAATAGCTAGACACTGGAAATTTTAACCGATTATGTATTACTGTGGCCGCTATAGCAACTACTACTAAACATAAAAAAATAAATGGGGTCGTCATAAAAGAAACGTGTTTTTTCAGCGTTTTAAAACATTTTACGGAGGTACGGAACCCTTAATGTGCGAGTCCGACTCGCACTTGCCCGGTTTAATCTGTGTCTACTGTGAAAATACATATCAACATCAGCGCATTTGTTTACATGCATAACTGACGTCATGACCACACAGCAATGTGGCATCTTTACGATTGTTTTTTTTTTTAAGTGGTGTATCATGCTGCAATTCCCTATTATGAAGTCATGCGATTTAGATAAGGAGCGTTTTAGACCAGTTGCTACTGAGACTATTTACGTTACCAACTCCTTTATACAAACTACTGCGATATTTTGCCAATATTTCGCAACATTGGAAGAAACATTCGATGTTGTTTTCTTCTATGTATATTCATGTGCATAATGCAACCGATTTTAGGAAGTCTGCACTTCTTGAGTTGGTAAGTTTGTCACTATAAAACTGATTTAAGAGGGCAAATCCTAATCCTATCCTTATCCTAATATTATAAATGCGAAAGTGCGTTTGTGTATTTGTTTGTTTGTGTGTTACCTCTTCACGCTTTATCTACTGAACCAATCTTCTTGAAAATTCGCATACACATAGTTTTTTTATTTTTTTTTTATTTCTCTAATACCCCTAACATTATCAGGGACTATTTTCTCAGCTTACAATTGTGTACAGTGGAGTTTAAAGATAATAAATATACATATATATATGTATATATATAAAAGTTACTATTTCGTTTTTATTAAAATCTTTATTCTCTCAATAATTTCATACACATAGTTAGGAGTACAGGGAAGGACATAGGGTACCTTTTATCCCGGAAAAATGTAATGTTCAGGTGGGATAAGCGAGCGAAGCCGCGGGCGAAAGCTAGTTTTATATAAATATGGCGGTTAAACTCCTATAAATATTATTTCCTATAAATATTAATTAATAGTATATATCTATCATCATAAAATAACCACTACAATAGACAATCCAAAAATGATCAATGACATCACAAACTCCAACATCAACACTTATTATTTTCGACTGGTAATAATTTGTCAAAGTTAACCCTGCATCGCGCGCCTCCTGTTGACAAAACTTTATTACCGAAAATTAGACAATATTGGACCAAATCGGCCAATATTTTTTTTGTAAATACACCGCCGGTCGGTGAGGTCTATTCAGTGGTGATCTAGTTTTGTGACCCCTGATGTTGTCGACAATACAAACTAGAAATTCTGGTTTGGGTATTCATGTTTTGAAATTTTATTACAATTAATTCGAAACTTATTTTGTTGATAGTATAAATGTATGAACTTAAATTTATGTATGCCATGACTATAGGGAATTTTAATACCAAGACCTCAGGAAAATGTACCGGTGCTTATAAATAAAATTTCTTTTCTCAATACATATTTGCAAAGTAGTGTTTGTCAATCGATATTTTATATCCATTATGAAACATACCTACAATAAAAGTTGCTTATTATTAGAGCTTTATTTTTAGAACTGTGCAGAAACATATTTAATATTAACAGATTCCTATGTATCATATAAGTATGAACAAATCAATTGTTTTAATATTGTTTTTAATTACAAACAGCAAATGGGTTAATACGACACATACATACATATATACTATCACGCCTGTTTCCCACAGGGGTAGGCAGAGACTATGGACCTCCACTTGCTACGATCTTGACAGACCTCTTTCGCTTTATCTACACTCATCAACCTCTTCATACATGCCCTTCGGTTACGTGTACTTCTTACCTCTCCCTTTTTCAGAACGTCTGCAATCTGATTGCAGAACGTTCGCCGAGGTCGACCCTGTCCCGCTCTTCCTTTCACCCTTGCCTTATAAATATTTTTTGTTAATCTATTTTCATCCATCCTTTCTAAATGCCCAAACCATCTTAACACCCCTTTTTTTACTTTTGTCACTACGTCCTCTTTAACTCCACACCGATTAATACGACACAATTATCTTTTTTAAAACTACCTAAATAAATAATAGTTACGAAGAGCAATATGGAAATTATCACCATATTTACGAGTTAAAAATTTATTTCACACTTCAAGGCCATTTGCTTATATATTCACCTTAACATCAAAGTAAGAAGAGTTCTCTTCATAAAAGCTAAATAATAAAATATTAGAAAAGTCACCTTTACCACCCAGTGTAAAAGATATCTGAATGAGCTACGTAACTAACCAGCAAGTTGCCTCAACTGGTCACAGTAACGAAACGCGATAAAAAATTCAAAATTAGAAAACGGTGAAACAATAGCACATTCGTTCACTGTAGCCCGTCCGTCTAGCGCGGAACAATGTGACCCATTGTTAACGTCCATGCCGTCCATTTTAAATGAACAAAATGGCGGCCGTTCCAAATTCGAAACTCGGAGATTTGAAACAATACTCCTCTAATCCTCGTAAGGGGTTAAATGGATGCTATTGGTCAACACAGCCCCGACCAACTTTTGTTCCGTTTTGCGAATGTGTGCGTCGCAAAGTTGCTGCGCAACTGTGGGTTGCGTGTGTGTGCCGTCGAGTGTGAAAATGTCTCTTAAATTTTATATGAACTCAAGCGGTATGTGGAAAATGGTGTTCGTGTACGTTATCGTATAAAACTATTATTTTTGATGAAATACTTCTTATTAAAGAAAAGTATAGGTACTTGATTGCTTGAACATTTCGAAGGTTTTATGTCGAATATGTTTAATCAGTTCAACACTATTAGATACCCAGTTATCTTATATAATTCAAGTATAACTTTAGTCCACGTGTCTATAAGTATAAAAAGAAAAAAAATTATACCTAGTTTTTTTTTTACTTTTTTAATGCAATAGCTACAAACTACTTACATTTCGGAAAGAACTAACTAGTAACTTAACTTCTTTTGTTAAACGAGTAATATTCATTATCTTCCGAAAATTGTAAATAGCAATATTAATTTAAAGTAAAACCTAAGGTAAATTTGGGTTTTCAAAGAATAAGTACCTACTGAGTAGAAAACTATTTGGGTACTCTGAAATACAACTTCAAAGTAGGTACAAGAAGTTTTGCAATTAAGAACAGTTAGGTACTAATCCGACTCGGTCTTCTCAGAATTTCATACGTGACATTTAAATAACCCTTTTAAAACAAAAACTCGCGTCACCCACCGCACATCGGGACGTTTTGGGACATTTTGGGACAATTCATCGAACCGTCAAGAGCGACGGGCGAATCGCAATCAAAACTTCGCGCTGGCAACACCGAAGAAGCCACAGTATAGTTAAGTCAGTTGGTAATTTTTTTGACGAGATGAAAATATTGCTAAATTTTCCGTCGTCAAAACGATAGATAATATTATTTTAAACAAAGATACGATTTTAGACGTATAGTAAAAGGCAAACTTAAAAAATATGTCACTAATGATGATGAATGATGACTAACCTATTTCCATCTTAATACTTTGGCTACACTAACTCGTGTAATGGTCAACACGCTAATCCGCCAATCCAGAGGTTCTGGGTTTGATCCCCAGCCAGGGCAAGTTGGAAAATGGCCTTTTTCAAATTGTCCTGGGTTTTGGCTGTTTATCTATACAACGTGTTAATGAAATAACGCAAAACCTCTCAGATGGTACCTTAGCCTATAAAACTGAACCACTTTTGTTCTGCAAATTTTACGAAACCCAAAAAAAAAAATTCATACAATCTGATCGACTCAATTTGTATGAAAATCTAAATTTTATTTATGGCATTTTGGGAATGTTGTACCTAGAACAAAAGATGTTCAGTTTCATGGACTGAGTTACAACCTGAGAGGTTTTGCGTTATTTCATTAGGTACTCGTATATGCATTTATTATAAAATATAGTATCGTTGAGTTAGTATCCCATAATACAAGTTTCAACTTTGGGGCTAGTTCAATCAGTGTTATTTGTCTTTAAAAGCCTTGTAAAAAAAACGAAACTTTAACGACATATCCTTCTGTCAATGCCAAGTCACTTAACTAGTTAGAATAACAACAGGTTTCTACTGTCATAATTTCAAAAGACTACACTCCACATTGGATCTTACTTGATTCCTTTTTTCAATTCGTTCTTTTAAGAGTGTATTGCGACTTCAATATCTCAATAACTTTTAAGCTCGTTGGCTTGGTGGGAGTACGCATTGCCAGCACTTTCGCAATTTAAACAGAACATGACCGGGAGGTCATGTTCTGCACTTAGATGACCACAAGTGCCATAAGTACAATTTTCTCGAGCTCCTCCGGGCTCCGGAAGGCAAGGCATCCCGGCTATCATCATTGTACGACAGTCGTCAAGCTATGTAAGCTATCTAAGATGCCATTCGGTAGCTTAAAAATCTCACACACACACCAGTGTTAAACCAACACAAAAAACAATAAAGAAACAAATTCGTTTATAATTATTCGCACATAACAAATTAACAATCTGAAAGTATACTATGCCTCAACCCACTTTTCTCCGGACTATTATTTGAATGTCTTTCAACCCGTGAGTAGGGTCTGAAGGACCCCACACACCCCGAGTGTGCCAGCCTGATAATGTAATTAAAACAACACCTTTATTCGCGCCCGTCGCCTTTTGTAACGAGTTTTAGTTGGATGTGTATTTTAAAAAACTGTGGTTACTTTTACGATGACTTAATTTTCTTTTATATTAAAAATGTAAAAAAATATGACCAGTAGGTTTTTTTTTTAATCTATTTTATTGATGTTAAATATATTAAGACGAATCTAGTAAAACAACTCATAGATTTTCTCAAAAGTTCAATATAAGGTGTTAATTTGAAAATAAATTCAGATTTGAAACCAGAAAATTATTTGTAAATGTAGGCTATTAATAGGGTTAGGATACTTTTTATCGTAGAATGATTTTCCCTAGAGATAGTCGCATAAAGTCGCATGTGGGTGAAATCGCGATAAAAAAAACTATTCAGTAAGAATTAAATAACCCTAAAGATGCTTACGTTAGCAGTAAAAACCATATTTTTATATTATTATAATATTGTTGTTACATTGGTTTATATACTTACCTCTATATAAAGTGAATAACATCCTTTGATTTATTTAAATTTGTATTAATAGTATCAATAATTATTAAGTATTAGGCTAAGTGAGCTAAAGACATTTCAACACAAAATTGTTTTGTTATGAAATAAATAATTTAAATGAAATAACAGAGGACATTAGAATTATAGTGTTAACTACAAATGGACATACATAAACAAAAAGGGACACAGCGTTCATAATCTCACAGAAACAAAGACCAACATTATAGTCCATGGAATTTGAGAGTGCGGCAGATCCGCCGAAATTTTCGGGTAACATTATACCCGTACATTAGAGCTAAGTGATAGCGTCACATTTGTTGGATTAATTCATCATCCGAATTGCCGTGGCCAGACTGATGGCCCGGAACGCCCCCTGCAGCCCCCCCACCCCCCTTAGGGGGTCTAACTTTGGTACATGGTGTTTTAATTGTGAGAGGGTTTTTGTTTGAGTGTGGAAACGTGAAAATATAAAGTGTTAGGTGAGTTTTCTGAGAGAAAAGGATTTTACTGTTTTATTATGTAGTTTTTGTGTATAGAAATAAGATATTTATTTTAACAATTTAGAATTATGATTGATATGTATTTTTCTGAGTACAAACAAAGTTGAACAGAGGGAACATTTTAATACAAAAGAACTAAACTAAATTATAGCCAAACTAAATTTTTAAATTCTTTCAGTTTCGCTTAATTAGCTTAGACTATATAATCATAAATCAGGTACCTTAGTATAATAAAATATTCAAACATGATCTCTAATAACATAATCATGTTTGAATATTCTCTTAGTATGTTTTTGTTGTCTTACAATGTTATATACAATAAAAAAACAATGCAGACATGAAAAGATGTTTATTGTATCTGGCAGACCAGCAAAGTATTAAAACTATTAAATTTGTAAAAAGGAAACAATTCCAAGTTTAGAAAGTAAACCACTCCAAGCACATAATAAAAATACCTCAGAAGGGCCGAATCAGCACTCACTAGATGCGCCCGCTGCCCTTTGCCACCCCGAATTAGTCTTGGGGGGGCACCCCCCTCAGGACAGCGAGTGTAGGATAAATGGGAGGGCTGGCTCTTCTGGTTAAGTGTAGATTTTCCGAATGCGGTGTTGATGACGGCGTCGTTAGGGTTGACTGTGGTTTATCGATAACTTTTTGTAAACATTTTTGTGCCAAGAAATATTCCTTAATGTGATAATGAAGCTTACCTATATGATTATTGTAATCAATATATTGTATAAAATAATCTATACTAATAATATAAAGCGGAAGAGTTTGTTTGTTTGTTTGTTTAAACGCGATAATCTCAGGAACTAATGGTCCGATTTGAAATTATTTTTTTGTTGGGTAGTCCATTTATAGAGGAAGGCTTTAGGCTATATAACATTACGTTCTGACAACCACGCGAACGAAGTCGCGGGCACAGCTAGTAAGTCATAAAATCGCTTCTAGCTGTCAGTCCTTCTAGGTATATGTATGTACGCTTAGATCTTTTAAACTACGCAACAGATTTTAATGCGGTTGTCATTAATAGATAAAATGATACAAGAGTGAGATACCCGTCATTACCGTAAAAGAAAAAAAAAACGAAGCTAGGGCGAGCCGTGGGCGAGCCGCTAGTATCTCTATAAATGGACATAAAGATAAATATGTGGATAGATACGCTAAAAATGGTAACATCCAAGCGATCCTCGTGGACTCCATATGCAGAAAATCGTTCTCTAATGTTCTTTAGTTGACAAAATTTTCTATTATGTGGATTTTTCTATTTCCAAACAACATACAATAAATATGATATTCCTTGAGGCTACATTTAGTTTTTTTTTTACACTAAGCGTAAGTTTATAGACGCTATCAAACACTCGTATAAAGCTCCTTCTCCTCGAATACTATGTAACGATGCTGCATGCATCATGTCCAAACCTCCTTTCTTCATCTCATCCTGTCCGTTTTTCATTCTTCATTTCATTTCCAATTCCCTTTCATTCCATTTTCAAATCATTGACTGATCCCTTTTCATTCATTCCACCGTCTCTTATACTCAGAACTCTTATGCAACAGTCAGTATCAGATAATAAATTATACGTAATAATCTGTGTTGTTATCGAGTTTATTCTCCACTCCAACTACCTATTTTATACGTGGGAACTCGCCTAGAGCGCCGGGACAGGTCGAGGTCCCAAAATAGAACAGAACCGATTGTTTTATCTACTACATGTCTCCAAACATTTATGTAAGAGACACGACATTTATGTAAAATTATTCTCAATTTTTCATTTCTACCTAAGTACTACTTTGACTGTAGCCTATAACTATCTACTTTTATAGGTTAGCGAGTTAATATAACCATTATTCGAAAGTAATTATTCTGACAAAAGGTTTTTTCTATTCTTAGAGTATCGATATTAGTTTTATGATAATTTTTAGCTCTTACTAGTTCTCCTAATCGTTGGACAGACTACTCATGTTAAATTGTGTACATTATCTCTTGCAGGCCAACCTAATATCGATATACCACTACTATTTCGATAGGTAGGTGTTAACGATAGTTCCTTACACATTTATCGACTATATTTTTAACGCTTTAGCTTGTTCCAAGAGACCGTCTGTAGATATTCGAGTAAAACTGTCGACATTCTTATGTATCGATAGTTCCATACAGTTTTATCGACTTTTTCAACGCTCTAGCTTGCTCCCGAGACCGTTGGACAGCGGTAGTAAATACTCGTGTAAAATTGTCCACATTCCCTCCTGCTTTGTCTATTCTTTGTGTGCGCTCCCGACTCTGTGTGTACTCGTAGGTGTTATGTGTTATCCACTTTCCTTAATAAGAATCTTTCTGTGATATAACAAAAACACGTGGTTCAAAACCGGTTTTTCCAAGAAGTCTCTTCTTCTCGTCGTGTCCATGTGCGGTAATTAGTAGTCATCCATATATGTATTTATCTATCCGCATACATATTTAATTAGTTTTTTATGTATTATATTTACATAATTATATATTTTGTATATTTATTTTATCTATAGTTATTGTATTGGTATATATTTCTTTAAAATTAATATTTATGTAAATTTTCATTTATTCTTGTAGGTATTTATAGATACTTTTAAATTTTGTTTACACACTCTGTCGCACCACCCAAATTATTTCTCTACTTGGTCCAATGGTTGACTGGCAGAGAACGCCATAAGGCGTTAAGTCCGTCATTTGTACACTTTTTTTATGTGCAATAAAGTTTAAATAAATATCTAAGAGGTAAAAAATTTAAAGTTACGTGTGTTTCCTTCAAAAGCGTGAGTATTAGTTTATCATCTAAAATAAAAATTTGCTTACTAGTTATTGGTTGAAAAATGTTCGATAGATTCAAAAGATTTTTAAACTAAAGTTTAGTTGATTGAAATGTTTAAAATTATAAACATACATACTAACACTTATTAAATGTAATATCAAAATATTTCAAGAAATTTTGACATAAGTTTCCTAAATTAAGTGGATACCTATTAAAAAAGAAAAGAAGATCAACATGTTTTAAAGAAACGTCACTTTTTTGTAGAGAAATTCTTTTTATTTTATCATCATCATCGTTTCGTCAGCATGACACCACCACCGTTGGACATAAGTCTCTTTCAAGGATTTCCATAATGAGGCGTTTTCCGTTTTTGTTAAAAAAATAATCAGTTACAGCAGTGGCATATTTACACAATTTCCGCAAGTAGGCTATTAATTTTTTGCCGCCCGTAACCGGCATTCACTGCACAGCAGTGTCGATAAGTGGTACAGCAAAAGAAAAAACTCATCCGCTTCACACAACGTAGATTGGGTGGCATAATCGGTATTGCACGTGGGCGTGTGCACAGCTAGCGGCGGGCCTGTTTTGCTGCCTCTGCGTTCACTCGAGTAACAGCGAATTGACTCTGGCGAGGCACGGGAACGGGGGGCAATATATATTGATATCTTGATGTAACGTACACGTACACAAAGAACAAATACAAATTACAATTTGTATTTGTTCTTTGTGTACAATAAAGTTTTAACAAACAAACAAATTTATTTATTCCTTTTTTTATTTATTTGCCGCCCCCTAAAATCTAACGCCCTAGGCTCTAAACTACTCAGCCTGCTGGTAAATCCGCCATCGATTATCAGGTCAATAGGTCTAGCACTACAGGTATATCTTTTGGCAAATAAATACGCAAGTAGACGAAAGAATGTAGGAGGGTTAAACATTTTGTAAACGTTAGATGTGCGTGTCACGCAGAGAGAGGGTTAATTGCTGAGCACAAATGAGATGCGCAGTGGTTATGGCCAACCGACCGACACCTGCCGTAGTGGGCGTCGTACACTGGTACATGGAAACGCATAAAAAGTCATGCGTTTTTTTATTCTTTGGGTATAACTGATACAAGTCTTTAGATCTCTTTAGTTTTGTTGCTTTTTGTTACAATTAAAGGTTGGTGAAGGCCTTTGATTGCTTCAAGGGAGCTTCTGGTGACAAATATATACGAGTCCACTGGTTTTCATAGCCGATTGAATAGCGGACGGCGCCTAAAGGCGCCCACCACAGTTCGCTTAACAAATATTACTAAAGCCTTACTTTGACTGTCCACTTTAACTATTTCACATATTGTTCATAAGCATGGGCATTTATAACACCAAACTACACCAATTTTACATTATAAAGTCTACTAGAATCAATTTGCTAAATAAATGAAAACTAACTCCAACTGAACCCCTTGACATCCCGGCAAAAACTTGGAAACGCATGAACATAAAAACAGTCGTATCGACTGCTGATGACAGATGATGTCGACAGATATGTAAATTGTGAATTTTGAAAATTTTCTAATGATTGCAATACTTTCATAAAATTTTGGACAACATCCCGGTTTCCGATTGAAATGAAATTTTGTATGCTAACGTAAATCAGATGACAATGCAACATTATTATAACAAGAAGCTGATCTGATGATGAACCGGAAGGTTTGGGCTTATTACATTTGTGTTGATAAGTAAGTACTTAGGCCTCACAATAAAAGCTTGCAAACATTTTGAGTATTCATTTGCGATATCCAACACCTGTGACCGCCGTTCCTTCTTACAAAATGTCTCCCTTTCACCTTCTACTTTCGCTTGGGTAATCTTATTTTTGTCCTCGCCAGGGGGTTGTGGCTTCAGTCCCTTAAATAATAAGGGTGAAATTTGCGCTACCACACGACTGGAGTTAAAATGTATTACCTTTTATTGTGATCCTCAACGCGGATTAAGAGAGCGCGCGGTTTTGAATTTTGATTCGGATTCTAGCACCAAACTCGGCCATTTCAAATAGACCTCTCTAAAGCTATACACACATCATCTTGAATAAAGATAAAGATACAGATACACTGTCATGTCTTTATCCTTAAAGGGGCAGACAGAGCCTAGGGTGGTAATTCCCAGGCAATTTTTAGCAAAATGGTGGGCATGAAGGTGGAAAAGGGCACAGATAAATTGTTTCGTTTGTATTAGTAGTAGGTATATATGTTACTCTGGATTTATGAAGTGTCATACCAGTGCTATGATACAGAAGACAGTTACAGTATTACATACAGAACGGAATCTCCTTATGTACGCGCAATATGCGTCCCCGTTCCCCGTTCCCGTACCACTCCCCCGTTATCGCCTTGTCGAGGTCGCATTGACGTGACGTATGCACGGCGGCACAAGAAAGGGAGAGAGGTGCAGGGTCGGGGAACGAGGACACATATTGCGCGTACCTTAGGAGATTCCGTTTTGTATGTAATACTCCTACTGTCTTCTGTGCCATAGCACTGGTATGGCACTTAATAGATTCGACAAACGAAACAATTTATCTGTACACACGTCGAAGTGTGAGTTTTATACTTAGGGTCGCACCGCAGAATTAATTTAATACTTACCTAACTAACCAGTTCGACATATTTACGATTATATCTTTCCATAGGGAGATTTGCGAACGTTAAAAATATTCTGTTTTATATGTATTAAATGTTACAGAAAAGTCGGAAACTGCTAAATAATATCACTTCACATATATTTTTGTGTATTCTCTTGTGTATTCCACCGCCAATGGGAGATAGTGAGAAGGATATATATATTAATGGGTGTTCAAGACGGTTGCTGGGTAATAACGTGTAATTATATTGTTGCTTTGCTTACCTGTTTTCATCACTCGGAAATCTATGAAATATACGTTCTTTGTTGTATTGTGGATAAACAATTATTAAATGCGCATCTTTTCACCGTGATGGTTTCTATTGGTTGACAGTTCTCAAGACGAGACACGTAGCGAATTACGTGCGGCTAGTAACGAACCCTGGTTAAGAGCGCAATATCAACATAGTGCGGGGGAGAGGTGCGGGGACGCCAATTTGCGGGAGACGCTGTGAGATTCCATTCTGTTTTTACTCTTATATATTCTTTGGCCATAGTGCGAAAGAGTGCCTCTCTGATGCGTAGGGTGGCCTGTACCTCCAACAGCCTCCTCACCATCATTGCTGGTGGATTGGTGGTGGATAGGCCCATTTTAAAGCACTGGTCCCAACTTGATGCGAGTTTCAACCGCAAGAACACATGCTAACATAGTAAGTAAGAACAATGTAACTAACACTTTATGGATTTATTTGTCTGAATTAAACAATTATTAAAAGCGTGCGACAGAGACACGTGACCCGCGACGGTTTCAGCTATTTCTATCGCTCGTAGGATTTGTGACAGAGACGGACTGAACCCGTCGCGGGCGTCCGCTTCACGTAGTATCAAGCCTTAGTTTTCAGTCAATACTCGAGGTCAAAATACAGCGGTTGGGTCATACTATGCACACCTATTTTGTCTATGACTCCGATTACACTCTCAGAACAGTTCTTAATGAACATTTTGAATGTGAACGAGGTTTCTGTTAAGTAGCTTCTGCAAACTTCTGCTTAGTTATAACTGTAGTTTTATTTTTAACCAACGATCAAAAAAGGAGGATGTTATCAATTCGTCGGAATCTTTTTTTTCATGTATGTTTACTTTACCGATTACTCGAAGACGCCTGGACCGATCCCTTTAGGCTACAAAATATAGCTTGTTTTTCCATAGAAATGTTATTAAGGCCGTATAAGAATTTTCCGAGGTCCAGTGCTGCCCCCATTTAAAATAAATCATTTCAAAGAAAACGCAGACATTATTTAAAATTTTGCTACTACCAAGTCCTAAATAACCCTTCAAAGTATTTTATGAACTACTGTTTACAGTTTATAATGAGAACGTTAAGCTTTACTACGCACTTTTGCCAAAAGTGGCTGTTTTTCAGTAAAGCTTAACGTTCTCACTTTAAACTGTAAACAGTAGTTCATAAAATACTTTCAAGGGTTATCTAGGAATTGGTAGTAGCAAAATTCTAAATAATGTTTTCGTTTCCTTTGAAATGATTTATTTTAAATGGGGTCAGCACTGGAACCCGGAAATTCAGGTACGGCTTTAAATTGGTTGCCTGATTTGTTTTTTAAAGAAAATAAAATTTCTTTTCAAAATATTAATAATTATTTGTATTATAATATAAATAATATATAATAGGTTATACGGACCTCATATTTATATGACATAATATACTAGTTTTTAAGTGAAGTTTTCCGGCGTTTCATCATCATCATCTCTCTCGCCTTTTCCCTATTTGGGCTATGTATGTCAACTCTCTCAATTTCTTTGTCCATTTACCATATTTGCACTAGCTTAGTTCCTTCATATCTGTCCTCACACATTATTTCCACGTCTTTCTTGGCTCTCCTTTTACCCCTACAGCCGTCTACCTCCGGATGGATCACTCTCTTAGCCAGGTGTTCAGCATCCCTCCTCATTACATGACCATACCAGCTCAAACGATGGCTTTTTAGCTCGACCACAATTTTATTTTGCGTGTATTTGGTAGGTAATTTTATCTGTTTGTGCTGGATAAACTCAAAATTAAAAGGTAATTTGGTGCAATTATCTGTGAGGAACATCGCTTTCGTAGCAACCTCAATGTCTGTAACATACTCCTACATACCTAATTTACCTACTATCAAATGATAGTACTACTATTAAAAAAACTACAAAATTACTGTACAATATTCCGCTTGCTATCGACCGATGTTCTTTATAACCCTTCTATAGTCCAGCGGGCAGTTATTAGGGCGTTCTAACCCTTTACTGCAGCGCCAAAACGGGATGACCTCTCCGACCCGGTTTTCCCGTTTTTGTCAAAATTATTAGCCAACACCGTCGCGTGCCCATTGTGGGGTAAAAACGTTATTCTCACATAATAATATTTATTGAGGAACACATGTCGGGTTATTTTATTGGTGTTGATGTGTCGATAAGTTATTAGTTTTGAGTTGTTTAGTGGTGGAATACTTGTGTAAATTGTCGGTAATAATAATGATGGAAGTTTTAGTTTATTTTACATTATATTTGAATTTCTATAGAAGGCCGATAGTGAATAAGTATTAAGTTTACGTATAGGTATATAAAAATATGCAGAATTACGCACAATAAAAACGTTATGAAATGATTCTAATGACTGGAAAAGTATAAGATGGGGTGGTCCAAGAAAAATGTTTTTTTTAGTATTTCTTTAGGTAATGAAAATGACACCAAATAAAGGTTATTAGTGCCTGTTAAGGCTATACCTAAATCAGGTCCAGTGCTGCCCCAATTTCAAATAAATAATTTCAAAGAAAATGGAGACATTATTTAAAATTTTTCTACTATCAAATCCTAGATAACCCTTCAAAGTATTTTATGAACTACTGTTTACAGTTTATAATGAGAACGTTAAGCTTTACTACGCACATTTGCGAAAAATGGCCACTTTTGGCTAATGTGCGTAGTAAAGCTTAACGTTCTCATTATAAACTGTAAAACGTAGTTCATAAAATACTTTGAAGGGTTATCTAGGACTTGGTAGTAGCAAAATTTTAAATGATGTCTCCATTTTCTTTGAAATGATTTATTTAAAATGGGGGCAGCACTGGACCCCGGAAAATTTAGGTATGGCCTTAAAATCTGATTAGGTAAGGTATATGTTAGTGTTCTACTTTTATTAATAGGTATATATTTGCAATTTTTTCTCATAGATGTAGATGAAAAGTAGAATGTGTTACATGGTGTACTTTACCTCTAATATACAGTGTGTTTGTTTCATTACTTTTTCGTTGTGTGTTAATTCTTTATATATTTAAATATGTTTATTATACGTTAACTTCATATAATATTTATTAACTATCGACTTCATCATAAAATTAGTCACATTTAAAATAGTTGTAAAATAACCTAATAGTTCTATAATAAAATTACTATTTAAATCAAAGACAACCAGTGCGCGTTTTTATTGGTTTTTAATAAATTATTATTTTGAAGCAAGAGAACCAAAACATTCTGACCTACATTCATCCACGTAAAACGTGCTGTATTCCAATTTTAAAAAATTACGACGCCCTTGCCTATACATATTTTAGAATTTTTAAACTAAATTCTTTTTTTTTTTTAGCTGACTGCCAATATTATTTTTGATTCTACATTCGTGTTCGGTTTCCAAATGTGTTTTAACGCCTAGGAAATTAACTTTTTACTTTTCAGTGTCTAGAGAATTACCAGTGACTTTAGCCCCAAATATTTGTATAAAATCATTGTTTTTCGAATAGATGAGATGAAAAACACTTTTAAGTACCTTTCCAAATCTGCGTACACTAGGCAAAAATTCGTTATAATCACAAGTATTTATGTATTAGCAAAGATAACATTTCGTTGTCATTGTATCGTTTTGGACATTATGTCCCTTGCACTTTCTAACTGCAATTTATGAATGCAAACTTAAAACAGGTTTTTCTAGAAAGTATCCCCTTGCAAAATCTATTTAGCAAAAAAGTTCATTGTTAAAATAGCAGATGGTCAAATTATAATGGTTGTTAGTTATATTATTAGAAATATTACATTTTTAAAATAACAACGTCTAAAATATACGATTGTCGGCAAAAGGTAGATATGAATTCAAAAATACTTTCTGAAGTAGATTTTTGTTTTTGTAGTTGTTCTCTTGAGAAATTAATTGAAGATTATTTTCGCTTCTAATCAACTTTGTAAGACTTAAATAATGTAAATGTTGTTAGTGTAGTTTTTAGTATTTAATTAAGTTTATTAATATATAATAATGAGATTCGTGTAGTTAGTTACCATAGTTTTCAACCCTATGTAAAATAAGCAAAATGTAAATGGCAATGGCAAACCACTCCATTATCTCCGCCAAAAATTTGTCATAGTGTGTGTGTGCTTTCCATACAATGACACGGAGACTCAAGAGTATTATTAGTAGTACAATAAATAAAAAAGTAATTATGATTGATTATACTGAAATGATTTTCTTTCGCGTATCTTCTCAACAGTGGTCGTTCAAAAACACTCGTTTCCGTAAGAAATTTTGTACCTTTTGTAAAAAAATTATCTTCAAAACGAAAAAAACATCGTATACTCATTGAATAAAATAAAATATCGCTTTGATTTTTATAATTCCATTTCCTAAGAGCTACTCGTTATAGATAAATAAAACACCCATACATACTCAGGTAAAGTAGTTACTTAATACTAAAATATCTACCTAAAGCTATACCTATAAAAGCAAGCTGTATAAATATAAAAAACTCACCCTCTACACTGTACCTCTCCATATTCGCCACTCAATCTACCCTTAATAAACCCTCGCGTGGACAATGTCCACCCGGTGGGCGGGGCTTCAAGTCCACTGCCCATTGGTCAGTCACATGTGACTGGCCGAAAGTTTTTCTTATTGGATTTCCATGGGGTCCCCTTTCATGTCGTATAAGAAGCTATAAGTCTTGTGGGGTTATGGGAAAGTGGTCAGTTAAAATATAAAGCAGACAATAAGTTGAAGTTACATTTTGATTTATTTCGGGAAACAAAATAGGAGATTTAACCCCTCGTACCTATGATTTAAAGCAGATTGCACACAAATGCATTTTTTTACTATTGCCTAGTATTTGCCGCATGTGAGGGTTAAGTTTAAACTTAATAGCAAAAACAGTTGAAATTAGGTACTTTATTACTAGGTACTGTATCAAAATCATTATAGACTGTATATTAAAAAAACATGACTTTTCAATTGGAACAAAAATTGGAAAAAGAAACAAACGCCTTCTACTGTAATGCTAACATTGAGGAGTTTCTTCCATAGCTCTAAAGTTCTTTATCATATCTTATCTTCACCAAATTAATATGGGACTAACCAGATAGAGAAGGCTTTTAAATAAAAAAAGGATAGGTATCAAAATTGGTTGACAATTGACGAAGATATCGCGTAACATAGGTACATATAAAAAAGAAACATATAGTCGAATTGATAACCTCCTCCTTTTTTGAAGTTGGTTTAAAAATAGTATTCAGTTGAAAAATAAAATTTACTACGCATTTAGGTTTGAAATCAAATAAAAAAACACAAGATAAAACTTTCGGTTTGTTATCTTGTTGGAAAATCTATTAGAAAGTAAATGAGAAAGTCTTGTGTGCTCAGATTAAACTTTAATCTGAGTCTTGTTGTTTATGTGTGTGAAGGCCTACATTGTGTCAGATTTTTGAAGCTGCCTCAAGGCATCTGAAATAGCTTGATTACTGCCATACAATGATGACAGCCGGTACTAACGGCTTAACGTGCCTTCCGAAGCACGGAATGATTTTAAAGAGAAAGTCTCTTCTACTTTAGTCGTGTGTAGTTCTTTTTTGCTCGACTTAAATGACAACTGTTGTCTCCTTCATTTAAGTCGTCTAACAGAAAATGGCTTAAAATTTCGCTTGACTAAGCTGTCAGGTCGAAATTTTGTTTCCGTTTTGTGACTATTTTTATTAAATTGGCGAACGAAGCGAGCTAAGTTCTCTTAGTCTACTGGAACAATCGGGCGTTTGTAGGTATGTGAGTATGACGTATTATATGTCATGCCATGGGGTGCCCCGGCATAGTACAATAGGACCACTCCAAGTCTTCCCGTGATTGTCGCAGAAGGCGACTTAGGAAACACAAGCTAAAAGAAGCTTATCCTCTCCAACCCGTCTGGCCAGCGTGGAGAGTGTAGGCCTCTGACTGCTGTAGCTAATATATGGCTCTAGTAGTACAGAGAGGATCATGCTCCTGCAGTGGAGACTAAAAAGGACCTGTTGATGATGAGGATGTATGTATGTTTGTTCGCCGATAACCCAAGTATCTTTGATTGAAACTTCATGAAATTTTGTAAACGTGTAGAATGTAGATGTTATCAATAGAATTTTTATATTCATATATGAACTAAATCGGTCAAGAGGTTGCCGAAATATGGGGCTCGTGAGTTACGTACGTGAGTACGAGGCAAACTACTAGTAGAAAGTACTAAGTTTAGAATCACGGACTGAACTTACTCCATTTGAGTGGTAGATAAAAAGTTCTCTAATATGTGACAACAGTTATAAATAATACAATCCAGAGGGTATCCAAACTTTTATCGAGTCTCGTGGGGCTGACCATGACCAGCGGCGAATAACACTGTTATTATCGTCGCAATGCAGACTTAAAGTTTTGGTACATTTGCAGAACAAATAAGTAAGATAAAATATGTTACAACATTTACTTTTTTAATTCACTTTCGCATTTTAACGAATAAATTCTAACATATAAAAAGGCTTTTGTTCTTAAGGTGAAGATATAGGCAAATGGCCTTGAAGTGGCGCCCTCATTTGAAATAAATTGTTAACTCGTAAATATGGAGATAATATCCATATCGCTCTTCGTCATGCACTAGATAGCCCTTTAAATTAATTTATGAAACACCGTTGAAAGTATTCACATTAGTCCGTCTAGATTTAAAACTTGCCTCCGCCAAAAGTGGCCACGGCAAGTTTTAAAGCTAGACGGATCACCAATGATAGTTTCAACGGCAGTTCATAAAATAATTTAAAGGGCTATCTAGTGCATGACGAAGAGCAATATGGCAATTATCACCATATTTACGAGTTAAAAATTTATTTCACACTTCAAGGCCATTTGCCTAGGTATATCTTCACCTTACAATACAATACAATACCCTTTATTGCACAAAAGTAAAAAATCAAATTAGGAAATGCGCAAAAGGCGGCCTTATCGCTAAGCAATTTCTTTCAGGCAACCTCGTTTATATAGAAAAAATGATGGGAAATCAGGTAGTGCGGGGTGGTCAATATAATAAACATACTCATATACAATAATTATAATAAACATACATACACCTTATACTTAAATACATACATACAACTTACACAAAGAAAACAACAAAATGAAGAAACTAAGTGGAAACACCTTAATTAATTTCCCTGATCTATTTATTATTTAGCAATTAATTTCAAAATAAATTAAATTCAAAAACTATTTTTCCATGAATCGGATAGTGTTTAAAACACTTCCTTTAGAGCGCTAATAAAGAAATTGGGAGGGAGAGAGCCGATAATGCCGAAAACTTACATGTCTTTTCAAAATAAAAGCTAGTTTATTTTTGTATGAAAAAGCGTAACGCTCTAATTTTGACATTAATTCATGGTTCAAAGTCCCTTTTAAAATATTAACATTTATACCACTCTTGAGTATACATTAAATTATATAGGTACCTACTTGATGGTTTAAAAATATTACATTCAGAACAAACACTATAAATCTGACACGGCTTTTGACAAATAATAAGCCGACTTTAACGCCTTATCAGCGGTAGTAAAACAGGGCAAGTACACCTTACGATCATTCACTATCTACGCCGTAGATTGCCTCGAAACGTCGTAGACATAGTAGAGTCTCTACGACATGACTGTGTACGACTACGAACCTTATTCAAAAATTACAACACATTGAACTAGGTACATGATAAGGCAATTGCCTTAGCATGTATCTAGTTCAATGTAACTATTAATTGACAGTAAAGTGAAAAAGCTTGTTTTATTAGTCAAAACTAAGACCGAATATATAATATTATATAATCATGATGGTGCGAAGGGCCTTCTTTCCCAGCGGTGGGATTTTGAAAGCTGACTTTAGATTAGGCAGGTAAAAATGACTTGTCTCACATTGATAAAGATTTTTTCTTTAGCAAGTTTCGATTTTCAACCCGTTTGAAACAAAAAAGCGACATCTAAACATTATCTGTCGAACTAATCGTCAATAGTGCGCCATCTTGTAGAGTGCTTCGAAACTAAATCAGAATAATCGATGCTGTTAGAAAAGATTCTTATTTGAAAATCTTCCAGCTACTTTTCTTACTTAGACAAGAACTAAGAGACTCTTATAATTGTACCACTAGACTTATTAGGCAAGCTAAAAACTACTCTTTAGTCCTAGAGTTGGCCATTTACACACGTAATATAAAAAAAAAACAAACTGTAAAATACTTACTACACATTTACTACATTATTATTAAAGTGGTTAATTATTAATTGAAGTTACTTACATGAATATACACTTACTAACATTTTTATTTTGTCTACTCTACGCTATACAATTATTCCAATTGAAATAAAAATGGCTTATTCTTGGACATATCGATATTTACATACACACAGATTTTTTTCTTTGCAAACAATGAAAAATTTCATTAAGATTTTAGTAATGCAAGGTTTTTTATATAATTTATATTAAAATTTATGTTGAACATTCAAATGAATAAATAACATCTTATAAGAGTTATTTAAGCGTTTGGCATTATCACTTGGACCACACAACAAAACCACCCCTTGCATTTTATTACAGCTTCAGCTACTCGACAACAGATGGCGCTAGGTGTACGTTCAATTTCGTCATTATTGGCGGGAAGCTTCTGAGATTTTATAAATATTTGTAGGTAGTTATATTTGAATAGGTATTTATTTATGTATAAATGTAAAAAGGTTTAAATAAAAAAACTATTTCAAACTCAACATTTGACTTTAAAAATAGTTTAATAAAGAATTGCTTTGCATAAGTGACGCCCTCATTTGAAATAAATTGTTTAAAACTAAATATGGTGATATGTAAAAATTTGGTTTGTATCAATGTCTAAAAAGACCTTCAAACTATGTTAGTTACTAGACGGACTATTAGTAATAATTTCAAAGGTTATTCAAAAATAGTTTGAAGGTCTTTTAAGACATTGATACAAATCAAATTTTTAAATATCACCATATTTAGTTTTAAACAGTTTATTTCAAATGAGGGCGCCACTTATGTTACCTCTTCACCTTAACTGTTCAAAAAATGATTATGCTAGAGGGTGAAATTTTTGCCACAAACGGATTAAACATTGTTGTATAAAATTGCTTCATTTAGTTTTATTTTAAAGTTGATTATAAACCACAAGAGATGGGAATTCTCCCATCGATTATTTATCGACAGTTTGATGATAAGTGGATTTGCAGACATTATAAGAAACAAACTTTTAACTAATTCTTATTTTTGTAGTCCGGTGTAAGTGAATATCAATTAGTTTGATTTCGTCTCCTTTTGTAGAAAAAGAAGAGAAGGTACAGTGTTTTAAATAATTACCTTCTTCGTCTAAGCGGGTTGGACTAGGCGTGTTTTCTATACAAACTGAGATACTTGCATACAATGTTAAAATCTGCCGCCCCGCGCTCCGCGACGGTGCGCTTTGCAGATGACTTGCAGTGGGATTACCGCCTAAGAAACCATAGACCAGTTTTTTTTTACTGTGTAAAAGGACCACCATAGCTGAGCATGAGAAATATTACGAAGTATAGTAAGTAATATATGTCAGTAGTTATGAGTCCCGAAAGAGTAAAGTAGGACCACTCCAAATCTTTCCGTGGATGTCGTAGAAGGTGACTTAGAAAACACAAGCTAAACAAAGCTTATAAACATCAATGAGAACTCTCAAACCTGTCTGGCCAGCGTGGAGAGCGAAGGCCAAATTTTCTGGCTGCTCTGGTAGAACAGAGAGGGTCGTACTCAAGCAGTGGAGACTAAAAAGACTTTATTTATAGTATTTGTTCTGATTGTTATGTTTTAAATTTAGTTTGTTATAAGTTTTCTCTATACACAGGCTGACTTTTTACCCACCAGCTAAATTGTTGGAGCAAGTTCAGTCCATGATACTGAACAACTTTCTATAAAAAAAGTTATTAAAAATCGTTGAATTTTTTCGCCCTCCCATACAAATCAGCGCTCAGCCAACGGATTTTGTATGGGAGGACGAAAAGTTTTTATCGATTTTAAATAAAAAAAATTATAGAAAATTGTTCAGTATCATAGGCTGAACTTGCTCCAAAAATTTTACAGGTGGATAAAAAGTCAGCCCGTTTATATATTCTTTATTTACACCCACATACAGCTCTTCAATCGACCCAAAGGCACAGAAGACAGTAAGAGTAAACAGAACGGAATCTCCTAAGGTACGCGCAATATGCGTCCCCGTTCCCCTCACCCGCACCTCTCCCCCGGTTCTTGACGGCCAACGTCAGTCATCGAGGCGAAAACGGGGGAGAGGTGCGGGGACGGGGAACGGGGAGGCATATTGCGCGTACCTTAGGAGATTCCGTTCTGTGCCAAAGGTATGACAGTTAGAGAATGCTTGTAGCATTAAGTCCGCCTGTTGTACTTGTAACATTTGTATATGTGTTTACGATAAAGTATAAATACAGGGTGATTTTTTTCCACCGGCAAAATTTTTGGAGCAAATTCAGTTGATGATGAACTACTTTCTATAAAAAAAAGATTGTTCGTCCTCCCATATCAAATCCGTTTGGCTAAGCGCTGATTTGTATGGTATAAGGTCCATCTAGAACTTAAATTCTAAGACAAAAACATCAAAACATGTCGTTGCAAAAAGATTCATCAGAAAAACTTACTACTACCAAAGGCTACTACGAAACCAAGTTAAAAAGTTTCAAGTTCATAAGTTCTAAACAAGCTTTGAAAGCAACACTTCCTTAGCTTTTTATCGGAGAATAAAACTTTGAGAGTAAGAAAATCGTTGGAAGGGCTATATCTCTCTGACCTCTCTCTCTCTCCCTCACATACCTTTTTGTCTTATAAATATATACATTAAAGAGTAGGTGTCTAATCTTTAAAAATAGCTAATCCAGTATCTTCTTCTTCGTCTTAGCGCATTCCCGGTTGCATCCTCAGCTGTGCTGCTTTGGAGCCCGGGGTGCGCTTTCCCGCTTTATCTTCTCCAAATATAATATGCATGTCAATGGTCACCCAAGGATGCCAAAGACCTTGTAAATGGAGAAGAAATAGCCGGAACACTTTCAATGATTTGGCTATAGCTTTACAACCGGCCGCCTGCCTGACGTCAACCCTCCTTAGGAATGCAATTGTAGCACGAGATGTTTGTGCTTAGTTCTTTAGTCGCCTCTTACGACATCCACAGGAAGAAATGGAGTGGTCCTTAACCACACGGGTGGTTAAGCTAATCCAGTATCTATACGAGTATACGCATAAAGGATACCTCAAAAGGATGGACGACTGCAGGGCAGTAAAAATAATAACTTACTGGATACCAAAACAAAAATGCCGACCTCCGTGGTGTATTGGTTAACACGCCAGTCCGCCAATCCGGAGGTTCTGGGTTTGATCCCCAGCCAGGCAAGTTGGTAAATGGTCTTTTTTAAATTTTCCTGTGTCTTGGGTGATTATCTACATATGTATTTATTATAAAATATAGTATCGATGAGTTTGGTATCCTTTATCACAAGTTTAAACTTTGGGGCTAGCTCAGTCAGTGTGATTTGTCCCTATATATTAAAAAAAAACCCCCGAGACCCAGGCAGCTCTGGAGAGATGGAATCAAAGAAGACCTAAGGAGAATGAGAAAGTGCACAGCATGCAGAAGGCGGGCCAGAGACAAACCGAAATAGCGACAAATATATCTTGTGTTTTCCAGGGTTCCGTTTTTAATTTTTTATTCCGTACAATAAATGTAAAAACGGAACCCTTATAGGATCACCTTACTGTGTTTTATATCAAATGAAAGGTCTCGTTATGAGGATCTCAAATATATTTTTGTTATAATTCTAAACTAAATGGTTTTGATTTTATTCATGAAAGAAGACGAAAATTGACCATTCGTCCCCCCCCCCCTCCCTCTCCCCCCGATCTCCGCCTACTACTGAGCCTAACATTTTGAAATAAATACGAAATATTGTTGTTCATTGCTTTTAGATTACAGGAAAACCTATAAGAATTCAATCAATTATACGGAACCCTCTCCACGCGAGTTTAACTCGCACTTTGCCGGTTTTATTTATTCACATCAACATTTTGATACTTCCACATAGCTGTTAAAAAATGTTTCCAGATATTAGTGAACATTTTTTAAATTAAAGTATAATAACTTATTATGTAATATTTCTTAATATGCGTTATTATAAATATTACTATTAATAATTATAATAATTAATATCAATAACAGTATTTTATTTTTATGCTATAATGCATTTTTATTTTGTTAGAAAACAAAACAGCACTGTTGGAGCACCATTTCTATAACAAGGCTCAATAAATATGTTTTATGAGAAACGATCCTACTTACGGTTCAAAAGCCAACAGTTACCGGATCAAGTATTTATTACAAAACGTAGTTAAGTTACTATTACAGTAAACATTATGTCCATTTACAGAACTCTCCTTTCGAAATGTCTAGATCTTTTTGATTCACCCTAAAACGTATTTCCTATTTTCCCACCTGTCGGCTTATAGACAGGTTGTAAGTTTATTTTAAACAGGTGAGATAAAATGAATTCACAGTGCCAACGTTATGTTTGTACTCAAATGTATTTGTGCTTAACTCTGTTGTCTGTCTTTTTTCGTTCATTTCAGTCCATTCTCAATTAACTACATGATAACAAGTCAAATCAGGCACTTTTTTCTAAACGTCAAAACCAACATTTTCTATGGGATTTGTGTGAAAATCAGAACTGTGACGTCATAGTATTTTGGAGTCAAATAGCGCTATTAATATCAGTCAATCATATTGAAAAGGATATTATCAAAGACAAGTGACACTATTTTGTGTCGTTTTATTCTAGTAAACTGTAAATATATTTAGAACAGTACCAAATAGTTTATTTTTGACCCAGACCTTTACCAAGAAATCAGTGTATTGCCTTCGGGGTAATATTACCACTGAGCTTTGGCCTAATTGTCTTGCTGCAGTACACACATGCAATTAACTATGTAATTATTTTTAAGTGTGTTTAATTGTAAGTGTGTAATTTTATTTGTGTATGTGTCGGTAACAACATACGAATTATTATGACAAGAGAAATCTGCAGCTGGAATCTACGATTACAGAGTGGCATGATCTTACTAGGTTCGATTCTAGATTAAAACAAAGTTTACACAGAGTTCTGTAAACTAAATTATATAAACCGAGTTTAACCGAGTTAAACTCGCGTGGAGAGGGTTCCGTACAATTGATTGAATTTTTATAGGTTTTCCTGTAATCTACAAGCAATTAACTATATTTTGTATTTTTTTCAAAATTTTAGGCTCACTTTCGCATTTAGAATATTAGTTGGGATTGGGCTATACTATTAGGTGTAATTCTTCAGTTGAAATAAAATTACTTACCCAACAGCAGCGTAGGGCTGAGTTACACCATATATATGACGTTGACTGTATCAATAAAAAAAATAAGCTCTGTTATTGTCATTGTAACCAGTAATCTCATTGTTTATCTCTATATGTATTTATTATAAAATATCGTTGAGTTACTCGTAGTATCCCATAAAACAAGTTTAAACTTACTTTGGGGCTAGCTTAATCAGTGTGATTTGTCCTGGTATACCATTTATTTATTTATTATTATGTTATCAGTAGGTATACGTACGTATATATGTATACAGGCTGACTTTTTAAACACTTTCCAAATTTTTGAAGCAAGTTCAGTCCATGATACTGAACTACTTTCTATAAAAAAAGTTATTAAAAATCGATAAAAATTATTCGTCCATAAGATGACCTCCGTGGAGTAACAGTTAACACGCTAGACCGTTAATCCGGAGGTTCTGGGTTCGATCCCCAGCCAGGGCAAGTTGGAAAATGGCCTTTTTCAAATTGTCCTGGGTCTTGGGTGTTTATCTATATATGTATTTATCATAAAATATAGTATCGTTAAGTTAGTATCCCATAACACAAGTTTAGAACTTACTTTGGGGCTAGCTTAATCAGTGTTATTTGTCCCTATATATTGATTTATTTATATTTATAAAAAAAGTTATTAACTACTTTTTTATATAAAGTAGTTCAGTATCATAGACTGAACTTGCTCCAAAAATTTGGACACTTTAAAAAGTCACCCTGTATAACGTCGAAATATACTGAGAATATTTTCAGGGTAGGTTTAGTTTATGATTCTGAACATCTCTTCTCAAGTTGTTTGTTTGCTTTACATTGAAATCCGGGGCAACTAATCTTCAGGTCAACTTTTATCGGGGGTCAAAAATTATGATTCATATTTCGATATATCCTTCTGTAAAGTTCAGTATCATTGACTAAATTCAGACGCTGTTTATCTTTCCGGTTTAGATTTTCCTTTTACCCAGTCTTTTAGATTGTCCATGCCAATTTAGCGTTGAACAATTTCTACGCTAAATTGGGATGAAAGAGAAATAACGTAGAATGAACTAGTTCTTTTTTCTCTTCGAGTAAATCGAAATTCAGATTCGAGGTTTTTAGCGGAAATGCACATCATGTTATTAGGCGATACGGCTAGCAACCCATCACTATTATGATTCCTTTTTTTACCTTCTCGCCCACCATCACGCTAAAAGTGGCGTTTGGGTCTTGCGGCCCTGGGCTCTGCCTGCTTAGAGCCGCAAGACCCATAATGCTCTGTCTGCCCCATTATTAGGGATAAAGACGTGATACTATACAGGGTGACTTTTTATTAACTGGCAACATTTTTGTACCAAGTTCAGTCCATGATGCTAAACTACTTTCTATAAAAAAAGTTATTAAAAACTGATAAAAATTTTTCGTCCTTTCATACAAATCAGCGCTTAGCCAAACGGATTTTGTATGGAAGGACTAAAAATTTTTGACTGAACTTGCTCCAAAAATGATGCCAGTTAATTCACCCTGTATGTAAACTAAGGGTCAGAACTAAAATCACAACAACATATTGATTAACAAATCGTGGATATTTATTGAAATAAAAATAATAAAAATGAAAAATAATAAAAACAGTTCCATCTTTCACGTTACACAATAAAATTTGTCTTAGTTTTTGTTTTACTATTTTGTCACCACCCGTCGTCCTTTATTTACGTATAACTTGTCACAAACATCCATACAATGAACAGACAAACATAAAAATGTCATAAACTAATGTCAAAATACTGTTTCGCAAAATATTTCAAAAAAAGTTAAAAAAATATTTAACGTTAACATTTTTCTTCAAGACTGTACAATTTAGAATTTATTTTACTTAATTTATGATGTTACAACTTTAATTATGAAAATGAAAACTTAGTACCAATCTGACTTCAAAGTCGTATAAATCCTTAATAAATTATTTAAATGACTTTTAGGCCAGATTTTTTCGGCCAAAACACAAGTGTAAATTGTGTATTACCCGATTAACAACTTTAGGTCTTATCAACACGATGTAAAGTCCAAATTCGTTTAGATTTAGCTTAGTAGCAAGTACATCGTCCTGAGAAGTCCTAAATTATTCAAAACAAAATAGAATTGATGAGGAGACTCGATGGACGACAAAATGTTTCTATTATAATTTACTTATAATTATCTAATATAAATTCTATTAATAATTTACATTAAGTACGTATACTGAAAGATTACGTTCAGAAAGGTATCTTCCACATTGAAACATGTATTTAAAAACAAAACTGGAATAATTTTCAGTCTTAAAAAATAACTAGCTCCCTTCGAAAATAAAGGATAGAATCAAGATCGAATTTTCACAATTTAATTTAATAATTTTAAAACTAATTAAATATAGACATTACAGTAACACCTACCCTTATCGATTCCAATTTTGCTTCTAGAATGCTTAATTACTTTATTGGTTACAGGAAACTCACCGTTTTTTTCATTTTTTTTATTTATAATTTGCGAAACACCATGTTTTTTTTATAAATATGAACATCAATAGGTAGGTACTCAATTTACACATTACACTTACATAGAGTTATTTACAACTAGTATTTTTCTAAGATAGGAAACATTTTCACTTAGTAATGTACAGATACGCTAAAGAACGACTTATCCAAAACACTTACTACATCCAACTACCTATGAAGATCCTAGAGAATACTGGAAAAATCTAATTTAATTGACACTATACAGCTTAACAACTAAATCGTGTTAAATCAACATAGCTAACTTTGGCATTAGTTTCCACATTTTTTTTCTATAAATAAAAACATGTCAAACAATTGAAATTTAACATAATCAGGCAGAAGAGGCAGTGAGCCCAAACAATTTAATCTAGTTCACATAAACTAAGTACCTTTCATCCGTTGCTCTTTTTGCAGTGTGAATAAAATATTTGTTCGTCTACCGCCAATAATGGATAAATACTAAATTTATGTGTACTACATAATATGGAAAATATAACAATGGGAACAAACACTGGGATACGAAAGATATGTTACGCTCGTAATAATTATAATAATGCCCCTCGGTTTTCACCCTTTGGGCTCATATTGCAATGGTCGTCAAATAATACGCCAACGTTTCAATTCTTACGACTAGAAGTTGAACATAGGTCGACCTGCTACCTCAAAGAAACATTCCATTAAGACATTGAAAATGCTATTTAAGAATGAAAATACGCGACTAATATTGAACAACTTTTCAATGAAATGTAAGTGTATATCAAGTAGGTTCCATTAAAAGTAGGTGATTCAATATTGGGCAGTTAAATGAGGTAGCATGTTCGACGCAACGTCTCAAATGAAACTAAAAAGTTAGGCCTTAGAAAATCTGGCTAGGCGGCGCGGGCGGCGGCAAGCGAAGCCCACCCCACGGGTAGAGTCACGACGCCTCGTCTCGACACGCATTCGAGTCATCAGATAACGCTAAAGGAGCACCATTACTTTGATTCACAACACACTTCCGCATGTGCTTCTCGAGCGTAGACGGCACGGAAAACGGCATCTCACAGAACCGGCAACGGTACACGTCCTTCCCTAGCCTCCCGTGCGTCTTCATGTGCCTCGTCAACTTCGAACTCTGCGCACACGCATACGAACAAAGCTCGCATTTGTACGGCTTCTCACCAGTATGCGACCGACGATGAACAGTCAAATTTGAGCAGTTCTTGAAGACCTTCCCACAGAACTCACAAGTATCATTTCGTCTTCCTTCTTTCGATTTCAACAACGGATTCTGTAAGAGTCCATTGCTGTTCTTTAGACCATCGAAAATGTTTTCTGGCGGCCTCTGTGCGTGCAATGTTGGAAGCCACCAACCTTCACCTCTTTCCATTTCTAATTTCATGCGTTTTGATGCTTCGAACGCGTTCTCAAAAGGGTTGAACAGCGGGTGCGGCTGAGGTGGCATTTTGGCAAACTCCTCTTTCAATCGCAACGCGGCAGTAGGAGGCATTCCATTAGGTTTATCACTGGGAGGACCATTGTTGTTATCTCTATCTTTAGCTAATTGCCACTTTAATGAATTGCCAGACTCTTGCAGAGCCTGTTTGAATGCTTCACTATATTGCGCAATGTTGGATAAACCAAACTTGTCCATCAATTCACCTACTACGGATGCACTGGGCGGATGAGCGGGAATAGCAGGCGCCTGTTTCCGTAGAGGTCCGGACGGCGCGCTACTATTTGACACAGTTAAGTCCTCGGCTTCCTCGACATCTTCTCCATCTTCATTTTCTTCTTCTTCCTCACCATCCAACTCCTCATCTTCCAATTCATCATCTGAATCATCTTCCCCCGTATCACCACCTGATTCCCCATCCTCAGTGGCATCAGGTGCTCGATGTATTTTCATATGCTTTTTTAATTTCGATGCCTTCTCAAAACATTCGTCACACTCTGTACATTTGTACGGTTTTTCCCCACTGTGTGACCGACGATGTACTATGAGATTATTTTCAAATCGGAATTTCTTTCCACAAAACTCACAAGAAAGTACAGCTTCATCGTTTCGCTTGGCGGTGGGAGTCGAAGATCTTTGCTCGGGAGGAGGTGCATCGGCCGCGATGGGTTCTATGCGTCGCTCGGGTGATGTCGAGCTGTGAGGCCTCGTCGCTTCACGAGGTGTGTCCACCGTTCCGGGTCCGGCGCCCGCCGGTGGAGTCTGGCCGACTCGGGAGGGCGACGGGGAAGCGAACGGAGGAGAATGCTTCCTGGGGCTAGGAGAGCTCGAATTGCCTGTGGCCGCCCCTGGACTGGTCGTACCGGCCAGTTGCCGCAAGCGCTGCGAGTAAAAATCCAGCTGGGGTTCTAGTGAAAGTGGTTGAGATACTGGTGGTCTTTCTCGACCTGAGAGAGAAGTCGGAACCACGGGTGGTCTGTCCGCAGGTGATGGAAATGTCTGGTGAGGAGGGAGGGAGTTAGCTGCGACAGCGGCTGCTGCTGCTGCTAAATTGAGACCATGATGTCGGAATTGCTCTGAGACGAGCTGTTCCATCCTAAATCGGTGGTCGTGATGGTTAGGCCGCGCGAAAAGAGGCGCAGGAGGAACTGATGGGTGGGCAAGAGGAGGCAAACTGCCTGGTAGTGGCATTCTTAGTAGACCGCCGACACCAAATGGCGAGTGCATGTCAGGTGGCGGTAATAAAGGATGGTGACGTAGCGACGGCGGTGGGAGAGGGGCATTGGTAGACGAACAACCAGAGCTACTCGAAGAAGTGCTTGATGATGAGTGGTTTTGCTTGTTAGGCTGCGACTGCGGTAGAGCCTCCACGTAGATCTTTACGCCATGCACGTGTTGAACGTGTTGGAGTAACCTCCATGCTGAGTGCACGCGCGCTTTGCACGTCGAGCAGACGTAGTTACTTGGTTCTGTAGACAAAGAAAATGGAGTTTAGATTTTTGGGTAACAAATCAAAGAAATTAAAGAAGCAAAGGGGAGACATTTTTCATTTTTGTCTAGATCACGTGGTAGTCCACAGCCTATGTTTAGCAATGGACTTACAGCGGACGAAAAGAGCTAATCGAGTCAGAAACAAAAAGAAACAAAGACACCTTTTTCAAAAAAAATATTTATGAGTAAAATATTTCAATCCTAGTGTGGTGTAGAGAATTAAATGGGACTTCATTCAAAAATTATATTGACAAAATGATTTGTAGATAAATGTTATTATAACGTAAAGTAATAATTGTATTATAAGTAAAGTGATATTTTCAAGATATGGGAGATATTTGATTGCTTGTACTGCAGTACAAGCATAGCCAAGTCAAGCCAGATTTATTTTTTATAATTTTTGTAACAAAGTATGTGTTCTCTATTTTGTTATAAAAATTCTGGCAAACATATGATTTCTGATTTCTGAAAACCAACATGCCTTTTTTTTCAGAAAGAACGTTATTCAAACATGCAACCTATCAAACGATTCCGCTTTTCCGATGGGAGATTTACAGCAATATTAACACTGCAAAGTGTCTAGTAATAGCTCTCACATATCGTAGAGGCCTAGGGAGTGTTCGTGGGGCGCATGCTAATCAGGAAGTCCAAGGGTTCGGAGGAGCAGTGACTGATCGCCCTTGCGTGTCGTGGGTGATTCATGCACCTCTAAAATCTTATGAAATATCGCGGGTAGGCATCACGTACGCACGCGCGGGTTAAAACTGTTGATATTGAAATCTGTATCTATGTAACGTTACACTAAGAGAAAAGTGAGTGATGATAGTTCCTTTCCATGTAGCTACGTGTTCTTTTATATTTTTTAATTGTAAGCTTCCATGTAAGATAAGCAGCTGCCATGGTTTGGATACTTTTTAAGGAGATATATGTTTCCCCATACGTATGATTTAGGGATTTTGACGAGGGAAAAAATTGAAGACATGGAGATTTATGGACCCTAAAAACAAATTATTAAACATGGCAACAGACGGACATCTAGGAAGAGTAAATTATATGAAAGAAGATGAAAGTATGACTTGTGATATGGATAGTCGGTAAGAAAAGACGCTTGCACTGATACCTTATAAATACTTGGGAAACAGTAAGGAAATTTAAGAGCATGTAAAGTAATGATGTAATTCTGTTTCAAATAATGTAGTTAGGTAATTTTTTTGGTAAAACTAACGGGAGACAGAAATTACTAATATGCAATAAACGGGTAACTGTTAATGTTTCGACATCATCCAGAGGCTTTCCTCAGGGCGAATAGAATTCGTGACGCCTACACAAAGACGTCCCGAGTCGCACTGATCTTAGCGATCGGTCGAGTGATTAGGCAGTAGCTGACTGCGAGAGTTACCTGTAGATCGCATAGTAATGTAGTGTAGATAATGTAAACTGAAAAAAAAACACGTGTGCGATCAGTTCTCACTGTTGACTTTGACTGTCCGTCTTTGGTAATATATATCCTTTGAAATAGCCTCGCTTTCAACTAGCAATTCAGTATTTCAGTGCAGCTCGCAGTTTGTAGTAATTAAATCAGCTTTGACCGACGCCGGACCGAGGATCTCGTAAACTAATTGTCTGAGCCAATCGCTTGGAAAGCTCAACTAAGCTTGTCAACGACATAACCTTATCAGATAACTACATTCATGTCTGTTTAAAATAAGTTGACAGTCAATAAATACGGAAACTGGTACAGATACGATACATTATCACGTCTCTATCCCTAAAGGTATATACAGAGCCTATATAGGGCCGTAAGACTCCAAGACCACGTTTAGTGTGACTGACCATTTACAACTGTATTAAAGTTTTTAACCTACTACAAACAAGGAGGTTATCAATTCGTCGGAATCGTTTTTTAGGGTTCCGTAGCCAAAGAGTGCAAACGGGACCCAATTACTGAGACTCCGCTGTCTGTCCGTCTGTCTGTCCGTCTGTCACAGGGCTCTATCTCTTGAACCGTAATAGCTAGACACTTGAAATTTTCATTGATTATGTATGACTGTGGCCGCTATAACAACAAATACTGAAAATAAAAAAAGTTAAAAATTAAAGGTGGTCGCCATACAAAAAACGTGTTTTTTCAGCGTTTTTAACTAGATCTTTATAATGGCATAAACTAGATACTTGAAATTTTCACAGATTATGTATTACAGTGGCCGCTATAACAACAAATAATGAAAATAAAAAAAAGTTAAAAATTTAAGGGGGTCGTCATGCAAAAGACGTGTTTTTTTAGCGTTTTAAAACATTGTACGGAGGTACGGAACCCTTCATGTACGATTCTGACTCGCACTTGCCCGTTTATTTATGTATGTTCCTCGATTACTCGAAGACGCCTGGACCGATTTGGAAAATTCTTTTTTGGTTGCCTTTTTATATGGGGCCTTATTTTCGTTATTATTTTTTCCCTTAATTTTATTAAAATCAGATGTGTGGTTTGTTTTTTAAACAAAAATAACTAAATATGTCTTCTAAGTATACTATTCTTTAAATGTTTAGTTTTTCTGGTATAGAAGTAGGTTTTTGTTTTGAAAGAATATCAATAATGATTAAGTCTACGCCATTTGTATCATGGGTAAATTTATTCTGCACAATCATTTATGAATTGTAGGTAGGTATATTGGGTTTTTTATATATGACATAATATTACTAGATAAAATGCCAATCGGTGATCACTCCATTTTTATCATTCAGAGATATATAATGATTATTTATAGAATTATCTCTTAAAAATACTATTCAATGCGTCAATAAATTCTTTAAGTTATTTTTATTTTGCTATCGCTATGCGTGACCATTTTATCTAGTGCAATCGTGTCCGTCAGTGCAATAAATCTCATGTTAATAACTATAACTTATTATTAATTAGTTATTCATAATCATGTTAAAAAATAACCATTAATTTTAACATAATTATGTAACTTCACGTTTTATGAGAAAAATCGTTGATCGTCAATTTTAGATCCACTTTAAAAAATTGGGTTTTAGATTAACTCTCATATTCATAAAAAAACTGCCCTCCTAAATCAGTTATATAGTGAGTATGCTACCAATAATAATAATTAAAAAAACAACCGACTTCAATTTTTTTAGGAGTTTCTCCCATTCTTCATCATATTTTCACCAAATTAAAATGGGACCAACTTGGTAGTAAAGGCTTTCAAATAAAAAAAGAATTATCAAAATCGGTTCACAATTGGCGAAGATATCGCGTAACGATCGATAAAAAAAATTAAAAAAAACATACAGTCGAATTGATAACCTCCTTTTTTTTGAAGTCGGTTAAAAAAGGAGTACTGATTTTATATGAATACTGCGGTTTGTCTTATTTAAACCTAACCTAACCTAACTTAAACCTTTTATTCTCTATTTTTTTTATTGAAAATAACCTGATAATGTCAATGTCACCTGATCAGAATTACGACTCTGATCAGCTGACATTACTTGTGTAGCAGAACAACAATTGTATTCGTATTTCGTTTTAATTTTCCTTGGGGAATATTGTTCAGTATTAAATGAATTGAATAGAAGCAGCCTATGAATTAAACCTTAAAATACTAAAAAAAGTCAGTAAGTAAGTATTTTGAAGAAAAATTACATAGTTAGTTAAAAACATTTTTTTTTCAAGTTTTATTGTAAGGCCTGATTATCAAGAAAAATGTAGTAAGCCTAAACTCGATGGGGTTGCGTCATTTTATTACAGGGTTCCTATAGCCACCTTCCGGCTCCATCATCAGGTCAGCTTCTTGTCATGATAATATTGCATTGTCATCTAATTTACATAGCATACAAAATTTTATCTCAATCAGAAACCGGGAAGCGGCTCAAATTTAACTTGCAAGATTTGGCCCAAATAACATAATACAGTATATATACAATGTAGTGTCTTTTTTTCTTAGTTTCAAAGATAGATTCGGGATTTTCATTAACAAAATCTTTAGATTCCATCTGGCTATAATAGAACTGTTTTACATCATGTTTAAGGTTAGTTGGTCACCGAGCATCGAACCCGCGCCCTCAGTTTTGACAGTAATTTGATTGCTCATTGTGAACCGAGACATTTTATTATCGAAGCGAGTGCCACGGAGCTTAAACTAGTGATGAGAACGAGTGACCAGAACTTTATATGAAAAATACCTATAGATTATGATTTATTTTTTATTTTTCTTAAATCGTTTATTTTAGATAGAGTATAATAATAATAAATAATAAATATATAGGAACAAATCACACTGATTAAGCTAGCCCCAAAGTAACTTTTTAAACTGGTGTTATGGGATATATGTATAGACATGACAGTTATTTTAGACATCTTTCTTCTCCTTGTAATTTTATTGCTTTCTTCGATAAATGCTCTTAGCATTAAGTCCGCTATTTGTTAAAAGTATATTTTTACTTTGAAAAAATAAAGTGTTAAAATAAATAATTAAATATTTTGCAGGATATTTGCAGTTATAGACGTGAAGCTGTTAAAATAATAATTATTAAGAAAATTTGTGTGACAGGAATTTGAAGTTTATTTTGGAACCATATAAATGAGTTAAAATAAAAATAAAAAAAATCAAGAAATGGTCACAACTTTTTCAGTACTTCTAATCACATTCAAGCTCAGCATGATTATGACATAAAAAGTGAATATGACAGACGGTATCTTTCTTTATCACATATCTTCATTCAATACGATCTGTTGCTATCTCTAATACTTTTGACGAAGCTATATATGCTAAAAATAGATGCGATGCAAATATCACCTTATCAATATGATAAGCGACCAACATAAGTGACAAAAAAATTGCCGAAATAAAATAAGTTTAACATTAAAAGAAGTAAAGTTACAATAGATGACGAATGCGTTATACATTTGTCGTACTTAAGTAATGTAATTATGTAATTTAAATACACAAAAGGTTTTTATTAGAATTTTGGTACTGATAAATAAATAATATATAAATAAATATATAAGGACAAATCACACTGATTAAGCTAGCCCCAAAGTAAGTTCTTAAACTTGTGTTATGGGATACTAACTCAACGACACTATATTTTATGATAAATACATATATAGATGAACACCCAGACCCAGAAAAATTTGAAAAAGGTCATCACTTGTGATGTGATCATAGAAAGATTTGTACTGTATTTTTTTTTGTTGAGAATAAGTAATTTGCACTATAACATCTTTATCTCAAATGGGGTAGACAGAGCACTTTGGGCGTGCGGCTCTAAGCAGACAAAGCTCAGGGCCGCAAGTCCCAAAGGCCACTTTTAGCGTGATGGTGGGCAAAAAGGTGGAAAAAGGTATCAAAACAGTGATGGGTTGCTAGCCACATGCCTATTGACATGATTCGCATATTCGCCCATACCCATCGGCTAATACGATCTGCGCGGGAAATGAAGCAGCTGGTACATTTTTATTTTTATTTCGTCCCAGACCAGCTGCATGGAAGAAATAACAAATTATAAATACTTGTGTTTTAATTTAATGATCTTATGTACTTTTTATAATTTACTACAAATGATACAAGATATAAATATTACTGACACTTCAAATACAAATTAAAGTAATTTAATCTCAATGTTAAGTCATCGGTATCTTATCGACCTTTTTATCGATACTTTGGCATAGAACTTCACTATGGCTAGTATAGGCGCGGCTCGATAAGCGATCTGACTCGGCTGTTAAGACGATTATTGAATTGTAACGGTCAGATTGTGACCGACCGGAAAGATGGCAAATACAGCATGATGTCTTAAAATAATATATTTACAAATTTTTTATAATTTTTTAAAGTGTCAATTTCATGAAAATCTGCCATCCTAAGTCAGTTAGGATGACTTTTGACTCTCCAGCCAAAATTTTGGAGCAAGTTCTGTCCATGATACTGAACTACTTTCCATAAAAACAATTAACGAAAAATATAAAAAAAAATTCGTTTTCCATACCAATTAAGCGATCGGATTTTGTATGGGAAGCTGTTTTTTTTTTTTTTTAAATAATGCTCCGAAAATTTGGGTGTCGGGCAAATTTTTCAAAAAGTCCCCATGTAAGCATACTTTTAAATTTTTTTACTGTGTAAAAAGACTACCATATCCGAGTGCGATAAATAGGACAACTGTCACACTCACAGGAGCAAAAGAGATAGCGATCAAAGCAACAATGTGGCAAGTTTTGGTAAAAGACGAGTCAGGCCTTGCCTTACAATACTTTTAAGGTTACACAAAAATATTTCATTTCTGGTCACATTTTTCATTACATCATATCATTATATACCTATCTTACAATAAAAAATCTGAATGTTAGAATTGAAACATTTATCAGGTAATTATTTCTTCCATGATTTGGGAGAAAAGATCGTAAAAGCCGATCGAGGGAATGGGCGAAAATCTAAATTATTATAATAGGCTGCAGCTAGCAACCCTTCACTTTACGTCCAACTTCACGCTAAACGTGGCCTTTGGGTCTTATGGTCTTAGGCTCTGTCGACCCGTTAGGAAAAAAGACGTGATAGTGTATCTGTATTAAAATAAAAAAAACACTCTGTAAAGCGATTTATGGCGATATCAATATTGTGACCTTTTTGTCCAGACCATTGTTCATTGTGTAGCGTTTTGGTCATCATCTTGTACTAACAGTAAAAAAATAAGTTATGTTTTTATAAATAATAAAAAGTCGTTATTAATATGTGATAAAATGGTTACTAGCGTTTGTCACCTATTCTTGGATTGGGTTGCGAAGGTCAGACGGCAGTCACTCTGTGTAAAAACCAGTAACCTCGTCAAATCACCTAGGGTAGGTAGCGGACCCCGGACTCCAAAGCGTCACCGCTGAGGATGCAACCGGGAATACCCTGATGATGATGATGAAACGGGTTACTCACATAAAAAATCAGCTACTGGCCGGCAGCCGTATCAATGCGGCTCGGGACGTCTTCGTGTAGGCGTCGCGAGTAACATTTGTCCTGAGGAAGACCTCCGGATGAAGTCGAAACATATCGGCCAGTAGCTGACTTTTTACATGTTACCCGTTTATCGCATATGTCTGTATGTCACGTAATAGTAATAGTTAGTTAGTAGTAATTATATAATCGTATACCAGCAATGACCTATGGAAGGTCATTGTATACCAGACAAATTGAAAGAACTTAGCGAAAAACAATTTAAAGATAAACTAAAAACAATATTATTATATAAGTGTTATTACAGCATTGAAGAATATTTAACAGATAAAATAAAATTTTAAAAATGTGATATTTATATCGAAATGTTTTTATTTAATTTTTATGTTTTATTGAACTTGAATTATTAATCTTGACCTTTATTATCTAATCCTATTGACATGTATAGTAACGAATAATATTGTCATTGAATTGAAATTGTTAAAAGAATTGTAAATATTGTAAATCATTTTTGCACACCTTTCCAAGGTAAAATGTATTGGGACTATTATATTATTTTAACATCCTATGTAATTACCTACATTTATGCAAATAAAGAATTATGATTATGATTAATTTTAACCAGAAAGTTATTATCATATTGTTTACGTACATTTTGTATAAATACAAATACCGCTATTATTCAGACGATAATTAAATACGACATGAAGAACATGTTTCAAAAATTCTGAAAATATTTTAAGACAAGAATATATTTCACAGTAATTTACCTCAGTAACAAAAGTCTATTTTCAAATCCATTTAAATAACACTGTTATAAAAAAAAAATGAAATGTTGGATCATGAAAACATGTGTTGTTCTTGTTATTTTTATACGAATTATCTTATGATGGTTTATGTATTTATTATTTATTTATTACTCATTATTAATCACCAGTTCCACTGTGGCTAATACTTACTAACATTTCACTTGTCTTAATTTAATTAAATTTTCATAACATTTAAGTTCAAGTAAGTTTTCATAGGATCCTCCTCCTTTCTTGTAAAGACTGGGCCGTATGCCTTTTACTTACATTTTTACTTAAAAAGATAATGTATCCCTTGTTCTTTTAACCGTCACTAAACATGGAATATAAAAAAAAATTAAAGAAAAAACGTAAAAGCTGCTTTTTTTCCCGCGCAGATCATAAGCCGTTTGAGACCAGAATCTGAATCACATTATAAGCGATGCGGCTAGCAACCCATCACTAATTTTTTTCAATTTTTTATTCTTCACAGGTAACCGTCACGCTAAACGTAGCCTTTGGGTAATAAGGCCCTAGGCGCTTTTACCCCGTTAGGTATAAAGACGAGATAATGTGTGTATATAATAAAAAGGTTTAACGTTTTCTTCCAACCGTACCACCCTACGTAGATACGGTAACCATACGGTAGCGTCACAGCCCGAAAGGATTACGATATCGATACGATAATATTGATTACGGGCCACATGTCTGATAATATCCCCGATTGATAAACGATAATTATTATTGTAAGTGTTGGTGGTCCAGATTATACGGTATATTAAGTACGGCATTGTTAATTTGAGTTTGAGTGTTAGCTAATTTAAAGAAGGGACTATTTCAGGGTTGTCACGCATATGCAAAAATGGATTGGCGTGAACGCTTAAAAGTCGGGGATATTTTTTAATTTTCCGGCAAATAAATTTATTTTAAAACTGTAAATAAGCGGAAAAAAAATCGTTACTTCTATTTCTCCTTTACAAGTTAAAAAGCTTAAAATTATGAATATTATATTGTTTGTGTATTCTAAAGATGCACACGTCGTAAGTCGTTATGGAAAAAACGTAATATTGTCTGAAATTCACTTTTTAAATTTTTAACGGCGAAATTCACTTTGTTTTCGAAATTGTTTATGGTCGAAAGAATGGGTAATTGCGTAGAATTATACCAAGTAATTGAACAGTAATGTATCTATGTACTAGCTACCTTCATAATATGTGAGTACAATACAAAACTTCAGCAGACGACGTCCAAGAGAACAAAAAGTGTAAAGACCGTTTCGATTTCAAACAGCAATACTTGATTACCGACCATTGTGCGGGCGAAGTGGGGGTGAAATTTTTAAACACCACCCGTCTGGACCCCCCCTTCGTGGTTAGGGACGCTATGGGGGGTATCCGGTGTTTCGCTCTGGGATAACGCCAAGGATGGGCTCGTAGTCCAATTTTAGATTATTATTATTTCTTTTATATGTATTTGTTTTATTTTGTCTCTATTTTTTATAAACGAAAGTGCATATTTTTGATTTTTATCTAATTGGTCGTGTGTTTAAATAGGCGTTGATACTGTTAGGAATAGACGTTTCAAAGATTTTGCATTATAATTTTTTATGACATATTTAAAAATATACACAAAAATATTATATCATTTAAAATCTAAAACTATTTTAAGGGTCAATTCAGTTCGTGATAGTAAACAACTTTTTGGATTTCCTAAACAAACTAGGATAAGATCGGTCAACTTGTATGGGAGGCCAAATATTTTTTTCACATTTCGATATATGTTTCTTGGGGAAAGTTGTTCAGTATCATTGACTGAATCCACCTTTGAAATAGTTACAGTAAATATTGTTGGACCCTATATAAAGAATTATATCTACTTATATTTTTAAATCGATTTGAGGAAGACTCTACCAGCAATATTTTTTATACATTAATTGTAGACTTTGTAAATTTAAAGTTTTGTATTTAGGCACAATTTATTGCAGAAAATAATATAATGGACATCTATGAAATAATGGATTTAAGATCGAAATATATTAATAATATTATGATCATACTAATTCGCATTATTTCAGTATCCAAATTATTAGACCAAGAAAAAAATCAAGACGTATGTTCAACCAAACATAAATAATATATTTTATATTTGTTATGCAATTTTTGAACGAGTTAAAACCACAAATAGCCATGCATAGTGAAAACAGTCCACAGAATCCCTTGGCGGAAGTCGACGGCGCTGCTTCCGGTACAGCAGTTAGCACCCAGCGTCTCTAGCGGGCGGCCAGAGAACTAAACCACCCTTCTAAGTTTGAGATGCCGTTAGATCTTATATTTTAAAATTGTGTTTTTTATATAAATGAAATCAATAAACAATTGCTTTAACGTTACAATGATACTTAAAAAATAATATTCGAAAGCACCACCTATTTGTCAGATCACTTAGTGAAAATATATTTATTTTCTTATAAATAGGTACACACTTTTTATAAACACATGGGTAGTCTTTTTTGGTAGGTTGAGTCATGGGAGCTTTGAATAAAATATGTGTACAGTATGCAAAACCGGATGATAAAGAAGCATTCAGTCATTTAATAACTATATAATAACTTCATTAAAAACGATACTGGCTTAAACTCAAATGTGTGTCACTTAATCATGTGGCTATTACCGAGAAAAACTAAACGATTCTATTTTTAAATCTATGCGAAATTTGAAATAAGAATGACGGGGTGGCGCGTTCCAGAGACTCGCCATCGACTTGTTATTCGGCGGATGTCCGTCGCGCCGCTGCGCTGAATGACCGCCTTCCCCTTCCGCCCCCCACCCCCCTCTACCCCGGCGCGAAGTTATAACCCGAATGGTGCAAATTGTGACCCATAACTGGAGACATGTTGCTGGTTGGCATGAAATATGAAATAGAAAAAATAAATTTCGAAAATGGAACGCGGTTATCTCTTTTAAAATTTTTGCAGTTTCTTTTTTTAAGCGCGGAATTACGGCTCATAATTTTGGAGATTACAGAGGAGTTTTATATGTGATGCTTATTTTTTTTAAATGTAAAGTTCTGTACTTAATATAAAGTAAATTTTAAAATTTATACGGTGTTTACATACTCTTATTAGCTAATTATGAAAAAAGATACCTAGCATAATAAAGAATGACATTACCTAGCTAGATATTACTTATATGTAAATAAGTTTGATACTTGCAGGTAAGGTTGGTCACTTGTAAAAGAATACATGTTATTTTTCAGTAGAATGTGGACGACAAGGTGAGATGACGCATCCACAATGATGTCTGGGTCGTAAGGACGCAACTGAAATAATAATTCAATTCGTTTCAAGTATCCAAGTGTTTGCCACACTAGCAGAAAATTACGCGACCTGCTATTTTCTCTGAGCAGATTTTTACGTCACACCTAAAAGGTTACAAACGCATATAAAGACAAATAGTTTTGACTTTTTTAAAAAGCATGCCTAACACAAACAGGAATTTACAGACTTAATTCAAAAGAATTCAGATTTTAGTCATTTTTTACCCGACTACGGCAAAGCCAAAAGGACGGTTATGTGTTTCACCGCTATGATGTATGCATGTTCATCTGTACCCTCGTATCTTAGATAATCTCCATGATACTTTGAGAATGTGGTATCGTTGGAAGCGTCGTGCCGTGGCTGTCCTCTGGTTAAAGGATATGTGACGTCACAGTAAATTTGACATGGAACCCTCTATAGGTCATAAAGTAATGAACTAAAAATAAATTAGTTAAATCAAATAAGGTCTTCTTAAGGTGAGAATATCAAGTAGAAGTGGCGCCTTCATTTAAAATAAATTGTTAAGGCCGTACCTGAATTTTCCGGGGTCCAGTGCTGCCCCCATTTAAAATAAATAATTTCAAAGAAAACTGAGACATCATTTAAAATTTTGCTACTACCAAGTCTTAGATAGCCCTTCAAAGTATTTTATGAACTGTTTACAGTTTAAAGTGAGAACGTTAAGCTTTACTACGCACATTTGCGAAAAACGGCCACTTTTGGCTAATGTGCGTAGTAAAGCTTAACGTTTTCGTTATAAACTGAAAACAGTAGTTCATAAAATACTTTAAAGGGTTATCTAGGACTTGGTGGTAGCAAAATTTTAAATGATGTTTCCGTTTTCTTTGAAATTATTTATTTAAAATGGGGGCAGCACTGGACCCCGGAAAATTTAGGTACGGCCTTAACTCGTAAGCTTAGTGAACATTTTCAAATTTCTCAATGTTAGGCACTAGATAGCCCTTAGGCAAGTTTTAAAGCTAAAGCTAAGCTAAAGACGGACCCACAGATAATAGTTTCAACGGCAGTTCATAGAAAAATTTCAAGGTCAGTAGCTCCTAACTTAACCTTAATATGCATCAAAAATTTTATGTTGCTCCCTGCTTGCATTAACTGGATAAACAAACATGCTTTTTAGTAATAATTTTCCCGTAGCTAGTCGGATTTTAGTTTTTCCAAACAATATCTTGTGATATTTCACGACGTAACGTGCAATAGCCAATTTACGCTGCCGAACTATCTGCTTAGAACCATTAGCATTTTTTTCCACTAGTGTGAAGCTACAAGACAATACATGTAAGATGACCGATTCGTCCGCTCTATAGACGCAAGTGTTCGGTAAGAATAAACAAGTGAACGTCATTAAGCAAAAAGTGACCTGTGACAGTGATTATTGAACTTAAACTTAGCAATAACCTTGCTCTAACCGACTGGCGCAGCATCAATTTCTCGTCGAAAATTTTGAAATCATGTACTTATTTAAAATTTATTTTTATGTATTTACTACATTTTATCGTAAAATGCAAATAGACTACGATAAAAATATATTTATTTTTAGGTATAATGTATATATTTTTAAAATATTGTACTAATATCTTTTATATTTAGTGACATCAAAAATAAATATGTGTCACTGACAGTTTTATAACAAAAAACATGATTGCAAAAAGTTTCACTACGAATGTGTAGTCAACGCACAGGTAAAAAATAAAGTGAGTTTGTAAATGTGTTAAACATGTAAAACTAATATCCTATTAATATCCTAAAAAATATAACAACACGGTAATTATAAAATCGTTTTAACTAACTTTTTATTACATAATAAGCACAAAATATTAAATCAATAAAAATCTATTGTATTATGAATAAAAATCAATGTTAAAGTTTAAATTTCCACAACTGCGTCAAAACCCCTTATTTGCTAAATGACGTCAACCACAAGTGACACAGGTATAAGTATTACATACAGAAAGTCCGTCAAAACACCAAATTTACTTACGTGTGACGTCATCGGAGCAGACGCCATTTACAAGGCGTTACCATCACAGATAAAAAAAAAATATATTTTGTAATTTTTTTCGTATATTTCGCAAAAACCATAAATTATTTATAAAATAATTCAGTAAAATATGTTTCTATACGCCCTTATCTAATAGGATGACAACAAATTATGGTTTATTTTAAATTTGAACAAAATTACCAATACATTTTCCCGCCATAAGCGGCAATTAGCGCCTCTTAAAGATGGCGGGCGCGCCTAGCGCCGCGATTTCAGCAAACTATCGAGTTACGCAAATGCGCCCTCCCACAAAAATCAGAAACGTTATCTACTTCCTATCCAATAACCTTCCCTGGTTATTGGATAGGAAGCTTCGTAGAAGCTTAAATTAGTAGATATAAGTAGATATCTAATATTATTATCATTGATGTTATAAGACGATGCGGCTATCACTAATTTAATGTCTTTTACCACCTTCCCGACCACCATCACACCATGTGCTCTGTCTCCTTAGAGCTATATATATATATAGCTTACGACATTGAAACCTTCAAAAAACGAGTCTATATCTTCCTGAAAGGCCGGTAACGCTCTTGTTACACCCCTGGTGTTGCAGTTGTCCATGGTCAGTGGTGATCACTTACCATCAGGTGACCCGCTTGTTCGTTTGCCGCCCTATAACATAAAAAAAAAAAAAAAAAAAGATGCAAGACCCAAAATTCTCTGTCTGCCCCATTAGGTATATAGCACCCCTTCCATATAATCCCAACTAATATTTATAAATGCGAAAGTGAGTTTGTATATTTGTTTGTTTGTTTGCTACCTCTTCACGCTTTACTTCTTCTTGAAAATTCGCTTACACATAGTTAGGAGTACTGAGAGGACATACGGTACCTTTCATCACGGAAAAAAGTAATGTACCCGTGGGATACGCGAGCGAAGCCGCGGGCAAAATCTAGTATATCTAATAAAAAGGGATTCAAGATAGTGATAGCTCACTAGCAGATTCGACTAATGACATGATTCAGATTCGATTGGCATGGGAAGAGAAGCAGCTGATGTATTTCACAGATCTTTTCTCCAAGATCAGAATGGAATAAAAACAATAAATAGGTTATACAATTTTATCTCTCTCAATATTATCAAATCTAACACAAAAGTCGCGACGAAATATTTTCCACACGACATAAAAGTGTCAATATGATATTAGGGTTGTGAAAAATCACTTCCAAAATTACGTGTCCAAATAGAAATTGTTGTCAGATCGGCCAGCGCGGCCCAAACTGTGGGCTATTTTAAACTCGTAACAACGTCGACGACACATGTGTTACAGCCATTACCACATATTACAAAAAATGCTGGAAAAACAATAAATGAGGAGGGGAGATCGGGATAAGTGGCGGTTTAAAATCTGTGTTGACGCAGCCCTAAATTGATTTTTGAGATTTAAAATTTTTATATTTCTATGTAATGTACAAAATTTACTTAATGAATTAATTTTGGTGCAATCCCAGTCAAGTACGAGTAACAAGACATTATTTAAGTTAAAGTAGCCAAAAATGTACAGAAATAGGTAATTTTAGATTTTATAGTTATATTATAATCGGTTTGATGATTTCATGAAAATGTATGTAGCCAAAGTGGCGCCATATCATGATACAAATGACAGGCAGGAAATGCAAAGAGACAATCACACTGATGATCACAGCACAGATTTAGAATAATAACAGTAAACAGATCTAGGCCACAGGCCGGAATCTCCTAAGGTACGCGCAATATGCGTCACCCAGGCGTCACCGTTCCCCGTCCCCGCACCTCTCCCCCGTTTTCGCCTCGATGACTCACGTTGGCCGTCAAGAACCGGGGGAGAGGTGCGGGTGCGGGGAACGGGGACGCATATTGCGCGTACCTTAGGAGATTCCGTTCTGCTTACTCTTACTGTATTCTGTGTCTAGGCAGAGATACAACAACTAATAGTAAGATAACAATTTCGCATTTGGCCATAGCCCGTGCTTTTTTTCACCTCTTTTAGTAAATAAACAAAATATCGATAATAATAAATAATAAAGTAAATAAATTACGCAACAACTCTTAGATCTTGTGGATGAAGATCCTAAAGATCTTATACTTAATAGCTCCCAACCCAACCTTATCTGCAACGCAGGAAGGGCAAACTTTTTAACCTGCTCAAATACGCATGAGATGGACAAATAAATAATAAAATCGTCTATTTTAATAATACAAGACTATGTATAAGATAGTTTATTTCCAAGATGATATATATATATATATAAAAGATCAAATATATATATATATATATACATATAATCATAAATATAATCAAGAATACGGAAAACAGTTTGATCTTTTATCTTTACCCACTATTCAGATAAAAAACAATCAGCTATCGTTAACCTTTTTTAACACAAAATATGCAACAGATGTTCTAAATAGGGTCACTACAACTACGGGCATGAGACTACGCAACTTTTGCACCACTATAAAATATTTATAAAGAATCTTTGATGAATGGAAACGCGAATTTTAATTAGCGAATTCCCTAAAGGTCGGTGCTGCAACCCTCCAACTGTCACAAAGCAGGCATGACAGGTATTTTTAGATATAAGTAGTGTAGGTCGGTACCTACACTACACAAATCTAGAAATATGTCTGTTTAAATGGATCTGTATCCAAATATAGATCAAATTCATGATTAGGGCAAGTATACTGTTTTTGAAGATATGTTTATTTTATTGTCATTTTCGATAATCTCATTAATATTAGGCTAAATGTAATAAAGATAGACCAACAGAAGAGTCCATATTTTGATAATTTAATTTGTAATAAAAAAATTGTAAGTGTTTGTCTAAATAACAATTAACATTTAGTCAGTTTTGACAACAAAGTTTAACAATTTACAATCAATGAAATATCACAAAAATTTATGTAATTCAACTGAAAATTCTTACCAAAAATTTTACTTATGATGTGACAAAAAATATTGGAACAGCTGTTTTCCAAAGACGTTTCGAACAAAATATGATCACCCACTTAAAGTAACGAGTTAGCTGCAATCTATCAAAATAAATCTATGATATATTTACGGACACTGGATGCATTATCACCATTCCTAAATCAGCTATCAACAGACTCTTTTCACTAAAAGGGTGAGCTTTACTATAGAAAAGGTTGACCCCTCATAAAGACTTATCACCTCATATACAAAATAAGGTTCTACTAATCCCAACCATACCAAGCAAAACGGAATTTTATGTATCAAAATTTAGAGATCAATTTTGTGTGGAAGGCGCAGAGAGATGGGATCTCGTCAAAGTTAGCGGTAGTTTTTTCACAACAATCTTCTCGGACTTAACTTATGTTATCTCACCCACGGACGTCACAAGGAATAGAAACCCGCACGTACATAATAAGGACGATATTTCTAAAGAAATTTAAATTCGCCCGCAAAGGTCCCGAGATAGGATTAAAGATTGGGCGGCGAGATGGCCCTTTTGTGGCGACCCTTAAGAAAACATGTCTTGATATGGAAATCTTGGACTTAATCGAGAAATCATTTGCGGGGGCGATCATTTATCAAGAAAACGGTTTATGAATGCGTAATTAGCTAGCAAAGGGTATTCGTGAATCGTCCGAAGGTTGGATCACTCTCGGATCTTTTTTGTCGTTCTGCGCGACTGAACATGGAAAAAGTGTGTCGTGGTGCGGACATATCCGAACGCTTTGCAGTGCGGTAGACCATACACGTTCAAGTTTGATAGGATAATTTTATCAGCGGACCGCTAGGGGCCTACGAATCGATACGGCTGACCGAAACCACATAATTGATGTTAAATTATCGAAGAAACTTCACATTGATTCAATGATTCTTCAAACCGCATAGCGAAGCCATCACCACATGTTTACGCTTAGATTTTATCCCGACAAATATTGAACGTAGAGATCCGTAGAACGAAACACGTCGACAATTCATTAATTTGTTACTCAAATAAGAGACTGGACCACTTCACACTTGATCCAATATTTGTTTTGATACAAATAAGTGTCGGCCATTGGTTTCCAGTGTTTTGTGATGGTAATGTCTGTACCGCCGTGATGTGGACACAGGCCCCGTATGTTGAATGAGCTCTTTTGTCGAAATGTTAATGACACTTTAACTAGATAAATATGGAATTTTCGGCTTTTAAAATTTCGGTTAGCTACTGTGAATATGATTATAATATGTAAAAATGCCGATAATTTATAAAGACCTTGATATATATATTTTTTTATATTCCCAGTGTCACTCTCAGAATTAAGACAAATCTAACGACAAGCTTAAATCCATCAAGCAGTTTAGGCTGTACGGTGTGCCAAAGAAATATACATACATACACTCGAAAAGCATAACCCTCATTCTGGCGCAGTCGGGTAAAAACATCCCTGTATAATCCACAAAACTTACAACCACGACGAATAGAAAGACCTCATTGAACCATTGTACTATTGGTGACAAGCTTCCTGACAGCAAAGGACTGACTTGTAATTCCAAAGAATATCGGTTTCGACGACCAAAACAAGACTATTTATGGCTCAGCAAAGGACACGCGATAGGCACGAGACAAACCTCCCCTCACCTTTCACACAAAACGACGTCACATCTAAAATTAAATCCCACTTATTTAAAACCCGCCACTTAGCCACCTTCCCGTCTGTACAAAAACTAAATATATCCACGCATTGTGTCATGTTCAAAGAAGTTTCATAGGTCACGGTGAACCCATGAGCATGTACCACGCGTCAGAAACACGCCAAACATTTTTTATCTTTGAAAAAATTATAAAAGGCCGCTTCTAACAATGGGACCTCGGTAGCATCTTTGACAATTATAATATCACAGTGCGTCGTTCACGGAAAACCATTAGCACCAGTCGAACGACCTTCAAAGTTGAACTTTAAACGGACGATTCAAAAGTCGAATATTCAATGAGTGAAGTCTGAGACCTTAGCTCTTTTGTCAGTTGTATGGTTAACACGGGGGTCATCACAAAGGCATGATAACAATGCGCGTACGTCAATCGTGTGCTCATGCAAATAATTTTTTTCTTCGAAAACATCCCCTTTATCTGTTCAGTTAGCGATGGGGTTAATTGATATGTACGGAATAGTACAATTCAAATTAAGATCCCTTTTTAAGCTGGCACGAGGTCAGGACTTACTGTCGCCAGTTAAATTATAGTCTTGTTGTGACAATACACTTATATTTGAATGCGGTTTTGAAGTTCAAACGATTTATGAGCTCCGTCCTTTTGTTTCTGTTTATCATTTAATACATTATATTTTATTACACGGGACCCCCATAGGTTATTGAATATAGCTGGTCTGACAGCTCACTTGAAGGGGTTAATATGAACGGTTGGGATAAACTCAATAAGCCGAAACTACTAGTGTGAGTCGAACCTGCAATTGACGTTTCTATGATATCGCAACGTTTACAGAAGAATACGGGTGTGAATAACAGCTTGCGTCACATCTCATTTTAACGTCTTTATTTGTTATTCAGGGTTATTTTTGTTTAGAACTAAGCATGCTGTCTATTTGAATAAGAGGTACTTAGATTCCATTCTATGGTTGTGTTTTAGTATAGAAACGTTATTCACATCAGTCACATAACTTATACATTTACATATTGTATTTAATATTAAAAACTTTATTATCCAAATCAGGTAATTTTATAAACGAAATAAAGAAAACTAAATGTAAAATAAAAACAAGACGAAACTTAGCTGAAATTTCAATTTTCGAAACCAAAAGTGTCAAGATTGAATTTTTAAATTAACGTACTAAGTGCCTAGTCTAAACTAGGATACATGTAGGACAAAGATTAGAAAACTATCGATTAGTTACTGTATCCGACTTCAGCTACTGTACTGCATTTCAAGTAACGGAAAAACACCTTTAACAAAAATAACTGTAAAGACCGCGCGATGATAATTCCTGTGCACAACGACAAAATGCGGGCTGGTATTTTCGAACGGGTACCTACAATTTTCGGGTTAAGAAGGCTTTTGTTGTGCAACGGTTTAATACAAAAGTGTCAAATGACAGCACATCTGCCGGCACAAAGGGTTAGATAGATTATTTTCCGAATCGCCCCCGCAAGATTGCCGTCGCTTATACAGATGTTCCCACTTCTTTTGTATTTAATTTTTGAAAGGATTAGTTCGTCTTTTGCTTTTTTAGGGATACTGCGTAGTCTAAGACTTTTTTTGGTAGCTTTCTTGATTTTTGCTAGACTGCCCAAGGTAAAGAGATTACGTAAAGTGTTTTGGTCCATGTATCAATTCTTTTCATACTTTTTTTTCAAAGACTTGTTAAGAAGTGCTTCAATTTGGCTGTTTTTTTGTTTTACTTTACAGCTACTTATTAAAATATAATTTTTTTTAAAATTTTAATTGCTTTGGTTAGATAACATTCAAATGAATAATAATTATTATGCAAGTATATTTTGTTTTGTTTTTCTTTTTTGTTTTTTACATTTTTCTCTTTCTTCTAAATGTTTTATAATTTTGATTATACATACAACCATACCATCCTCACATCATCCTGTTTTTGACAACGAATTGAGACTGTGACGGGATTATTCCCAAATCCAAAATGTATGGTCCAACCATGACTTGCGACATCCACGTCCAGCATTGTTATTGTGCAAGTTGCAACTACGACAAAGGATTCAGAACGTGGAGATAAAATTGTCTCCAAAACTCCTTTGACGCTGGCCAAATCGCTCGAATCATTAATAAAGTAAAGACGAATACAATACAGACAAGCAGAAAGCAAACACCGATGGTTCCGTATGATATTTGACTTGATGATATTATTATTTTAGCCACACCGATTTCTTTACAATCAAAATTTTACATTAGTTTTTGTACTTTTTACTACTAAAAGTTTTTAAACTGCGAAATAAAGATTTTCAATTAATTGTTATCTACATAATTACGATAGTATGTATATTTTTTCGTACTTTATTTTAAACAAATAACAAATTCCGTAATTGTATTAAATTTTCATGATTAAAATGTTTTCTGCAACATATATGATTTTTTTAATTTATTTTATACCAGAGACTTTAGAGATAAAATGATAATTGTATTTAGTATCAAACACTACTTCAGATAGCCTAATCAGCACCATCCGTCCGGTAGGGAACCCTAAAATACTAACCATGAGATGAAAAGACGATGACGTGTAAGATAGAAATAAAGGAATTTGTCCAACGCACGTGTCTTTTCCGTAGTCTGTTTATGGAAGAAGGCGTGACGTAAGAAATTAAATTCAAAACTGACCTAATCGTGTTTGAAATTCTACGAGACATGTTGCCTTTGTCAGAAGTTCTGGGTGTTTTGGGTGTCAGCTTCTAATTTACGCGTGACAAACGATAAATCTGGATTCTTACTTTAAAAATGCATGGTTTTTTTTAGTGTACATACTTCGTATCGTATTGTATCACGAGAATTCACATTAATACTGCTTGGAAATTTCCTATTGATAGAGATTTATACAGATCTGTAGATTTAAAGTAGTCCCCTGAATCTGAAAAGCTAACAGAGTCCCATCTAAGATGGTACGGACATGTGATGCGAAGGGACCACGACTATTTCATAAGGCGCTGGAGCTGAAGCGTAGTAAAGGGTGTCTTCCTGCCACGTGGCGGACGAACAATGAAAAAGAAAAATCTAAACACACTGACAACCCAGACTAGCAACTGGTGAAGAAGAATTAGGAGAACCAACCACCTAAAGTGGGAGAAGGAAAAGAAGATTTAAAGCACTCACGTCGATATATCTATGATTTCAAGGATGACCAAAAAGTCTAGGATGTAGTACACACTATCAAGAGAGAAAATAGAAATTGGCAGGACACAGTAAGGTTGGATCCAGACTTGAGAATATAAGGGGCCAACTCGCAAGGTAAAGGACAACCAGCATTTTGTTATGTGGACAATATTAAGGGTCATGCAGGATGAACCTGGATGCGGGTGACATTCATGAGAAAGACAATGATAGAACAATTTGTAGAAGGCTTTTGTGCCAAGAAGGATTTCACATTAGCTGCTATAATAATGATGATGATGAGTATAAAATAATGGAAACTTACCGCTATGCATGGTATTAGATTCGGCATCAGCCACTTCAGTTCTCGACTTCTTTACGTCTTCGGGAGAGCCTGAGGTGTCCATGTGCTCTTGTTTGATCTTCGGCTTGATGTCCTCGTCAGGGGAACTCGATGGCATGGGTGATGTAGACGCTCTTCTTTTTGGTGTTGAAGCTTGAACGTCTGGTTCTAAGAAGAAGAAATATACAAGAGTTAATAGATCATGAGTTGGTTTATTATTTAACACTGTTATCTTCAATAAAAGAATCTGTAAAAGGTCTTCTTCAAGGAAAGTTCCTAATTGTTAGAAAATTAAAGAAATTTGTTATTTTATTAGAACAAAATCTTCGACAATCTATGGGAATCATCTATGGGAAGACCATCAGGTACAAATAATGAGTTTAACTCCAGATATGCTGAGAAAAAATAGATATTTTTAGTGAAAACTTTTAGGCGCGTTGGGATTTTTTGAGATGGGAAAAAACCATTGAACTTGCGACACTGTTACCGACACCAGATTAGTTTTCACTTCTGTCTGCACTCCCAGAAAGCCAATGTTTTTTGTTTGTTTTTTTAAGGTTTGTTTACATAAGGCCCCATTTACACAGTGCAATTTGTTGCCTGTTGCAAACAATAAAATTGAAGTAATAGATGACTTGCATGGTCTAAACAAAACGTCAATTATTGAAATGTGTAAAATTTAAAATAATATTATATGATTAAAAAATTCAATAATGCCTCGTACACATTTAGATAGCATCCACAATTTTTAATTATTTCATATTTAATTAACAAAATAATATAATTTTTGAGCAAATAAAGTCTGTAAGTATCCTTTTATATACCTAAGTAGCTCATTTATTCTCAACCTTGCGAATGCTTCAAGAATGTGTACGGGGCATTACTAATCTCACCATCTAGTAGTCTTTTAGGTGTGCTCGAAGCTCCACCATCTTCCAAGAGGTCTGGAGGGGCTATCGAGGGACTGACGAGGGGAGGGGTATGCACTCGACTGCTAGGGGGCCTCCGGGCGGTCAGGAGTGAGGGCCTCCGGCTCGCGTTAGTGGAGATTTGCCCTGGTCTTGACCCGTCTTCTTGGTCGGAGTTTGGTCCTGTAGAAATGGTTATTTTTCCAATGAGTATATTCTATACATTTTTCTTTATTTGTTGTACAAGTTGAGTCATGTTGGAGTGGAGAATTGTTGAGAAAGTGTATTATAGTAGCGTTTCTTATCTAATTGTGGCTTTAGATGTGATTTCAGTATTTGTCTCTGTTCTGATCACAAAAAGAGGATATGTCAGAATCATCTTTCAGATCCTTAAGAATCCCCATACCCTAGACTTTCCCATACAAACGTAGTCTACGTTTTATTTTGAAACGACATGTCAGATATCGGTAAAAATTTGTAACTTTAAAGAAATTGCATATATCTAAGGTTGTAATTGGTTTTCACAGTAAAAATATAAACTTGAAAGAAAATATAAGGGTGTAAAACTTTTCCATACTGATGGTCAAAAATGATATAATACACTATATTTTTTTTCAAAAATGATATAATACACTATATGTTTTGACTGTGAAAACCAATTATAACCCTAGATATATGCAATTTCTTTAAAGTTACAAATTTTTACTGAAATCTGACATGTCGTTTAAAAATAAAACGTAGACTACGTTTGTATGGAATCTCGAATTTTGTCTAGGGTATGGAGACTAAGAGTCTCAAATAAATAAATACATACAAATCACACAGATTCAGCTAGCCCCAAAGTAAGTTCAAGACCTTTTTGAGAACTTGTTCAGACCTTTTACCTAACGTGTTGATCACAACATATGTCAGACGAAAGGGTATTAAAAAAACTTGCTGACTAATCATAAGACAGGTATCAATGTCAGCCTTTTCTAAATTATCCTGCACTTCCTACAACATCCAAACTTACAATTCAATACAATACAATACAATACCCTTTAGTGCACAAAAGTATAATACAGGACATAACATAACAATCTCTAAAAATAAAAAGCGCGCAAAAGGCGGCCTAATCGCTGAGCAATTTCTTCCAGGTAACCTCGCTCATACTTGCTTGATAACTGCAACAAAATAAGGAAGTACTCACCAGCACTATAGCAATGGTAGGAAGTGAGATCCTTATCACAGGAGGAGACTTTGTGCTGGATGAACCGGACGATGTCCGCCAGGGCGAAGGCCCGGCGGCAGGCCCCGCACGTGAGCGTGTCCCCGGGCATGCCCGGAGTGGGGGATCCGCCGCCTTCTGCCGCGCTGTCCGCATCCGCTGGGGAAGAAGAAGAAGTTTTAGAACAGTCACGTTAAGCTTTCGGAGATTATCATTTTTCATTCAACATTCAGAATCTGCTAGTTAGCAACAAATTAAACTTTTTCTATGGAATACAAAATAGTTAACAGTTTTTGAACATTGCCCACATATAAATTTTTTGGGGTCCAGTGCTGCCCCCATTTGAAATTAATTTATTTAAAGGAAACGGAGATATCGTTTAAAATTTTATCTTTGTGAAGCCCTAGATAAACCCTTCAAATTATTTTATAAACTATTGTTTTAAAGTTGTCTTAGCATTTTTGCCAAAATTAGCCGTTTTCCGCAAAAATGCTAAGAAAAGCCTATCGTTCGTAGAAAATGAACGCTTATACCGCCATCTTTCAGAAACTAAGCAGCACCACTACGAAACTACATTCTTCCGAATTTAGTAGCTCCACCTAGGTACAACATTAAAAGTATCATATTATACTTCAAAGTATGAAGGTTTTGAATGTCCTCTAGTATACACGTCCATTACAAAACTTATATTATAAATACAGTATCAAAATGTAATATATAATTACAAAAATAAAAGCTTTTGACACTGGGTCAGGCGACATATGGGAGACTCTTTGAGACGGTGTGTTGTGTCAAGTAAATTATAACTTTTAGCAGTTACGGTATTCAAAAGTAAGGTGTCAGTTGGATGACCACATATCACCATATCTTCAATCATTTTCACCTTTAATTCTATTGACATAAGATTGAATATGATTTTTTTGCGTTAAAGCAATTATTGTTTTGCGGTGTAAAGACATTGAAAGGGTTATTATGAACTTTTGTTGCAAGAAGGTTGAATCTTTTTTCTTTTTGGGGTCAAAACATATGTTTTGAGTAATGAGAGGTCCAGTGTTTCTTTGAAATAATTATTTACAATGTCTCTTTTTGCCAATGTTTGTGTAATGTTAATGATTTTATAAGTAAAATTTGAGATTTTTTGTGAAGTTTTGAAGGAAGTGAAAAAAGGTGATAAAACAGGCTGGTCTGAGAAAAAAAATAGTAGAACGTATCAGCTAATTCTCGTCTATCTTTCATGCTGGTCTGGGAGAAAAGAAAAAATATAAAATGTACCAGCTGCTTCTCTCCCTGCGCAGATCGTAAAAGCCAATCGAGGGAACGGGCGAACATGCGAATCATGTTAATAAGGCGATGCGGCTAGCAACCCATCACTATTTTGATTCCTTTTTCCACCTTCTCGCCCACCATCACGCTAAAAGTGGCCTTTGGGTTATGCGGCCCTGGTCTCTGTCTACTTAGAGCCGCAAGACCCAAGATGCTCTGTCTACCTATTATGGATAAAGACGTGATATTGTATGTATGTATGTAATTCTCGTCTTGCAGAACTTGATAATAAAAAACAATCGAAGGAAAATAAGCAAGAATAAGAATCACTACTTTGATTCCTTATCCATTTACACTTCTAAAATCACGCAAAAAATGATTTTTTTTTATAGCGTTGGGTTCTGTCTACCCTTTAAGGGATAAAGGCGTGATTATAACGTATGTAGGTATAGTAACAGCTAATTAATAAAAGCATGTATCTGTATGACGACCTCTGTGGCCTAGTGGTCATCATGCCGGGTTGTCACACTGGAGGTCCCGGGTTCGATCCCCGGTCAGGTCAAGATGGAAAATGATCTTTTTCTGATTAGCCTGGGTCTTGGATGTTTATCTATATATGTATTTGTTATAAAATATAGTATCGTTGCACTAGTTTTTTTTTATGTTATAGGACGGCAAACGAGCAAGCGGGTCACCGGATGGTAAGTGATCACCGCTGCCTATGGACAATTGCAACACCAGGGGTGTAACAAGAGCGTTACCGGCCTTTCAGGGCCCTCCCCAGAGGGGAGTGGGGGGGAGCTCCGGCTCTCTCACTCACCGATCGAAGCATAGTAGCGGTGAAGCCACTACTCAGACGTCGATTTTCTGTGAGAGTGTGGTACTTCCCCGGACGAGCCGGCCCATTCATGCTACTAACAAAACAGAGTTTTGCCGGTAGCGTGGCTCTACTACAACTAAATAGTATCCCATAACACAGTCTCGAACTAACTTTGAGGCTAGCTCAATGAGTGTGATTTGCCCGTGTATATGTATTTATTTATTTTATTTGCCATTGAATTCAAATTTGCCAATCGCGCGCGGCTTAAATTATAAAGGCCCTTACACACTGAACGCACAATTGGTCGGCACATCAAAGACGTGGGGCTAATTTCACATAAGTACCGTAGACGCCCTGCATTCTTATTATTACTCCCTTAATTTCTTTGTAAGTCGCACTCGTAAAGTCCCTAGTAACCCGAGAACTAAATTAATATAAGAAAGTACATGACTTTGTTTGCCGTCCCGGTTTGCATAGAGGGTTTATGTAAATGTATAATTTTGAAGGGAGACTCGTGGCAAATGGTGTTTTTTGTTGTTTCCGATAGGATGTTTTATAAGTGACAACGAAACTTACTTCCTGGTATATGAGGACTGTAAAAAAGGTAGCACGTTCCTTTGTTTAAACACCTTAATTGCTTCGGTGACACGTGCTTTGACAGGACTCTTTTTTGGTTTATTTGAATAATTTTTTATAGTATAGTTGATTTCCGAAATTTAAAACAATGATGTACTTTTATATATATATAAAAGTATAAATCTACATAAAAGTACATTTTATGGCCGGCTACTCCCGGATTTAAACCTTTATTCCGTACGTCTAAACTAAACCCGGTCCCCTATTCCACCCTAATCAATCACCAATCGACTCGTTTACGTAAACTGAGATTCCACAGTGGGTTAACTCAAACCACACCCACTACGTCTGAGTGGACAGTGGTCAGCGGACATGCGCGGTGGACAAAAACCTTTACAAACACCCACTCGACAATATTTGTCTTCACTGATTTATTGCTATTGACCGTGTCAATAGAAGTAGACACGGCTATTTGTTGGTTTGATGTATTTGTGAGTAATTGTTCACGTTTGTTTGTCTATGTCTTTAGTTTTATTGTTAAGGGTATGGAGTATGAAAGTAAAGATTTGGTTGAGCGCTAAAATTCGTTAGTATTGCTTAAGATCAAAAATCTTTGTTAAAAAGTTTTGGATCTTTATGATAGCTCTTGATACTTTAATAAATTTTAAGTAAGTATGCCCTTTAAAGAAACTTTGCATTTGTAAAGAAGTACGCAAGTATTCTTATACATAATAAAGATAAGAAAACGTGATCAATGTTTCCAACATATTAGGTTTTACTCCTTATTGAGAAAAAAGAGATAAACACAATTGAATTTAAAATTAAACTAAAAACTTAACTTTAAAGTATAATTTTTTAAAAAGGAAATTTAAAAGATTTGGAACGTCTTTGTGCGTAGAACGCTGGCAGTGTTTTTTTCCTAAATAGCTATACTCCTGTCTACTCCTTATTTATTATATTCTTAGTAGAACATGTTTTTCAGTCGCACAACACTTTTGCTATAGCACAATACAAACATTTAAACACGCCGAAATATACATTGGTACGAGTATAAACACAACACCACTACAAAACGCGAGAAAAATCCGACTTATTGAAAAACGTCTAGGCGAGTATTGTCTAACGCCTCAGGTGACGAAAGGGGGCGCCTCCCCAAAGGAGAGAGCCGAAAAGTTTAAATTAGCTCGTTACTACGACATACGGCACGCCAGTTATCTGAGTTTTGTTTTTTCGGCGCCGAAAAGGTCGCTACGTAACTTGTGTGTTAAAGTTCTGGACCAAAATTAATTATTAATTGCAATTTCGGCCCCGTTTTCGTATTACACAGCCCTGTTTGCAAATGGAAGTTATGTTAAATGTGTTTACAACTTGTTTAATATTGATATACATTTCATTGACATTGATAAATGTTATAAAAAGAGTCCGATTGTGTAATCTAAGCTTTAAACTAAATGATACCTATACTGGAATTCTAACGAATTTTCAAGGGACATAAAAACAATCAAAATTTATACCAAGCCAAGAGCAGAAGAAACTATTAGTATAAAGCGTTACACAAAAATTAAGGGATCATTCACATTAGAAATTATGAAAGGTTGTCGATCAATAATGTGACGTGTTGGACAAAAAGTACCAATCCACATTGACACAACGTGACCACCGTGTCCAACATTAATTGGCAGGGGACTCGAGGTCCTTTGTTGTAGAAAAAAAGCGTTTTTCACTGCAGTTACTCGAAATAAAATAATAAGAATCGGCTTTCAATGCGGGGGAGTATTGTTACAATTTATTGCAATTTAGATTGTAGGACGGTTTGTATATTATAAGCAATATTAGTCGTCTGGCGTCGTCGATCGATGTTTTATTGAATATGTATACAAACAAGAGTAGTGGACGATTGGACTGCCTCCGTGGTCCATTGGTCAAGGCGTTTGCCTTGTGATCCGGAGGTTGTGGGTTCAAATCCCACTGGGAAGCATACTTTGTGAAAAGTTGTTTCCAGTCTGGTTAGGATATTGCAGGCATCACATGATTTTCCGAAAAGAAAGATGATTCCGTGCTTCGGAAGGTACGTAAAGCTGTTGGTCCCGAACGCCATCTAGCGTTTGTACCTATCCTAGGACTGGTTCTGGTCTACCCTTTGGGTTGCGGAGGTCAGACGGCAGTCGCTCTGTGTAAAAACCAGTAACCTCGTCAAATCACCTAGATTAAGTAGCGGACCCCGGGCTCTGTAGCGTTACCACTGTGGATGCAACCGGGAATATACGCTTGGATGATGATGAAGAGTAGTGGACGATTTGTATTCGACTTGATTTTGAACTGTGAAGTTGAACTTTTCATATTTCAACACATGTTCCTTGGGGAAAGTTGTTCAGTATCATGGACTGAATTCAGCCTTAAAATAGTTTCGGTATATTTTGTTAAACGTTATATAGATATACACCCAAGACCCAAGACAGTTAGAAAAAAAGCCATTTTCCAACTTGCCTTCGCTAGGGATTGAACTCTGAACCTCCGGATTGGCGGACAAACATGTTGATCATAACACTACGGATGATCGTTGAAATTAAACGATTTGAGTCTCTACCAAGAAACCCTAACGATGTGTTGAGCCCTTATCTTACCCTGTCTTATTTTATTTAGGTTCTTCTAAAGCCTTGCAGACGGAATTTTGACATCGGCGGCTTTGACAAGTACTCATTGAAAGGTTAAAGTTGTCGGAAACGGACATTCGCACAAAAGCCTATTGAGCATGCGGCTTGTGACGGCAAACGATTGCAGGGCCGTGAATGTAGATCTGGAGATTCATTTTAGGAGGGAATCAATTAATGCAAATTCTTATATAAATACAGAGTCTAAAAAAATGTACTGAAACTATTTAAGGGTTCACCCCTTAAATAGTTTCAGTCCATGATACTGAACAACTTTCCCCAAGGAACATATATCGAAATATGATAAATAATTTTTGGTGTCCCATATACCCAGTTTACTTCAGCTAATCCGGTTTTGTATGGAGAGCCAAATTTTTAATATTTAAATATATTAACTATGTTCCTTGGGGAAAGTTTTACACGTCATAAATTTCGAAAAAAAGATTTGAGATATCTTTAGATTTTTTTTATTCGACTCTCTCACTCACCGAACGAAGCATAGAAGCGGTGAAGCTACTACTCAGACGTCGTTTTCTGTGAGAGTGTGGTACTTCCCCGGACGAGCCGGCCCATTCATGCTACTAGCAAAACTGAGTTTTGCCGTTAGCGTGGCTCTACCACAACTAAAATTAGGTATTTATAGATATGATTGATGATAGATATTATTATTTAGAGTCAATTAGCTCAAATGACACTACATCTAACTTAGATACGGAATAATATGAATAAATCAACTTATAAAAGGAATGCTATTGCACTAAAAAAACGCAGATCAAAGTAAAGCGGTGCAGTTCTCATAAACATTTCTTGCATAATTTTCAGTGAATGTGAAATTGGATTCCTTTCACCATCTCTTTAGGAATTACGATGAGTATATTGGCTGGCGTTTAATTAATTAGTGACATGATGTTTCAAGGTATCGCCGGACTCTAAGAATCATTTAATTTAAACGCATTTTCAGGAAAATCTAATTTTGTGAATCATCACATTTAAAATTGTTTCAGGATGTATGTTCTCTTGCTTTAGTAACTATAAAACATTTTTGAAACATCTTAAAGAATTTTTGAATAACAAATGTTATTATTATGTAAATGAATATTTAGAAGACAAAATATTTTAAAATTGTAAATACTATTAATCAATTAATAAATGAAAAATGAAATCTATATCAATATCTAGAATTAATTTATATTTTATAATAATATAGTTTAATAATTACCTTTGAATTTTTTAAAATCTATGTAAAATTAATGAATGAAGAATAAAATAAATAAATATTACATATACAAAAAGCATGTATATAGTTGCCACAGTAAATTGACCCTTCATAATTAAAATAGCCCTTCTCCCATTGCAGCGCCCATCAGGGCCCTTAATTGATCCTAATTTTGTAAAACACCTGTATTGTACATTAAGGAAGCAATAAATATTTGAGTATTAAGTATTGAGTTATTTATTTATACTTTATTGTACACAGATATACATGTTTAAAGTACAACAGGCGGACTTAATGCTAAAAGCATTCTCTAACAGTCAAACCTTTGGGTCGATTGGAGAGTTTTATGTGGGTGTGAATATATACAGAAAACTTAAACTAAACTAAATTTAAAAGATAATAATCACAACACATACTATAAACATACTATTATTATTCTCTTTATTTAATTTAAAACTTAGGCTAGGTTTTGGTATACATTTATAAAAAGTAAAATATAAAAACATACTACAAAATATAAACATTTACAAAAACCTAACCTAACCTATTATTATTATTACATATACATAATTACTGTCATACATATATATTACTTCATAAAATATATATACCTACATTAAAATATATACAACAAAAGTAAATATACAAATACATGACCATAAATAAATATTATGCAATCAAGTCTGTTATTGTGTTATTATTAAGATGAAGTAGTTTTTCTTTTTGTTAAGTTTTTAACCTCCGACGAAAATGAGGGGTATTATGAGTTTGACGTGTCTGTGTGTCTCTGTCTCTGTGTCTATGTGTCTGTGTGTATGTCTGTATTATCGTAGCTTCTAAACGAATAGACCAATTTCAATGCGTTATTTTATTTGAAGGCCTTGTGATGGTTGATGGTTCCTATGTTTGATGAGAATAGGTTCACCTGTTTAAAAGTTATTGGGGGTGAACGCCTGAAAGTCATTTTCTTTTAATTCTCTGGCAAATAAACTTGTTCCTAAAGGTCGACGGAAAGAAACTTATAAGAGCCTACATTGTAGTATTTCAGCTTAGGCCATGCATGAATTTTCCGGGGTCCAGTGCTGCCCCTATTTGAAATAAATCGTTTCAAAGGAAACGGAGATATCATTTAAAATTTTGTCTTTTTGAAGCCCTTCAAACTATTTTATGAAATACTGTTTACAGTTTAAAGTGAGCACGTTAAGTTTTTCTTAGCATTTTTGAGGAAAACGGCCACTTTTGGCAAAAATGCGTAGATATATACTCATGGAGATGGGGTATACACACAAAGAGACATTACCACACGTCTTTAACCCTAATGGGGTAGACAAAACCTAGGAAGTCTTTACAACAAGGATTTGACGTAATGGTAAGCGTGAAGAATTCGTGGGAATAAGGAAATCAAAATATTAATGGGTTGCTAGCCGCATCGCTTATTAACATGATTCAGATTCTCGTCCATTCCCTTGATCAGTTTTTAAAATCTGCGCAGACAGAGAAGCAGCTGGTACATACTTTGTTTTTTTCCTTTCTTCCATGGAAGCTAGACAACCTAAATGACTTACTGCAGCCTACAACACGGGAACCAGGTGAATGATTTATTACATACAAGGGTACATAACTCGCTCCATTTTAAGAGTAATTATAGGAGAAAATGCAAGGGTTGCAGAGTGGCCATGTTGAGAGAAGTGACGTCATTAGGCGATGTTGACACAGCCCGCCTTTCTGTGTGAATGGCTGGGCGGGACTAAGCTCAGCGGTTTGGTTATTTTTGATATAAAGTGTACTTTATTTACATCTTTACAGTATGGGACTAAAGTATTTAGATTTAGGTATATATATAGGACATAAAACAGGTTTTTTATTTTGTTATGACAAATTTAAACAGCTATTAAGGCTGTATAAATATTATATGAAGCGGTTCTAAGATCTTCATTATCATCATCAGGTCTTTTTTAACCTTCACTGCAGGAGCATGACCCTCTCTGTACTACCAGAGCCATACTTGGCCAGAGCAGTCAAAGGATTTGGCCTACACTCTCCACGCTGGCCAGATGGGTTGGAGAGGATTATTATATTAATGAACATTAATATATATTCAGGTACAAGTATTGTTCGTTTGAAAGTACTTAATAATATTTTTAATTAGGTATATCAGAAATGAAATCACGACAATTATTTAAAAAAGCCGGTCAAGTGCGAGTCTATTCGCGCACTGAGGGTTCCGTACAAACCTGTAGGTATACATATAAGTGAGTTTAAAATTTTTAAAAACATTTTTATTATATGACGTAACTAAAATTAATGCTTTTCGCAGTTTTTCCTTTATATGTGCTATAAGATGTTGCTTCGTACCAAATTTCAAGATTCTGAGTTCCCGGGAAGTGGGTACCCTGTAGGCTCTAATTCCCTTGCGAGTGTCGAAAATTTGCGGCATAAACGGCAGTATCTTTTGATTGCGTTGACTTAGAAGTTTGATTTTTTCACAGCTCTAAGAGACAGTAGATTTGAGTATTTTATATGAATTTCAGCCTAAAACCTCCACGCGTTTCCGAAAAAAGTGTCTTGACAGACAGACAGACGGACAACAAAGTGATCCTATAAGGGTTCCGTTTTTTTTCCTTTTGAGGTACGGAACTCTAAAAAGAAAACTACTTACTCAGATTTAGCCTTTTGACAGTCATTCATAGAATAATGAAACGTAGCTACTTTTATATTTACATAATTTAGAAATAGAATGAATGTTTCGCGTTAAATTAGTGTTCCCAATATATCAAAGATTAAAAAGTCTACAATGGGATACTGCGGTTGCGTTTAATTAATCGTACTCATATGCGAAAGATAGGCGATTAACTCTGCGTTTAGTTACCACGTATTTTTTATTTTTAGTGTCAGACCAATAACTCAAGTTTTGCATTGTTTGTTTTGTTTGCATGGTCGCTGGCAACTCTCCCGACTGGACGCTTTATAATTCCAGTTTTATTGCTTCAGAAAAAACTGTATTCTATACGACATACGCAACCCCAAGCACATTTAAGTTTCATTATATATCTCATTAGAATATTTACAAAATTAAAAAGTATGTGAAAGTGTTTTTAATATATCTTTTAGGTACATTTTTAATAATTGATAATTTTAAAGTTATGTAATTAGACTGTGCCATATCGTCAAAACTTTGCTTTTATCAGCACCACGTGTAGGTTGAGTGGAAGAAAAGGCTCAGAGCCCTAATTCCGCCTATTACATATGTTTTGTAATAAAGCTAAATGATAAAATAATAATAAAAAAAAAATGTTTTTTGTTTGGACAGATTTTTTGTAGTAATTGTAATAATAATAATATTATTTTCATTTCCACTAAAGCAAAAGTCTTATAGTATCTATGAAGTGATGAAAGAGCCAAAGGGCTTATCATGCGAATCTTTTATCACTAATTTTGTAGGTCAGTTCAACTTGCCTAACAGTAATTTCATCAACCACCAGAAATGATTTTTCTGAAATTGAATTGTAGCACGAGATGTTTCTGCTTATTCCTTTAGTCGCCTCTTACGATATCCACAGGAAGAGATGGAGTGGAACTATTCTAGGCCGGAGCTACACGGCACCACCACCTACAAGAGCATAGGCTCTTAAATACGAGTATAGATATATTGATGAAAGATATTCTACCGACAGAAACGTAGTTTAAAACAATATGAACAAAAATCTCTATAATATTTATTTGCAGAATTTTCCAACTACATTTTTCTCTCGACTCCAATCTGCGATACACACAGCCGGCTGCAGTAATAGATACAGTCCTGGCAATAATTACTGTCGGGCAGTTAACGGCAGAGGCGGATTAAGATTTTTGCCATAAATGCCCGGCGAGAGATAAAACTCCCAGGATTAGGGGTTAAGTGTCCGCTTTAACGGGTAGTATCGATAGTGTTCCCTGTAGATATCGATGTCGATGAAATTTTGTTTTCATGGCTATATATATGTACATAAAAATATACTAATTAAATGCTTCTTTTTAATCACTTACGAAGAAGACAGAGCACGGGGTCATAAGACTTAAAAATCATCGATCATCGTTTTAATCACACAGTCCTAATAAGACAAGTTAAGAGCTTATATCGTAATCTAAAAACATGGCTATTAAGTAAAGAACGTAAAAAGAACATGAACGCAAAGTATAAAAAACTAAAGCATTATTAGGTAGCTTTAAATAAATGTTTGATTCCCGTGGCATTATAAAATGGTCTCTAAACACGCGGGCAACAGCTTGTTAAATAATAAACTTGCGTAGCGTACATAAAGTCAGTAAATCGATAAATAGGTTATCGAAAGCGTCCCTCACTACCGCATCGCACTGTAGTGTCTGACAGTCCGGTGTGACATTTTTATTGACACTCGTGTCGTGACAAATAACCAGGGAAAAGGCAGGATTGGTGTGTACTCGTTTCTTGATATAGAACAATGAAGATTACCATTGCTAATGCTCATACTTTCTAGGATGTGTCTTTCCCTTTTCGTTGAGTTCCGATCTTTTTTCGGGAAATATTCAGATAAATCTAAAATAGTGTTTATTTCTACACCCAAAGTTTCTTATCGTTCTGTCGTCATTATTTTTTCTAAAACAGTAAGGCATTTTTTGATAAAATGGATGATGCTTGAAGCTGTTTCGTCCCCAAATATATTGTTTACTGTGCAAGATACTCATTAAGACAATAAAAATACAATGGCAAACAAAATAAATGTACCGGAATGAATGTATCTTTATCAGTTCATTACCACAACGGTATAAGGAGGTATAAACCTAAAATAGATTAATCGTCAAGCCATTAAAAAAAATAGGTAAATCGGTTACTTAAAATTTAAAAGTTTTAGGCATCGTTTGTATTTAATAAGTATAAATTTAAAGGAAGTAAGTCAATAGTTTACAGATCTAAATTAAAATTCATGACAAATTTTAAGTACCCGTTACAAATTAATTTCGTCAAAAACAATTTAAAATGCAACATTATACCTCCCTTAAGCCTAAAGAATTTGTTTTTCCAATATCGCCCCTGCAAATTGATATTGTGAATTTTCATTTCCAATTTTTGCTAAAACTTCTATCAACTGTCCGCAAGTCCCTAACCGCATCATGTTACGCACCTAGAGCGAAAAAAGGAAAAATAAAAAATCAGCCCTAACAAGAATACTCCAGGGAGTTTCGTATTGTCTTGGATATTTGGACTGTATTGGATATCAGTAACTTGATTATTGACTTGACCTTAATTCAATCAGCTAACGGTCGCCATTTTTTGCTCCCAAGGGACTTTGTTATCGAATGTTTTGTGTTTAGGTGATAATTTGGTATTTCGGAGTGTCGTTTATTAAGAAAAAAATACTACACAGCTTTAATGTGTGCGTTTTTAAATGTGATTGCTATCTTTTTTCACATTAAAAATAAAATAAATTAAAAAAAAAAACGTTTCATTTTTAGTTTTTTTCAATATTAGCCTATGCTGTCCCAGTGCTGGGCAAAGGCCTCTACCACTTCCTAACCTGCAAAGAAATTTTAAGTTAATCACAAAATACTTTACTTAATGTAAATAAAGGATGTTATGTCAATTTTAAGTTATTTTTTTTTACCGAAATCTGAAATGTCGTTACAAAACAAAACGTAGACTAGGTACGTTTGTATGGGAAAGTCTAGGGTAAGATTCTTAATACTCGTAGATAGATAAATAAAGGAATAGGTAAAAAAGTGTGTTTAAATTAGTAAAGGTAAAACACAAAAACTGTACCTAATCTTTGACTCTAGGAAAAAAGAATCAGACGATTATGTCTCAGCATTTCACCGTATAATTAGATTACATATTCCGGGCGACAAGGTTAATAATCCGTTTTAGGTAGCTTCTTACGTGTATTTCTTCTCATTTTTTAATGTAATTAACTGGGCAATCAAAGGAAATTATCTACTTACTTATCAACTAATGTTATTTCTCGGCGATTAAATAGGTAATTACGTGTAAAACGATTTATTTATAATCATGTTAATTGAAGTGTACATAATTATTCTGCTGGCCGTACATACTAATGCAATGTCACGTCTTTTAACCATAACGGAGTAGACAAAGCCTAGGGAGTGACCGTATTAGGGAGTAGCAATAGTAGCCCAAAGGTCACTATTATCGTAATGGTGGGCGTTAAGATGAAAAAAGGGAATTAAAATACGATTCCCATTATCCCTTTAGAGTTGTATCCCTTACCACTCATTTGAAATAAAAACAGCCGTTTTCCGCAAAAATGCTATGAAAAGCTTAACGTTCTCACTTTAAACTGTAAACAGTAGTTCATAAAATAGTTTGAAGGGTTATCTAGGGCTTCACAAAGACAAAATTAAATGATATCTCCGTTTCCTTTAAAATGATTTATTTCAAATGGGGGCAGCACTGGACCCCGGAAAATTAATGTATCCCCTAACATGATTCAGATTTTCACCCATTCTCTCGATCGGCTTTTACGATCTGCGCGGGAACCTCTCAGAACGGAAGTACGATTATATATAAGATCGTGAAATATTTTTATCACAGAAGTGGCTACAGAAGTTTAAAAAGAGCCATAGGTATATTTATTTAAAGATTTGTCAATGACAAAACCGTTTGCCATTTTAATCAATGACTTATTACAAAGATTAACACGGTTCAGAACTCAGGTTCAGAACGTCCTAGCCGGACGTTTTGGTTTGATAGTATGTATTACCTAATGTATTCTAAAATTGGATTTAAGTACGGAACATATTTTATTCAAAAAAGTTGTGTACGTCTTTTAAAATATAAAGAAATATATATTAACTTATTAAATGAAATATTTATGTCATATATTTTTTGTTTCAATTTTATATTTACTTATTTTAAGATTTTAGGATAGTTTTAGGATATTTTTAAAAAACATTTGTGTTTACTTAAATTTTGACTTTCCACCCATTTCTTTTGAAATTTTGGTTAACTGGAAGAGATCCCTTTTATATTATTTTAAATAAAAAAGATATTGATATGTAGGTACATACTTCTACAATACTTGTATGTGATTTTTGAGCAATAAAGATATTAAATAAACAAACAATATATGTACTAAACAACTTTCCTTTGTTTTCGTCATTTTTATAAACATTTATTTTAATTTCGTTTATAAGTAAATCAATGAATATTTATCAAATGTTTAGCCAAATCTTTAATAATAAAATAAAAATATTTTATTTTCTGTCTTAATTTTATTTTTCTAAGCTTTTCTACAGTAATGAAATACTTATGTTCCAATATACTTTTTGGCGTTCCTTTCAGAGATAATAAAAAACATCAATTAAATTAATATACACCAAAATCATTTCCCAAACCAAATAAACCATAGCATCCAAAAGCATTTGCCAAGAAACCTCAGCATATAACAACGTAAAACGATATTTAAAAGTATATTTGCGATAAAACTGCGTTCCGTACAGCATTGACCGCAAATTTTCTAGCCGCAGCGGCTGTATGTCAAAATAATGACCGCCAGTAATAGCCAGCTTGTGAATGTGAACCATGCACTGCGGTAGAATTTGTTCATATGAATTTCCTCCAAGTTCACTGATTTAGTGGCTTTTAAATTGGCTAGGGTCAGTTGAATTGTGTAAAGACTATCGAAATATAATGAAAGTTTTTTAAAGGCAGGTTTAGAATTTGAGATTAATCTGGAAACTTTTCTAAAGGAAATAACGGAATATAAATAAACATTTTTGGTCTCTCATACAAGTTCAACGAGATTGTGGTCATCTTATAGGCTTTATTTATTTGTTTTCTTCTGCTGCTGTAGAAAAGCTTAGAAAAATAAAATTAAAACAAAATATTTTTTTCATTTTAATAAAGATTTGGCTAAACATTACATATAATATTCATTTATAAACGAAATAAAAATAAATGTTTATAGAGAATACATAAAATAAAAGTTGTACAAAGTCACTACTTATCTCAAAAGAGATCTATCTCTTCCAGTAGGACTGTGAGAGGAGATGCTTATATACTTATTATTATGTATTTGAAAACCTACAAATTTTTGATTATAAAAACTATCTACAACAAAGAATATCTCATTTCAAAGTACATACTTCTTATTGGATAAAGTTTCATTTATAAAATCTACACTATCTGAAGAATATATATATTGTAAAAGTTACATTACGTCACAATCGGTCAGATATAAAATAACAATCAACCTAAGTTAGTAAACAAAGAAACCAATCTGAAACGAAAATCAGCATATATTAATCTTATCGTTTTATATCCATGCATTAAGGACCTATCTATAGGGCGATATAAATGTATAGGTCGTCCACTTACGCACTCATTTATATGTTAATAGCTATGGCATCCGATTCCAGATTCATATATTTCGGGACCAGATATTATACTGTCGTATTACTTTCCAATTTGTTCCTAGTATTGGTTATTACTTCTGGATAACGAGCTTGGGTTACTTGGATAAGACATTGGCAAAGAAATAAAAATTGCCGTGCGGATCCCGGCAGAGTAGAATAAGACCACTCCAAGTCTTCCCGTGGATGTCGTTGAAGGCGAATTAGGAAACACAAGCTACTCGTACACAAGGCTTATAAACATCGGTTAGACCTCTCCAACTCGTCCGCCACCGTGGAGAGTGTAGGCTAAATTCTCTGACTGCTCTGGCTAATATAAGGCTCTGGTAGTACAGAGAGGGTCATGCTCCTGCAGTGGAGACTAAAAAAACCTGATGATGAAGGAAATAAAAATGTTTAATATAAGTACCTTTACGCCTTAAGTCAATTCCAGAGTCGAAAAACCTTGACTTACTCCGCGTAGATAAATCCATTTCGAAGAATCACTAACACCAAGGTCGCACCAAAAAGTCTTAAGTTTTAAAACAGTCTGAAGAAAGTAAGAAAGTGTTCAAATCCAATAGACCACTGGCTAGTTCGCAAAGCTATAAACCATGTGATCATCTTGGCGGATGAACACAGACTGACTGGCTACCTCAAAAACTCGAGGCCCCAAAGATTCTAATAAAAAAGACCCCCAGGTAAAAAAATCCCGTATCAAAACCGTTTTCTACTGACCCCGATCGCTCTACCATCCCTTTGTTGGGTGGCTTTTATTCATAATAGTATATTTTTTTCACACGCAGCACCCCTAATAACGTATGAGCGAAAATATGCGTAATCGACTACGGTAGGGACTGCATAGGAGTTTATATAAAAAAAAACGCTCTGTCCCCTATTTGAATGGCAAAAACTGCATGTCACGAAAATGGCATTAGTGGATGAATATGATTTCGCACAGATCTCAATGGCTGGATGACTTATAATTGTAGCGAGTTGTATTTAGCATGAATTATTGGTCGGACGCAGCTTTTGGACTTTATATCAATTGTATCGAACAACGCGGTCCGTAAATTTGACTGGAAGTGTATTAGTTTAAATGCATTTAGTTATTTATGAATATCCACGTCAATACCAATTAAGTACATTTTAGAATTTTTAATCAGGCGAAAAAGGTTACAGATATAACTTTTTAAAAGAAAATCCTAATAACATATAAAAAACAACTCATTCATAACGATGGCAATAGTAAAATTTATTCTCTCATTAAAACTAGTAAAGCTTCAAATTAAAACGTATCAAAACCTTGTCTTTATTATTATACATTTAGCTCTCAGTTCGGAAAATGATGTTTAATTTTTCTTTTATCATCATGTCGTATGGCATATTACTGCATGAATCCTAAATACTAAATGGCAGTTTTTTAGCCAGTCTACGGCTGCCGGGGTTAAACTATGGAGTTCGCTAGGTCCTCCAGGGAAACGGTACATCTATATATTTTAAGACGATTTTTGTATGTTGTTAAGTCTTTTAAGGTTCCCGTGCAGATCATAAAAGCCGACCAAGAGAATGGGTGAAAATCCGAATGCGGCTTGCAACTCATCACTTCGCCCACCATTATTCTAAAAGTGGCTGTTGGGGTCTTACGGCTACTGTTGCTACTCCCTAATGCAGTTACTTCATAGTCTCTGTCTTCTCCATTGGCGTTAAAAGTCTATTAAATCTTAATAAACATAAAAACATTAGGAATCTTACAATGATTTCTACGTCATTGCGTATTGAAGAAACATTTCCCATTTTCTCTTCGATAAAAGTCTATCCTCATAAAACACCAAACTGTATTTTTTCACCAATTCGGCCACATTTATGTCCGAACCATCACACAATTTGTTCTCCGTCCTTATAAAAATCAAATTACTCTGTTTGCCCTATTATTTGCGTCACTCCGCCAGCTGTACAGTGTACACTGTCTGTCAATCTCCAATGTTTGTTTACGCAATAGCAAATATTCTAGGGTCATTCCTCATTCAGCAAATTTGATTGGCATAATTTTATTTCACATCTCGGGCCTTAAATGTACGGTTTTCTCATAATGGGAATAAAGATGTATGATAGATTTCGTTTAAGTAGCCGTTTCGAGTTGTAACGGCTTGATAGCAATGAAATTTACTAATTTGAATTTGTCGCTGAAGGAATAAGTATCTCTTAATGTTAATGTGCTTCTGTTCATTTGATAGAAAAAAAAACAGCAAGGCTTATTTTTGTTTGAATAAAAAAAAATCGACCCACATGAAACGTTATCGTTTATTGTAATTATATAAAAACCATGTTCTTGCCGGTGGAATATTTTCCATTAGGTTCAATATAACTACATATGTATATTTATATTACTATATATATATATTCATGAAATAATATACATATTTTTTATGATTTTCTTTTGAATGGTATATTCAGGATTTGACATTGGAAATGACATTATGAATAAATAATAAACCAAGCATTAATATTATAACGGTGGTGACACGAAATTCTTGATTAACATTACACGACTTCATTAAAAATAAGTTATGACTTATAAATCCGCAGAAACGGCAATCAAAAAAATAAAATCTTCGTCGTCCGAATATCGAACACACATCATATTTCCAAACAAAAAATCTTCGGAAGAACAAAAAAGGATACTGTTACGTCCGAATTCACTACCTGTTCCCGGGTCGTGTGAAAATGGCACAGGTGGTGTGGTTGAGATGAGATGCTGTAATTATAGATGGACAATGCCGGGCGCGTGATGCGAGTCCGCGGTTTTGAGTCGTATTTTTGGAATTATGCCTCGCGATTTTCGAGTTTGAATGGTTTTGTTTTGTGTTTTCCAGTATTGTCTGTTGAGGTAAAAGTACCGTTTGGTGTACTATACTTGATACTGCAAAAATACTGGAATATTTTGGTGTTGTTAACTAATATGAGAAATTTGATAATTTAGCGCAAAACACTGGAAGTGACTATTTCTTACAAAATGTTTTTTATACCGTTTATTATATTTTATATTTAGTGTTGAATAACTGTGATGAGTTAACTTTGATAACTTTAAAAGATATCAACAGGGCATATTTATTTGCTAGTAGTACCTATGTAGCTAGAAAAGAGAGAGAGAGAGGGAGAGAGAGTAGTACCTATGTAGCTATAGATTTTCTAGGGTTCTTGTTAAACTGATCAAAATTGTTTTTGAATTAGTATAAGTATTATATTATATTTTCAAATCTATAAATCCCGTTATTACAATAGATATAAGTACTCTAAGTATCTAAATACTTAGAGTACTAAATATTCGTTTAAGTACTCTAATATTTAAAACTTTTTAGAATACTTACACGTGAAACAATTGTTACTCTATTGTGTTAGGTTCGGTGTCACACTAAGTACTAAATAACGGAATACTTATAAGCTTCATCATTAGTCTCATAACTGCACGCATGTAAAACGACAGAACCATGGGCAATTGATTTCCAATGCAAAAAAGGTTCACACACATGTGCAGTGCACTGATTCTGGTCAAGAAACCCATTGTGGTGACCATTGTGAGAATCGTCGGAGATCTAAAAGGGTTGCCACCTTTAATGCAGATAAAAAAACTGACAGCGTGGGACGACCGTGGACTTGGCAAATAAATGATAACATTTTTTCTACTTCTGCGGAATTTAAAGCTGGTGTGACATTTCTGTGGTATTGTATACTCTATTTTGTGAAATGTTGAATTTCTTACTGCATTCTTATTAGTGATTGTGATTCATGTAAACTTAGCTTCAATAAGAAAATTTATCTTTCAAGTTATTGAGAATGTAAGATTAAATGTTTAATTATTCCGTTTTGTTATATCTTTCTCTCTCTATAAAATATACTGAAACTATTTTAAGGCCGTGTTCACACGAGGGCGATTTTTTTCGGCGCGACACAGCTCGCACGTCGCGTAAGCATCGCTCCCTCTCTAGAAACATTGGATTTAAATGCTTATCTATTGTAATATAATGTTTAAAATATCTCGATATATAATACACGCGCTCGCTCAGCAAAATCGCGCTCGTGTGAACACGGCCTAAGGGCAAAGTGAAGTGAAAAGATACTATACTAGTTTTCATAATTTACTTAATATGAATTAGTCAGTCAGTCACCACTTGTCAATAGTGAGCGTTGGACGTATATAGTCTATTTGACTTGACGCATGTTTGTACACATATTTATTCTTTATTACTACATATACATCTTTATTTACAACATCATGTGGGGACTATTAAGATCGCTATGATACAAAAACTGGTCAGGTACAAGGCACAATGATCTGATTCTCATAATTTCTTACCGCAGCTTCTTCCGCAAAACCAACGCAAGATGACCTTTCGAAGAGTTACTGCTTACTTCAAGGTAGAGATAGTAACTTTAATAGTAACATGAACGAGGGGTCAACTTACGCTGGTATTTAGTGTGAGTATAGTAAGTTTATGAAACCAATTAAGTGTGGTGTGAATTAAATCGTAGCATAATGATTTACACCGTTCACACCGTAGAGTTAATAGCTTATAGACACGGAACTATACAATAAATATATTTCTAAGCTATTGACCTACTGGATTTTATTTACAATTTTAATTAATGTCGTTAGTAATAATTTCCTCTTGTGAATGGTCTTAGTTATTTTTTTATTTCGTTTAAAGTTTATTAGTGATAGTTATATAGCGATATTATTTTTTTATATGTATTATTTTTATTCTATGTAATATTTAATATAAAAGATATTATCAAACATCTTTAGAATTTATTTATTTTATTAAGATTTTTAATTTTAGTCAACAATTTATTTATTTATTTTTATTTAAAGATCTTATAGCTAAAAATTAGCAGTTTCAGTTTTTTGTTTTATATTTCTAGTATAATTAATTTCATGCAAAACAACATTAAACCATATTTTTAATCGATGCACCACAGTAGCCATAGTAACAGCCAAGTATTGTAACCGTCCGTACCGCGTCTTCTCAGACAATAGGCCGTGTAACTCGCACGCGGGTCAGTCGGCGGTTATCTGCCGATCGGAAGAAAGGCGATCTCCGCTGGAACGTCAAATTTATTATATGTTCGCCTCTGTTTACAGTTAGTTGCGAAGTCTGTGGTCGTTTGCATACGCGGGTTATGAATGTTATGATGGAAATTTGGAAAAGTTCTAATTACAATGATACCTTTTTGTTTACTTGTATTGAAAAAGTAGTATTAGTTTTTTGTCATCTCATGTTTTTGCTTGCGATCTTATCGGATTACGTAGTTACTGATTATTGTGTTATTTTACGGAATGGCCAACTAAATTATCATAACTCTACGAGTGCTAAATATGTTAACTCTTACTGCAAGATCAAAAATAGATTTAATAATGAAATAGACGCGTAAGGACAATTACTGTTGAAATTATTAATTTTATGATGATAATTATTAATACGGGTCTATATTTTATTTGATCATAAGAAAATATACTACAACTATTTAAAGGGTGAATTCAGTCCATGATATTAAACTAATTTCTTAAAGAAACATATATCGATATATGAAAAAAAAATTTCGGCTATACAAGTTAACCAATCAGATGATACGAGTTTGTATGAAAAAAAAATATTTTTTATATTTTAAAATATGTTTCTTTGGGGTAAGTTTTTCTATATTATAGACTGAATTCACCCTTAAAATAGTTTCAGTATACTTTGTGTCTAACAAAGTATACTGAAACTATTTTAAGGGTTTAAGGTTATATAAAAAATACCTCATATACCATACGAAAATATTTAAATCAGTCTAGTCCCTATTATATAATCCCTGTTATGTGATACTCGTTAAGACAGTACAAAGTAATTGCAGAGATGTTCATAAAGTCGTAACGCTAACAGTTAGTCCTCACGTTCCCAGCCGTCGTGACCGTCTGCCAGGTTGCCGATGACCTGCCTCGGATCATGCAGCTAATTGTGGTCATGTGAAATTAGCAACAAAGGGTGATTCGCGGATACGAGCCGTTTTGATGACGACTGTGGGAGAGTGCATTGGAAAGAAATGTAGGATAGATAGGTTGATAAACTGTTATCCATGTTTACTACCATGCTATAAACCTTATAAGCAATTTTTTTTATTTTTCTTTTATTTGTAAAGAACTAAAAATAAACTTTTAAAAATCCATTTAAATATTGTATTGCTATTATATAGTTACCTCTATGGAATCAAGTCTTACGACAAAAAAAAACATAACTTAGATGTATCCGAGATTTTAAAAACTTAAAATAAAAACAATTTTTAAACAATTTTTATCACTATTTGTGAGACAGCAGAATATACATATATATACATATATGTATTATAAAACGTCAGTGCTGAAATTTGATCCTAAAATTGGTAAAAAGTTAAAAAGATTCTATACTTCCGGATAAACGAAAACTTAAAATATTATATCACCTTGCGGTACCCTTAGCCAGACACACAATTTCTTTACGTTTATATTGATCCGGAAAGTGGGAAGAAGCTTAAAGCTCTAAATATCAGCGTACGAATGATCTCGGAAGGTCATAGGTAACAGCAGCGGTCACGAATGCCCGCTCTGGGAAAGCTCCCACCTCAAAATATAGAGTTACAGAAATGTAACCACATATTTTTTTTTGCCTGTTCCAGAAAGCCTGTACAGGCTTTCTTTATCTTACGACTGATGACAAAATGGACAATAATAACTCCATAAAAAGCTTCGATGGGGTTGCCAGAGCGATCGCATTGAATTCCCCTTCTTATAATATTATAATGTAATATTATTTCAAAATGATAAAAGATTATTCTTGATGACAAGAATATGTTGGACAGAAAATGTAAATAGATAATGTGTTACGAGTATGAAACAAGTAATAAAATAAAATAAGTAAACCCCGATACAACTGTATCTAAGAACCATCTTAATCACGTCAGCTTTCAAATAAAAAAAACCCCATTATAATCGGTCCATTCGTCAGGAGCTTCGATGCCACAGATTGACACACACCTTTGCGTAGGGGAGTGATAAAATAATTGACTGTATTAGGCATTTTTTAGATTTTGTATTTTTAAATAAAACAAGAAAAGGCAAAAGATTTTTTAGTTTAAAAGACATATTATTAAACAATTAACGAAACATATGTCTGGGATTAGTACTATAAAATCATAGACTTCGGAGGACTTTATTCCCCTCTTTTTTTAAAACTGCAAATAGGCGAACTTATAGAATAATTAAAAGTACATATACTAGCTTAAACTGTACTTCTTGGAATATGCAGTCTCATATCGCAAAAGTACAAGGCATATTGTAGCAAATGTCACATCTGTTTTTACTTATTTTATACTTCCAACCTAGCTCAAATGTTGTGACCTTACAGAGGCAAAGCAGAGAGAATACTCGATGGTAAGTGGCATTTCTTGTAGCAACACGAAGAAGATATGCAACTTTTTACACTGCAAAGTATTAATTAGTAATACTTCAAACACCAGGGTTGGACATTGCAGACACTGACTCTACTGATTAATGACAATTGCTTTACATCCTTATTTCTGATTTAATTTTTAAGGCCAATAAAATTGCATATTTTTTTTAGTTTTTCGTGTTCGACAAAATATTATCCAAGTAATTTTATATATGTGTACTTAATCCATACTCGTGATTTGTTAGTCATCACTGACGTTTTCTAAGATATTATCTTTTAAGAAATTGGTAAAACTGTAACTAAGCAAAACTGTTTTTGCTTATACAATATACATAATACCTACTGATTTTCAAATAAGTTTGTTCATCTGTAACTAGTAGTGTAGGTATTTTATTAAAAAGGAAAAACATAATATAATTTGCAGACATACAAAAAATTTGCAACAGTCATTGTTTAACGTATTTAGTAAGATCGCAAAGTCCTATAAATCTACCAGAGCCGCCCACACAATAAAGCGACAGATGAACAATGCTCTAACATACACCACAACACAACATAAATCAAAAACGAACATCTAGCTATCATCTTTCACTCCTTTGGTTATGTGTCTTATGATTTTTAACACCCACTTAATCTCTTTAGCGAAACAATAAGCCTTTCAGATGTTGCAACACGTTTAAATGTAACCACGCTTTGCCGACGGCGAGATAAAGACTTTTTTTAATTAGGTAGCGCCGGGTCTATTCATTAAGTAAGTCTTTAGTTTATTTGAAGAGTAGTATTATAAAGAAGTGAAAATAGAAAGTGGTTTGGATTTCGCAAATTGGCTTGACCCAGATTAGCAAGTGCGTGATACTGAAGAGGTTGACATTTTGACCTGGTAGTCTGTCTATGGTAATGTCAACCTGTTAGAACTGTAGCTACTGAGCGGTTTCTAGATTTTGTTTTAAAAATAAAAAGAAAAATTATCATTAATTCAAGTATTTATATTTTTCGTATTTCCTATGTTTGCTTGTTTCCTGCCTGCCAGTAATTTAAGCTGATATTTGACTATTTATGTTATCTGGAAGGTATTTATTTAGGTCTGAAAAAAATAAAAGTGCGTTCAGTCAAACCGAAATCAAAGCTGAATGTAGACCATCACAAAAACCTGGCTTTTCTGTTCAAAGACCGCGTTTGTCCAACTTGACATGTAAGCCCGTATGGTGAGCGATTTAAAAAATATACACAAGTACAAGCCTGTCAAAATAGCTAAGGGTTCTCGACATTAAAAATCATAATTTTTTGTACTGTTTCATTATTTTAAGTACGTAACGGTTTTCGGGATTTGGAAGGATTTTACATATTTTGCAAAATTTCGTAGTATTAGGTTAAAATAAGACCTTTTATAATTGCATTATTTTTAGATTGAATAAAATACTTTAACATTATATTAATTTATTGCATTTACATCGACTTTAAAGCTTACTTTTGTGACCATATCCAATACGCAGTCCCAAAATTTTTGCTATAAGGTACGTTTTAAGGGTTCAATTGTCCATTTGAGTTACGAAACCCTAAATAAAAAAAGTAAATCAAAGTTTAGAACCGGGAATCAAAGGCCATTGGACAATGGTCACGATCATTCAAGCAGACATGAGGATAAGGAATAGCCGATATAAAAGCAGGTAGATCTGGCACATAGCAATTTTCCCTTCAATCAAACCGTGGTATTGGAAGGATTTTTTAAATTATACACCGTCTTTGGGATGTATCAAATTGCAAATACCTACTTAGACAATCATTTTTGTAGCGTCAACTATTTAATCTAGCTTTATTTCTAGATATATTAATTACATGTAAGTACTGACTTTTTTCTTGGTAAGACTATTAATTTGTATTTTTCTTAATGATTTGTTTCATCAAAAAAGAACAAATTCATTTAACTTTAATGGAGACTTGATGAAAATTATATATTTTGCGCTTGAAATGTATTTATTATTATAATAAAAAAACGAATCTTCTTATTTAAGTGTTTAGTGGCTCTTATCGGTGGAGTATGAGCCAAACTTCTTGGTTTTCTACCTAATTCTTTAGTGCTTGATACGACATAACCCCTGCTTTTTCTTTCAACATAATTTTTAAAAAATATATATAATTTGCGACTTCTATTGATTAATTTGTCAGTACAATATTTTTTTTACTTTTAAACAAATAATACTAGTTATAGATGTTTGTTTATATCTATTAATAAAATATACTTATTCTAAAAAAGTAGTATTCAGTAGAATAAAAAAAAAAGTTGGTAGCGATAGCATCAGACTATTCAATACAGCAACGGACAAAACGGCGTAAGTGACACTTGTAAACCCTTTTCTTCCAAAATTGATGAAAGGGTATCAAATAATGACGCACAATACTTATTTTGCCTATGTTCCGTACACCCCATTGTTAAAATATTATCCTCCATTCTTCATACATGTGGGTGCGGGTGTGTTTGGACGACAAAAAATTCTTTGACCAATTGTTTGTCAAAGGCAGTTTTTGCCAAGGTGTTTATCGAATGACCATGGGTCCATGGGAAAATATCAAAGGTTCAGGTGCCTCTGATATCCTATTGTCAACCTGTTTGGTGCTTTGTTGATTTTTGATAGAATCTCTGATTTCATTTTTGATATTTCTTGAAATATTTTGTTAATTTTTTTTGTTTGTTTTTGTCTTTTTCTAAACTTATATTTATGTAAAAGCGGAAATTAGAGCATCTTGGTAAGTATCACAATGTATACTTTTTTAGTTGTATATAATTTATAGCTGTCATTTTTTTTTGCTGTGAGCCAATATATTTTGTGTGCATGCATATGTTATTTTGTATCATTACTTTAGAACATTTGTTAATGTAACAAACAGTTTGCGACCCAACTACATAAAATGAAAAAAAAAAAACAGTGGCACTCCGGGAGTGTCGGTTACTATAGCGGTAACAATGTCGCGAATTCAATGGTTTTTTCATTTAAAAAAATGCCCAACGCGCTTTAAGAAGTTTTCACTTCAAAAACTCTAGCTTATAGCTGACTGCCTAGTAAAGATATGATATACCTACCACAATACCTTGCAGTTGAAAGTATTAGGACATGTTAAAAGTAATATTTTCTTAAATAGCTTCATAATTACTATCCGTTAGTCCGGGTTAATATTTGTCTATAAACAGAACTTATACTAATTATTCTTTTTTACGCAACAGATTGTCAATAAATAAAGAATATGGGATCGGTACTAAATCTTAAAATTCTAAAGATAAAAGATTAGGTGCTCTAAATCTTTAGTTATATCTCAACTAAATCCACAAACAAAACTAAAGCAACCTATTCACTACACACAATTAAGTCCATCATTGACCAACGCCCATTAGGCTTTCTCAAAATAACCCTACAACGACAATAGGATAAAAAATGTTCATAACAAGAATTAATTTATTGTAGACCACGATCAATAGCCGGGAGTGGGTGGACAGTTGAGAAGAGTCCATCTTTGTCAGGCTTTGATACCAATTTGTTATTGTCGGCCTTTCAACGTAGACCATTTAAACTTTGGTAGGTGTACTGCGATTGATCTGGTAGAACAAAGGGGTTAAGAAGGCAATTTTTTTTGACTCGTTGGACTTATAAGATGATTGTGGTCAAAACGAAAATAACGATCTAATGTGGGATGAATAGAAGACGTCTTTATTATCCCTAATGTGTTATACAAAGTCCGTTAGACCCAAAAGCCACGTTTGGCGTGGTGGTGGGAGTGAAGGTGGAAAAAGGGTATCAGAATAGTGATGGGCTGCTAGTCTCATTCGCTTGACATGATTCAGATTCTCGCCCATTTCCTTGATCGGCTTCTATGATCCACACGGGAATATTTAATGTTTTTTTTTTCTTCCAGACTAGCATGGAAGAGGACAGAGAAAAAAAATAATGTATGGCAAAAATAAAATAATTTTAAAAGAAAATCATTAGTTATGGTAGCAGGGAACGGGCTATGGCATTGAGAGTGATGTAGAAATCTACGTGCCACAAGAAAAAAAATGTCTTAGAATATTTTTGTTCAAATTTTCTGAAATTAAAAATATTCCCTATCTTGATGTTAGGTTTTTCCATAAGGTCAAAAGGGAGATAACCAAGTAGCTACAATATAAAAATCCAACCCAACCCTAAGAGCAAAATATGTTTTTTTTTTTGCGTCCATATTATTCTTTTTTTTCTTCTTTGGGTAGTGTGTATTTTTTCCAAGCCTTTCACATCCAATGTCTTGTGCATTTGTATTGGAAGTGATTGATCAAATCAATACACAGAACATGCACAATGGAGATTACTCGTCTAAGATAAAGCTACAAATGTTTATGTTATCGCCTCATCTAAACACTTGAGATTAAGAGTGAAACTAAAAAAAAGTGGCTACTGTTCACTTGTTTGTAATTCGATTTGCATTGTTAGTAGTGTTAATCCTTTTGTTGGAGAAAGGATTGTTTGGGTTAAATTGAAATAAAAAATATTCGTAAGGATTTTCGTCGAACGCAAATGCTTCAATTTATTTTTAGGGTTTATATTTGTATTCATTAAAAGCCTTTGTCACAAAGCTGTAATATTAAAGATCGCTTGCATTATATTAAGTTTTTTTAGTATGTCACTAGTTAGGACGTAGGGTGCAGGAATTGTTATATTTTAGATTTAAATTACTCTATATAAGTAGAACATGCCTTTTAGCTACCAGTATTACGAGTACGTTGGAAGTATTCAGATACCTCTTTCCAGTACAATTTGTTTTTATAGAAGATTCCTACTACCCGTGTGGTTCCGGGTTAGAATAGGACCACTCCATCTCTTCCTGCGGATATCGTAAGAGGCGACTAAAGGAAAAAAAGCACTAACAGCTCGTGCTACAATAGCATTCCCAAGGAAAGTTGACGTCAGGTAGGCGGCCGGTCGTAAAAATGTAGTCTAATAGTTTAAAATTTTCTGGCTATTTCTTCTGCAATTCGCTCGATTTTTGGCATCTTTTGGTGACCATTGATATGCATTTTATTTTTGGAAAAGAAAAAGCGGGGAAGCGCACCCCGGGCTCCAAAGCAGCATAGCTGAGGATGCAACCGGGGACGCGTTCAGATGAAGAAGAAGAAGATGCGTAACTTTTTGTACACCAGTGTTAATAACGATATCAAGAGCTTAAATACCCATGCATTCGTTATGTTAAAACAATCACACAAGATGCAATCGATTTATTACAAACATTTTTCTCAACTTGTGTACCAGCGCTTTGTGGTACAGCCTTTATGCCGCCTCCAACGTCGCCTCGTTTAATATCACCGGACTAATAAATCCAATTTAAATGTATCTCCAGCTACTGACATAACATATGTAAATCCATACGTCTTTATCTTAAGAATCACAAATGCAGAACGCCGATCGATGCCATCGTCTAAAAAACATAAAGCAGCCAGTCCAGTTCGAAATTCAAACGGGTGGCCGTCGTCCGCGGAATCATTATTCTAAATACGAAAATTAACTTTATTCCCATAATTTAAATATCAACTGCCGCTTCGATAAATTATCCGATGCGTCTTTCTCTTTCTTTGCGATTGTCCTGCTCTAATGGGCTAAGGATGTCAATTGCTAAGTTATTCGTTTTGTTGACGAATTCAATTTATTGGTTCTTTGCTTGTACAGATGATGTTGATGTCTGTTTCCCACGATTGTTGTTGCGTTTTGTTGTAATTATACCATAAATTGTATTGATAGTCACAATAGTAAATTGTAATTTTAACTCGTTGACCTGTGGTTCTAGATTTCTTGGCCGCTTTTAACTGTTACTTGACGTCAATCAAATATAATGCCTTATCTGTTACTTAATACTTATTACGCTTTTGATTTTAATTATTTATAATGATGACTCATTTTCTGTGATCATCAAAACAAATAAAGTGAAAAAAGTGTTAACCTCACTACCACCTCCAATTTTGCGATTAATGTTAATAGGCGATGCAGCTAGCAACCCATCACTATGTTGATTAATTTTTCCACTTTCTCGCCCACCATCACGTTTAAGTGTCCTTAGAGTCTTGCGGCCCTGGACTCTGCTTAGAGCAACAAAACCCAAAGTTTTATGTCTGCCCATTAGGGATAAAGACGTGATAGTGTATATGTATATGTGTGATATGGCGAAAGATGCTCTGAGAAAAAAAGGTATCATATCAAAATTTGAAGCCAATGTCCACCAAAAAGTACCTAAATATTCAATGCAAAGCAGTACCTTAGCCTATAATAGTTTATAAAGACAACATTAACATGCTCGTACCAACGACGTTGAAGCTATAATTCCCCCGGATCAAGATGGAAGGTTCCGTCCGTCGATGCTTCGATATTCGCTTAATGAAGACATATTGAATCACTAAGCGGCAACGGACAAGATATAGGCAATGTTTAAATTGACGTGAGGTTCTTTTATGTCGCATCCGGCCGATTCCGAAAAGTCAATAGCGAATAAATCGGCGATGGAGCCGATGGGAACGAAATAATCTTGTTTTACAAAGTCCGAGACCTTGTGTAGATATTTTGAGTTTCTTGTAAGCGTGCAACTTATGTGGGAAACAATATTATTTTAAAGAATAAAACAGGCTATTTTTATAACCTTTTTTTCCTTTCACACTAACACTTTGGAATGATCACAATGTTCTAAGATCTGTCGTATGTAATGTATTGAATAATAAAGTAATAATAGAGATGGACAATTTTATCAAGTGCTTTGCACTTTTCCTTTTAGACTATACTTAGTTAAAATTCAAATTTAAAATATAAAACACGTTTGCCGCATGATGCCCGAAAAATGGACCCACACAACAACAACATCCTCAAAACACGGAAAGAAGTCCAACCTACATAACATACAAAAACTTACATGAGATGACCGAGACGCTTTTGATAAAGAATGGAGGTAAACAGCCGAAAATAGAAGTAGTTGGAAACAAAAAGAGGAGGCTTTTGCCAAACTAATGGACTTTAATAGCTAAAAAAAACAAAGATAATTAAGGGTCTTAAATATTTACAAGACGAGGGTGTAATATCATTTTTTACAGTATTTAAGCCACTATATTGACAATAAGAGATAGAGCATTTAAGGTGGCTATATTGTTGACAGGTTTTTCTTGCGTTGATTTGTTTGCTGAAAGGTAGGTCAAGACAAAAAAAAAAGAGGAAGACAAAGAAAACGTTGGTCCAACGACAAAAAAAAAGCAGGTTCATTGTGGCATCGAACAGCCAAAATAAGAGAAAAGTGGAAAAGCTAGAAAAGACTTTCGTATCACAAAAAAAAAACACGCCAACAACCAACAACTGGTCCATTAAAACAAATAAAAATTAAAAATATTGTTGGCAAATTAAAAAAATATACCAACTGACAGTAATTTTGTCGTGAGATACATGCAACTATATGGTTTAAATACTGATGTATGTAATAACCGCTGTCAGTCATTTTATCTTGAATCATGTAATCATTCTCAGGCTAACGATATAATGAGGCACCTTTGTCACAGTATTTTTCTGCGACAAGCTTTTATTTAATTTTATCTGTATTAGGTCCAAAACTTTGTAAAAGAGAGAAACATTTTAACATCAATCCAATTTAAACGTCCCTTTCGTCTGAATATTCAATGAACATACAAGACAATGGCAAAAGCCACCAATAAAATATTAACCGAACAAAATAACGAAACAATTTCAATTAAAAAACTGACAAAGGACACGCGAACCCACATCAATTAGTGCTGTAGGGAAAACAACGGGACCTTTAGCGTTTTTCACTCCGACGAGAAAAAAGTTAACTTGGATTTTTAGAAGTTTGCTCCAAAGTTACGGCGGCGGTGTCCCGTCTGCCCCGGCACCTGATAAAGTAATTTTACGATTCCCTAATTCACACTTTTGAGGACGGTTTTAAAAAGTCGAAAGGTTTTCTACCTTTAAACGTAATTGGGATCGCGTTAGCAACTTTGCCACGACCATTTTAATTTTTAATTCCAACGCTATCCCGTTTCTAACTAACTTTTTTGTTTGTATTTTGATTGTGTTTAGCTTAGTGTGAATGTATATTTTTTTTTTTTTTTTTCTTCATCGTAATAAGAGTAATAATTTGTGGGTCTATTAAGATTTATATTGGAGACCACATTAAAGAGTCCAGTTGCATGTAAGTAGGGTTCTATTGTATGGAACAACAAAAAGCGTGTACTTGGAACTTCTTGCTTTCAAATAAGAACAAACGTGTCATCGACGAAATGACGCGTGTCGACCAATCGGGCGCGACGGCCGCCGTCGTTGGTGACGTCACATGTTCGACGACCAATCCGAGTGGCCCGTCGCCTCCGGTCAACTTGGACTAATTGCCCATGTGTGCCGCAACGCTAGTTTTTGAGAAGAAATCGTGCGCGTGAGTCGCGACACACACTCGTGCAATACCAATTAAGATTATACTGGGTGGCGCAAAAGTAAAGACCCTATTTGGTTCAGCTATAACATTTTTTCTAAATTAGAAAACTAGATTTAGGTTTTTTTAAATGTATATTTGTGCCATTAAATTTCGTACCATTAGGATTTAAAGATGATGTCTTTTAAATGGTGACCTCCAGAGTTGATACACTTAGTGAGGGACGCTTTTCCAGGCCGAGTTATCTCTCGTTTTGGCGATTTGCCTTGGCCTGCAAGATCACCCGATCTGACCAGTCCAGACTTCTTTCTTTGGGGTTTTTTGAAATCTCGGGTGTATGTGAACAAGCCACAGACTCTCGCAGCTCTAAAAGAAAACATTCGTCAAGAAATAACGAACATATCGCAGGAAGTGTTACGGCAAGTTATGCAAAATGTCATAAATAGGGCTCAAATGTGTATCAACTCTGGAGGTCACCATTTAAAAGACATCATCTTTAAATCCTAATGGTACGAAATTTAATGGCACAAATATACATTTAAAAAAACCTAAATCTAGTTTATGTTATAGCTGAACCAAATAGGGTCTTTACTTTTGCGCCACCCGGTACATATCTCGAAATATCTACAACTCATGTTTCCGTTACGGCTTTTAGACGGCCAACAAGAAGTGAATAAAATTGACACAACATTTACATATTCTTACAGATCACTCACACGTCACCTAACGTATGTACATTTTAAGAGAACAAAAGACTTAATAGTTTTACTTTGCACACTTACCTTTTATTTATTTTTTAGTTTTAATGAGAATAAAGGCTATTAATTTGACAACTATGTGTTTTGACCTAAATTAAAGTGAAGATTAAATCTTGACCAAGAAAGTAGACGTCAATAATTTCGAACAAAGACAGAATATTTTTGCAGAAAGTTCAAAACAAAAGTAATTTCTCATGCCACTTCACAGCTGCAGACCGCTCTGACCATTCCATTAGGGTTATAGTAAAGCATGGGAACGCCTCGGTTTTGCTCATAATGAGTAATTAAATTAGCTCTTACTGGTGGCCAGTGGGAATGGAGATAAGCACACAATAGTGAAGGCATGAAGCCATAAAAGTTTCTGAAGTTTACTCTAAACACGACCAATTGGCGAGTTAAAATTCTATAACATAATATTCTTCAATTTTTTCTTTTTATTAAAACACACTGGCTCCGCAGATTAGCTCCATATTTCATTTAAAATATTTAAATGAGCAAAATTATTAACGTTTAAGCCTTTTTGATTTTAATTTCTTTTTTATTGCATTAAGAACCAAAGATTTAGGCATTATTTTAAGCATTTATTGTAAATCTTATTTGGTGCATTAAATATTTTTGTATTGTATTGTATTTTCATAACATTAGTTTTGTGAAATATTTCAAATTTATTACCAATACTCCATGCTTAACACTCCATCAATACTCCAATTAATATTTCATTTATTTTTCGATTATATCTTACTGTCATTATGTTATTTTTTAATAGGTTGAATACATTATTTGGCAAGTCTTGGTTACATAAATTTTTGATTTGATGATTAATGCTTACTTCTCTTTGATATTCTAAACAATTAATTTTCAATAAATTTTATCATTGTCCTTTTTTTTCCTTTTAAAAAATCCGTTTGTTTTTCGTTATTTCGGATATAGATTTTTCCTAAAAACGAATTATTTTGAATAATTCGGAATAATTAAAACAACACATTTTCCTAAGTATTACATTTTCTTAACACTGTGTTCCATATAGTGCCAGCTAAGTTATAGAATAACTTTGTAAGTAACAAGTCTCATAATAAAATTGTCTTTGCTTACATAGTTGCGTTAATGCTCTTAGATTATACACCTCCAGTGATCTTTGCAGTTAATAAATTAATTGTCCTTAGCAATTTCATACATTGTAGCTTTACGATTCCTGACCTCAGGCTCAGATTATGCTATATCTAGTGTCTAATTACTAAGCATGGGTCAGTAATTACTAGTGCCTGTCAAAATGACCTTAATCATAAATCTGCCTTTGGCGTGATGGTGTTTTTTTCTAACATTGTTTGTTTAATGGTCATTTCAATAACCATTTGGATTTTATCGTTTTCCCGATCGTGATTGGGCCATAAATCTTTATCAGAATTTTCTTTACTTTGTTTAACAATATAAACAATAGGAGATGATTATTGAATAGTTTTTGTTCTTGTTTTTTTAATCTTTTATTTTTTTATAGAATTATGTCTTTTCAAAATATTTCTATATATGAAATCAATAATTTAATAAGATAATGAGATTTTTGTTAAAATTTACTTGCGATTATAGTTTTCTTACTTTATTTAAAAATATTGGATTTTTTCCCATTAAACCAATTACACTTTTTAATCATTATATATTTTATTTATAATTTTCTTTAACTTTTTCAGTCCCTTAATTTTTTCAACTTAATTTTCATAATTTTCTGCAGTTAGTTCACGAATATTGAAAATTCTTATAATTATCTAATAACATCATCATTTTAATTATACTTTGCAACATTCTTTAATTTATCACTTTTTTTCCGACTTATTCATCATTGTCTTCACTTACAAGGTCATAAATATCCAACTGTGTCTCTCGGACATCTTTTCACGTCCCCTTTTGGACAAGATGACCACGTCTCGAGTCAACATTGACACACTGGCTGGGCATTAAGTAGCTCGTTCCCGCATGAATAGCGTACAGATGGGACACTGCGTGTTTGTTTAGATTTTTTTAGACGATATTCTTACGTTGGTGGCCGCTATTGAGTAACATTTTTTTTGATAATTTTGTTTTGCATTTTGTGTAATCTTAATTAAAAAATAAAATGTTAAAAGCTAAGGCATTGTTACATTTCTGATTTATTTTATTATTAAATCATGAAATATTATACAAAATTGTACTGTAGTTTTAAAATTTGTCTTAAATATTTTTTTTACAAAAATTTGTAATTTTCTGTATAGTGTCTAATAAGTAATAACTAATAATTTGTGATGCAAATTTTGGAACATATAATGTTTCAGTCATTTTCTTAATAGATTTCTTATGATGAAATAATATCTTTTTGTAAATTTAATTTCATAAATATTTGTCTCTTAAATTCAAACTTACCTTGCGCGATGCGTACAGCTGGCATCTTAATTCTCATCTTGATTAGGTCACCTATTTTTAGATCTTCAACAACTTCGTTTATCGCCAGGATTATTTATTTATCTTATTATCTTGTCTATGGATGACAGTTCTAACACTTCACACGGGCCGCCGCCGGTCCAGCGGTTGATAGCAGTTTCTAAAACGGCTCTGATAAAAGTCCGCGCATCACAAATCCGTCAAAAGTCCGACGGGAAACCACAAAAACATTTATAGTCATCTTCTTAATTTCTTCATCTTCACTTTATTTAATTCTAATAATTTCTTCTTTTACTTTTTTCTTTTCATAATGTCTCGAAACAACACATGAGCGTTGCAAATTTTCACACAAATTTCAGTGGTCATATAAACCCTTATCAAATTTCAATGCTATCTAATCTGTCCACACCTACTGGTCTTGCGATTTGTCAAACTCGATTGGTCACTCCAAAATTTTATTTCAGTTGTAAAACTTCTTCACTTTTCAGTCCTTTAAAAAAAACACTGTCTGTTTATAAATTAAAATTGTTCTTTGAATTTTTGAGTTAAATTTGAATAATAATAATTTTCGACGATACGAAAATGTTTTGTGTTTATGCGGCGCGATCGAGCACGCGTCGTAGTGCGAGGCAGGTGCGCGGCCGGTCGCCCGCTCTCGCCCGATGTCCGAGAGCGTCTGTCCTGTCATGTGTCCCTTTGCGCGAGGGCTCGTCGGCCTCCGCATGTCCACGAGTCGCTCCGTCTCGCTCGGCCGGCCGAGCTCGGCGCGTGCGAGTCCGCACGAAGTGGCCAGGGGTTACTCGCGGTCGCCGTCGTCTCGGCTGATCGAGGGAGATGAACCACGCATTTTGAAACTCCGCCCGCGCAAGTGGAAAAGAGACGGGCATAAATCATAAGTGCCGTGCGTCGGTGTGCGTGCGGGTGGGGCGAAGATGCAGTGCTTACAAAAGAAAAGGGATAATATTTGCTTGCATATTTCATGACTCGATTAGGAGATGGAATTTTTAATTGGATGGACCACGCGCGGTCACTTTTTGTGACTAAGAAATTTCACCTGAAAAACGTTACCATTTAAACGTTTTTCAGGTGAAATTTCTTTAGAACATTTTTCATCCCCTTTTCATAATGTCAAATAATTATTAATTACCTCTAAAATTTATTTCATAATATTACTGTAGCCATGTTATTGTCTTAAATAAATGGGTGTATTGTGCACAATTCACTAATTTATATTCCTGTAGCTTACTTGATACAATAATAAACTTTTTTGTAGCAGTAAAAATCAGGTCTACGGTTCTCGTAGACAACGTAACTCCGCTACGAGCGTCGTAGCGGATACGTGTTCGTAGCTAAATACATCGCATAATTTATAACTTTTTTAATTATGTAGCATTTATCATATAAAAAAAATATAAACGGATAGAACTCGCATGGAGGTTTCATTTGTAGAGCATAAAAACTTTAAAAAAAAGTTTTACATAGAAAAGTAAAAATAGCTGCTCGCTATTCACATTAATATTCGTACTAACGCAACACGTAGCCGAACGCTCGCGAAAAGATCTTTCACTCTCGCTTGCAAGTTTCCCGGCACATTTTTTCCTCGGCGTTATTTTACTTCAGATGCCACGAGGAACTTATCTTGGTCGGTCCTTGACTTTAATAAGTTTTATGAGTGTCAGTCGAGACTTAACTGGCGCGAGAACGCCGACGAAAAAGAACTTTTTCATAATTGTTTCTGAACCGTCTCTCCGTGAACTTCGAATGGCGGGTTCGATTATTGAAATTTAAAATTGTTCGCGATTGACTGTTTGAATTCTTTTTTCTTTATTACTTAATGTTACTGCCAACGGAGGTTTTAAACTCAATCTTGCGTGTTTGTTTTTTGTCAGCATTTAAAAATTAAGTACCGTAAATAAATATTCTGGAAAAATGTTATTCATGTTTAAGCCTTATAAAATAAAAATAACGAACTAAAAGGAAAGTCCACAATGTTCTATTTTAGGTCTGAACAGAACAAACCTCTGTACGTCACTCAAAGTATAAAATGCAACGTAAACATACCGCGATAGGTCAGCTGTAAAAACTGTGGTCATCGCGTGTCCATCTCAAAATGCAACCTTGAAACGTGCCCCGTCCTTTTCTAATCACCTGATTTAATGGCCGAAACCTGAGATAGATGAAGGGTTGTCCGTTTTCTCTTGTGGAAAATCTCCGCTGGCGATATATGGCTATCTCGTTCATGTGTAGGGATGTGTGGGCGAGTAAAAAGGGACAGTGGGTGAGAAGGGGGTTGTAGGGAATTTTCACGACGCTACTCGACGCTAGGCGGCGGTCGGGTCGAAGGTTCTTTACTAAATCAGGGTGTGGAAAATGGTTTAAAAAGGAAAATATTTAGCTAAAGCACATTTTCAATATTTTTTGAAGTATAATTTATTTTTCTTTAGCATAACATTTTAAAACATACTTTTTATTGTTTTTCGCAAGTTTTATCTTATATTATCATTGCTAAACAACTGCAGGAGCACGACCCTCTCTGTACTACCAGAGCCATATATTAGCCAAAGCAGTCAGAGGATTTGGCCTACACTCTCTACGCTGGGCAGACGGTCTCATTGATGTTTATAAGCTTTGTTTAGCTTAAATTATTTATACGAAATCCATGGGTAGACTTGGAGTGGTCCTATTCTACTCTGCCGGGAACCACACGCTTAACCTACGTCTATAAATATGTAGGTTAATTTTTTCTATCCTCCATAATTGAACGTTTCAACGGATACTTTTTTGTACCTTCCTCCCAGATGTGGAACGCAGGATACATGTTAAAGATTGCATGCTTGTAATGCTATACCGAGGTATCGGGTTCGATTCCTGGCTTTTTTGTCATTTGTCAACGTGAAATGTTTAAGTTTTGAAAATTTGAAGATCTTTCAGCTCTTTTTTTGGTTAAAACTAACGTGAGACATAGTCAGACACGACCATGTTTCGACCTCATCCGTAGGCCTTCCTCAGGGCTTCCTCATTCGCCCTGAGGAAGGCCATCGGATGAGGTCGGAACATGTCGGCCAGTAGCTGAGTTTTTACGTGAGTGACCTGTTTAAAGTATAAGCTATCTTTCTAAAAAATAATACAGATCATATTTCAGTTCAGTTTATTTATTTTATTTATTCAAGTACACTTGGAAATTTACAAACATACACATAAAAAAATAAGGAAAACATAGTACTTAGGTGCTACTTATTTCCGCGAGAGGAAATGGGAAAAAAAGAGGTAATTGGCGTGTACCTACAATACAAAACTAAATAAATAAATAGACAAGATATATACCTACATAAACATACATAAATATACTTACATAAATACATAAATAAATATATATTCATAAAGCATATATACAATAAATACATATGTTAATATTTCTAAATATATTAGGATGATAAATACAGATAGTGATCTTTTACTCGTTTCTTGAACGTCGTTATGGTTTATGTTTGCAAAATGTTATTATTTTAGTCTTAGAAGTATTTTACTCGTATCCAAACCTGCAAATCAGTAGGTAATGAAAAGATAGACCTATCTTTAAAGATATCAATAATAGAATATTGGACGACCTCCGTTAGGGGCAGTTAGAAATTTCCATTTTTCAAATTGTCCTGGGTCTTGGATGTTTATCTATATTTGTTAATTATAAAATATAGTATCGTTGAGTTAGTATCCCATAATACAAGTTTAAACTTAATTTGGGGCTCGCTCAATCAGTGTGATTTATTCTTATCTATTTATTTATTAATCAGCGTTTTACTTCTTAATAACCTTGTTTGCTTAAAAAATTAACATAGATATTTAGAGGAGAGAAGTAGCCAGTGTTCTAGGCACTATGCCGCATGGTAAAAATCTTTTAGATTTACAAATTAGTAATTTAGACTAAGTAGGACTAAGAATTTTTTTTCCGACTTGCCACAAACAAAAATTTTAATAGCTTTTTTTTGGGGAGCTGAATCAAAATTCGGAAAAAAATGTTCCTTGTGATTGAATTACAAAACAAGCCCATAGAGTAGATTATCGGACGATAGATGTGTGCTACGGAGGTTCCCAAAGGTGGGAGTGGTTTGTAGTTCGGGTTGAGGCAGAGAAATGCAGCGGCAAAATATTTTTCGGTCGAAATAAATTTAATTTAGAATTGTTTTGTTTTTTTATTTTATTTTCAATGTACTCTTATAGTTTATTGAAGCGTGAAATCTGTATTTTTTTTCTATTTTTTATTCACACAGATTGGGCTGCCCCAAAGTAAGTTCGAGACTTGTGTTTAATACTAACTCAACAATACTATATTTTATAACAAATACATATAAATATTTTTATGTGTATTTGTTATTAAATATAGTATTTGTCTATATAGACATAACATCCAAGACCCAGGTCAATCTGAAAAGATCATTTTCCATTATTTTATTAAAACTAACGTGAGATAAATCCAAAATTGATTAATTTAAAACGGTTGACTTACGTGATATAGTCGGAAAAGGCCGACCAGGTTTTGATCGATTTAGACGATCATCTTCAGGGCGAGTGTCAGCGGCGACCCGACGATGTCGCTGTCCGCTCAGCACTTAGTCACCTGGTCGGCCTTTTCCGACTATATCACGTAAGTCAACCGTTTTAAACTAATCATTTTCCATCTTGGCCTGACCGGGGATCGAACCCGGGACTTCCGGTGTGATAGCCTGGTATGGTGACCACTAGGCCACAGAGGTCGTCCTGATAATTAAAACATGCATTGGATTATTTCACTCTTTTGATTCCGTTTTTTTTCATCTACCATCACGCTAAAAGTGGCCTTTGGTTCTTACAGCCCTGGGCTCTGCCTACCTCGGTAGGGATAAAGACGAGATATAAGGTTATTTTAAGATTCAAAATGACCGTGATACAGCAAAAGAGGTTAACCAAACGCTCTGTAAGGTTAAATAAACAAAAAACCTTCAACCTTTACCTTACTAGCTGTACATATATTTTAGAATACCTCTTATTTTAATATGTATATTTTAACATTAACATGTAAAATTTTATACATAATGACTTCTAGAATCCTTTACAATACGAATGTGGACTAAAAAATATTTTTAGCTCATCAGGTAAATTATTAAAAAATATTCATATTCATTTATTTCATGTTTTCATGTACATACAATTATGATACTTAAATCTAGTTTACAAAGTGCACACGAAACCCTGGTAGAATGCTACATTTTCCAAGGTATTTAATACGATCAGAAATATCCCTAATAATTTAAAAGTTCTAAAAATATCTAAAATCTTTATTTTACTTATACGTATTTTTTCTTTTTTCTGATTAGCAACTTATCACAAAGATACAGCGCATTTAAATTCCACATGACGTCACGATTAAATACGATTTTCACGTGACAGTGACGTCAATTAGCCCCACTCTTTGAGAATTTTTACTACTTTGTTAAACCGAAAAATTCATCCAAAATCCATTATTTTTGGATAAAATATAAAAGAAATAATATTAAAAAAAAATTCAGCCACAGTCCACATCCCTATTAGTATTATTTACGAGTATATCATTATTTGAATTATATTCCTCAAAAAATTATATCCCGCTCTCGTCTCCAATGATAAATGATTTCTCTAATTAAAATAGCCCATGCCCTTTGTAAGGGGCCCGGTTTTAAATAGACCAAGTTCGGCCCATCTCAAGGACACAGTTTGGTACACACGTGGGACAAACAGACAGACAGGAATTAATGTAGATGTCGGTAAGCGACGACATATGACCAACCTCATTAGCTCTCTGAAAAAAAAACTCAACCTCAAAATTCTTCTGATAAGAATGAATTTTCAGTAATTTTGAATTTGGTGGATGCAAATGGAAGTTGGCGGTTGAAGGGTGTCCTCAGATTTAAAAATAGAAGTCATCCCTAATCTGTGGTTTCAGTTGACAGTATGTAGGTTGGGAACATTGATACTGAGTTTGGTTTAGACAAAGATATTGGAGGTATATAGATTCCGCGATAAAGTGTCAAAAGTGTAACCTGTTTAGAAACAAAGTGGCGTATTTTTAAAGGCGAGGTGGGTTCACAGCCCGCAATATTGTGCATGTTTTTGAAAAATTACTGTAATTAAACTACTTCAGTTTATTTCTCAAAAATTTAACATAGGAATCTTAAGGCTTTTTTTCAGACACTCACAATATCAAAAACACGATTGAGCATTTGTGGCTTGATAGAAAAAAATTACAAACATACCTCTAAATTTGCCTAAATTTACCTTTAAGAAAGATATTACTACTTTATACAATCACCTTTTTATATGACAACTATACCAAAAAGTGTATACTCTAAATTACTAGTTCATTTTGCTACACAATTTTTTTACATATACAGGTATTATAAGAGGTAAAGAGACAAAAGATGGGTTTTAACCAGATTATCTCTATAAGAAGTTATCTTTTGCACGCCTCATAAGCGAAGCGCATGAGGTAGTGCTCTACTCTCGCCTTACAAAAATCAAGTGATTTTTTTAACTAAATGTGTCTCTATTTATTTTCTATCGCACTTGTACAATAATATTTACACATAAATGTCAAGGAAAAACACTAGTTTCAACATTTATGACATTTTTAAAAAACATTTTGCCTTTTAAATAAATAAAAACAATGTTTTATAAAATCATTTTGTGGACGTCCGTGTGTCTGTATGTATGGAAACTGGCGTGGTCACGATAACTCCCGAAAAACTTATCTGATCAAGTCCATTTTTTTATACTGAGAAAAATGAGATTATGAGGCGTGCACTTTTGGATTTTCCAAACTTATTTTGCTCTTTGGTTGAGAACATGGATAATGTGTTTGGTTTACAGTGTAGAGCGGTAGATTTCTCGTTTAGGACTCTATTCAACGAAACATATCTGAGCAAGTAAAATAATGACGTATTGCAAACATGAACTGCAATCTCTTTCCGCGCAGGAGGGAATAGATAAATTTCATCATCATTTAAAAGTACTTATTATATCTAGATATTGTATGTATCTATTTAAGACGCCAACTATCCTTTCTGCTTTTCTTCTCCTAAAGGTTGACAGGGAAAGAATTCATATGCATTAAGTCTACCTATTGTAGCTTTTGGTTCAGTAAAATTTTTAAATAAAAATAAATATACAAAGTGGAAGGGACATACCCGTCTTAAATTGAACCACGGGCTATACTAGATCAATAAAGTATAATGAAATTAAAATAAGACTGAAAAAACCAAAAATAAATTCGACATTCTCATACAAATCGCCAGAGCGGCCGTGTACTTTTGTATGGAAATGCCGAATTTTTTTTTTGTTCTTTGGCTGTTATTTTAATTTCATTATACTATGATGATCTAGTATAGACCGTGGTTCTATTTATAACGGGTATGTCCCTTCCACGTTGTATAAATAAATATGCGAATCATTTTATACTAGCTAGCAACCACTTTTCCACTTTTTTGTTTACCATCATGCTAACAGTACTACTACAGTTGTTTAACACATTGCTGGACACTCAGTCAGACACAATAGAAAGAACAATTGATCTAAGTCTATAGACGTAGTATGTCCAGAAATGTATTAAGTTCTGATAAGTATGTAATGCCGACTTTTTATTTAATTTTTTTCTACTTCTAAACTTCGTATAGTCTACAAAATAACTCTGTATCTTAGTCATATCTTTCGCGCTGAATAAGGATTACCTGACATTATTAACACTCAAAACAATGTCCCATACATCAGGCCTAGCATTCAACATCAAAATAAAAAGGACACAGAATTTAAACTCATTTCTCTATTAGAGTGAGTGTCAATTCTTGGCTACTTGATTTATATCTTTGGCGCACTAAATTATTATTTTCTGACGTATTTCATGAAACCACTATTTCTCAATTTCAGATATAAAAAGTGTGTATATGTATATGATGGTTCCATTTAACAATTTATTATTTTTTTATTTGTGTGAAGGCTAAGTATTTGATGGAAATAAAGTTTATTTATTTATTTAAAGTAAGTTTCATTTCAGAAGTTAATTCAAGTATTAAAAAAGTGGCCGAGACAATTTATTGATTTTCATTGTAATAGTTTGTTTAACTCCGAATAACGGAGAAAAAGAATGAGACGTGTTTAAATTTTTTGCGGTGCGCGACGTTCATGTCTTTGTTGTTTACGTGGAATTTGAAACATAAAGCTGTGTATAAATTATAAAAAAATAAAGACAAAGGAAAATCCTCAAAAGTGGCCGAGGAGTTTTTAGTGCTTTTTTTTTATTCGAGGAAAAAATTAGGTAAAAACTATGAAGAAAATATAAGCGATTACGTCATCGGATTTCTTGTGCATACGACTGAGTAAATAAGGCGTGACTTTTTACTTTCATCCGGGGTATCTTTCTGCAACCTTACTATGTATTTCTACGATTTATACCGTGCTGCTTCCACAGAACTCTAAGCACTAATTAGGATGAACGATACAGTCGCCTACGCTAATCAGCAAGCCTAATACAGAGACGTGATATTTACTCACTTTTGACCTATTCTCGTACTTACTATGATGTATAGTGCACAGAAGTTTGATTTTTATTATGAGTAAGTTAGTAAACCTGAATGGCACCAAAAACACATATAAATAATATTCAAAAATATGTACAGTATATGTATACAATGTGGATGTCGTAGAAGGCGACTTAGGAAACACAAGCTAAACAAAGCTTAAAAACCTCTCCAACCTGTCTAGCGTGGAGAGTGTAGGCCAAATCCTCTGACTGCTCTGGCTAATATATGGTTCTAAAAGTACAGACAGGGCCATGCTCCTGCAGTGGAAATTAAAAAAAACACGATGATGAGTGTATAGTGTATTAATGTCTGTTGTGACAAGCTCAGACGTTTTTATTTACTCTGTGCATAATTACTGTTGCAATAGCCTATGCATCCTCTGTGTGGCAACCCGCCCACTCTCTCTGATTCACCGCTTGCCAAACCTCACTGAATAGCCTGTCTGTCTGTCAATCTGTGTGCCTTCGATGTATTAATCATGCATATTTAATTTGTGAATGAATTATAGAAGGGCATAGTAAGCTTTGCCATTATTTTTAATTGTGATGAATAAGATTTTTTTTCAATAGAATAGGAAAAATCATACTAATTGAGCTAGCAACAAAGTAAGTTACACTTGTGCTATGGCACAGAATTAATAAGGGGATACTAACTCAACGATATTATATTTTATAATAAATACATATTTACAAGCCATTTTCTAACTTGACATGGCTGAGGATCAAACTCTGGATTGGCGGACTAGCGTGTTGACTATTACGCCACGAAGGTCGTCATAGATTGAATTTGAAGTCTAACTCATATAAGTACAAAGTGCTCTTTAATTTAAGCACAAATATGTTAAAGGGTGATTCAGTCCATTTTTTTGATCAACTTTTTCCAATGTATGCATATCGAAATACAAAAATAATAGTTTCTCATACAAATCAAAGTCATATTTCTATATACGTACATAAATTTGACTGAATCACGTTTTATTTATGTACCTAAAGATTCACAAGAATTTTGATTATAATTTTTTCCAGAAAATTATTCATTTCAAATAAGCAACAATTTGGATTTGATGCCTACATTACGAGATTGTTTCTCACATGATGAAAAACAGTCAAAGCCAAGTGTAGGTAGATATTCTTAAATCCTAAAACAAGTGAATCCCAAGTTAAACACTAGTGTACACCTTTAAACGTTTGAAATTTATGTGGGCTTACAATCAGCTTTGTTAGCATTATGAATGGGTCGGAGCTGGTATGTTCACACGATAAACAAATAGCCTTTCGATCAGATTCTGCATTGATGGGACTAAAACCACTAAAGGGCAGGTATTTCGAGTGGAGGAATCCGTAAAATACCATAGAAATGTGGTATTTATCAGAGATTATTTTACTCAAACCATCATGAGATAACTCCATAATTAATTCATTTAAAAGGGTCGACTCACATCATAACATAGACGACTGTATTACGTGAGTCAAGCGTTTTAAATTAATTAAATATTTATATTTATACATTACAACAATTTGACTTTAGGCATCTGGCACTAAACGACTATGAACCATATAATAGAAATTGGATACAAAAAATATGGACAAAAGATAAATCTTGTTCTGTGTTCTGTTAATGATTCTGATTACAAGATTACACCCCTAGTTATATAGCTAGGGGTGCAAAATGAACCTGTATGTGTGTATGTATAGGTATGTATGATTTAAAAGAAAATTACCAAATTTCTTATAAATGGTTCATAGTCGTTTAGTGTCAGATGCCATTAGTCAAATTGTCGAATATGATACAAGCTTATGATGTTTGAGTAATGGACCTTAGGTACTAGCACATCACATATAAAAATAAATATTTTAAATCCTGTTTTGTGGGTGTCTGTAGAAAATCCTTAAGATTTTTATGTAATTTTTTTGAGGAATAAACTGAAGTAGTTTAATAGCAGTGATTTTTCAAAAACACGCACGGTATTGCAAATTGTGAACCCACGTCGCCTTTAAGCTTTTTTTTTCATATTTATTTTTGGCGGCCTCCGTTTAACTAATACATTTAACCCGCCAGTCCGCCACGCCTTGAGGCCCGCCAAAGGTTCTGGGTTCAATCCCCAGCCGAAGCCAGTCAGAAAATGGCCTTTTCAAATTTTCCTTTGAGCTAGTATCCCACACTTTGGGGCTAGCTCAATCAGTGTGATTTGTCCTTATCTATTTATTTGCAAAAGTTTTATTTAAAGCTAAACACAAAAGTTATAGTATTTGGCTATTGACAAATAAAATAAAAAAATATTAATATGTATATTTTTAGACCTGCTTGAAAACATTAAAAAAACATTTTTGTTTTTTTGTAAAGGTTTTATTAAACCAAGGGCGGTTAAAAAACAAAGGGCAAATACAAAGGTCCGAGGTACAAGAGCTCGCGTGCCCAGCGTATTGTGGATTGCGATATCGCGATGTTATCGCTAATTTGCGATTGCGTTTGGCGATTTCGTTTTTGCTAATCGTGTACAGTGTGTTTTTTTACTATAAGTGTAGTTCCCCACTGCTGGGCAAAAGCCTCTCCCTTGCTAAGTTGCTGATTGATAAAAACGCGAATCAGAAAACCAACTAGTTATAAGTTTCAAAGTCAAGTAATCTCTCATTTCTTATATTCTCATATTTTTTACTTTTTAGGGGGTCTTTTCGGTGTCATTGTATGGAAAGAGGTTTTCTTTTGTAAAAATACGTAGTATAGGACCACTCCAAGTCTTCCCGTGGATGTCATAGTAGGTGACATAGGAAACATAAGCTAAACAAAGCTTATAAACATCAATGAGACCTCTCCAACCCGTCTGGCTAGCGTGGGGAGTGTAGGTCAAATCCTCTGACTGCTCTGGCTAATATACGGCTCTGGTAGTACTGAGAAGGTCGTGCTCCTGCAGTGGAGACTATAAAAGACCTGATGATGATGATGTTGACCATTAAACATAAATACCTGAATGTTAACTTACCCAGCTGTTGAATATTGTCGGGCAGAACATTACGCTGCTTAACCACAGAATAAATAATACTAACGCACAGAAGTGTCACTCAGCAAAGAAATTCAAAGAAATATTTACTCAATATAGTTTGATTTAGCTCACGTCAGAACTCAGCACCTTTTTGTATAAATACCTAGACATCCATTGCAAGCCAATTTCATTCTTATTACTCTGGATAAACGATTCGTATAATTGAATTTACCACCCAGAGGGGCCGCCTGCGCGCATAGTAATTATGTAGGTACATTTTCGATACCTAAATGGGGAGTGACACAGGCGTAGTGTAACTAACAACGATTTAAATGTTTACAAATAAATAAGTTGGAGGTTTTGCAAAAATTAATGGAAAAAAATTATTATAAGGAAAATACTGCTCAGCTTAAACATCAAAAAGAACCACCCTTGTCTTATCGCTGTAATCGCGAACCACTTGGCGCGTGGTACTGCCCCGCACCGGCTGACTTCACTATTGACCGAGGGTTGTAGGGTCAACTAGAGGCATAACCCTCGACCCAAGGTAAGGGTTATTCAATGAGACAAAGACGTTCCATTATGAATACTAATACCTACAAAAAAAAGAAAGAAACTTATGAAAACGGGTATTTTGACTCCGGAACTCCGGATTAAGGTGATCCTGAAAATTATGACTTTTATATTATGGGTCCAAAATCACAAAAAAACACGCACGCACAAAATAAAAACCTACTTACCGCGCCAAAATATATGGATCAGCAGATTTCCTTTCAAGTTCATATTGTTTAAATATGGACTTGAAAAAAAATATAACGTTGTAGAAGTTTTCCATAATGATACAAATATGATAAAAGACACTATAGGTATTATCTTTCAAGTTCATATTTTGACTGTGAAAATCAGATAAATTCTAGTAAATATGTATGCAATTTCTTCTAAATTACAATTTTTTTTCGAAATTAAATTACATGTCTCATGTATGGCAAAGTACATATATGATACTGTCTAGGGTAACGTCTAATTTTCGCATAACATCGAGTACGAGTATCAACCGATGTCAACGCACCTGTGTATCTACGGATGGTTTAAAAGTCATATCCAAACAAAACGTTGCTCACGTCCAAATGACCGAACTTACTCACGAATCTAACACAGAATTAGGGTAAATTATGGTAATGAAAAATTGGGGGTGTACCACCCTGAGATAGAGTATGGCACGAGCTGGCACCACGTATTGACCGCGGCTATAGCCTCGGGTTCGCGGTGAGAAATATGACTCAGCGTGGTTCGAAATGTAGCGTGGAGAAATGGTAAGCTAAGTCACCAAGATATAATGCAACGTGTAAAAAAAAGGGGGTATCAACCCGAACTTTTACTATGGGACCATTCCAGAAATCGCAAAAAAAAAATCTGCAGCTCAATACAAAATTAAATAACTACCGTGCCAAAATGTAAGGAGCTGTAGATTTTTTTTTCACGATTTCAGGTATGTTTCCATAGTAAAAGTTTTTGGTTATAACATTGGTTAGTACGTTAACTCCCTTTCGAGTTTATACCCCCTTTTTGTTACACGTTGTATATATGTCGCAGTTGAATGGTATAATCCGCTAATACACGAAACCTCTAGCTGTTTGGCATTACAGCCCGGTTTTGTAAAACAGCGAACCCTAATACGCGGAATGAAATGAACGACTTGTATTCATCCATGCGGCTAGAGAAGTTGTTGAACAATTCTATCTAAAGAAATTATATGCAATTTAGAATGCCTACGAAGTGGCAATGTGGCGAGCGAGTGTTCTATCCATTTTACTAGGTTAGGTTAGGTTAGAACTGCGACCAACACACGCACGAGCCGAGCGAGCGCAGCGAGCGTGCCGCGGCAGCGGCTGGCGAGTGCTAGAAAAGTTCTATCCATTTTACTAGGTTAGGGCAAACCTACTCGTATAGCAATAAAAATCGTGGAATAGTTTTCTGGGAAATTAAATTCGCTGTCGAAAAAATCTGTATTCTAATAGACACCCAGTTATATTTAATTATGGTAACCCTGCTCCAAATCCTCAAATCCTTATCATGCATGTGTCGCAGTTGGATTGTTTAACGGTTTCGTCAAACAGCGGATTACCGCTACTGTTTCACAAAACCACTAGACGTTTGGAAACGTGGTTAGCGGTTTTAATGAACGTAACACGTTGCGCAATATTAGACAATCCAGCTGAACGATATTCGGCTGTTTAACAAAACCGATCTGTAATGCCAAACAACTAGTGGTTTCGTGAATTAGCGGTTTATACCATCCAACTGCGACATATATAAGATATTAGGAAATTATAAGTGCAGCTCCAAATGTATTTTTTAGCACCTAGAGCCCATCGTTTTTTTTTGTATGTAAGCAACGGATTAATAGAACAGCACCTCAGTTCTAAGTTTAGTTTTATACTAGTTTTTCAGGCGTTGCGCGGGCTGCAAGCAGCCCGCGGTTTTTCGTGCAGCTGTTGAAGTTGGTTGGAATCTTATTTCCAGTTGACAGAATAGGTAAGGTGCTAAAGTCCGTATAAAAAAAATAAAAACGTATACGGGCCGCCATCTTGGAATCAAATTTTGTTTGCAGTTTTGAGTTCCGCGGGGTACTTTACCCCAGCATACAAAATTTCAGATCCCTTCGATGTTCCAGGAGGACGTAATAAACGAATCGAGATAAATTCTAAAATCCAGACGCCATCTTGGATTGATTAATTTAGTTTTAGTTAGTTTAGTGTTGTTGTTTTTATAAAAAGGAAAGATTTGATTGTTTGTTTGTTTGCATTGAATAGGCTCCGACACTACTGGACCGATTAAAAAAAATCTTTCACCATTGGACAGGTAGCTGTCCAATGGTGAAAGATTTTTTTTATTAATCCTATTCAATGCAAACAAACAAACAATCAAATCTTTTTTCAATTAATAATAATCGGGGATAGTGTAGACTATCCCCGAGTGACATAGGCTATACCTAGGTGTACCACAGGCGAAGCCTGGGTGGACTGCTAGTTCCTAATAAAGATATATAACAAAATATACTAAAACTATTTCAAGTGTGAATTCAGTCCATGATACTGAATAACTTTCCGGAACATAATAATAAATCGATAAACATATTTCGATATAATTATGTTCCTTGGGAAATGTTGTATAGTGAATTCACTCTTAAAATAGTTTTAGTATATTTTGTAAGACCCAGTAAATACTGCTCACTATTAGGTTTTTATCCCTATTGGGGCAGACAGAGCCTTTTGGGTATTGCGGCTCTAAGCAGACACAGCCAGAGCCGCAAGACTCAAAGGCGGCTCTTAGCGTGATGGTGGGCGAGAAGATGGGAAGATGGTTATGTTACCGAGATACATACTTGTGATGCAGTCAAAAATATTGTATGGTTTTCAGCCCAGAACTACCCTGTACCCTAAATATAACTATCCCGTAGGTGTCTTTACTTACTCACCAATAATTTTTGTATGTAAGGTAGTATTGAGTATTTACAGTACGTATTTGTACTGTATAGCAATTTAATCTGAATGTTGTCTACCTTTAGTGAGTATTTTACGTTATATGCGTGAAATAAAAGGCTTTTTAGGGTTCCGTACCTCAAAAGGAAAAAATGGAACCCTTATAGGATCACTTTGTTGTCCGTCTGTCCGTCCGTCCGTCCGTCTGTCAAGACCCTTTTTCTCAGGAACGCGTGGAGGTATGAAGCTGAAATTTATATCAATTACTCAGGTCTACTGTCCCTTGAAGCTGTGAAAAAATCAAACATCTAAGCCAACGCAATCAAAAGATACAGCCGTTTATGCCGCAAATTTTCGACACTTGCAAGGGAATCAAAACCTACAGGGTGCTTCCCGTGAACTCAGAATCTTGAAATTTGGTACGAAGCAACGTCTTATAGCATAGATAAAGGAAAAATTACGAAAACCATAAATTTTTAGTTACATCACATAATATATTTTTTTTTAATAATTTTAAACTTACTACCCATTTCCTCATAAACGCGTAGAGGTATTAAATTGAAATTCATACCAAATACTAAACCTTGCAGGTTTGTACGGAACCCTCGGTGCGCGAGTCCGACTCGCACTTGGCCGGTTTATTTTTATTTTTATTTTAGGTGTCTTTACAGGCTAATAAAGAACTGAGCCCTAATGTTTCACGCGCTCAAATGTATCCCCAAGGACGACTGACGTCAGGTATGCTGCTGGTCGTAAAATCGTTTTATTAAATCCGGATGTTCCTTCTTCACTTCGCAAGGTCTATACATCCTTAACCATTGACGTGCTTTGAAACAGCATATATAAGGATGGAATCGGGAACTTCTTCTTCTTCTTAGCGAGTCGGAATGGCTGAAATTATTATATGAGTGTGGACCAATGTGTGACCACACTTACTCCCCTGTCATTAGCCGAATTTAGGTCGTCTATTGTACAAGAGGTTGGGCAGCTGGGGCTACAAATCGGGAACGTACTTAAATGAGGACTGCAATGATTATATTGTAAATAAACTTTTCTCTTACAAGCTTTTATTTAGTATCACTTGTCCCGTTGTCTGTGTGTCCGTAATCAGATCTTGCAAGCTAAATTAGACCCTTGTCCTATTATTCGATTGAGTTGAAACTTCGCATGCTTATGCAAGTTGGGTGACAATGCAATATTATGGTACCAATGACCTGATTTCATGATGAAGCCGGATGATGTCCATGGCATCTCTATGATAATACAACGCAACCCCACCGAGTTTGGACTACTTTGGACTCACTTGATTCGTCTTGTGGAGAATTTAATCTTTTTAGTTTATTGTATTAGATAAAAGCTAGATTTAAATAAAAAACGTGCGGCACTCGGGGACTGCCGCGGTAAAGCTATTGCATACGACGTTAGACGATGCACGGCTTTCAACGCCGCGCCGCTGTGCCGGTCGGTAGGCGGAGTGGGGTTAGTTTTTATTTTCATTACAGAATTTCTTGATTCGGTCGCCGCGATAAAAGCTATGCAGCTTAAAAAAATCTAAATAGTTACTTGTTTTTTAATACGATAAGAACAGATAACACACAACCTACTTAGGTGAAGATATAGGCAAATGGCCTTGAATAGCGGATGCAAGTTTTAAATCTAGACGGAGTAATGTAAATACTTTCAACGGTAGTTCATAAAATAATTAAAAGGGCTATCTAGTGCATGACGAAGAGCAATATGGAAATTATCTCCATATTTACGAGTTAACAATTTATTTCAAATGAGGGCGCCACTTCAAGGCCATTTGCCTATACCTTCACCTTAATAGAAAATGTTCTGCAAACCTTGCGAACCTTGAAAACCTGTCCGTCTCGACTAAAGAAAGACATGACATCTCCATAGCCAGCGATGACTACTGGGAAACTACAAATCATGCCGCGAGGAAAACGGAGTCACGTAGTATTTCAACTTACTTCATTCTAATAATTGCGAGATGGTAACTAGAAACATAGCGACTTCTATTTTTAAAAAATAAAAAGAAGATTGTGTCTTCATCAAAAAAAAACTCTTGATTTCTGCTAGCGAACTAAAGTAACCGAACGAGTTTATTGGCGGGAAGTCAAGGAGTTGGGTTGGGGTTTTCTTTAAATAATTTTGCAAATTGATTTTAGTGGACTTTATAATATGAAATTTGTGTTGTTTGGTGTTATAAATGGTCATCCTCATGAACAGTACAAAAAAATATAGATATGTGAAATAATTAAAATGGACGGTCATAGTACTCGTACGACTGTAGTGATATTTGTTTCGCGGACTGTGTGGGCGTCTTCGGGCGTCGTCCGACTCGTATAGATTTGTCGCCAGAAGCTCCCTTAAAGCAATCAAAGGCCTACACCAACCTTTGATTGTAACTTGGAAAAAAGAATTTCCCATGTTTTATTAACTTGTTCCTGGCTAAATACGCAGTATCGTCAAGCCATTCATAAAAATAAAAATAAAGTAACCGAATGTCTTGGTGTGGGTAATAAATATATACTTGCTTGGAGATCTTGAAAACTTCACGTTAAAAATGGCCTGAGACATCAATGATTATCAATCTTGATTAGTTTCGTAATTATTAGAAGGCGATATGATATATACCTGTATTTTTTAGAATATTTAATAATTATTTTTATAATTATTGGAAGTTGTTTTGATTAAATCGTCACTGCTAGTTTCAGCTGGCACTGACTAATAAGAATCATTCGTTCATACTTCACTTGAGAACGGTTAAAACACAAATGGTAGGTAAGGCGGTTGGTCTTACCTTCCAAATCAAGGAAGAGCTTGACATTGTGATTAGGTACTGACTCAAAGAACCAAATAAAGATACTAAAATGGATTTATTTTATACCTACTGGTTGCATCATCAGCGTTAATGCTTCAGAGACCGGGGTCGGCTACCTAACCTAGGTGATTTAACGAGGTTACTGTTTTTACACAGAGCGACTGCCGTCTGACCTCTGCAACCCAAAGGGTAGACCAGAACAAATCCTAGGATAGGTTTAAACAAACTCTAGATGGCGTTCGGGACCCACAGCTTTATGTGCCTTACAAAGCAGGTTTTATACTGCCTATGTAAAACAAAAAATGGACAAGCCCCCAGTCACAGTGCCCGCATAGTCTTCACAAAAGATTCCGCCTTCACACACGCTGGTATCGGCTTTCTTCGGAAAATTGCTTTACATTTATTAACTTGTAGCCTTTGTGCTTTGTCTGATATCACAATAGGCTTTCAGGCTTTATTCATATTAATTTGAGATATTAAAAGAACGGACCCTAATACAGACTTTGCTAAATGATCTCAAACTAGTTACATTAGAAATCAATCTTTTCAAAAGATAAATGTTATTTATAATTTTTTTTTCTCATGTCCAACGTCACACATTCTTTCAACACCTTTTTAGCTAGTTCAAAGAGATAGCTCTACATTTATATCCACTTTTTAATGAAAACATGTAGTCAAAAGTAACTCAGCGCTATTTTGGAAGTTGAATATTTGTCTCTAGGCACGTGATTCTTTATTTATTTTAAATAACATTCTTTAATAATTTTAAGTCGTAATAGTAATAGTCAAATTACAATTATTTTTATTAAACAAAAACAAAAAGAAAGTATTTTACTCGTAAATAGACTAAATAGAATAGAATAGGACCACCCCATATTTTCCTGTGGATGTCGTAAGAGGCGACTAAAGGACTAAGCATAAACATCTCGTGCTACAATTGCATTCCCAAGGAGGGTTAACGTCGGGTGGCGGCCGGTTGTAAAACTTTTCACACAAATACATTCCCAAAGAGGGTTGACGTCAGGCAGGCGGCCGGTCGTAAAACTATAGCCTAATCATTTAAACTGTTTCGGCTATTTCTTCTCCATTTTGCAAGGTCTTTGGCATCCTTGGTGACCATTATATTCACGTTATATTTGGAGAAGAAAAAGCGGGAAAGCGCACGCCGGGCTCCGAAGCAGCACAGCCGAGGATGCAACCAAGAACGCGCTTAGACGAAGAAGAAGATGTCTATGGGGATAAAATAATCGTCGTACAAAGAATCTCAAACATAGGCTTTTTAAGTTTATATCAAAATTAATTTTGCATCATTTAAACTATTTTGGTTATTTCTTCTCTACTTTGCAAGGTCATTGGCACCCTTGGGTGACCCGATGACATGCATAACGTATTTGGAGAAGAAAAAGCGGAAAAGTGCACACAGGATTTAGAAGCAGAACTGAGGATGAAACCGGGAACGCGCTAACATAAAGAAGATTAAAATTCATTTTGCGGTAAGACCATATGTTTCTTCTATAAACAATTACAAATATCATTAACCATACTAACAAAAAGCAGTCATTACCGATGACCTCGCGTGGTCAAGTTCAATCCTAATTCATTCCTGATGGCTCCAACCATGGCCAAGAATATGACATAAAAATTAACATACAAACAGAATATGTATAATGACCACACGGTCACTAAGGTCATGGTTTTGTAGGATTTTACCCATTATCTACATTTTCTGATAATATGCAAACACAAACTTAAAGGTAAGACAAATAGAGTTGAAAATCCCATGTGGTTTTCTCAAATATTTTTGACTTTCTTGGGTCGGAAAGTTGGAGTGACACACAATAGATATTTTTTCACTACATAGGTAAGTTTACATTCTCAAAACGAAATGTTTACAAGACATTTTTTTTTGTTAAATACGTTTTTGTGTTTATTAAAGTTATTTGTTTTGAATACAACTAAGTAAAACTTAGTCATATTTTGAGTACGTTAATTGGTTATTTTCGTAAGAACTAGTGAACAAATATAATAAGTACGTTTACAGTATACAGCCTGTTTCAAAAAGTCGAAATAATAATTCAGAGTTATGGTCAGACCAACCAGATCTATGTACTTACGTACTAGAGAAGACGCCACATACCACAGTTGTGTTCTGTTCATCATATGCTATCACTGTTAACCTCACATTAGTCATTTGCTAGCAATACGCGCATTAAACACTCCACAATTCATTAAAGAAAACACTGTCAAATTAGTCAAAAATGCCTTGGTGTGTGTTGAGATACTGCACTAGTAATTTAAAGAACAAAGCAAAATATGAAGGAATACCTTTCCATCGGTAAGTAACTAGATTTCATTGATTGAAAATTAAATACGGATTGCAAAATTTCGGCTGCCATAATGAATGAAATGAGTGAATGATCTGTCAACCGATGGAATGATTCGTCATAGACTAACAAAACAGAAGTGAAATGTAGACATCATAAATATGCCTACATTTCACTTTCTTCATGGAAGCACCGAAAAACTATTTGTTTGCTACTTAGTTACTAATGTTTGTAAAACGTTTAAAAATGTTTAAGTTTTATAATTTTTATCTACATATGCTATAAATGCTTTACAAACGTTTCCTAAAATCCTATAAATCCTTTATAAAATTAAGTCATATCTCGTAACGTCTCACTAGGACCTCCGAGGGCTCAAAAATTTTGTATGTGGGGGGCTGTACCCCTACAAGTGCCCCGCGCAACTTGAAACTGCTATCAGATTTAGGATCAAGGATCCACTTACACATTTTTGATGTTTTATTATGTTTGTCCCTAAAAATCTGTTTCCGCGTAACTAATACGCGGCTAAATCGATTTTGATAAATAAATAACTATAAGCCGACTACAAATCTTCATATATGTAATCTAAATAAACATATGTAATTTAGACCCAATACCTACGTATATGATTATATAATACATAAAATACAGAGATAGCTAACAAAGAAAAAAAAACAAAAAGTTATACAAGTACAAGAAAACACTTTCTTCTAGTGCAAAACATTATGTAAATAAATTAAATAAGAATAATGAAAGGTTACCAAAGAAACAGATATATGCAGTTTCACTTACCTTTATAAATATGATAGTCGTGAGTCTACAATCTAAAAATCTACACAACCATACAACCATCCATACACCCATCCGTACAGGGTATCCGTACATCCAGCCATACTTACCAACATTCGCATTAATTAAAATATATGAAGGATTTAATTTAAACCACGTACTCGTAGGTATGTAAAAATATTGACCTTTCTGTACTACTCTCGTGTTTAGTCTATATTACCAAAAAGGACATGGCCGTGTTTGAAGACGTCAAGTCTATATATTCATGTCAATGGGTCAGACCTTGATTTTGAATAATAGTTGCATTCAACATAGGAATTCCACCAGCCTCTTAGGCACTCTAGCCTGCGAGCGCAAAGGATTTGGGGTCCATTTTTATTAGATGTTATCATTTATATTTAATTTAGTTTTATATTCAATGACGTACTTAGTTTAATTAATTATTGAAAGAATTATTATGCACTGATTTTGTCAATAAGTTTAAGGATTATTTCACCTCTGTATAACGTCGGTAAAGTATATAGAAAGTATTTAAGGTCCGTCAACGTTCAATAAATATCTCACACGTTTTTCTCCTAAGCAGCTGTTAAAATGGTATCGAATTAAAATCAATTCGCAACTCGATACATCGTTATCTTCAGACAGATCTTGATTGTATCGAGTAAATGTCGAACATCTATGGCAGCGGTTTCCAAACTTTACAGGTAGCTGTTTGAATAGATTGAACAGTATATTGAAATTTTGTACTTTTTTATCCTAAAGGGATTAACTCACTAGGTGGCAAGGTCTAAAAGTCACGTATAGTATAAATAGCAATTTTTTTCTACTTGAACGCTCTCTTGTATTGAAGACTGCCATTATGGAGGAAAATGTATATGGATATGAATGTCATGTCCTACTGTTATAATATCTAGTAAAAATTCTGTCGTGCCGGCGATGTTTTATTCATCTTTACAACCTAATAAAAGGGGATTTGCCTATAATCACCAAGTTGAGTAGGTGAGTTGGTAAATTAATCGCAGTATGAAGTCTTTGTACAGAGGACGGTACTGTTTTGTAGCTATGTATTCGGAAACTACCCAGGTTTAAAAGAATTTTTGTCACCAAAACTTTGAGAATCACTGCTGCATAATAGTGAGAACAACGAATTTGAATGACAATTACATGCCTTTTGGGTTCTGAATGGGCAATGGCATTATTAGTTGCAGCCATTGTGCAAAATTACCGGCTAAAGCAAATATTTTGACAAGCCCGAGTAGTATTGAGTTACTAAGATGGCCGCTGGAATAACAGTGACAATGTGAATAGGCTAAAATTGCATTAAAGGCTTTTGTGACATTTCGAAATGCTTTTATGGAAGTTTTTTGCATATTGAATTCAAGAATTTGCCTTTCTTAGGCGGCAGCTAACTAAACTATTAGATATAAATAACGTCTAATAAAATATATTAAAACTATTTTAAGGGTGAATGTAGTCTATAATACTGAATAACTTTGCCCAAGGAACGTTGAAGTAGAGAGCATAGAGGCAAACATTTTATTTATGCATTGATCAGTGCTTAGATTAAAAGCTTTTTTTTTTTTTCAATAGACATAAAATCTTCTTTTACTCTCACTCTCACCAAAAATTTACAACCTGCAATGTTTCTTGGAAAGCGTCAAGGATGTGATGGATGTAAGGAAAGTTATGACACAATCCAACATTTAAACATACTTGATCACCAGCCAAAACCGACAAAAACGTTAATCTTTTTCGCAAACAGAGAAAGTCAACCACTGACCAATATACTAACCAAACCATCATACCTTGACATATAAAAATACTTAATACCTACACAAAAAGGTGTAACTCTTTAAAACTCACTCTTTAAATTTGTTACTGGCATAAATGACTGGCGCTTCAACTGTTGAAACATCAGATTCCAAAATAAAAAGTAAAACAATGGACGCGCGGCCCGAATCGCAAATGACTGGCTGGTGTGGGACGCCATGTGGGCTGGAGGTCGGCTCGTACTCATACGTTCTAAATTTGAATTTGTATTTAGAAGCTGTTGACTTGTAAAATTAGCCTGTCTATTTAACCTATGGTAATAAAGTGTAGGCTTGTCTATGGGCTTCATTTGCCTGAGAGAAAACAATTTGGGTTTATTTAAATTTATGTATGTAAACTTCGCTAAGATAGGATGTAAGTTAAACTCTTAGACAGTTTATTTTTAGTTGAAACTCGTAAGTTTTAGTTAGTAACTAATTTATAAAATTCAAAAACAATGTCACTCATAAGTAAATTTTGACACAACAGAAACACTATAGGTAAATATAAGGGTCAAATACGAATAATGAACAAAACAATACGTAATAATAGGCTTACCAATTATGCTTTACATAAACATATCTTACGTTTATTATCCCAACAATGAATTAATTTGCTGCATATCAAAACCCGTTTTCGAAGGATAACGTGTGTGGCAATCACTCTATTGACAAATGCAAAACGTACCGTCTTGGACACGACGGTAATTGCATGTATTGGACAAAGATGGATGGAGTCGTTTTTATTTATTTTTATAATATTTCATACTTTTTTTCAGCTTTAGTTTTGACTATAGCAGAAAGAGCCTTTTGGGTCTTGCGACTCTAAGTAGACAGAGCCAAAGACCTTTTTTAGCGTGATGGTAGGCGAGAAGGCGGAAAGAAGAATCAAATTAGTGATGAAAAAAAACATGCGGCTAGCATCACGCGGCTGGTATCATGCGGCTGGCATCATGCTGCATCGCCTACCCATTCACTCGATCGGTTTTTTGATCTGCGCGAGAAGAGAAGCAGCTGGTAAATTCTAAGTTTTTCTTTTCTACCAGACCAGCATGGAAAATATACTTGTAAATTTGATCTTAAAAAAATTAAATAATTTTTTTACATGACCGACTCCACAGTTTTTGTAGGTACCTGACCGCAAGAGTGAAGCAACATTTGGCCAGACCACGAATCGCCGACATTGTTTGACACGGATATACTTGGATAATACAAAATATATTCCATTCTTTGATAAATTTATCTGTAGATGCAGCCATCGCTTTAAAAATAAAAAATATGATAATAAAATAAAAAATAAATAAAAACTTCCAAACAAACAAGTGCTAGCACTGATATCCCAAAATTTGTTTGAAATTGAACTCTTTACTGAAACATTCCCGAAAAGGCTATAAAAAATACTAACTGGTGTTTTCATAATAAAAAAATTGTTTTTTCTGTCAATTGTGTAAAAAAGTCTGCACTACTTAAGACGGTAACATAATAACTATATGACTAATTTAGGAGAACAGATTTTTATTGAATAATAATGATAGAAAGATATTACCGTCAATCATTTGGTCACGATCGAATTTTAGTATGAGAAGTCAAAACATTTTTATCTGTCAATCCCAATTTTCTTTAGGAATTTTGACTGACTTTGAAATAAAAATATGCGCACAGAAAAAAATCTATTTTATTCATCGAATTAATATGTATCTACTACAGTATGTCCATGGTTGAGGTCGTATTTTTATCATCGTCATCATCAGGTTTTTATTAGGGTTCCGTACCTGAAGGGTACAAACTCAAGACTCCGCTGTCTGTCCGTCTGTCTGTCCGTCTGTAACAGGGCTCTATTTCTTAAACTGTAATAGCTAGACACTTGAAATTTTCACCGATTATATATAACTGTGGCCGCTATAACAACGAATACAAAAAATAAATATTAGTTGAAAATTAAAGGGGTTGTCATACAAGAAATGTGTTTTTTCAGCGTTTTTAACTTAATCTTTATAATGGCATTAACTAGATACTTGAAATTTTCACAGATTATGTATTACTATAGCTTCTATAACAACAAATACTAAAAATAAGAAAAAGTTAAAAATTAAAGGGGGTCGTCATACAAAAAACGTGTTTCTTCAGCGTTTTAAAACATTGTACGGTGGTACGGAACCCTTCATGTACTAGTCCGACTCGCACTTGCCCGTTTATTAGTCTCCACTGCAGGAGCACGACCCTCTCTGTACTACCAGAGCCATATACAATACATACATAGCTAGGAGCGGTCAGAGGATTTCGCCTACACTCTCCACGCTGGCCAAACGAGTTGGAGAGGTCTCATGGATGTTTATAAGCTTTGTTTAGCTTGTGTTTCCAAAAATTTTGAGGCCAAGCGGAACAAAAATATAGTTATTTATTAGTTAAAGATTAATGATTTGTCTGAAACGCGTATCTTGAGAAAATATTCCATCATTGATTCCATTATCTCATTATCCAATGTTGGTTTGGTCATCACAATACCCTGGAAATAAAGACGTTTAACAATTGTTCCTATTTATTTTTTAAGCTGGCAACATCTGTGAAATGTGAAATTTCGAGTTGCATTTGTATTGTGTCCATAATCGTGACTCTATCAACTGTTATTGGTTCTCAGTGCACTTAAATGTTAAAAAGTAGCAATTTGGTAATTCAATAAGTCTCATGCTGGTCTGGGAGAAATGGGAAGACAAAACGAAGAATTCAGTGGTTCTAGTCAATTAATCAAAGAATCAAATATTTATTCAGTAATGAATGAATGAATGAATGAATGAATGAAAAACTCTTTATTGCACCTAAAAAATAAATAAAAAATTTACAACAAACAAATTTTAAATATATATACGTATTTAGGACTTTGCAGACACTTTTACACGTTAAAAAGTTTAGTGTACATTACGTATAATTTTTATTTATATTTTGTTTGTATTTGACGACCAGTGGCTAGCAACTCTTTTCTATTTATCCGTTTTCCACCACACGTCAATCATGACGCTGAAAGAGGCCTTAGAGTCTTATGGTCCTGTGGCCTGTATTTGTTTATTTATTTTACTGTGATAAAAACGATTTACACCAATTACATTTATCACACATTACAATTAAATATACGTACATGCATTACAATCTATTATTATCAAAAATTAATCAATATAAAAATTAAATATAAAAAGAAATAATAATTAAAATAAGTCAAAATACATGTTTGTCCGTCCGTACTAAATGTCACTTATTCACTATCATCGCTATCAGCAGTTTTGTTGTTAAACCACTGGTCACACAGATTTTCACAATAAGTCAATATAGCCTTTACAATGGTTGACCAGTTGTCAAAACAAAAATCAAAGTTAGTGTTGGCGCGACGTAGTGCATTGAGGTTGTCCAGCGGTCGTACTTATGGTGACATCGCGCGCGATGTCGTGTGGCCCCTGTCAACATGGAAGATGTCATGAGGCCGGCTACGACCATGTCTATCCACTGGGATCTCGAGTTCGTTAGGCACAAACAGCGCGCACAAAAGATTGTGTAAAAGAAGACAGTCGACGGAACCTCTTAGAACCTTGAGGCAAATGGTGAGTTGTTGTACCATTCTTCGCACCTCCAATGAGTTATATCCCAGGTGACCGAGCAAGAACTTAGTTGGGTACAAGTATGGGTAATAGCCATATGATTTTTTGTATATTCGATAAGGAATATAAACGTGATCAATATCAATTTCAATATATGTCAAATTCAAGTGCAAAAATTACAATTAGCATCATAAAATTTGGAGTAGCATCGTGGGGTGCTGAGGCCAAAAATTTTGTAAAACCTGTTTTACAAAATTTTTGGGCCTCTTGAGTGCAATTCTGTTGCCAAAGAGCTGACAGTTTTTTCGCCTAGCGGATTAACTTAGCTAGGGGAAATGCTGCCAGCATTTCAAAAATTCTATTTTTTTTTTAATTTTAAGATTAGTTTTCAGTTTAAGATAGTAGGTATACGAGTACTTTAGTTACCTACGTTTTTAAATTGTCCTGAGTCTTGGGTGATTATCTATATAATTATTTATCATAAAATATAGTATCATTGTGTCGGCCTTGCCGCCCTAGGTTCTGTCTGCCCCGTTACGGATAAAGACGTCATAGTGTATGTATATGTATATGTTGTGTCAGTACAGTATCCTATAACACCAAGTTTAAAACTTACTTTGGGGATACCTTAATCCGTATAATTTGACCAAAAAATATATGTATTTTTAAAGTACCTATGGGAATTTTTGTTTAATAATTTGTTCTTATAAGTTTATTCAATTAGAAGAATGATGTATGTATGTAATATTAATACACTTAAATGAATAAATAATTATAATAAAGGTCATAAACTCAAAACGTATAACTATACCTGTATATCTTTCCACGTTGACCATATGTCCGTGCGGTTGGTTCATAATATCTGTATAACCAAGTTTACATCATTTAAACTAACAAGTTAAGACTGAGTGACACGAAATTTGTTGTATGCTATCGATATATCAGTAGTCACTCAAATAAACTCTACCTATTCTCAAAACAAGCTTATCTTTTACTATATTTAGGCGAGTTCTTTTTAAAAAATTTAAGTGATCGTCGTAAACCTTATAATAAACATACTTTACACAATTTTTACATATATATATATATATATATTCGCTAGTTTTCAATGAGTTTAATCAAATAAGTAGATAATATGTTATACAAACATCAGAACATAAATTTTGTTTTGTTAAATAAAGTTTAAATAAGTAAATAAATAAATCATCAATGAGACCTCTCCAACCCGTCTGGCCAGCGTGGCGAGTGTAGGCCAAATCCTTTGACTGCTCTGGCTAATAAATGGCTCTGGTAGTACAGAGAGGATCATGTTCCTGCAGTGGAGACTAAAAAAAACAGGACCTGCTGATGATGATGATGATAAATTTTGTAAAGGTTTGTAAGGTTTCTTTTACTATTTAAAAAAAAAAATATGTTTATTAGGTAACTATTTCAATTACAAGCTTTTGTTGCTGGAGCCTCCTTTTGAGGAAAAAGTATGCTTGTGTCAGGAGACTCCGCTCTTTCTTATCTCTACTATTAAATAGCAAAACGTAACATCAAAGTTTTTAACATAATTTATTCTGCAATAAACTGTTTTCTCGAAACAGGCAGCGAACTGTGGAACCTAATTATCAATCGAAAAGTACATCTCTGGGCCAACCAGCGGTGTATGATACTGCACCATAGCGGACATAGGCTAACAGCTGACGCTGCGGCTTATGCGACAGTTTTATACAACGTAGAAGGGACATACCCGTAATAAATCGAACCACAGCCTATACTAGATCATTATAGTATAATGAAATAAAAATAACAGCCAAAGAACAAAAAAAAATTTCAGCATTTCCATACAAAAGTGTGCAGCCGCTCGGCCGATTTGTATGGGAATGTCAATTTTTTTTTTGGTTTTTCTATTGTTATTTTAATTTCATTATATGTACTATAATGATCTAGTATATAGCCTGTGGTTCGATTTATTACGGGTATGTCCCTTCCACTTTTTATAAATATCGTGTGGCCATTTCGCGCGGAGATAATAATGCATTATTTTTCGCTAGCAACAGAAAACTATCAATGTGCGTGATAAAATTAGAAAAAAAATTGCTGCTTTAGTAAAAAATCCTCGCTCTTTGGCGGACTCGCTGGTTATTTTCCCAACGTGGCGTCTTTGATTTCTTACTCTTCGTATTCGTGAGCTTTTCATGCAGATTAAGTATTTAAGTAGCTTTCACCCTGCGGTTTGGTTTTTGGCAACGCGACAACTGTTCGACTTGGGGGTCCTTTCAAATTGCTTATTTATACAATGACCAAGGAGGCCAGTCGTATGATTATTTAATAAACGTGGTTTTGAAGATACGTCTTATGATGACATGAATGTAGTCTTTTACGTACAAGTGTGGTATTTCAGACTTTATATTTTAACAACAAAGGAAACTAAATAATTTTTAATTATTTTATTGGTTGTTTGTCTGATTTCATGCTGGTTTGGAAGAAAAGGAAAAGCTAAAAATGTACCAGATGCTTCTCTTTCCGCGCAGATCCTAAAAGGCGATTGAGGTCATAATCATGTTATAAGCGATGCGGCTAGCAACGTATCAATATTTTGATTCCTTTTTCCATCTGCTCGCCTGCTATCACGCTTTGAGGGCCTTTGGCTCTTGTGACCTTTGGGTCTTGTGGGCCCTGGATTCTGTCTACTTATAGCCACAAGATCCAACATGCTCTGTTTTTCCCATTATTCCCGTAATCCGAGCGTAAGAAATCTAATAATCTTACTGTTTCGTTTAGGCACCAAGTTCCCTTCAAAGATACTCGAATTATGAGAAAATTTCTTAATTGGGTATTGCAAAATAAACCAGTAGTTTAATTTTCATGTACAGTAGTGTCTAATCGGTTAGTTATAACGAGTATTAATTTGCGTTTGTGAGTATTTATGGCTAAAAGGCGTTGATTGTTTATATTCGTGCAATCGCAGTGCGTTGGCGGAGGATCACGATACAGTTGCCGAGAATATTGTTATTTAAATAAAGAAGAGAAATCAAAAAAAGATTTTTTAAATTAAGTTTATTAACGGAGAAGTTTTTAAATAAGGAGTCATGTCGTATTAAGTGACCAATCATTTTCCCTCTCCTATTTTCTATTTCGCCCAACAGTCTTCTTTTCTCTCCTACTATTTCTAATACTTCCTCATTACTAGAAGGAAAGATAAAAGGTAGAAGATGTCCAGAACGACCAAAAAAGAGCTATGTAGACCAACTGAAAGAAAAGCAGGGGTTATGTTGTATCAAGCACTCATAAGTAAACCGAGAAGTTTGGCGCATACTCCACCGACAAGAGCCACTAAGCTCTTAAATAAGAAGAAGAAACGGAGAGGTTATTAATGAACATACTTAACTGTGTTTGATTTCGTACAATATTTTTTACGAAACAACAAATAGCATTAAAAATAAATCTTTTTCTGAAAACAGCAAGAAAAATGGTTATTAAATGAAGCAGTAATTAGCATTTCAAATATTAGAAAGTAGAAAAGTTGGAGCGTGGTGGGGATATATCGCTATATACATCGCAGTGACGTCATATTTCTAATTGTGCATCCTTTTTAAGGTTCCGTACCCGAAGGGTGCAAACGGGACCCTATTACTGAGACTCCGCTGTCTGTCCGTCTGTCCGTCGGTCTGTCTGTCTATCACAGGGCTCTATCTCTTGAACTGTAATAGATAGACACCTAAAATGTTCACCGATTATGTATTACTATAACCACTATAACAACAAATACTAAAAATAAGAAAGTTAATAATTGAAGGGGGTTGTCATTCAAGGAACGTGTTTCTTCAGCGTTTTAAAACATTATACGGTGGTACGGAACCCTTCATGTACGAGTCCGACTCGCACTTGTCCGTTTATTCTTTAATTTAACAGTTTCCACCAGATTTTAACTTATAAGTTACTTACTTATTGTTGTTTAGGTTTCAGATTATATTACTTTTGATAAGAATAATAAATAAAAAATTTAGTCAAGTATCGAATTTGCTCCCAGATCAACACGGATTTATAATAACAAACTTGCACCAAACTGTACCTCAAATCGAGCAGATCTTTGCTATCCTACGCAGGCAGTGGGCAGGCGGGCATTTAGCAACGTCTCATCAGCTCCCATTAATTACACGCTGGTTACCTCTCATTATAACAGACAAAACCAATTATCCATTGCATAATACTCAATGATGGATGATAGCGTTTTAAATTTTTATTGTGACTGTACTTTTTGTTGTGAAATGTGAAACAAAAGGTGAGATTTTTCATTTTGGGTTATTGGAAGGAGACTGTCTCACGATTTAAAAATTAATGTTATAGAATGAGCCAACGAAATTAGGTTAAAATTGAAGCGGTGGTGGACTAGTGTTTTAGGCACTGGCTGGCCGTGCGTCTGTGAAACACGAGTTCGTTTCTTATTAGGCGCGACTTGTTCCTCTGAATTTTTACTTAAATACAGTAATTTTTAACTACAACTACTATCTTTTGGTGGGGAAAAAACGTCGTGAGGAAATCTGCACACTAGTCCACTAGTCGAGCTAATGAGACTAATAGATCTTTTTAAGTTCGAACCTGTGATTCATCGTTATAAAAATGTCGCGAATTTATGTGAATTCGAAAAAGAAACTGTTGGATATTTCATTTTATTTTATTATATTTCATTAAATCTCGTTTTTTTTTAATTTATTTTTTTATTTATTAAGGAACATAAACAGTTACTTTTTTATCTTATATTAATAACAGTTACATTAATAAGTCTTAAATAACTAAATATAGATACGTATTATGCAATGGTAATAACCCACTACGTTATTCACAGGTTGAACTTATGGATAGAGTTATAAACATTAGAAAGAACTATGGAGTACTATCGCGGGCTCATACACGCATATTTTTGTTTGTAAATGAAGGACAAGGCAAGCGCAGCGTGGGTCGTCCGTTGGCAAGAGCAAGACGACATCAGAAAATTCGCGGGTCGAATGTGGACGAGAGTAGCTCAGGACCGTGGTAAATGGCATTCATTGAGAGAGGCCTATTCCCAGCAGTGGGAGGTTCAAGGCTGTGAATGATGATGATGATGAAATGAAGGACTGAACTGCTCATAATTGCAATTATTTAAATTGAATTGCCGTGTGGTTCCTGGCACAGCAGAATAGGACCACTCCATCTTTCCGTGGATGTCGTAGAAGGCGACTTAAGAAACACAAGTTAAACAAAGCTCATAAACATCATTGAGACCTCTCCAACCCGTCTGGCCAGCGTTGAGAGTGTAGGCTAAAACCTCTGACTACTCTGGCTACGTATGGTTCTGGTAGTACAGAGAGGGTCGTGCTCCTGTGGTAGTGGAGACTAAAAAAGACCTGATGATGATGGTGAAATTGAAAAGAACCTTGTACAAAAGGTTGTGATTACAGTCTTATCACAGTTGTTTGTTTATTTATTTATATATAACTCTTTATTGTTCCAAAATTGAAGGTTCCAAAGTAATAAAACATACTTTTAACAAATGGCGGACTTAATGCTAAGAGCATTTTTCTCCCAGTCAACCTAAGGGATAAACATACTACTTCGTATGAAGTTACTGCATATGAAGGTCCCAAAATCTTGTATACCTATTAAAATTAAAATAAAACAAGATTACATAAAGTTACAAACATTGAATGGGGTCTATGAATGACCTATTCAACGTGACGTAGCAAATAAAGGGTTATTCATATCTACAGAAAGTTTGACGTGACATGACAGGAGCGGAAGTGTTGGCGTTTGATGGTCGATGTACAAGTTATCTTTAGGGAGTGATCGGAACATTGCGGAAATATTGGTGAGGTTTGATTGGTAACAAAAAACCTGTGGATGGACGCCCATGAATTTAAAAGCAAAAATACAATGAAATACTAAATCGACTGCCTCCGTGGTCCAGTGGTCAAGGCGTTTGCCTTGTGATCCGGAGGTCATGGGTTCAAATCCCACTGGAAAGCATACTTTGTGAAAAGTTGTTTTCAGTCTGTTTAGGATATTGCAGGCTTGAATCACCTGATTATCCGAAACAAAGATGATTCCGTGCTTCGGAAGGCACGTAAAGCCGTTGGTCCCGAACGCTATCTAGCGTTCGTTCCTATCCTAGAATTGGTTCTGGTCTACCCTTTGGGTTGCGGAGGTCAGACGGCAGTCGCTCTGTGTAAAAACCAGTAACCTCGTCAAATCGCCTTGGTTAGGTAGCGGACCCCGGGCTCTGAAGCGTAACCGCTGACATCACGCTAAAACTGAATCTGCGGCCCTTGGCTTGGCTCTATCTACTTAGAGCAGCATGACCTAAAAAGATTTTTTTCCCCATTAGGTGCAGATAGATAAAGATTTGGTAGTATACATGTATGTATATGTATTACAAAGTATAGGTATTTGTTATATATTAATGATTCTACATAATTACTTGACAAGCGTGCTAATTTTTGAAACTATTATTAGCGATAGTTAACGAAATATTAGGACGATTTCTAGATGAAGACCATTCATAAAGAAATGCTCACTAAAAACGACACTTTTAACTACAATTAATCATTGTGTCATAAATTAAAATTTATTAGTTTTTTTTACATCCCGGCTCGCGTCTATGATAGGACCCTAAAAGGCGTGTCCACGAAACAGTACAATCATCGTCACAAGTCACAACAAACCCGAGGTTTGACATTTCTTGTCCACATTAGCATACTGGCCAGTGCCGTAAACTAAAAAGAGTGCAGAACTAAACTATTTGAAGTTAACTAGCACAAGGCAAAAGATGGCAAGGCATGGAGACTAAAAAGACCTGATGATGATGAGGCAAAATAGATCTGGAACATTTGATCTCCTCCTCGCTTGACGAACTCCGTGGCGTAATAATGATCAACACGCCATCTGCTAATCCGGAGGTTTTGGGTTCGATCCCCAGTCAGGGCATGTTGGAAAATGGCCTTTTTACGTAGTTTAGACGTAGATTACGCGTAGACGCTTGAAATATTTACAGTATATTCGACTTTCAAGCGTTCAACCTTAATAACTTTTGAACGGCTAAACCTATTTTCATTAAACAAGCTAAGAACCATCTCGACAGACCAGATTTTCGATTGTAAATACCGCATTGAAATTGGTCTACTTATTCGTTTAGGAACTACGATGCCACAGACAGACACACAGACACGTCAAACTTATAACACTCCTCTTTTTCGTCGGTAGTTAACAAATATTTCGCAAAAACAAACCTCGAATCGTTCTATTTACTTCAAGCAAAAAGTTTTAAGTAAAGAATCAGAGTTGTGTAACTAACTTTATACTAAACATCCTTCTCAAACTTCTTTATTTTGTGTGAGTGTGGACTCTTTGTATCAAAATGTACGGACAGACAGCCTTTCACTGTCCATTTACTTATTATAATATGTAAATTCGTAGATTTGCTTTTTCATCTCAGAATATATTTGAGTGCATTGTCGTGTGCGCATTTATTAAAACCATTGTTGGGTGGTTGTCCAGTTAATTTGGACTATAATAGGCACTTGTTTGAATAATTAAAGGTCTAAGTTTTTTTATTTAATTTCAGATCACCGCAGTATTTTTTTTACATCATTGCTATCGTAAGCTCACACATCTTTTAAGTTAATCTCAGTACCTACCAAATAAGGCCTATATCTATGTATATTTAAGAGCATTATGCTATTGTCGGTGGAGTATGAATTCCCTTCCATTTGTCTCTCTCATCCGCCAGCTGTTCTTCATCTGTTTCATGAAGCTATGTCTCGGTGTAATAAGTACCTATTACATGTAATTTTTTTAATACTGAAATAAATATTTTTGTTTTTTTTTTAATAAAGGAATAAAAACAATATCGTAACAATGTACGAGTACATACTTTTGTCTTAGTTCCACGGGTGTTTTCAATACTATACAGATTCACCACGCTCTACTTATGTGTTTTGATCAAGTAGTTGTTATGTGGAACTCCCGCCAAAATCTAATTTTTTTAATAGCCTCTCGATGTGTCCCACTGCTGCGCAAAGGTCTTACTTTTTCCACTAAACCCTATACCTAATACTCTTACTGTCTTCTATGAAGAGTATTACATACAGAACGGAATCTCCTAAGGTTCCGCGCAATATGCGTCCCCGTTCTCCGTCCCCACACCTCTCCCGCGTTCTCGCCTTGTCGAGGAGCGAGAGCGGGCGAACACACACGCATGGACGTGTGCACGGCGGCACAAGAACGGGCAGAGGTGCGGGGAAGGGGAGCGGGGATGCATATTGCGCGTACCTTAGGACATTCCGTTCTGTATGTAATACACTTACTGTCTTCTGTGCCCTATTCATATCAGTCTGCTACCATTGTTTCTATTCATGAAGCTGTTGATGTCGTCACGCGATAGCGTAGGAGGGAGACCACGAAGGAGATGTCCTTCGTGGTCCTACGCCTGCTCCCTTCTGGTACCCATAGGGTTGCATTCCGGGCCTATCTCTCTGAATGCACATGCCCCGTCCAGTCCCACTTATCTTGATACCGTCATCGACATCTCCAGCCCTAGAACGCAGATCACTTTTACGTACCCTATCAACTCTTTGTACACCTAGTATATTACGTTCCATGGCTCGCTAGCATACCTTCAATCCGGACTTCTGACTTTCAGAATCAAAATTCTAGAATATACCAATAAAAGAGATGCACTTAAACAGGTTTTAGCAGGAGAATAATTAATTCTTTATTATTGTTACGATCGAACTAATTCTAGAATTGTTATTTATATTTCATAAATAAATAGTTTGTAGATGATTGAATGATATCGAAACTGATTGACACTTCATCAATTCATTACTACTGGCCAATGATAAATCTACGCAGAACATTAAACAACTAAAATTAAAACAATTAATCGTCAAACGCCTACGCACAATACAAACAAAAAAGCAATCCAAATATGCATGAATGGGCCAGCGGTACGATGGTGTATTCCCGTTAGGACCACTATTTCTAACTCTTTTCCGTACAAGCACATATCTGTTCATGACTAGACTCTTCCTCTACCAGTAAATGGAGGATTTGCCAATAATCGGCTAAAAAGTTTGTTCCATGCTGGTCTGGGGTCGTGGTCTCTTACTATGGGTCTCATAAGAAGGCTCAAGGTCGCTCAATGCGCTATGGAGAGGGCTATGCTTGGTGTTGGGTCAGAAATGAGGAAATTCGTAGGATAACAAAAGTCACTGACATAGCCCAGTGGATAAGCTCGTTGAAGTGGCAGTGCGCGAGAAACATAGTGCGACGAACCGATGGCCAATGGAGCAAAAAGGTTCTCGAATGGTGACCACGTACTGGCAAGCGAAACATAGGACTAAGGTTGTCAGACGACCTGACCAAGGTCGCTGGAAAGCGCTGGATGCAGGCCTTTCTCGGTCATTTTGGAAATCCTTGGGAGAGTTCTATGTCCAGCAGTGGACGTTATGCGGCCGAAATGATGATGATGGTCTAGGAGAGAAGAAAAACTTAGAATGTACCAGCTGCTTTTCTTCCCGCGCAGATCGTTAAAGCCGATCGAGGGTATGGCCGAGAATCTAAATCATATTGATAGGCGATGCAGCTAGCAACCTATCACTATTTTGATTCTCTCTTTCAAAATTCATGTGGCCTTTGGATCTTACGGTCCTGAGTCCTGGGTAGGCCCCGTTAGGGATGAAGACGTATTAATGTATAATTCGAGATCGCATTAGATGATGTTATGTACAGTCATTCAGTCTTCACATCAACATTTTATTTATTTAAACATATCGGAAAATACGAATACCTAAAATCTATTCACCTTGACAGTGCCACCTGTATAATGAAGTATTTTTGTCAATCATAAATGTTTAAATCTGACGTTGTCTTACTACTTACAACATCCATATTTTTCTACGCCTTTATTGAATAGCCTCACCCAAAGCACATAATACATAAGAGTCAAACAGAATGGAATCTCACAGCGTCTCCCGCAAATTGGCGTCCCCGCACCTCTCCCCCGCACTTTGTGAGCCTTTGACAGCTCCAAACCAGGGTTTAGTTACTAGCCGCACGCAATTCGCGACTTCTCTGGTCTTGAGAACTGTCAATCAATAGTAACCATCATGGTGAGAAGATGCGCATATAATAATTGTTTATCCACCGATTACAACAAAGAACACATATTTCATAGATTTCCAAATGATGAAAACCGGTAGCAAAGCAACAATATAATTTCACGTTATTACCCAGCAACCATCTTGATATATATACCCTTCTCGCTTTCTCACATTGGCGGGAGATACACAAGAGCGAGAGGGATTATCAATCGACAGCAGTTTAACCAGTAAAAATACATAGGCTCCTCGCTCACAGTTAATCACATACACGCAGATACCAAGTAGATTTCCGCGGGTTATAATGTAGTGCTATAATGTCATTGTTGACAACTTGACAAGCCAGGCGTAGAAGCGTGATAAGATAAAAATTTGTTTATTTTTATTGAATTTATTCAAATAATTACCGTATAGTCGCCGAATATGCAAATTACTATATTACAATAGTGAATTTAGTGTATTTTGCGCGTTACATTATAAATGACTCAATAATAATCAGTAAAGTGAACTAGTGGTGAAATGGACAATGGACATAATAAAAAATATTTGTGAATTGATATTATGTAGCTGTTTCCGACTTTTCTGTAACATTTAATACATATAAAACAGAATATTTTTTACATCATAGTGTTCGCAAATCTCCCGGTATAGAAAGATATAATCGTAAATATGTCGAACTCGTTAGTAGGTAAGTATTAAATTAATTCTGCGGTGCGACCCTAAGTATAAAACTCACACATCGACGTGTGTACAGATAAATTGTTTCGTTTGTAGTAGTAGTAGGTATATATGTTACTCTTAATCAATGGAGAGTCATACCAGTGCCCAAAGTTAAATGAATTTGAATTGAAGGTGATTTATTTTTAGCACAAATTAAGACAGAATTATATTCCTTCCTTTTTTTTATATCATGATGGTAAGTGATTACCGCTGCCCATGGACAACTGCAACACCAGGGGTGTAACAAGAGCGTCACCGGCCTTTCAGGGCCCTCCCCAGAGGGGGGAGGGAGAGGGGGGCTCCGGCTCTCTCACTCACCGAACGAAGCATAGAAGCGGTGAAGCTACTACTCAGACGTCGATTTTCTGTGAGAGTGTGGTACTTCCCCGGACGAGCCGGCCCATTCATGCTACTAGCAAAACAGAGTTTTGCGGGTAGCGTGGCTCTACCACAAATAATGATCCTGATCATGTTGCCCAAACATCAAAATTACTGCAAAACAAAATGCTAAAATACATGTCTATAGAACAAAATAACTATGAAGGAAATTATTTAAAATAAAATACGAGTAATTTGCTTAAAAATCTAAAAGCCTACGAAGCAAAATGCCTAAAGTGCACATATTATACTATGCCAATGGTCTAAAATGAAATTTGCCATAGATCTGTCTCCGTAGATTTTGTTTCTTTTATAAGCTGCCAGTTTACATAGGACGTGACCGTACTTGGAGTGCCATTTTTGAAAGGCTTAGTCACTTAACGAATAGTTTTTTCATACAAAATACTGTTAATTACGTGACTCAGCATATCAAATATGGCACCACAGGACCCTTATTTTAAATGAGCTACGACAGACATACCTAGCTACGTGTCCACATTTCAGTATCATGCAACATTGAGCTTTACGAAATGATGTGATAATGTCTAATTTGGTTTTTCATAGAAATACGATGACTATCGTGTTATTTAATAGAATACTTTTAAGATCCCATGCAAGTCTTCCCGTGGATGTCGTAGAAGGCAACTTAGAAAATACAAGCTAAACAAAGCTTATAAACATCAATGAGACCTCTCCAACCTCTGGCTCTGGTAGTACAAAGAGGGTCGTGCTCCGGCAGTGGAGACTTAAAAGACCTGACGATGATGATGATGAATTTAAGAGCCCGACTCTTGTCTGTGTCATTGTATGGAAATTATGGCAATGGAAAACCACTTCATTTGGAGTGATTTGCTATTGCCTTCTCCTTGTCTTGTCTGTTATGTCTCGGAAATGAACGTAATTCCATGAAAGAAAAGGACAAGAAAAAGTAGGCTTTTAGAGGAATCAATCAGCGGTACCAAGTAAAGAACAACAGTGGTGTACCGTCCCGAGATAGGTGTTATTAGCGCGTGGGCCGGCCTGTCATCGGACGGTCATTGTGTGGCGTATGAGCCGAGATCACAGACTAGACTCAGTAATATTACTACATATAATTATTTGTATGCGAGTAAAGATTGCCGTCGTCGTTTACTGTTATGACAAGTTACTGTACACCGTTGCATAATTCAGTAGTGACGTAACGAATAAACACAAGTTTTTAGGGAAATTGAGTCATAATCAAAAGAACAAAGTCTGAATTATCTTAAAGTAATTTTGATTGATTATTTTTTTCCAGTGGATTTGACCAACTGGTTGTATATCCTCAAAAAGAAATAAATTAATAGAAAAAGATCTATGTCTCGAACAAATAAGCTGTTTCAAATTATTAATCATGGTAAGCCCAAAAAATGACATACCAAAATTATTAAAAAAAATGCAATTTAAGTATGTATCTAATACCCTCTCTCTATCTTGAAATTTTATCATCAGGTCTTTTTAGTCTCCACTGCAGGAGCACGACCCTCTCTGTACTACAGAGCCATACTTAGCCAGAGTAGCCAGAGGATTTGGCCTACACTCTCCACGCTAGCCAGACGGGTTGCAGAGGTCTTACTAATTGAACTTGTGATTCCTAAGTCGACATTCACGAGAAGACTTGTAGTGGTTCAGTCCTACTCGCCGGGAACCACACGGCACTTGAAGTTTAATAATACAATACAAAACCTTTATTGCACCAAATAAAAAACAATAAAAAATTACAATAAATAAGGTACAAGAGGCGGCCTTATCGCCGAAGCAATCTCTTACAGGCAACAATAAAGAGAAGGAGTGCGAAGTATATGAGTAAGATAACAGGTGGCGCAGTTAAATTAATATTAATTTAATATTTGTCCGATTGTTGTAATTAGTTAAAAGCGCGTGGGATACCCTATGATTCGAAGACCATTGCGAAATTTAAGACGTTACTGCTATTGCCAATGACACTGAATCATCCAATCGTTTTATAATGATTATCAGATATTGTTTATCAAAAGTTTAAAATGTATGACAAAGGAACACATTGCAACGGTAACCTATTAATTATTTACCCCGAATTTGTCACGAAAGGTAGGTTATGGTTGTGCAGTGACCATCACAGGAGCGAGCAAGCGAAGCGAGCGATGGTCGACCATCTTCTATTAACATTATCCAGATTTTTGCCCATTCCTTCGATTGCATTTTACGATCTGCGCGGGAAGAATAGCAACTTGTATAAGTATTATTCTTAATTTTTTTTCTTTCAGACCAGCATTGAAAAAACATTTAAAAAACCAATCTGAGTTAAGTTCTGATTATGAAACGGTTCATATCTACAATAATTACACAACTTCATCTTTCTACTCATGTCGCTGTCTTCAACGGATTTGCATTGAATGCTCGCCGGACACTCGCGCGTCTGTCATTACTGGCCCGCGGTGACGCCCGCAAATTATAAAGCTCGCGCCGCGATGTCGCTGCGCTCGCGCATGCCATCTAATAAATTAGCCTACCTACCTACCTAAGTATTTTTTGTGTGCTATTTTACTTATTTGTGATCTTTAGATATTTTGGATTATTTGTCACGCACAAAGTAATTGGTAATTAATTATTGTGTTTTTAAGTGACATAGTTGAGCAGTTTTGCATATAATGCTCGCTTGACATTCACGCGCATTATAAGCTCAATGTTTGCGCGTCTGTCATTACTGCTTTATGGCGACGCTCGTGAATTATTGTTTATGACTCGCGTCGCGGTGTCGCTGCGCTCGCGCATGCCATCATGAAATAAACGTACCTAAGCACTTTTGTGCGCTATAGTTTTTGTTGTTGATCGTATGTTTTTTATACAATTTTTTCAAGCACAAAATTATGAACAATGAATTTCTTATAATTTGGTGTTTGTTTTTAACAGTGACATAGTTGAGCAGTCTTGCATAGAATGCTCGCTGGACATTCGCACGTCTGTCATTACTGCCCCACGGTGACGCCCGCAAATTATTGTCTGTGGCACGAACTGTGATGTCACTGCGCTAACGCATGCCTTTATGAAATTAGCGTACCTAAGCCTTTCTGAGCGCTATGGTACTTGTTTGTGATTGTATGTTTTTTATATTATTTTGTCAAGCTCAAAATTGTGAACAATTAAATCTTATTTTTATATGGATTTTTAGGCATTCATTATGCAGTACTTAATAAGTACCTACTCAAATTAAATAATGAAGTAAGATTATTTAATAAATTCCTATTTATTATTTGTGTGTTAAACAGTGTCAAATTGAACAAATTTGCATTGAAAGCCCGCCGGACACTCGCGCGTCTGTCATTACTGCCCCGCGGTGACGCCTGCAAATTATTGTTTGTGGCTCGCGCCGTGGTGTCACTGCGCGTGCGCATGCCATCGTGAAATTAGCGTGAACAATTTTATGCGTTATCGTACTTTGATGGTATGCATGTGTATAATGTTGATATTATTTTGTCAAGTACAATATTTTTTTTTTATCATACAACGTGAAAGGAACATACTTGTAATAAATCAAGCCACGGTCTATATTAGATCATTATAGTAAAAAAAAAAATTTCGGCATTTCCATACAAAAGTGTGCAGCCGCCCGGGCGATTTGTATGGGATTGTCGATTTTTTTTAACCTTTTGGCTGTTATTTTAATTACATCAAACTTTAGTGATCTAGTATAATAATAGCCCGTGGTTCGATTTATTACGGGGATGTCCCTTCCACGTTGTATAACGTCTAACAAAATATACTGAAACAATTTTAAGAGAGAATTCAGTCCATGATACTGGACAACGTTCCCCAAGGAACATATATCGAAATATGAAAATATTTTTTTGCTTTCCATACAAACTTGGATCAGCTGATCGTACTTCTATGGGAGGCCAAGAATAATTTTTCATCTATGTTGTTCAGTATCATATACTGAAATCACCCCTAAAATAGTTTCAGTATATTTTGTTAGACCCGGTATAAGGGTAAGTTCTTACCCTTCTTGGATAAAGTACAATACAATACAAATTATCTTTATTGCACCATAATAATTCATAAAATAAAAATAACAAACACAAAAAAAATATTGGTACAAAGGCGGACTTATCGCTAGATGCGATCTCTTCCAGTCAACCTTTGGGTAGAGGAAAAATTAATAGTACGGAATAAGGTGGGCGCAGTATCTATACCTAATTATATACTTACATATTAATACTTATATATATACATACATAAGCTTATTATATAATACATATACGATACTAAAATATTTAAATGTATTTAGTGACACTTAACAGAACTGAGACTTACTGGCATAACGACAGATAATATTTATGGAGACGATTTTGGATTTGCTTTTTCTTCTAAATATTATTTTTTCCAAAATATAACAGTCATTCCTATTACCGATCCGAGTGTTAAAAATATTTGATATCGGCATTAAAACAAGAAATCTCACAATGAACGCATACCGTATGTATAGATCGAAAACCTATACGGTCAACGTAAAAACTCGTATTAAAAAGCCTTTTGTGCACCGGCCTTTGTCCATAGTTTTTTTCGAATTCCCACCCTCATTTGTGTTTTTTTTGCAACAAAAAACGGTTTTATAAGAACTCAAAAGAAACGATGCGAATAATTCCTCATGTTACGTTTTTTAGAGTTTTTTCTTTTTTTTCTACAACGCCCACGAAGGCCCTTATCGGTTTAATCTCCTTTTGATAGACCCTCTGATGGACCCAGCCTATTGTCCACTATTTTGAAAAATGCTCTATAGCAAATTCTATCTGACGAGGCAGTGATGATGATGAATAGGATAGCTCGGGTTAAATTTAATTTTACGTTGGATTAAATTATGGCTAAATTTAATGTTTGATTCACAAATACGGACGGTTTTTGAACTATCCAAAAGACAAATATTAAAGAAATAAAACTTTTTATTTGTGGTAGAGCCACGCTACCGGCAAAACTCAATTTTGCTAGTAGCATGAATGGGCCGGCTCGTTCGGGGAAGTACCACACTCTCACAGAAAATCGACATCTGAGTAGTAGCTTCACCGCTTCTATGCTTCGTTCGGTGAATGAGAGAGCTCCCTCAAGTCCAAGTAAAGTCGGAGGAAGCCAATCTATCGCGTAAAATACTTAAAACGACACATCTTAAACAGGTAGCCGTGCCGTCAATTTACGACAGTCCAGCCACAGCAAATTATCTCTCTTTTTGTGAAACCTCCGTGTATAAACATCAGTTTTAATCCCCGGACCCCGATACGATCGACACATGTTGCGCACTCTAATGAATTCGAGGACAAATCGGTGAAACATGGGCCATGGCGGTGTCGGAAAGGTTTTGGGAAAAAAAGTTTGTAATGATAAAATGGCGGTCTTGGTCGTGTTTACGAGGATTGGCAAGTTTGAATGTGAGGTGAAATGGGTGCAGCGGCAGTTGTATCGTTCAGGCGGCCAGCGTCCACTACGTCCTAATTAATTTTCTTCTAGTTATGAACAGTTCTGGATTCGACCACTTCTTGATAAGACCATTTCCTTTGGATTTGACCACTTCTTTGTATGTCTCTCCAGTGGATAAGAAGCGGGCAGCCGTTTCGAAATAAATATAAACACGACATTTAATAAATCTATATTTATAAGATAAAAACTATTGTTTTAAAAAATAAAACCGGCCAAATGCGAATTAAACTCGCGTGGAGAGGGTTCCGTACAATTGATTGAATTGTTTGTTATACGTTTTCCTGTAATCTACAAACAATGAACTATATATTGCATTTTTTTCAAAATTTTAGGCTTAGTAGTTTTGGAGATCAGGGGGGGGGAATGGTCAATTTTTATCTTCTTTCATGAATAAAATCAAAACTTTTTATTTTAGAATTATAACAAAAATATAGTTGAGATCCTCATAACGAGCCCTTTCATTTGATATATGACACAGTAAGTTTTGTAAAACTTTTTTTTTTCAATTTCCTAATTTGTCCCCCAAAAATGACCCTTATTAAAAAAAAAAATTAATTTGCACATGTGTGTTTGGGTCATAGGATTACACCATCCTACCAAATTTCACCTGATTCGGTCCAGAAGATTCGGAGCAAATTGGCTGTGACAGACAGACGCACGAGCGATCCTATAAGGGTTCCGTTTTTAGGGTTCCGTACCCGAAGGGTGCAATGGGACCCTATTACTGAGACTCCGCTGTATGTCTGTCCATCTGTCCGTCTCTCACAGGGCTCTATCTCTTGAACCGTAATAGCTAGACACCTGAAATTTTCACCGATTATGTATTGCTGTGGCCGTTATAACAACAAATACTAAAAATAAAAAAAAGTTGAAAATAAAGGGGGTCGTCATACAAAAAACGTGTTTTTTTCAGCGTTTTTAACTCGTTCTGTCACAGGGTTCTAACTCTTGAACCGTAATAGCTAGACACCTGAAATTTTCACCGATTATGTATTACTATGACCTCTATAAAAACAAATTCTAAAAATAAGATAAAGTTAATAATTAAAGGGGGTCGTCATACAAGAAACGTGTTTCTTCAGCGTTTTAAAACATTGTACGGTGGTACGGAACCCTACATGTACGAGTCCGACTTGCACTTGCCCGTTTATTTAATTTTTTGTATGGAACCCTAAAAATGTGCTTCCGCTTGTGTATAAAGTATTAAATAGTAAAGACATTGAAAAATGTCTAAAAATACATATATTAAATAAAACTGACTATACGAAGCTTCTTAACGTGCGAGCAGAGTAGAGAACAATATGTCACCACCCCTTTCCTCTTTGGCCATTCCCAGCAAGAAGAAAGGCAAAGGGAGACCACTTTCTTCGTGGTGGACAAACGTGAATAAGGAGGGATGCCAAACGGGCTCTTGACATCCAGACAACCCGCGACCGAGCGTCCTGGCGCCGGGGTACGAGAGCCGACTTCACATAACGGGACAAGGCACGGCAAAAGAAGTTACGCTAAACATTTATCAAAATCATGACTTTAACACATAGTTTTTTTAACCCCCAATTAACCCAGTCCACTTCACAAATCCATTTCTGTTTGAACAAAAATTTGAGCCAACAGGCCCTCAAGATGATTTATGCAAAGCGTGTTCGGTGTCCATAACGGTACGATTTTTTGTGTCATTCCGAAAACCAAAAAACTGTCTGTCTGCTTGAGACGAACGTGATTTTCGTGCGTGATTGTGGATGTTCAAATGTGTAAGAAATTATTAAAGAATAGCTGAAGTTTTGGTTTTTTTATGAGGAGTGAGAAATTCAAGTTAGGGGACAGGAGGGGGGTCCAAATAGGGGGAGACCAAGGAAACGGTGGAGGGAATGCGTAAGAGAAGGTACGAGTAAGAACGGAAGTAATGGATAATTTGACGAAGGACGGAATCAGATGGAAAATACTTAAGGCCGTACCTGAATTTCCCGGGGTCCAGAGCTGCCCCCATTTAAAATAAATCATTTCAAAGAAAATGGAGGCATTATCTAAAATGTTGCTACTATCGAGTCCTAGATAACCCTTCAAAGTATTTTATGAACCACTGTTTACAGTTTATAATGAGAACGTTAAGCTTTACTACGCACATTAGCAAAAAGTGGCCGTTTTTCGCAAATGTGCATAGTAAAGCTTAACGTTCTCACTTTAAACTGTAAACAGTAGTTCATAAAATACTTTGAAGGGTTATCTAGGACTTGGTAGTAGCAAAATTTTAAATGATGTCTCCGTTTTCTTTGAAATAATTTATTATAAATGGGGGCAGCACTGGACCCCGGAAAATTCAAGTACGGCCTGTTATGTATTAAGTATGCATATTATAATTGGAGAGGAAAAAGCAGGAAAGAGCACCTTATTGTGTTTCCTTAGATGTTCTTCTTCATCTAAGCGCGTTCCCGGTTGCGTCCTCAGCTATGCTGCTTCGAAACCCGATGTACGCTTTCCCGCTTTTTCTTCTCCAAATATAATATGCATGTCAATGGTCACCCAAGGATGCCAAAGACCTTGCAAAGTGAAAAAGAAAAAGCCGAAACAGTTATGTTTCCTTAGTAGATATCATGGTATATCTTTATTGTATCATTAAAAAAATCGACTTCTAGCTAGTTGGCTAGAATTTAAAAAAAAAAAATATTTTTAATCGTTACATGGCTTTATTTTAAAGTAGCAAACCTCAAAATATCCCAAAGCATAATTTCAAATTATGAATTCTGCATCCAACCCCGATGAGTATCGCGTACGATTTTTTGTCGCATTTCTTACGAACCTTTTATTTCGAGACCGTCACGTCACGGCGGCGGTCATTTTTAACCGACTTCACAACAGGAGGAGGAGGTTATTAGCTTTTTAGGGTTCCGTACCCGCATGGTGCAAAAGGGTCCCTATTACTGAGACTCCGCTGTCTGTCCGTCTGTCACAGGGCTCTATCTCTTGAACCGTAATAGCTAGACACCTGAAATTTTCACCGATTATGTATTACTGTGACCACTATAACATAAATTACTAAAAATAAGATAATGTTAATAAATAAAGGGGGTCGTCGTACAAAAAACGTGTTTCTTCAGCATTTTAGAATATTGTACGGTGGTACGGAACCCTTCATGTACGAGTCCGACTCGCACTTGCCCGTTTATTTGTTATCACGTAGGCTGACCGGGATTTATAGCGACATGAGAGATGTAGGTTGTTGCGTGTTCTCGCAGTAGTTGTTGGATTGAAATGAAAAACAATTTGTATTTTTTATACGACCGCCCCAAAAATTACGGTAATGTTTTTAGGGTTATTATACCTATATAACGTGGAAAAGATATTAGCGTAATAAATTAAAGCACATACTACTAATATTTAGTAGCGGTATGCAAAGAATCATTAAAACTCACCCAGTAAAAAAAATATAAAAAGTAATGAATAATTTTGTTAGAAAACTACGTTTTTTAAAACTTGACTTATTTTTTTTTATTTATTATTTTATATTAATGGTGGTCTAGCCTGTGCTATCATTCATTACACTAATGTCTATTCCACTTTGTAAACATATGTAAGTTTCTTCATTCCGTCATTATTTCGAATTGGATGTATCTTACATCCCCGAGTGATATGACATGATTAAACTTAATTTTAGTCCAAAAGCTACTAAAGTCTCGGAACGACCAATGCTGGGAAGATATGCCCAAACAAATCCACTTTAGTGTAATTCCCTACCCTGCCTGATGAGGGCTTGTCAATATTCCTTACCAGCTTTATTTTTACTTCGTAATATTATCTTAACGCTCATAAATCTACGCTGTGACCAAGGAGGGAGGTAGGAGGGCCACACGTGGTTACCAGACACATGTGTTGTGTCCGATGGTCACATGTGATGGACATCGCCTGAGAACACCGACAACTAGGGTGTTCGTTTTCTATATTATTATTCGAGGTTAACCATATCTTCAGATTCCCATTTCTTCACATTTTCGTTTCAACAGATTAACATTTTTATCGATTTCCGTGTCTATTGCATCCCATTTCTACATATTTTCGTTTCGACAGATTCGCATATTTACCGCTTTTGTGTATACTAAATCTCATTTCTACAGATTTTCGTTTCAACAGATTTCCATGTCTACTGGATCCCATTTCTACAGATTTTTGTTTCAACAGATTCCCATATTTACCGATTTCCGTGTCTACTGGATCCCATTTCTACAGATTTTCGTTTCAATAGATTCCCATATTTACCAACTGTCGTGTCTACGGAATCCCATTTTACAGATTTTCGTTTTAACAGATTCCCATATTTACAGATTTCCATGGGTACGGGATTCAATTTCTGCATATTTTTGTTCCATCAAAATCCTATATTTACTGATTTCCATGTGTAGAGGATCCCATTACTGTTGATTTTGATTTCTACAGTATCCCATATCATTGACACCAAATTGAATACGGCGTCGAAAAAAGGGTAAAGAACAAGATAGTGCGATGATCTGGCGATAAAACTTAGAGGTCCAACGCAAGCTATACAATGGCGGACTAGACGGGAAATCTTTGCCAAATAGCACGACACTATGAGTTAGTAAAAAAATAGAAAGTGGACTGAGACCAAATATGATGTTGTAAAAGACAAAATGCTGGATAGGTTAAAAGGACAGGTATGTATGTTGATCATTAGAACTGTATTTTATAGAGTTTTTAAGCATTCAAGATGCAGTACTCAAATTAAATAATTAAATAAGAAATGGTGATATAATGTGTGCTATAGGAATATCAAATGGTGGAGAGATTCGACGCACAGGGTTGAAAACGTCATAGCTCAGTCGTATTTAGACCAAGGTCGCGAGTTCAAACATTAGAACTGGCCTTTAATATGATATAGTTAAGCAGAGTTGAAAATGCCGAGATGGATGTACGGAGCTTCGCGAAGAAAAACACCCGAATTCAGAAGCATCAGAAATCAACAATTTACATCAAGCTATACTGCCTTTAACAGATTCTGGCAGAAGGGGTAGACCTAAGAAAAGTTGGGTTGACGTCGTCAAAGACGAATATGCCTGCCAATAGTTTTACAAGTATGATACGAGTAAATTAAATGGATAAGAAAATGTCCTCGTTAAGATATAAGTGAGAGAAAGAGAGAGTACAATCATATTAAGTATCAAAACAAACCTGTTTAATGTCACAATCTTATATAAGATAATACTATTTTTTTGTTTACGACTAGCAAGTTTTTCTTTATTGCGCTGCACAATTTTTTCTGCTTATCCCTGTAGTTGACTGGGAAAAAATGCTCTTAGCATTAAGGCCATACCTGAATTTTCCGGGGTCCAGTGCTGCACCCATTTAAAATAAATCATTCAAAAAACGGAGACATCATTTAAAATTTTGCTTCTACCAACAAGCCCTAGATAACCCTTCAAAGTATTTTATGAACTACTGTTTACAGTTTAAAGTGAGAATGTTAAGCTTTGCTACGCACATTTGCGTAAAACGGGCACTTTTGTCAAATGTGCGTAGTAAAGCTAAAAGTTCTCTATCTATAAACTGGAAACAGTAGTTCATAAAATACTTTGAAGGGTTATCTAGGGCTTGGTAGTAGCAAAATTTTAAATGATATCTCCGTTTCTTTTGAAATGATTTACTTAAAATGGGGGCAGCACTGGACCCCGTAAAATTCAGGTACGGCCTTAAGTCCGCCATTTGTTAAAAATATTTTTACTTTAAACAATAAAGTGTGTTAAATAAATAAAATTACCCAACCTAACCTAACCTAACCTTCATCATCGTCATCATTATATGTAGGTAACGTACTAACCACCCAAAAATAGTAAAATAGACGTTTCATTTAAAATTTCATTCGCGTATGTGACAGACATTCCCACCGCGCACAGTGTGCTAGCGTCACTCTGAAGTGGACAAAAAATCGGTGAAATACCGCTAGCCGACGCATCTGGAAGACGTTGCGTGGCGCACCGTTACGGTCTGACCCAATGCGGCAAAAAATGTCCTACAGGAGGATCGTAGTACTATGTCTAGCTAAAATATTTTTTCTAATGAACATTTTAGTTTTTAATTTAATGAGACTCATTCTTTTCAAGCGTTGAACTAAAGATTGGTAGCATTAGCTACCTACGCCGAAAGTTTGACCGAAATGTTTGTGATTGCCTAGTTGTGGCTTTGATTAAGCGTGTACCTGTGTTGTGGATATATTGGTAATCAACTTTGTTTTAACCCTTGTTCAATTTACTTAAGCACAATTTTATAATTATCTGCTTGCTTTATATTGTAACGTCTAACAAAATAAACTGAAACTTTTTGAAGGGTGAATTCAGTCCGTGACAGTGAACAACTTTCCTCAATGAACATATGTCTAAATAAGTTTGGAAAATCCAAAAGTGCACGCCTCATAGCGGTCACTCAATTTTCACAAAAAAAAAAAAACAGAACTTGAATATTGCATATTTATCGGTGTATTATGAACAAAATAAAAAAAATTACTTTTAAATCTTCGCGCCATTGCCCACACAGAAAAGAAAGGTACTGCGCATGTATTGTCAATGTCAAGAAGAAAAGAAAAATGAAAAGATTAACATTGTATCCAGAAAAAGAATGGAAATTAAGAATGGCTAAAAGGCAGATGCTAAACGCCGTAAAAAAAAAAAAAAAAATTGTCAATGTCAACGAACCTTATTTACATAGATTTAGATATACCAACGATAGGTGGATTTCAGTTTATTGCTAATTATTATTAAACTACTTTTGATTAGACCGTGATTTTCGAAAGGACTTAGTTTTAGATAATACCTACTTAAGCGTATGAAAAAAAGAAGGGTTCGATTTGTTAAGTTTTTCGGGCGTTATCGTGACCACGCCAGTTTCCACACATCCCGACACACGGACGTCCACGAAATAATTTTCTTAAACACTTGTTTTATTATTTTAAAGAACAAAATGTCCTTTAAAAATATCATGACTGTTGAAACTAGTGTTTTTTCTTGACATTTGTGTGTAAATATTATTCTACAAGTACGATAAGAAATAAATACCGACATTTTTAGTTCGAAAAATCACTTGATTTTTGTAAGGCGAGAGTAGAGCACTACCTCAACGCTCCGCTTATGAGGCGTGCAATATGAAAAATAATAATTGGCTTTCCGTATTGAAAGTCAATTACTATTTTTACTGGCCGGAGGCCAAAAATAATTTTGATAATTAGTTATGTGTTTCTTGGGGAAAGTTTTTCAGTATCATAAACTAAATACACACTAAAAATAGCTTCAGTATATTTTGTTGTGTAATTATTTACCTGTATAAGTTTTTGATAGTTGTATAAGTTTACCTTTGACCACCTCCATGGCGTAATGGTTAACACGCTAGACCGCTAATCTGGAATTTCTGGGTTCGATTCCCGGCCAGGGCAAGTTGGAAAATGGCCTTTTTCAAATTGTCCTGGGTCTTGGGTGTTTATTCTATATATGTATTTATCATAAATTATAGTATCGTTGAGTTAGTATCCCATAACACAAGTTTAAAAACTTACTTTGGGGCTAGCTTAATTAGTGTGATTTGTCCTTATTTATTTATATAAGTCATTATTTGCTATTTAAAATGAAATACTTAACGAACAAATGTCATTTTAGGTATTATTGAAACTCAAAAAAGACCATTCGTTTAAAATAATGATGGTGTACGTGTATTTTTTTTTTGCAGAACAAAACTTTTTGTAGCACCTGTACGCGTAAAGGTTTTAACACTAATAAGCCGTGCGTGTCTGACGACGAAACTGACGCATGGAACTGAGCCATTTTGAGGAACAGTTTTTTGATGGGTTTCACAATTTGCTGTTAGTTGTTTTGTTTGTTTTAATGGTTAGAGTTTGGCAAGCTGTGTTTGTTATAACAAGATGTTATTGATTTGTTTTTGTAATAAGACTTTTGCTTAGGCAATTAAAAAAAAATTTTTTTTTTACGTTTTCATTTTAGTAAGTTAAGGTAAGATTGTGAGAAAAAGAATACTAACATTTTATATCCAAATGCTACAAAAATAAAAGAATAAAGTTAATCGGCAAAGCTTTTGAATTATTATGATGATTAACTATATAAATAGGTAGGTAACGAAATATAAAAAAACTCACTTATAATCTGATACACGTCTTTATCCCTAACGGAGTAGACATCACCGATGTCTCAAAGGAAAACTTAATCATCGTATTGGATATTAAATTAATAAATAACAATTAAATTACCAAAAATTTTTTATCAAAACTAGCTTTTCCCCGCGTATCCCATGGAAACATTACTTTTTTCCGGGATGTACCCTATGTCCTTCTCAGTACTCCTAACTATGTGTATGCGAATTTTCAAGAAGATTGGTTCAGTACATAAAGCGTGAAGACGTAACAAAGAAACAAACAAATATACAAACTCACTTTCAAGGACAAAGATAGTTCGATTCTTCCTAATTTCTTCAAATATTATTTAAGGAAGCTGAACATCCTGTAGAGAGTCCCACGGGATAAGGCGGCGATAAAACAAATATCCGTCGGGTAAGGGTCAAAAACCATATTGCGCAAAGTTGGCCCACATGAGTGCTCGTTTTTTGTCCAGCACAGGATTATTTTTAGCCACTGTCTAGAGAGCAATATGGTCGAATGACAGGTCAGAGTTGAATTTTTTTTAAGTGTTTTTAAATATTTAAACCTTGTGTGTTATACGTACATTTATTCTAAGAGTGGCCTATAAAGAGATACAGCCATTATTGTCTAGCTGTCTATGTAAAATATATAAATATATGTTTTTTAAACATGTATCTTTGTTGTAGATATGACTAGGGTGTAAATTTCAGTTTTTCAGCATTTCATAAATCTACTTCAAAAATTACGAATAGGGTAGAGTTTACTGTGTACGACCGGTCTAATAAGTGAAAAGACAATAAACCATGGAAATCTATACGTTCTATTTTTAATAAAGATTTTATAAGCACAGGCCGTAATTTAGCATTATTTTGAACATAATTAATTAATTTACAACTGTTGAATTACATAATCTATCTATATATATAAAAGCGAAAATCACTTACTGATCACGAAATCTCGAAAACTACTCAGCCAATGAAGATGAAATTTGGCAGGAAGGTAGATTGCGACTAGGAGACGTCTGTTAAGAAAGGATTTTTGGAAATTCCATCCCTAAGGGGGTGAAATAAAGGTTGGCAGTTTGTATGAAACTTCGTAATTTTCAAAGTGAGACACATGAAATTATTAATGTATTTTAGTAGTTAGTAGAAAATAATAATGCATTTATTAGATTTTGAAAATTTCCATCATCCCAAACATCCCTGTAGGGGTGAAATAGGGGTTGCAAGTTTGTATGAATCTTCGTCATTTTTGAAGCGAGACATTTTTGAATTAGTAAAAAATAATAATCCATTAATTGGATTATCTAATCTGTGTAGTCTACGCGGGCGAAGCCGCAGGCAAAAGCTAGTATAGTCGTACAAGGCTGACCAGGTTTCGATTTATTTAGCCGATCATATGCAGCACTAAAACCTTGTTGGCCTTTTCCGGCTATTTATATTACGTGAGTCAACTGTTTTAAATTAATTATTTATGGAGTTATACCACGTTACTTTGAATAAAATAATTTATTTATGAAGTTATACCACGATACTTTGAATAAAATAATTTATTTATGGAGTTATACCACGTTACTTTGAATAAAATAATTTATTTATGGAGTTATACCACGTTACTTTGAATAAAATAATTTATTTATGGAGTTATACCACGTTGCTTTGAATAAAATAATTTATTTATGGAGTTATACCACGTTACTTTGAATAAAATAATTTATTTATGGAGTTATACCACGTTGCTTTGAATAAAATAATTTATTTATGGAGTTATACCACGTTACTTTGAATAAAATAATTTATTTATGGAGTTATACCACGTTACCTTGAATAAAATAATTTATTTATGGAGTTATACCACGTTACTTTGAATAAAATAATTTATTTATGGAGTTTTACCACGTTACTTTGAATAAAAAAATTTTGAACATAGAAAAAAGGAACATATTTAAAAAGCTTATCTAGAAAAAGTAAATAGCATTTGATAATAATGTTTGATCTAAGTATTACTTTTTTAATACCTTCAAAACCAAATTTACCAATTCTGACCACAAATACCCACAGAATCAATCTAACGGCTCCTTACCAAATTCTCACCGAATCTTCGCAAAAAAGCCAAACACAGCTTTGCTTCGGAAAACAAAAGCTTCCTCCCTCAGCCGATACGAAACGCTACGTTTGCTTTGCCGCCAAAAGTTCCGTTACTGCACCTTGCAACGGCAAATAACCTGCGACCTTAAAATCCGGCTCTGAAAAAAAACCTAATTTTACCAACAAAAAAGACTTACCACGCATAGATTGCCAAGGAAATTTCAACCTTGTATATTGTGAAGATAAAGCAATGTAGTTAAAAATCGATGGTAATATAATGTTTGTGTTTTTAACCACATGTGGGACAGATATTGGTGGGTTTTTGTGGTCGAATTTCTTCGACGGATGTTTGCGTTAGGTTACTAATAATTATGTTATAATATTTTCGTATTTAACGTCTTTCTCATAATTAAAAAGTGGAATTTGACCGCTAACCTAAGCGGCCCTGATTTATGGCTTGACAATATTTACGCTTACTTTGTCGTGGGTTAATAAAGGTGTGTTTACCCTAATAAAATATCCTTTGCCTAGCGTGGGAGAAAGAAAAGACAGACAAAACCTTTATTCATGTGGCCTTTTAGGCCACATATTATAAGTATTTTTTTTATTATATGTAGTATATTCATTAGGTATATATGTAGTGTATTCGTAGTTTTTAAGCTTTAATATTATACTTAATTTTTTTCATTGCTCTGTACGTACTCCTGCCTTCCTACTAAATTTGTGACTATCCTCTGCCCTACTGGTCAACTGGAAGAGATCCCTTCTGGGATAAGTCCACCATTTGTAAAATTACCTTTGTTATTTTATTATGTGTCACTATCGCTGATGTACAATATTTTTTTTTAAATAAATAAATAAATATTATGGTTCACATTTTTTTTCTGCTGGCAATTGGCAAAGGTCTTCCCTTTATTCTTTCACTGGTCTCTATCTATAGCAGCTTGTTGCTATTTCTTTTTTTAAGTTATCGATGTCGTCTCGCTACCTCCTCCGTGGTCTACCTCTACGCCTGCGCCCTTGTGGCACCCACAAGGTAGTCATCCAGGCCTATCTCTCTGGCTGCACTTGGCACACATGCCCTGTGTCCGGTCCGTGCAGATCTTAAAAGCCGATCGAGTGAGTAGGTGAAAATGCAAATCCTGTTAATAGGCGATGCGGTAGCAACCCATCACTATTTTGATTACTAATTTCCACCTTCTTCTTTCTTCTCTTTCATTTCACCCATTATTACGCTAAAAGTGGTCTAGGCTCTATCACCCAGGGCAAGACCCAAAAGGCTCTGCCTGCCCCATTATAGATACATGTAATAGTGCATTAGTAGTATAAATAACCTAATTTATTACTGGTTTCTCCATCATAAAGTGCCTTCGAAGCAACTTTAATAGAAAGTGCTATGTATCACAGTTTTTGGTGTCGCAATAAATCGTGGTCTCTTCACGACGTGAAGGGGACGTGATCGCGACGACACGTGCGTGTGAGGTACCTACCACAATATCAATAAGATTTATTTAAAACTTTATTACAAATTTGTGTGAGCCGTGTGGTTCCCAGCAGAGTAGAATAGGACCACTCTAAGTCTTCCCGTGGATGTCGTAGAAGGCGACTTAGGAAACACAAGCTAAACAAAGCTTATAAACATCAATGAGACCTCTCCAACCCGTCTGGCCAGCGTGGAGAGTGTAAGCCAAATCCTCTGACTGCTCTGGCTAATATATGGTAGACGTCAATAGACCTTGAAAAATCTGACACCATGGCCACTTACACACACAACAAACAAACTAATGCCACTCAGCCTGTATAAAAGTCATGTGTTAAAAGTGTAAACCATCCATGACATATAATGGTAAAGATACTTTTCATTACTCATTCATATAAAAATACATAACGTAAAACGTGATTCACAATCTTATCTGCATTTCCCTGCCAACACGTAACCGGGTCCAGCCATACATAAAGATAGGTTTACATAGCGCCACGTACATAAAGGTGTGTTTACATAGAGCGATCAATCTCCATCAGGCGTCGAGACGCATTATCAGTGAGTATCCGCCTCTGCGTAAGAGAGGCTGACGAAAGGATAGACGCGGCATTTTTTTATTTTATTCTCTTTAGTAAACTAATAATCCTAACTAATATTATAAATGCGAATGCGTGAGTTTGGATATTTGTTTGTTTGTTTGTTACCTCTTCACGCTTTATCTACTAAACCAATCGTCTTGAAAATTCGCATACACATAGTTAGGAGTACTGAAAAGAACATAGGGTACCTTTCATCCCCGAAAAACGAAATGTTCCCGTGGGATACGCGAGCGAAGCCGCGGGCAAAAGCTAGTTGTTTATATTTTTTGTAATTAAATAAAACACCTGTCTCGTGATTAGACTTGAATAACCTCAAAGTAGAACTACCATGTCTAAGTGTCTTTAAATTGTACAAAGTAGAACAAAATTTAATGCGATCGTCCATCAAGCGGTTATTATGTGCCAATTCTTACGAAAATGACGACAATACACCGCGAATTATTGTTACTATATAATGCTTTTTTTATTCATGTTCGATGGCCAACTTGATGCAGTGCACGGAAAGTGCAGTTGCTGTGAACTTCTTCTGGTCACGAGCAATTTAATTTAACACATACTTAGGTATATTATGAGTTTTAGTCATCGACACGACGAGTAAGAAGAATATTTAATTTTGTAACGTACGTTTAAAAATATTTACATACATTACTAATATTACATACACAATAAAAAGAGGAAACAAGAAAAAAAATATAAACTTGCCACGTCTAAATGTTCTTAATTCCCACCGTGAGAACAAAGTTTAACGCGATCGTCCATCAAGCGGTTATCACGTGCCTTATCTTACGAAAGTGAGGAAAATACACCGCGAATTATTGTTTTCGGTAGCGGGACGTGACCAACATATTCTTTTGAGGTTCGAGCCGAGTGGGTCGACAGCCTATGATTTTGGAGATAGAAATATCTCGAAGTTTTCTTTAAAAGCTTTCATGCAAGCATCATGTTCGACTGGAAGAAAATAATAAACGTAGAAATAACCATTTGCCCTTATGTTCATGTAAATCGTAAAACTGATTGAAGGAATGAACGATCAGTAGGTTCTGCCCCTTATTCTTCTTCTTTTCGTGTCGATGGTACTTTCGTCACTCTTGACTTGTCTTGTTATTTTGACGACCTCCGTGGCGTAATGGTTAACACGCTAGACCGCTAATCCGGAGGTTCTGGGTTCGATCCCCAGTCAGGGCAAGTTGGAAAATGGCCTTTTTCAAATTGTCCTGGGTCTTGGGTATTTTTCTATATATGTACCTACCTATCATAAAGTAGTTAAGTTAGTATCCTATAACATAAGTTTAACTTACTTTGGGGCTAGCTTAATCAGTGTGATTTGTCAAAAATGGATGCCCTGAGACTCAAAGGTTATGGGCTCAGTAACAGCGTTACTAAAACGACTATATTTGTTTTGATTGCTCAACAGCTATGTCACATATCAAAAGTAAAATCAAGAGCAGCAATAATGACCGTTCTCACAACTGAGTTTCACGTCGAAGCGTCGAAGGAACATAACTCAAAAAATTAAATTTTTGTGTGCTTCGGATATTGAAGCAATTTGTTACACTATTCTATCTAAAATATAATTACTTAGGCTATCCAAGCTTTGAAGGTGCATAACTCAGAAAATTATATTTTTGTGTGCTTTGTTATAGCATGTGGTTTTGTTTCATGCATGGACGAGCAGTGACCTACTTTAACTTATTAACTACTTTCCCGTGCTTGCTTTGAATGTAATGTTTATTGCGTATTGCTCGGAAATCCTCGGAATCTTGCCAGGTTTTGGACTAACTTTCAAACTTCCTATGCCAATTTTCTTTATGTTAAATAAACATTTGATGACGGAACTGAAACAGAATAATTCTTATGTGAGTTATTTTCAAATACTGATACGAAGATGAATATGAATGAATAAACTATTTCTAATATATATTGTTGTGCCACATCTTTTGCAGAAGAAGCAGCAACCAATTGCATTGCAGTATTCTCTCCTGTAACATTACAGTATTAGTCACTGACCCTGATGGTGTAAGTAGACAGAGCCCAGGACGGTGGTCATGAAGCTGAAAAAAGAGAAATTAAAATAGTGTCGTATGGCTAGCTATTGACTTTAAATTGGCTCAGCGGCAAGAGAAGCATTTGGTATTAGTATTCTACGTTTTTCCCTTTCTGACAAACCAGCATTGAAGGTATTAACTACGATGCAAATATTTTTTACAAAATATGTATTTATATCAAAATTGTCATGTCATAAATATAATAAAATCTTGACTTAGGCCCTTTCTTCCCTACGCCAAGGTTTATACTTGGATTTGCATTCATCCGCTGACAACTATATACCGCCATAATTCTTTTTAATGCCCCATTTGATTAAAGGCGGTTAGTCAAAACTGAACAAAGGCTAACTGTAAGCACACAAGGTTGTTTCTCTATGATTAATGCGGACTAATTCAAAATTCGTGGCTTAAACGCTTTAGTACTGGGTTTCTCAACGAAACTGCGATATGAAGCAACGTTTTGTTTAGTTTAGGTATTAGTTATTCCGTTTTGTTTGTTTTTACATTAAACCTAAATAATTTAACAAACTTTAAGTCCAAGTGATTGTTTAACTGTTTGTATGATTTTATTTTTTAGCAACGAATAAACAATTTATCTATCTATCTACTAGACCACTCTTATATCGCCCAAAAATCCACTGTTCCTTATAAACATATATTCAGAAAAAAATAATGGAAAAATATTTTTTTTTGTTTTGCGATTTTTCATTTATAAGTACTACCTTTTATCACAATGTCACTCTTATTTTTTTGTTATGTGATATCTTTGCTAATTATAAACCGATTTTGAATATTCTTTTTTTTATTTGAAAGCCTTTACTGCCAAGTTGGTCCTATAGTAATTTGTTGAAGATATGAACTTTGGAGATATGGAAGAAACTTCTCAAAGTAAGAGAAGTAGGTTGCTTTTTTTTTGTTAAAATAAATAAATTATTATCTGACCACCCTGTTGTTATTAAAATATCGTCGGAAACATTTTAAACAAAAGCCTCTTTTGCCAAAAACGTAAAAACCATAACAAATTTAACAACCACATAAACAATACTTTTTACGAAAGCGCAACTTCCCAGAACCGCAAAAGATGTGTCCGTAGATAACTCTGACATTTTGCTACTAAAACATAAACTTGGTTTTTGACCATAAACAGCAGGCTGGATGACGAGGCAGCTGACCACCTGTTATGTGCCCGTAAATCCTGTTATATCAAAATATCGTATTTTTGGTCCATTAATTATAAAGAAATTTATACGGAGGGACAAATCGACCCGTGGTTTGTGGAAGGACGAAATGTAGCGTTTACAAAAAACATCGTAACTATATTGTCAAGTTATTTCATGTCGGTATGTAAGTCTATGAGGCTCAAGAACCGTCAATTCAGTTATTTTTAGCTACTTTCTTATTTTACACTTCTAAAATAAAGATGAAGGCCTATTCGACAATTGAATTGCAAATAACTAGTGACCAGTTGACGACATTAAAAATAATAAAACAAAATTATAAACATTACAAAAGGTACGATTTTATATAAAATCACAGTTTATCTAAAATATTTAATTTCAAAGATCTTATTAATTTAATAGGTAGGCTTTTTCTTTGTTCTAGACTTCAATTGCTAGAAAATTTTATCGTTAATGCGCAATATTGCGCATAGGAAAAACAATGTCTTAAATATGATAGCGGACAGGATTGATGCCTTCAGACGGTTCACTGAATTGCACGTTTTACATGTCAATCGGTGAATCTTCTTGTGTCAATGGAATGTTACGTCCTTCAACCTTCAACATAAAAAAAATCTTTGTGTCTATTCTAGTGACTCACAATGTATGAAAATATTTTTTTTTCTATTATTTTTATTGGGAGATATTGAAGCATTTGCTATCATCATCATTTAGTAACACAAGACCAGTGAATCTTCTTTTCCAAGAACTAGTGTGCACTTAAAAACATCGGTACCTATCTTCATTCTTCATTTTCTAAAAAAGAAAAATGTGTAACAAAACATGAGTACCTAACCTATTCTGCCGACCACACTTGCACAAAATTTAGGCACGCACTCGTTTTTTGTCGCTAAACGCCCGGCCATCTGGCAAGGATTTTTTCATTCAAAAAAACTCCTGAGTCCTGACCCTTTCTTACCTTTGTTACTAGCCCCGTTTTTTCAAGAATTAGACCCCTCACAATATGTTGAATTAGCGTATTAGTAAATTTCTAAAGGGCTGATGAAATTTTTGATTGGTACTAACGGATTGTGTTCTAACGGTTTCGGAAATTGTATTTTTTGTCTTACCTCATTGTTGGATTAAACAAGTCATAATGGTGATCTTAAATGAAAATGATTTTAAAGTTATTAATGATTTAATTTTTTTCTTTTCTTCATTGGTTTCCGGATACCTATGCTTTTAATTTCGTTGGAATAAAAATTTGGAATTTGCTAGCCTTAGATTCGACTCAGCTTAAGGCGAGATGGGTTCACAGCTTGCAATACTGTGCGTGTTTTTGAAAAATCACTGTTGTTAGTTACAGTTTATTCCTCAAAAAATTCAAATAAGAATCTCAAGAATTTTCTTCAGACATCCGCAATATCCAAAACACGACTGAGCATTTTTGGCTTGATAAAAAAAAATCACAAACATACCTCTAAATTTGCCTAAATTTACCTTTAAAAAAGATATTACTACTTTACACAATCAACTTTTTATATGAAAACTATACCAAAAAATTTATAATCTAAATTACTATAAATAAATAAATTTATAAATAATAAATTTTATAAATACATATTATAATTTTTCATACTGATGTTCAAATATAACATGATACACTATATTCTCTTTCAAGTTCATATTTTACTGTGAAAACTATTTACATGCCAAGATATATGCAATTTCTTTGAAATAAAAAAATGCCATTTCGAAATAAAAGTATGGGATGGGAAAGTCTCTTTCTGTCTAGAGTAATGGACTCTTAAGTTAGAGAAGAGAAACGTACAAAAAAAAACAAAAATAATGCACACTCATTATCATAAAATAAACCTTGTTCTTTAAACAAGTAAGAACCATAACTAATAATTTCATGTAGTACTAAGCATTGAGGAATGCAGTCGCATTCGTTTACAAAGCGAACGTATGAACTATTTAACAAAACAGAGATCCGCGGCCCGATATCCGTTCATTCATTCATTCAAGCCGCGAGTGGTTCGATTGGCACTACAGCCGGCGAGCTTTTGAAGCTCAAGTTTGATTGGAAGACAGATTACAGGTTTGCCGACCAACATGATTGAAGTTTTCATACATTCGATGATGACGCGTTTAATTGGTATGTTCATTCATAAATTAAAAAAAATGGGTAATGAATGAGCGAGCGAAGGTCTCGGAGTCTACTCAAGTATCTTTGATCGAAGCGTCACGAAAGGACAGTGGGCAGATCTGGTCCAAGCACCACGGCTCTAGAATGCTTTACTCGTTGCCATCAAAGAAATTTTGACTAAATAAATCCATGCCCACCTTTTGAACTCCCTTTCTTCATAAAGTCATCATCATTCAGTTCTACTCTTCATAAGCTAGTTATAAGTATGTATATTTATATTTTTAATATATATATTTATAATGGTATGTATGTAGTGTGTATATAGTAGGTATGTATTAGGTCCTTACATATGAAATTGCCGATTTTCAATACTGGCAACTTTAAAATCAAATATCTTGCGTTTCATTAGGAATTCCAAATTCAAATTTATTTCGAAATAAATCCAGAAAAATATTGTTTTAAAATTCGTATTTCATTTGTTTTAACATCATTTGTTTGAGTTTCAACATTGCTATAACAACAACTATGGACAAATTGAAAATTCGCGGTATTTACGAATACGAGTTCCACCGTGGCACCAGTGCTGCAGAAACGACTCGAAGAATTAACGACGTGTATGGACCAGGCACCGCTAACAAACGAACGGTGCGTTTTTGGTTTCAACGTTTCCGTTCTGGAAATTTCGATTTACACAATGAGCCTCGTGGACGACCTGATTGATACTCAAGTGAATAACGAAGAATTGAAGGCGATACTGGAAGCGGATCCATCTCAAACCACTTCTGAATTAGCAGCAGCCTTCGGCGTAAGTGACAAATCGATACGATCCACTTGCGCCAAATCGGAAAAATTAAAAAACTCGAAAAGTGGGTACCGCACGAATTGACTGAAGCAAACCAACAAACACGCGTTGCTTGCTGCGTTTCTTTGCTTAATCGCAACAATAATGAGGGGATTTTGAACCGTATCGTGGAGAACCGGCAAATCCTTGCCCTAAGCGAAAACTGACCAAAAAGAAGATTCTGGTTAGTGTTTGGTGGACCAGTGCTGGTGTTATCCACTACAGCTTCTTGAGATCAGGCCAGACGATTACTGCAGACTTTTATTGCCAACAATTGCAAGCAATGATGGAAAAGCTCGCCATTAAACAACCGAGACTGATGAATTGCTCTAGCCCACTGCTCCTTCAGGATAACGCTAGACCACACACTGCACATCAAACGATCGCCAAGTTAGAGGAGCTGCGACTGGAACCTCTGCGTCACCCACCATACTCTCCAGATCTTGCCCCAACCGATTACCACTTTTTTCAAAATTTGGATAACTTTTTACAAGGATAAAATTTCAAATCTGATGAGGCAGTCAAAACCGCCTTCAAACAGTTCATAGACTCTCGCTCCCAGGATTTTTTTTCCAAAGGTATCAATGATCTGCCTATAAAATGGCGGAAGTGTATCGATTGATTAAATAATCATTTCATTAAAAAAAAACTTGTTTCACTTTTTTGATACTGAACGGCAATTTCATATGTAAGGACCTAATATTGTATATGTATTATACAACGTGTTAATGAACTAACGCAAAACCTCTCCGATGGTACCTCAGCCCATGAAACTGAACAACTTTTGTTCTACAGCTTTCAAGAAACCCAAAAAGATAATTTCAATTTCCATTCAAAATGATCAGCTGATCGAGTCAATTTGTATGAAAGTCCGAATTTTATTTTTGGCATTTTGGGAATGTTGCAACACACATGTAGTTTAGTTTCATGGGCTGAGGTACCATCTGAGAGGATTTGCGTTCATAAACACGTTCTGTAGTAATATTTTATTATGTATATTGTATTACTTTTTTGCGCCGCATAATTTTTCTGTTTATCCCTATGGTTGACTCGGAGGAAATGGTCCATTTGTTAAAAGTAACAATATTACTTTGGAATAATAAAGTTTAATAAGAAAATAAATAAAGAGCTCAGATACTAACGAGGGGTCTATGTTTTGTTTATTAATTACTACAGATTTTCCAAAAGTAATATGGTGCCCCTCGGCTCGTTTAATGATTACATTATGACCTATCATTTGAAAGATATGTGATATGTCAGAGCTCTTGGACCAGCACCTATAGCACCGTGCTCTTTGTCCTTTGGTAGACAAGTTGATGACTCTAAGTTTAAATAAGAGCAAAATCCGTCGAGGGGTTGCTGAGATCTTCTTTATCTTGGCGCGATCCCGGTAGCATCCTCACCTGTGCTGCTTCGGAACTTGGAGAGCGCTTTTACGCTTTCTTTCTCCATATAGAATATGAATGTCAATGGTCACCCAAGGATGTCGACGACCATGCAAAATCGAGAAATAGCCAGAACAGTTTAAATAATTTGACTATACAGGGTGTAACAAAATAAACTTAAACTATTTTAAAGGTGAATTCAGTTCGTGATACTGAACAACTTTCTCAAAGGAAAATTTAACGAAATATAAAAAAAAGTTTTTGGCCTTCCACACATGTTTACTCAGCCGATCCGAATTTGTATGGAAAGGAGTAAATATTTTTCATATACATACTGCTTGTAAATTATGCTAACAATGTATTCGATTTTAATTGTTATTTCTTTGTAATGTAGATATAATGTGTGTGACAGTTGTACAAAATAAATGTTTTATCTATAGAGGTATATCTAGGTACCTACCTAGATATACCTCTATAGATAAATTTGATACCTATCCAGATAAACAAAATACAACAAAAAAAAAATGGTTGCCTGTAAAGTCGGTTTTACGGGCGAAGATTTTACGTGACAACGCGCGCGGCAGACTGATCATAGTTGAGTGGGAGAGAGACGCAAGGCATTCGGCGGGCCTCTCTCTCGTTCGGTGACTCATCGTAACGTTACCGAGCGTTACACTTTTTCATAAGTGACTCCCAGCCGCAACCTAATTTAAGACGTTGTCACGTCAAAAGACGTGTAACACCCTGACTTACTACCTTTTCAACGTAGCAACCTACGTAATGTGCCCACAACCTGCCCTGCGTGACCGGAGGGCGGGCGGAGCGAGCCAGTAGCCATCGCCGCCCCGCCCAGCGGGTGGTGAGTGCCAGAAAAATGGTAACTTAGGTACGTCACTGGTTTACGATGATGATAGACTGACATGCCATTTTACGGTGCACTTTTTATTCGTTAAGTTTTCAAATAATTGCGGAAATGAAAACAACAATCCTGAAAGTTACTCAGAACTATTTGTTTTTTTTTTAGGATCGAAATAGTGTTAGTCCATTTATTTAAGTCAAAAAGTGTTCAACCTCAAAATAAAAAGGAATAAGTTGGATTTGTATAAGCTACTTAAAGTGAGTTTTTATTGTGATACTAGCTTTTATTGTGAGGCCTAAGTACAAATGTAATAATGTCAAACTCAATGGAGTAGCGTCATTTTATTACTGGGTTCCTACAGCCACCTTCCGGCTCCATCATTAGATCAGCTTCTTGTTATAATAATATTGCATTGTCATCTGATTTACATTAGCATACAAGATTTAATCGCAATCGGAAACCGAGAAGTGGCTCAATTTCAGCTTGCAAGATTTGACCCAAACTAATAAACGACAAAAACAGGGCATGCCAAATTTGTTTGTTATTTTAAGTAAACTTTATACTATACCTACAACTATCAATGCATGCAAATACGATTTGAGGTCAAGAAAGAGCGATATTACCAAAGAACCTTAATAAGACTTTTGAGACAATATTTACAATGCCAAAATAAAGGTTCATATAAAAATGTAGCCTTATTCCGTTTAATTCCGAGGTTAAAATCTAATATGACTGGATGTACCTAATATACTTATAGATAAAATAGATTTTAGTACAGATGTACTTGCGTGTTGACTGTGGGTGACTGTGGTACAACGGTGAGTGCCAAAATATAGTAAAGTAGGTAAGTACGTTACTGTTTACGATGACGATAGATTTACATGCTAGATTTAGGTGCGCTTTTTGCACCATCTTCAAACTGTTCGGTCTTCAAACAATAAACTCAAGGTAGAGAAACAGAAAACAACAATCCTTATGGTCACACAAAATTATTCGACATCTTTTTTTCATAAAAAATGTCGTTCGCTCGCTTGAAAAGTCAAATGACAACACTTTGTGTTCGCCTGTCTGTCGCCGTTATCATAACATAAAAATATTGATTGTGACTATTCGTTCTGTAAAAACAAAATTTGATAATTCGGACTCAGCCATTTCAATTGTGAGGACCCTTCATCATCATCATCATCAGGTCTTTTTTAGTCTCCACTGCAGGAGCACGACCCTCTCTGAACTACCAGAGCCATACTTGGCCAGAGTAGCCCGACGATTTGGCCTACACTGTCCATGTTCACCAGACGGGTTGGAGAGGTCTCATTGATGTTTAATGCTTTGTTTAGCTTGTATTTTCTAAGTCGCCTTCTTCGACATGACTTGGACTGGTCCTATTCTACTCTTCCCGGAACCACCGGAACCGGGCTTTTGAGACCCTATTAGCGCTTTAATATTAGAAACTTTAGGCTGTTATTATTCTTTAAAAGGGTTTAAATCTGCTACCTTAAATGAAGTTTAGATCCGTATTATTTGGTTCTAAATGACTGGATAGTTCTCTAAGCAGCCAGTAGCGGTTAGTAGATATTGATTCGGCTGAGTCCGAGGGCGGGGCGGCGATGCCCGTGCCAGCGCGTGTGACCCCTGGCCGAGGATCACCTTCATACCCACGCGAACGACCAGGGTGTACTTAAGTTTTTTTTTAACTTGAGAGTTGTAACCGAGCGAGTGAAGCGAGCGAGGCCTATAATTCAAGTTGGGGCGAAAACACATTTTTTGTATGTATGTATGTATGTTTGTTCCGCGATAACTGCCGAACCGATGGTCCGATTTTGATGAAATTTGGTATGCATGTAAGAAATATCAATACAATTTTCAAGTTCGTTGGGCATCAAAATCGGTTCAGTAGTTTTTGAAATATTAATAAAAAATCGCGAGATCTAAGTTCGCGGTGAACAACTAGTTATTTCCATATATAAAAACATAAGGGAACGTCCAACAGAAGACTGCTTTCAAAACCGTCAAAGTAATTTTTTTTTATTAATGTAGGTATATATATCACGTATGCTTATTACTGCAGAACAATTGTTCAGAATTGTCATAGACAAAACAATATTTGAATACTGTCATCTTTTATAAATGAACTATCGTATTTAATAAGTAACTTTCATAGTACTAAGAGGTAGACTAGATATAGCCTAAGGCTATAAAACCCAAGACCGCTTTTCGCTTTATAGGGGATTTGTAGGTGGACAAAGGAATGAAAAATAGTGGCTGGTAATCGCTTCGCCTATTTATATAATTCCTCTAGTGTTTTGCGAATTCCAATGATCGACTTAAACTCACGGAAAGAAAATCAGCTGGTCTACTCTACATTGTTTTCACCCAGACGAGGCGTGGAAGAAATTACTTTAGAAATGAAGCGACACCAGGCACGAAAACTATGTTGATATATAACATATATGATAACATATATGATGTTATTGACCGAAGCGAGCGAGGGCTATAATTCAAGTTGGGGCGAAAACACATTGTTTGTATGTATTATATTTGTTCCACGATAACTGCCTAACCGATGGTCTGATTTTGATGAAATTTGGTAGGCATGTAGGAAATATCAATAGAATTTTCAAGTTCGTTGGGCATCAAAATCGGTTCAGTAGTTTTTGAAATATTAATAAAAAATCGCGAGGTTTAAGTTCGCGGCAAACTACTAGTTACAATTAATTTAGGTATCAAAAGCTCGCACTGTTTCTTAGCGCACATCCTGCAGTTGGCTTACGGCGTGTCGCACGGTACGGCCCGATAAATAGTCGGCAAAGTCAGTCAGTCACGAAGGCCGCGGGATGGCCGACATGCAACCAAGCTGTGCTTTCATAAACTTATTTATTTGCCCGCAATGGCCATACATATACCTACCTCTATAAATATACCTCCATTGATATAACTTCCTCTCATTATAAAAAGTCATCTTGGATGTCGTAGACGGCGACTTAGGAAACACAAGCTTATAAACATCAATGAGACCTCTCCTACCCGTCTGGCCAGCGTGGAGAGTATAAGCTAAATCCTCCTGAAAGGCCGGTAACGCTTTTGTTACACCCCTGGTATTGCAGTTGTCCATGGGCAGCGGTGATCACTTACCATCAGGTGACCCGTTTGCTCGTTTGCCGTCCTATAACATAAAAAAAAGGCTTGACGTCAGACAGGCGGCCGTTCGTAAAACTATAACCAAACTGTTTTAACTGTTCCGGCTCTTTCTTCTCCACTTCGCGCTTAGATGAAGAAGAAGAGAGAAAATATTGTCATTTTACACACTGCTAAGTATATGCCTTATATTTATATTATTTAGCCCTAATACTGGTCTACTTGTATCTTACGTTATATTCTTACTGTAATCAGAGTTTGTTTGTCTCCAAAAAAATTCAACCCCACAATTTTTTTTTTAATAAAATCATATTGTAAACCGGTTCACACAATAACAATAGTTTTTTCATCAAAACTACATTGTAAATTACACGGTAACTAAATCCACCTAAACCAAAAAAGGCAATGAAAAAATTAACCCTCTTGATGCATTTTTCATAGTTTTTGCAACTCTGATACCGAGATAAAAGAACGGTCGTTATATGCTAATTTACAGGATTTTTAGTACATCAATTAAAGACAGGGGTAAGTAAGCAATTTTGTTAACTCGGGAATGATTTACACTTGGTTTTTGCCTATGATTTCTTCTTGTCGAGTCGAAATGGTTTCACTGTAGCTTTAATTTTAAATCATCTTTGACCAGTATGACTGACATAAAAATTAAAAACACCTTAAGAGTCCCCTTGTCCTAGACGGAATCAGACTTTTCCATACAAACGTAGTGTAGCTTTTATTTTGAAACGACATGTCAGAAGTCGGCAAAATTTGTAATTGCAAAAAATCGGATATACCTATAGGCATATCTTCTAACTCCTTCTTCTTCTTATTTAAGAGCTCAGTGGCTCTTGTCGGTGGAGTATGCGCCAAACTTCTTGGTTCTCTGCCTTAGTTCTTTAGTGCTTGATACGACATGACCCCTGCTTTTTCTTTCAGTTGTCAGTCCTGGACCTCTTCTGCCTTTAATCTATCCTTCTGGTATGTTTTAAAATAAGGAGTTATGTCGTATTAAATAATATATATTATTAATAAATTGGCATATAACTAGTTTTCACAAACGAAATAAGAACTTGAAACATAATATAGAGTATTTGACCATCAGTATGGAAAACTTCTACATCCTTATATTTTCTTTCAAATTCATAGTTTGACCGTCGAAAACTAGTATACCGGTGCCTAGATATATAAAATTTTGTGATTTGAAATTATAAAATACTACCGAAATCTTATCAAAATCAAATATTTATTCAGGAATTAGGCCTTTGCAGGCACTTTTACACGTAAATAATATGTCTGACTTGTCATTTCAAAATAAAAGCTAGAATGTTTGTATGGAAAAGTCTAGAGTAACGGACTCTTAAGCCATTGGAAATGGCAAGAATAATTCTGACATCATAGCACAGCAGTTTATAATGGCCTTACAACCAAGGATGCTGAGACCTTGCAAAGTGGAGAAAAAAAAGCTGAAAAGCGGACCACGAACTAACATTATGGCTGAGAATGCAACTGAGAATACGCTGAGATGAGAGAGAGAGAGCACAGCAGTTGATACTCTAATATTCACCTTAATTACCTTTCTTCTCCTTTAACTTAAGAGACATTACATCTTCACTTAACTCTTGTCGGTAGAGTTAAGTGAAGATGCCTCTATTCCTCTCTTCTCTCTGCCATCTTTTTATTATCTTGGTAGGACCTTACTCCTAACCCTTCCTTAATTTGTTGTAAAAAACTTCATCCTTGGTCTTCCCTTTCCTCGTCTCCCTTTTATTTTTCTTTCTACTATTATTTTGAATAGATCGTCATGTCTTATTAGATGTCCAATCATATTCCCTCTTCTATTTTCAATAGTTTTTAAAATATTTCTTCTCTCTCCTTACAGAAAATTACCTTTACAGACTAAAAAAAGAAAAGCAATTCATTTACCTAGTTTTTATCCATTCATAACATCCCATATGGTATACCATAAACCCTTTAACCCATTGACCAACTTTTTTTCGAAAATAAACAGGAAATGACAATAAAAAGTTTACCACGTGCCCAATATGTTTTTTCACCACACCTGATATTAATTTGTACTTACAAAAAATTAACGTACAAACTGTTTTTCTTACCAAAAGACCTACCTTTCTTTTTAATCGAGTGTGCTATTTATTACTAATACAGGTGTCACATTTTTAGAGCTGCTTAAAGGTCCCTGACGTAGCCCAACAACCGTCATTATTATTATTTTTATGTCATAGGATGGCAAACGAACAAGTGGGTCACCTGATGGTAAGTGATCACCGCTGCCCATGGACAACTGCAACACCAGGGGTGTAACAAGAGCGTCACAAGTGATGGCACGGTAAGTGATGGTATTTGAAAACGATCGTACATGGGTTCAAACGCAGAGGTACAGAGGAATGATAAGATACCTGTGCCACCTCACGTAGTGCGCCAAACGCGCGGTGGCACAGGTAAATAAATAAATAAATATATAGGGACAAATCACACTGATTAAGCTAGTCCTAAAGTAAGTTTAAACTTGTGTTATGGGATACTAACTCAACGATACTATATTTTATGATAAATACATATACACCATACACTCAATGATATCATCCGCAGAGCCCTAATGTCGGCAAACGTACCTTGCGTCCTTGAGCCTCCCGGACTTTGCCGCAAGAACGGTAAACGTCCAGATGGGCTCACCTTAATACCGTGGGAAAAAGGCAGATGCCTACTCTGGGACGCCACTTGCGTGAGTACCTTCGCCACGTCCCATTTATCTCGTACAGTCCAGAAAGCAGGATCCGCTGCAGAATGTGCCGCTAAAGCAAAACACGTTAAGTATGCGGAATTAAATCAATACCATTTCATTCCATTCGCTGTCGAAACTGGCGGGCCCTGGTGTGAGGAGGCCAAAAAATTTATCCCACATTTAGGGCGACGCCTGCGTAACAATCGAGGCGATCCTCGCTCCGGAGCATACCTGACGCAACACATTGCCCTCGCCATTCAGTGTGGCAATGCGGCTGGCGTTATGGGTACTTTTGAGCCCGGTATGCTCTGAGGTGGGATCTTCGATTAGCATTATATTTAATATTTTTATTATTATTCCTTCTTCTGTTTTGTTTTCTTTGTTTGTTGTTTGTAATATTAGTTTTAGATTTAATTTATTATTGTTATATTTAGTTTAATTATAATTAATAAAATTTTATGATATAGGTATTACTATGAAAATATATATGGCAGTCATTAAATACATATATAGATAAAAATACCCAAGACCCAGGACAATTTGAAAAAGGCCATTTTCCAACTTGCCCTGGCTGGGGATTGAACCCAGAACCTCCGGATTAGCGGTCTAGCGTGTTAACCATAACGCCACGGAGGTCGTCAAAAGGTACAGGTATCTGATTAACCGTCTGTGCATGAATACAAGTCGCGCCTAGTGAGGATTGAACCTGATTCTCGTTCAACAGAATCCCGTATACAGGGTCTAACAAAATATACTGAAACTATTTGAAGGATATATTCAGTTCAAGATACTGAACAACTTTCTCCAAGTAACATACATCGAAATATGAAAAATTATTTTGGCCTCCCATACAAGTTGACCGATCAACTGATCCGAATTCGTATGGAAAGCCAAAAATTATTTCTCATATTTCGATAATTTCTTTGGGGAAAGTTGTTCACTATCATGAACTGAATTCACTCTTAAAATAGTTTCAGTATATTTTGTAAGACGTTATATATATAAACCTACAAAGTTATTCCTACAGTAGGACACTATAAGGGTCTATCCAGTTAGTGTTTAATATTTTCAATATTCTCCTCTGTTCCAATTGAATCTGTAGTTTTGCTGATCGGAGCCCACGATGAATATTTTTTTTTTCGACTGTCATTTTAATTTCATTAACTATAGTGACCGTCGGAGTAGAGGCAGACTGAGGAAGAGATGGCGGGATGACCTCGATAGTTATGCTAATAATTGGCAAGAGATAGCAGAGAGTAGAGAAGAGTGGAAGAGAAAGGGGGAGGCCTTTGCTCAGCAGTGGGACATAACACCAGCAGGCCAGAAAAAAAAACTATAGTTATCTAATATTGCGCATATGTCCCTTAAACGTTGTATAACTTCAAAAAACAAAAACTCTTTACAATACTTAGCTAGCTACTACAAACCTACCTGAGCACGTCAACCGTTTTCACCGACCATGGCACCAGAACTGCACCAGTACTAAATTGGAAGATCATAACAGTAACACGGATTAGGACGTCTAATGACGTGTCTACGCAGACTGTGCGCGTTTCGTATTCATATGTCATATGATCTCATCACACAGCGAGGCTGTATGGCATTGTTTTGATTTATGCTTGCGTGGTTAGAAAGTAAGAAGATGTTTTTTAAGTATTTTAGCACACAATTACAATGAGCTTCCATGATAGCAATGAAAAAAAACCGGTCAAGTGCGAGTCGGACTCGTACATAGTTCCGTAGCCCCGTACAATGTTCTAAAACGCTGAAAAAACACGTTTCTTGTATTTATTTATTTATCTAACTTTATTGTTCCAAAGTAAAAATATACTTTTAACAAATGGCGGACTTAATGTTAATAGCATATTCTGCCAGTCAACCGTAATTCATATTTATTCATTTAGACATAGTGTTAAAATTAAATAACGCAAAACCTCTCAGATGGTACCTAAGCCCATGAAACTGAACAACTATTGTTCTACAACTTTCACGAAACCCAAAAAAAATTCGGATTTTCATACAAATTGACTCGATCAGCTGATCAATTTGTATGAAAATTCAATTTCTTTTTTTTTAGTTTCGTGTAAGCACGATGTATATTTAGATCATAATTGTATGACGGCCCCTTTAATTTTTAACTTTATATGTTGTTATAGCGGCCACAGTAAAATTAAGTTTACGTTTCATTCTGGCAAGAGGATCTTTCTTGTCCAAGTATTTGACCAATTTGAAAGCCCACCGTGACGCGACGGTACGTTACACTGGTGATTACAGTACTGTTTGCCACTGTCGTCCATTTTTCCGTTGCATGGAACAAAGCTTTCGTATGATGCTCATTAAATTGTTATATTTACAGTCACTTCTTTTAAGTGTGTTAGTGGCCTCGCGATTTTACACTTCAGACCTCATGTTTATAACGTTCGCTAAGGATATTTGCTACATTGTAGCTCCGGCATGACTGCCTCCATGGTCCAGTGGTCAAAGCCGTGGGTTCAAATCCCACTGGGAAGCATACTTTGTGAAAAGTTTTTTCCAGTCTGATTGGGATGTTACACGCTTGAACCACCTGATTATCCGAAAAGAAATATGATTCCGTGCCGATCTAGCGTTTGTTTATACTAATCCTAGAATTCGTTACCGTTAGTTTACATGTTATATTGTGATAACATAATATCTTATGTTATATGTTACACAAAGCCCTTCTGGAGCGTAGGCGACCAAAACTGTGTAAATAAGTTTATTTCTGCGTTTTTTCTCAGCAGCGGTCATTGTGCTCATTTCATGTCATGTCATTGTCAGCTTTTTTTTAAAGTAATAATTATAAATATAAACATTAAACCTAATGTACACTAAAATTATTGACGTGTAAAAGTGCCTGCGAAGGCCTAAATACTGAATAAATATTTTATTCTTGATTCTAAACGTAGACTTAATATCTGAGAAATTTGGTGGATTCTCTCTCATCGACATGCCCACCATCACGCTGTAAGTACGTAGCTTTAGTCTTATGGCTCTAGCTCTATATCTTTGAGACATGCATGTATGTATATCCTCGATTGACCGCCAGTCTCGTGCTATTAACCACACACTCATCAGCGTCCAAATGACACTACGATCTTAACGCTCTGATGCCCCTCAAATTGTCAAGACCATTGCCCTGGTGCTCCCTGGCACATGACAGCTTACGGTGCTGTCCGACGCTTCCGTGTGCAGATAACATTTTTTTTTTCTATTTTCTCGGCAAATTGTCCACGGGTGAGAGAGTTAGCTTGGCCGTGTCTGATGGGATGATAAGGGGGGATTAAAATGTGGCGTTTGAAAGTCCTACTTTATCAGGATTTTCTTTCTAGTGTTACTTTCTGTTAAAAGTTCACTCCATAATAATAACTGACACTCTAGAAGAAATATATCATGAATTATAATATAAAAAACGTTTTCCGACTTCATCATGAAATAAGAGATACTAAATGAAAGGTCATTTCTTTTTCTATTTCCCTGTTTCTTTCAGAATGTGATTAGAATCATGGACAGAAAAGTCTTGCCTACCTTCTTGGAGAACAAAAAGCTGGAAAGCGGACACTGCAAACATCTGAAGCGTCAAGATAAATATGCAAGTGTATTTGTATTCTCTGATGAACTCGTTAAATAGGGATGTGGACTGGGTCCGAAAATAATACCTAATTTTAACCGACTTCAAAAAAGGAGGAGGTTATCAATTCGACAGTATGTTTTTTTTATTATATTTTTTTTTATGTATGTGTATTACGCGATATCTCCGCCAATTGTGAACCGATTTTTATAATTCTTTTTTTAGTTGAAAGCCTTTACTACAAAATTAGTTCCATTTTAATTTGGTGAAGATATGATGAAGAACTTTAGATATATGGAAGAAACTCCTAAAAAAAAATTAAGTCGGTTGATTTTTTTTTGTTAAAAATTTAAATATATTTAGTATGTCAGTTAGATCAAAATAAATGGATCTATCATCATCATCCATATATTTAAGAACTATGTTCTTGTCGGTGGAGTATTTTCCATGTCTTCCGATCCTCAGCCAAATGCTTGATTTCCTTATACGACACGACTTCTGCCTTTTCTTTCACTTCATCCATGAACGCCCTTCTTGCTTCCTTCCTTTTCCTTCCTTTTCCTTTTCTTGCCTCGATCTTTCCTTTCATGATATTTTTGATGAAATTATCGTGTTGTATAAAGTGTTCAAACATTTTCCTCTTCTTACATTGATTGTCTTCATTAACGTTCTTTTCTCCTTATCACGTTCCAGAACCTCTGTATTAGTTTTTTCTTCTTCCAGCTTATCTTTTCCATACTCCCCCAGCGCCACATTTCAAAAGCCTCCAGACGTTTTCTATCCTTCTTGTTCATAGTCCATGCCTCATACCCTCATACTCTCATATAAACATATGTTTGGAGCATTCTCGAAATATATGTTTTTATGAGGCGTTTCTTTAATTTATGTGACAGTTTTGAATTAAATAAGTACTTCTCATGGATCCATATAGTAGTAAAAATTCAAAAAGATATATCGAAGTCTCGAAGTGGGGGCGAATAACATTACCGTCTAGTGAAAATCGTACTAGATCGTGACGTCATGCAAAATTTGAACGCCCTGTTTCTTCGTCTTTATTTCCTAATCAGAGAAAAGAAAAATGTCTAATTTATTTTATAATCTACCTGAGAAGCCTAAAATATTTTTAGTCCACATTCGTAGTATAAAAAACGATACTTTATGTTTTATGATACCATGATACCGATTTTAAGCTACCCGTCTAAAGACACAGCTTATTACCGTCTCTAAGTTTTTATTATTTAGCAAATAACTGATTGAGCTAGCCCCAAAGTAAAAACGTTATAGTAAAAGTCACCCCTGATTAGCCTAATGAATTATATAAACGACTGCAGGAAACAGGCATAACGTCAAACACGGCGTTTCCTTTGACCACATTAATGGTGTCTTTATCGTCCTTTATCTCTGTGAAACAAGCCACGATTGTTAGATCTTATCTAAGAGTATCTGTGTCTGAGGTAAATGTTTGATTTGTTTCTAATATAATACGGTTGTCATGGTTAGTTTGCAAATATTGTAGAAACAATTGCTTTTTTTTTTAATAAAAATATTGTTTATTTCCATCCACAACATCTTAAAGTTAACTGAATACCTAACTAAAGTTAGTGAAATTTTGTCCGGCTCTCTCACTCACCGAACAAAGCATATAAGCGGTGAAGCTACTACTCAGACGTCGATTTTCAGTGAAAGTGTGGTACTACCCCGGACGAGCCGGCCCATTCATGCTACTAGCAAAACTGAGTTTTGCCGGTAGCGTGGCTCTACCACAACTAAAACTTTGTGAAAAGTTGTTTCCAGTCTGGTTAGGATATTGCAGGCTTCAATCACCTGATTATCCGAAAAGAAAAACGATTCCGTCCTTCGGAAGGCACGTAAAGCTGTGGGTCCCGAGTGACATAACGTTTGTTTAAACCTATCCTAGGATTGGTTTTGGTCTACCCTTTCGGTTGCGGAGGTCGGCAGTCGCTCTGTGTAAAAACCAGTAACCTTGTCAAATCACCTAGGTTAGGTAGCGGACCTTTGGCTCTGTAGCGTTACCGCTGAGGATGCAACCGGGAATACGCTCGGATGATGATGATGAGTAATTTGAGTAACTTCTTCTTCTTAGCGAGTCGGAGTGGTTGATATATATGAGTAACTACTACTACTACTTTCAGCCAACATCTACCCACTGTTGGGCATAGGCCTCCCTTTTTTTGTGCCATTCTATACGGTCCTGTGCCAGTCCAATCCACTGCCTTCCCACTGACCTCACAACATCGTAGTAACTAGTGAAGATTTATTATGAAAGAGAAAAGAAAAACCATGGCCACCTTTAAGCTATCTACCTCTCCAACTGACCCTGATGAAACAAAACCATCCAACATGTGTTTATGGCAGGTTTTTACAAGGCTCTAATTGAGTGAACAAATATCGCTATCAGTACGTGATTTAATCACAGAATAACCACTTTTATGATGTTATTGCCATGCTAGTCGTGAAGAAAGACAAACGCAGAGTGGGCTTTTTGGATCTCGTTTGGTTTCCTTGGTTTCAAGGGCTCGTTAAGATTTCATTGGAATTTTTCATACATAGGTCAAATTTGCAGCAGAACAGTATTTGAACTGCATAAAATATGATAAAAAAAAATTTATAACCAAAAAACTGCACAAAACAAAATGGGAACAAGACTAACAAGTAATTATTAAAAAATTAAAACAGCACACTTATCTAAAATATCTTTTATCAGTGGCCGTGTGGTTCCCGGCAGAGTAGAATAGGACCACTCAAAGTCGACTTAGGAAACACAAGCTAACCAAATTTTATAAACATACACACAACTTTCACAAAGTATTCCCTATGGGATTTGAACCCATGACCTCCGGATCTCAAGGTAAACGCCTTGACGACTGGACCACGGAGGCAGACATAACTTCATTACCTAGGGTGGTCAGGCCCAGGAGGGTGGTAAGTTATAAAAACATATGGGAAATTATAATATTCATATCATTCAGATTCTCACCCTTTCCCTCAGTCGGCATTTACGATCTACACAGGAAGAGATGCAGCTGGTATATTCTATGTTTTTTTTCTTTTCTCCCAGACCAGCAAAGAAGAACATTACAGTGTTATAGTTCGCTAATAAAACATTAGATAACAATATATTGCGCAACGGCCGCCAACAGGCTACATAAATACGAGAATACGTCAAGAATTAAGTAATAAGCCGCTAGCCTCTATAAATTACAGCGTTATCAGGCAAACAAAGAATAGCTTAATTAAATACCACGTTATCAGATGCTAACGGACACAGATGGGCTTGTTTGAACGTCTATTTGTGACAGGAGACGAATAGAACAACTAGAACGAGGATTGAGTGGATCTTTTATATTCCATACTGGTCTAGGAAGCCCCATCGGCAAAAGAAAACAAGAAAGACCAAAAACTCGATGGGTAGATGATATCGTGGCTACAGTCGACAAGAAATGGCAAAGAAAGGCACAGGGAAGAGGACAGTAGAGCAGTTTGGAGGAGGCCTTTACCCAAGCGGGGTCCATACCCAGTGAAAATTAACAAACTAACACACCCTTGAAAGGTAAGCTTAAATAAGTATAAAATTATAAATACCCACCTTAACGACTCAAGGGGAAGTGATAAATAACCTACCTAATTAATTTTAAGAAAAATAAATAAAAATAAAATAAACAAAAGTAAAAAAAATACACTAACAAACTAGAATAACACTATTATTTAAGATAAAAATCTAAAATGGGATATGGAACTAAAAAAGGCTTTTTTTTAATTTTTATCTTATTTATTTTTTACTATTCACAAAGAAAAGAAAAACCTAACAAAAATGCACTAATTTAGTGGCTTCTCTTTCCACGCAAATCATTCAAGTCGCTAGAAAATCTCTCGATAAATCTTGTTTTAAATAGGTACATGAATTTTTCAGGGTCCAGTGCCAAAAGTGGCCGTTTTCGCAAAAATGCTAAGAAAAGCTCAACGTTCTCACGTTAAACTGTAGACAATAGTTCATAAAATATTTTGAAGGGTTTTCTAGGGCTTCATAAAGACAAAATTTTAATCGATATATCCGTTTCTTTTAAATAATTTATTTCAAATGGTATAAGTAGTGCCCACTGGACCCCAGAAAATTCATGTATCGTTAAAGTGAGAACGTAGCTTTTTTTAGCATTTTGCGGAAAACGGCCACTTTTGGCTCTATTTTAAATATCTTTACAATCAACACGTTGAAAATGGTCTTTGGTTTTAAAAACTTGAACTCTTTCCTGTGTTTAGTATTATTTATTTATTTACAAAATTCATGTACACAACATACAAACAAAGGAACGTACAAAGTAAGAAAATAGAGTACATAGGTACTGCTTATTTCATAAGAAATCTCTTCCAGCAGACCCAGGAGAGGAAAATTGAAGAAAACAGGTAGTAGGCGTGTACAAAAGACTATAGTTACAAATACATATAAGTACTTATCTAAAATGTTAAACATACATATACATATACAATACATCAATAAACATAAACACATATTATACATAAATACATATACATATAAATACCTAACTATAAACAAATACATATATAGTATATAGGTATACTATTCATTACGTTAAGGAAAGATAATACTCTTTTACTCTCTTCCTAAAAACAGGGAAAGATTTGGAGTCTCGTATAATGCGTGGTAGTGAATTCCATAATTATTAGTACTTACTAACTCTACAAAATTTGAATTACCCGGGATCGTGGGATGTTTTCGATAAAAAGTAAGCTTTTCATAATAGCCAACATCTCAACTTTAGGTAAATATGCATCCGAATACCTGGTTTCTAGACTGATTAGTTCTTATATATTTATTTAATTCAAATATAATTTTAGAGTTCCGTGTACGTAAGCCTTACATCGTCACCTCAGTGTCCTTACATTTCAGACAAATCGCAAACAATATTGTGTTACCATATTTGTTTTACTACATTAATAAGTCACGTTTGTTACATCATATATATATCATAATAAAGGCTATATAACTGTAATATCCATCTTCCATGCTTGTCTGGGAGAAAAAAAAAACTTAGAATGTACCAGTTACTTTTCTTCCCGCGCAGATCATAAAAGCCGATCAAGGGAATGGGTGAATCTGAATCATGTTAATTTAAGTCTAACCTAACTAACGTTTTACACGTGATCATTGGGCCTTGCGACTCGCAACTCTGTCTACCTTTACCTACCCCGTAAGGAATAAGTGTCCTGTGAGTAATTGTCCTATCTACTTATTAACCGGTTGACTGGAAGAGTTATTTATTTATTTAACTTTATACACAAATACAAGTGTAATGGCGGACTTACCTAAGGCCTTATCTACCAGTCAACCAACCGGGTGATGTTAAGAAAGACAAGGGTAGTGCAAAAACTCTAAAGAAATGGTGAAAAATGAACTAAGTATAATTAAATATGTAATAATAAACCATAAACTACATACAAATAATACACACTATGGGATATGGGTCATTATGGGATAAGTCCGCCGTTGTCAATTTACTCTATATGTTGGTTTTGTCTTTAATTATGTGTTTTCTTAGCACAATAAAGTTATTACAAACAAACAAACAAACAAACAAACAAACAAACTCTTAATAAAGAAGTAAAAGTTTAAATAAATATCTATATCGTAAGAAGTAAGTAATTAAGAGCAGTGCAGCTAAACACTAACTAACTAACTAACTAAATGATTGGGTCAAAAATAAATTATTTGGTATAGCGTCACTTGTCATTGGTCATATCCATTTCAACATTCAACAACGCCGTGTGGTTCCCGGTAGAGTAGAATAGGACCACTCCAAGTCTTCCCGTGGATGTCGTAGAAGGCGACTTAAAAAACACAAGCTAAACAAAGCTTATAAACATCAATGAGACCTCTCCAACCCGTCTGGCCAGCGTTGAGTGTAGACCAAATCCTATGACTGCTCTGGCTAATATATGGCTCTGGTAGTACAGAGAGGGTCGTGCTCCTGCAGTGGAGACTAGAAATAACCTGATGATGATGATTTTTAACATGATTTTAGATTTATTAATGCAGAAAAACTGATATTAAGAGCGCTATTTGACTCTACAAAACTATGACATCATGGTTGTGATTTTCATACAAATTCCATAGAAAATTTTGTTGAGAAAAAAGTGATTTGACTTGTTGTCACCTAGATAGATAGATAGATAGATATTCATTTATTCCTTAGAGTATGGTGATACAATGGTGTTACAGAATTGTGTGTGTGCAACCTACCACCAGCAATGATACGCTAGTACTCGCAATATACATAGTCTAACAAAATATACTAAAACTATTTTAAGGGAAGATTCAGTCTATGATACTGAACAACTTTCCCTAAGGAATGTATATCGAAATATGAAAAAGAATTTTTGGCCTCCCATACAAGTTGACCAGTCAGCTGATCCGGCATTGTATGGAAAGCAAAAAAATATTTTTCATATTTCGATGTGTGATCCTTGGGAAAAGTTGTTCAGTATAATTGACTGAATTCACCCTTAAAATTGTTTCAGTATATTTTGTTACACGTTATACAAAGTGGAAGGGACATACCCGTAATAAATCTAACCGCGGGCTAAACTAGATCACTAAAGTATAATGAAATTAAAATAACAGTCAAGAAACAAAAAAAAAATCGACATTCCCATACTAATCGCCCGGGCGGCCGCACACTTTTGTATGGAAATGCCGAAAATTATTTTTGTTTTTTGGCTGTTATTTTAATTTTATTATACTATAATGGTCTAGTATAGACCGTAGTTTGATTTATTACGGGGATGTCCCTTCCACGTTGTATAAGTCAATGCCTAGTAGATTATTTTATAACATCTAACAAATGATACTGACACTATGTTAAAGCTGAATTCAGTCCATGATACTGAACAACTCTCACAAAGTTCAAGTTGACCGCTCAGCTGATCCGAGCCTGTATGGAAAGCAAAGTATATTTTTTATATTTCGATATATGTTCCTTGTGGAAAGTTGTTCAGTATCAGATATTTACTACATTGCACAAAAATCGATAAACACTTAGAAAAAGTGGACAATGCATCGATTTATGCATAGCGAGTCAGATATTGTTTGTCCAATATAATTTATGCGGCTCATTGTACTTTGGAAAGCGAAGGCCAGTCGCATTTATGTAATAAAAAAAATTGGCACATCGAGTTCAGCTCTAACGTCAGGGTTCTGTATCTAATTTTTGGGCATAGGCGTCCCTTTTCTGATTCGCCCAATGCAGCTTGTTACTATCTGCTTACATAGCTTTCAATTACAAGCCGACTTTTCCTAAATATACGAATGACGACCACGTACTGGCAAGCGAAGCGTTGGACACCCACTCACAAGGTGGTCAGACGATCTGACTAAGGTCGCTGGAAAGCACTGGACGCAGGCCGCTCTAGATCGGTCATTTTGGAAATCCCTGAGAGAGGCCTATGTCCAGCAGTGGACGTTATGCGGCTAAAATGATGATGATGATGATAATATTAGGGATATTATTAATTGCACATCTAATAAATAATCACCCATCAATTTAATCTCATCATTTATATACTTTTTTACATCAAATAAATCAACAATCTTATCATAAGTACTGATTGCACAGCAAATAAATACTGACTGCACATCAAATTTATTAGGTTAGGGCAAACCTATAGGTTAGGTTATGTTAGAACTGCGACCAACACACGCACGAGCCGAGCGAGCGAAGCGAGCGTGCCGCGGCAGCGGCCGGCGAGTGCTAGGAAAGTTCTATCCATTTTACTGCGCCACAAATATAAATTGCAGTTTGTTTAGTAATATTTTCAGTTGAGTATTTTGCTGTGCAATCAGTAATTTTGATTTGCGTTTAAATACTACCCATAATATTATCACGCCTTTTTCCTTAACTAGACAGAGCCCAGGGCTGTAACACCCAAAGGCCACTTTTAGCGACGGAATCAAAATAGTGATGGGTGGCTAGCCGCATCGCCTATTGACATGATTCAGATTCTCGCCCATTCCCTCGATCGGCTTTTACGATCTGTGCGGGAAGAGAAGCAACTGGTACATTCTAAGTATGAAATATTACTAAGCGAGCGAGCGAAGCGAAAATATAAAATAATAAATTGGCCGTCAGTATGTCCGGTTGTCAGTTTGTCTGTCTGTTTGTTCTTGCCTACAGGTCGCATTTATTACCCGATTCTCTTGAAATATGACAAATGACACTAATTTTCGAGTACCTTACAACTTATTCATTTCAAAATAATCCTTTTAAAAACTTTTTTTGTAGCAGAATTAAGAATTATTGGACTCAAAAGTTTAAATCGCCATGAGTCCAGCCTCTATCTATAATTTAAGAACTACGTTCTTGTCGGTGGAGTAGTTTCCATGTCTCCCTCTCTTGAGCCATCCTTTTGACCTCCCTATACGACACGGCGTCAGCTTTCTCCTTTACTTGATCTATAAATGCTGTTCTTGGTCTTCCCTTTCCTCTTCTTGCTTCTATTTTTCCTTTTATGTTTTTAATAAATTAATCGTGGCGTTGATGACGAAACATCTCTTCTCTTCTAATATCGATTGTTTTCAATAAGTTCGTTTTCTCATTAACTAAATTAAGTACTTCTTCATTTGTCTTTTTCTCTATCCAACTCATACCTTCCATACGTCTCCAGCACTACATTTCGAATGCCTCTAAACGTTTTCGGATCCTTTTTAGTCCAACCTAAGGTTTCCCTTATCAACAATTTTGACAGTACCCTAAACTAGCAATAAAAGGACCAACCATTAGTATTGGACCATGCATTCTATAATAAAACGAATAATTATTCATGCTTCCTTATTTTTTCGCCGGCAATAGATTGGCGTTACCATTTATCAATCGTATAATCTGTGGTAGTTATTCATATCGACTTGATTTGTTCGGCTTGGGAAACTATGGAGCCAATTTTTTATTTTTTACAAACGAAAAAACAAAAAATGCTTGTTTGTAAAAAAAAAATATAAACATCTTAAATGAATTCTTGATTAAGAAATATTTTGGTAAGACTTCTGAATTATTAAAAAGGCACTCTTTCTTACGTACTAGCTATTTGATATATCAAAACGTGTAGTTTTGGTTAGTAAGTAGTTAAAAGTTTTTAATTCTTCATTGTTTTAATAATTAAAATAATGAACAATTATTTATTTATTTTCCATTGTCTTTTAAAAAAAAGTCCATACAATGGGAACTTTCTGAAATTAATTTTAGAATTAACTCAAATATTAATAGCTGACAAGACTTTATTAAACCATTATTTAGAAAACCACAAACAGCACAATAATATTACTGGTATCTTTAATAAATACACTTTGTACTTTATCTAATACCATGTTAGTCACGTTGTTATGTTACAATACAAAACTATGGTTATGTATATGGTTAGTAAGAGCTAATGTTCAATATTTTAAAATGACCCAGGATTACATGTTCTCAAAAAAAAAAGATTTATGCTGAACAAAAACTCTTTCAACTCCTCAGTTTTCTCTATCCTGTCCCCTAAGGTGAAAGGTCGTGCGGGGAGCACGGCGGTCAGTGGCAAATGGTACCGACTGGGACCCCACCGACCCCAGCGACCTCTCCCAATCGTTCTCAACCATTACTGTCACATCCAATGCAGCACCATAACTAAACTCTATAACTCAAACAACAATATCACCCGCAATGGATTCAAAAATACCACGCCAACTTTTACTAACAAAATATTAACTTACCCGATATTTTTCATAACAATAGTAGATAAATCTAGTTCTTTTCAATTAGGTATTAGAGGTTATATTTCTTTTTGTTTACAGAGTGCATAAAATAGGCTATTTAATTAGATATTCGTGGTTATTCTTAAAGATGCTATCTTCCTTCTTGTGGCATTAGTTAGGGCTATAATATTGTTATTTGCCGTCAGTTAGAAACCTTTTCGGTTTCATGAAAAATGTAATAACTTGACTGAATTTATTTAGTTTTCGAAGTAATAAGACTGTCATAACTATAGTTTTTTTATTATTAGGTATTGAGCGTAATACTAGAGCTTCTGATGCTTAATGATGACTTCCTTTGCTTCGTTTGTTCTATATAAAAAAATGGAATAAATCAACGAAATCAATGGATATTTTTTTATTCAGCTTTCTTTTTATTCTCGTTCCCTTTTCCATAATAACCCACTTATATACCTACCCTGGACTTTCATAAATATTTTAAAACCAAAATTAGCCAAATCGGTCCAGCCCGGCTTCTTGCGTTTTAGTGATACTAACCAACAGCAATTCATTTGTATACAACGTGTTAATGAAATAACCCAAAACCTCTCAGATGGTACCTCAAACCATGAAACTGAACATTGCTAGTTTTTCAACTTTCACGAAACCCAAAAAATAATTTGAATTTTTACACAAACTGATTATGATTAGGTGATCAAGTCAATTTGTATGAAAATCCGAATTTTATTCTTGGCATTTTGGAAATGTTGTAGAACAAAAGTTGTTCAGTTTCAAGGACTGAGTAACAACCTGAGAGGTTATGCGTTATTTAATTAACTCGTTATAATGGCTGAGTTTTAAACCACCTACCAAATTTTTGGAGCAAGTTCAGTCCATGAAACTGAAATACTTTCTATAAAAAAAGTTATTAAAAATCAATAAAAATTTTGCGTCCTCCTATACAAAATCCGTTTGGCTGACGTTGATTTGTACGGGAGGACGAAAAATTTTTTTTACTGAAAGTATTTCAGTTTCATGTACTGAACTTTCTCCAAAAATTTGGTAGGTTGTTTAAAACTCAGCCATTACAACGAGTTAATTAAATAACTCAAAACCTCTAAGGTTGTTACTCAGTCCAACTGAACAACTTTTGTTCTACAACATTCCCAAAATGCCAATAATAAAATTCGGATTGGTTAAAAACTGAGCATGTATATTATAGATTTCAGATTAAAGTAGTAGATTTGATGAATAACTATGTATGTGTTCTCTTAAAGTCCAAGTGTTTCCTCTAGGTACCTATTAAAAAAAACAACTATTTAATGAAATTAAAACATATGTAATTTAAAAAAGCTATCAAGCAAATACCGGAACGCCGGACTGGTTTTTTTATCTAATTAACTGTCGACCACTATCGACATCATTAGCCGTATTGGTGTCGTTTCGTTACAGGTACCTTTATCTAATCTAAAGAGGACGTGCGGGTTGTATATAGACAAATACTGTTGCCTACCATTTACAAAAAAGAACAAAGAAAACTCAAACCTAAAGCTTGAAAATTAAAGAGCATTTTCGATCGTGCTACTTCTAAAATTTTCTTTGACTTTTCTCACTGACTTTGTTAATAAAATTTAATATCTATTGCATAGTTATAAGGTTGGTTTTAGATTATGTTTCCGGTAGTTTTACTACGAGGTGTCAACGGGCCACTTGTAAGGCGATAGGTATGTAAATAAGTAGATGGATGAGTGGTCACTGAAGTTAACTAAGGAAAATTAACTTAGTCACTTTGTTTACCACGTCTTGATGAGTTATTTGGATGATCAATCTTTTGGACTGTACATGGAAGTGTGGGCAACAACCTATGAGTAATGGATGAGATAGTTTTAATACTTTTCAAAAATATCGACTGAGTAAGGAACACCACGCTGCGCTACCTCACAAAGATCAAAGAATCAAATATTTGTTTGTTTGTTTGTTTGTAATAACTTTATTGTACCAAAAATTTCAGTATAAAAGACAACATAATACGAAAGAGCAAATATACAAAGGCGGACTTATCCCATGTAGGGATCTCTTCCAGTCAACCTGCGATAGATTGAGAGGATATTTACTGTGTTATAACGGTTATAAGGTAGAAGTCGGTACGTATAAATTTAACTACAAGATACTTACATATCTACACTACGATATACAAATATATATATACGAATATTTATTTAGTAGTTGGCCTTTGCAGGCAGTTTTACACGTCAATAATTTGTCATTATGTGTATGTTTATTTATAATTAAATATGTTTTTTAAACTGCTACCAACCTTTCGCAACGACCACTGCTGAGAAGAAACGCCAAAAGAAACTCATTTACACAGTATTGGTCGCCTACGCGCCAGAAAGGTTTTGTCAGTTTACAAAAATATGCAGTCCTAATACAAATGCCTTATACAATGTTATCACAATATAACATGTAAACATTGCGAGCGATTGCCAAATCCAATTTACAGAAATAAGTAATGGTAGTCTTAAATAACGGAGCCGAGCTGACCAGTGCCTGCAAAGGCCTAATTACTGAATAAATAATTGATTCTTCGTTTCTTTGCCCTTTGTGATGAAGCGCAGCGTGGTATTCCTTACTCGGTCAATATTTTTGAAAAGTATCAAAACTGTCTCATCCATTATTCATCTATTAGTTGTTGCCCACACTTCCATGTACAGTCCAAAAGATTGATCATCCAAAAAGCTCATCAAGAAATGGCAAACAAAGTCATATATAGGTCTTTTTTTAGTCTCCACTACAGAAACACGACCCTCACTGCCTGAGCCATTATTAGCTAGATTGATGTCGTAGAAAGCAACTTAGGAAATACAAGCTAAATAAAGCTTGTAAATATCAATGAGCCTATCCAACCCAGACGGGTTGGCCAGACGGCCAGCGTCGAGAGTGTAGGCCAAATCCGCTGACTGCTCTGGCTAATATATGGCTCTGACAGTATAGAGAGGGTCGGCAAACAAAGTGACTTAGTTGATTTTCCTTAGTTAACTTCAGTGACCACTCATCCATCTACTTAGTAGAGAAAATAGTAAAAGTTCCATAGTCTTATCATTCGGCTCCAATAGGCATGCAGTCGGCGGCGCTTCAAAGGGCTAATTTGTCGGCTTCTGTAATGTCCACCAGTTTCACGCCTCTTGAGCACGCATGAGCTCAGATAATATTTGGAGATACGATATCGGTACATACAAATTCAGTTATCTGTTTTGCATACTCATTGCATATTTTTGCCTAGTAGCCCCTGAAAAATAGCATATAAAAAAAATTTTTGGAGATATATTATACGATAAGGTTATTTTAAGATAAGTAGTATATTTTTGAATAATACAAAAGGGGATGTTTTTCCCTAATTTTCCCAATTCCCTAAAAAATCAGAAAAAATGTCAAAAACCGAATCATATATTTGTTTTTTCGTGATCTTGATAGTGTACAAAAATACATTTAAAATCTCTTATTATCGTATAATGGCGATACTGACATGGCGTACGCAACCTGATTTGAACGTCACTCGCAGTTACTGTCAATGTCAGGTCAGTTGACTTATTGGGTGTCGGCCATTTTGGCGGAACGCACCTAACCTCAATTACGATATTTTAATCCAAATGCACCATAAAAAGGCTACGAATTTATCGGATTTACTTATTAGGCATTGATACCAACCCAAAAATGTAAATTGCAGGTAGGTGTTCACTGTTCAGTGATCTAGCCGGCTCCCCATACATTTGTGCAACAATCCCTTTGATAAGAAAAATCAACGAATCTAAAAAATACGCTCCTTATTCTGCCTTTAAATAATACGTAATTTAGCTACCCTATAACGCAATAATACTATAGTGCTTATGGAATCTACAAAAATGTAAAATAGAAATAGTTTTTTTTATAATATTTAAATTATTCAATCAGTTGTACAGTGGTCAAAACGAAAGGTAAAGTCAGAAGTTGTCAATAACATTCTTTACATAGGTACATATTTTTCTATATATACTACGTTTAAGAACAAAGCTCTTGTCGGTTCATTGTACGGCAAAATGCACACAATGACGATTTTTGGCAGAGATCAGTAATAGATTACTGGTTTTCTATCTATAGAATCATATCAATTTTTCTATAGATAGAAAACCAGTAATCTATTACTGATCAAAATTGATAACAGGAAAGCAAAACATAGAGTTTGGATGGTAAACAACGTCAAGTCCGTCACCGCCAGGCCAACTTGCCAAGTCGAACTTGGAGGTCCAAATTACGAGAAATCCAATCAAACCGTAATCTGGTAATCTAATTATTTAATACAATCAAAATTTCTTAGGCCATTTGGGCGCTGTTGTTATTGGGATAAATATAACGTTTAACAAAATATACTGAATCTATTTTAAGGGTGAATTCAGTCCAATTCAAATATGAAAAAGAATTTTTGGCTTCCCATACAAGTTGAGCAGTAAAATACATTAAAATAAACAATTAATATTTTAATGTATTTTGCTGTAAGGCTATCTATAGTTACAATGCTCGGATTTAAATCATTTTTTGTTGTTTTTAATAGCTGTCTATGTCCCACTAATGGGCAAAGACTACCCTCTATGCTTATTGCTCACTTTTCTTTTCCAATCCCTGTCAAATCGAAAATATGCGACGAAAATATTTTTAGGGCCACCGCTGGCGTTGGGGACGACCCAGAACCGCAAGATAGCAGCCGCAAGGAGGCAAGATGATCTGGACTATTTTCTGTCTGTATGGGGAAAGCTTGCAGCGGGCAGAGATGGGTTAAGAAATAAGAGGAAGGTCTTTGCCCAGCAGTGGGCACAAAACTAAAAGGCAAAAAAAATTAAATAATATGTCCTTACATCGTAAAAATTTTTAAGCCTAAATATCTATATCTACTAATATTATAAAGCGGAAGAGTTTGTTTGTTTAAACGCGCTAATCTCAGGAACTAATGGTCCGATTTGAAAAATTCTTTTTTTGTTGGGTAGTCCATTTATAGAGGAAGGCTTTAGGCTATATAACATTACGTTCCGATAACCACGCGAACGAAGTCGCGGGCACAGCTAGTTTATTATAAAACCTTATATGCAGGTACATACATCGCAATTTACTCTGAAATATAGTTTGTAAATGTATTGTATGCATTAGAAATTACCCGGACCGCCAATTTCCCACAGTATTCCCGGAATCTGAGGCTATTTTGTAAACACGCTCGCATCTAAAGAAGGTCTAGGTCTATGATGTCGGGAACTAGTGATGGGAAAGGACTGTTTCTCTATTCGATCTTTTTACCAAAATGTCCGAAGTGGCGGTGCCGTCGTTTTCGGATATTTGCCTGTGGCGATTTCTACGTCACTTCAAGGAACTACAACCTCACCAGCGAAGCTACAACATCATTTACAAGAAGCATACGCATATTTCTAAATTCGATGGTTCAATGGTATCAACTTTGTTCAACAAACGGATGTTACTGGGTGGACTGGTCTGATTAAGGATTAAGTTGAGGTTTTAAGGCTTCTGTTATTCTTAGCGTGTCTTTGGCCCAAATTTTAAAATTTGTCCTTCTATTACGTCGCCACTTTTATGCATCTCTCTAAGGCAGAGTTGAAGTCAAGCATGATACAGCTGGTGGGGTACAAAAGGCATGAGAGCATGAGAGAAGGTGCTGCATGGTCTGATCGTCGTGACCACACTGGCTCTGTGCTTCTCTGCATTATATCTTTGTTTTTAGGGTTCCGTACCTCAAAAGGAAAAAACGGAACCCTTATAGGATCACTTTGTTGTTCGTCTGTCCGTCCGTCCGTCCGTCTGTCAAGACCCTTTTTCTCAGGAACGCGTAGAGGTATGAAGCTGAAATTTATATCAATTACTCAGGTCTACTGTCCCTTGAAGCTGTAAAAAAATAAAACTTCTAAGCCAACGCAATCAAAAGATACAGCCGTTTATGCCGCAAATTTTCGACACTTGCAAGGGAATCAAAACCTACAGGGTGCTTCCCGTGAACTCAGAATCTTGAAATTTGGTACGAAGCAACGTCTTATAGCATAGATAAAGGAAAAATTACGAAAACCATAAATTTTTAGTTACATCGCATAATATATTTTTTTTTAATAATTTTAAACTTACTTGTCGTAATGAACGAACTTTGTAAACCTTGCAGGTTTGTACGGAACCCTCGGTGCGCGAGTCCGACTCGCACTTGGCCGGTTTTTTTCTCTCTCTAGATCTTTTCCTTTCCACTTAGGTCGGCCTTCCTTGTCCTTCTTTTCCACTTTGCACGGCCCTGAGCAGCTGTGGTGGCGTCCAACTGAGTTTGTTTCAGCTCATATTTGAGCTCATATTTCGTCGTCATCCAGGTGGAAGGTGGTCTCCCAGGTCCCCTCTTCATCGTTGCTAAATTTAGGGCAAGCTTAATTATATGCTCTTCTGGACGTCTGTGCACGTGTTCATATCATCTGAGGCGAATTTCACCAAGTTTCTCTGGTATGGGGGCTAAGTTTTTTTTATTAATAAAAGATATTGAGATTTTATAAACTGTCTAAAGTCATCCTACATACTCGTAGCTCGATTGCTATCTAGTGCTAGTGTGTACAGCCCTTTTTAATAGTACCTAATTATGAGAAGGATAATGAAAATTACGATGTAAATTAAACCAAAACGGGAAGCAATGATGAGAATAAAATAACAACATGATAAAGATAAAATGTCAAGGCGTCAAGTAATATATCTATCGTATAATACGAGTAAGAAGGACAGTACAAGAGCGACTATTTGTAAGCAATATACAAAGTAAATAAAATATTTACTTCTACACGTTATCTTTTACGATGGGAAAAACCATGTATACGTAATGATATAATGGATACGTAATTTCCTTATCTGGCGCAGGATGCTACAATATTATATCAGATTTATTTAAACAATAGTCAGTGTACGTCAACCAAATAACTTTTGTTTATAAAAAATAGACCATAAAATTGTTTTTAATGATGCTGGTCTATAAAATAAATTAACATACTGTTAGTGAGCCCTTTCATTCTTACAGTCGGGAAGTGACTTGTAGGTTGCCTGTTCTATTACATCAGTATCTAATTAATATCAGATATCTTCAAAGCTACCTTATTTACTACTCCAGGGCCGGACTTTTATACAGTGAGTAGCGTGGTAAATGTATGATCTCACGAAAATTCACTCAACTGTCATAGATTGTATACAATTTTTGCCAAAAAAAAGAGGCACTCCGGGAGTGCCGACAGAAGTGAAAACTTGAATTACGTGAGGTGTCGGTTAAGGTAACAGTGTTGCGAGTTCAATGTTTTTTTCTTATTTAAAAATGCCCAACGCGCCTCAAGAAGTTTTCACTTCCAAAAAACTAAGATAAAACGTGGTCGATAAAACAGACATTAAAGCACATCCCTAGTGTCCGAGCAGCACGCCCGCGTTATTTCCATAGCTAATTGCAAATTGCGACGCGCTGACACTCTGATCTTCTTCGGTAATGTGTTGTAACCTCAAATTTGGTCGCCGTCTCTACACACATCGGACGATCTTTCTTGCCTTTACGATGTATAGGTAGATATGATAGATATGCCTGAAAAATATACATAATTTAGGCTCTGGGTTTTGGACTTTTCGGGCTACACAAGAAACTACAGATATTATTTTATTTTGAAATTTGTACTTGCAAATCGTCATCATAATCAGGTCTCTTCTAGCCTCCACTGCAGGAGCACGACCCTCTCTGTACTACCATATATTAGCCAGAGCAGTCAAAGGATTTGGCCTACACTCTCCACGCTGGCCTGGGTTAGAAAGGTCTTATTGATGTTTATAAGCTTTGTTTAGCTTGTGTTTTCTAAGTCGGCTTCTACGACATCCACGGGAAGACTTGAAGCGGTCTTATTCTTTCGTTAAACCACACGGCGACTTCAAAACCATACCATACTCGCAAATACAAAAAAGATATTTCATTCCAAAGATACGGGCACAAATAAAACTAATTTTCGGCAGTTTCAAAGAAAATAATATGATACATTTTGTAATAAAATATGAAATACTTTTGGTTATCATCCTAAACACACAGTTCATACGTGAAGATATTCAGAGTAACCAAGTAGCCAGTAATTTGCAAAAAAAATCACAAAGCACCCGCCGAATCTACCATGCGATGATGGATCCACGAAATTTAACACTGTTATTATAATCGCGATTAAAAAAATACTATTATTCGGCCAGGCTTTGGCCAGAATTATATTTTTAAACGTTGTCCGCTAAGCAAACACGTTAGACCGAATTTTTTTATACAATTTTTCGCGGTTCGCCGCATTTTTTGAAAAGGATCCCGCAATGATATGCCAAGATATTTAATCGCTGCAAAATGAACGTTTATTACATTTAAGACTTTATCACGCTAATATTAAGGAATGTTTTTGTGAATGTTACTTGCAATTTGAGGTTTGTTGAAATGTAAAAATCGCGTTAAAGCTCCACGGTAGCCGAATTATTTGTGGGCGGTTTGCCTTCAATTTTTTATGTTGAAAATATATCGACTAATTTTATTTTTTCAATATTGACAAAAAATTTTGTAACGCCATTTTATTTTTCATGTGCCAAGCAGATATCATGAACTAAGTTGGCCACATATTTACACAATCCGAGAGAGACTTAACATCTGTTTAAGATTTGCTTCTTCCGTTCACTGTTTTCGTCAATAGATTCATCATCTTACAAGAATGACTTCACCATACCACCACCGACACTATTTATAGCCACCACACCAGAAAATCACATATTAGTTGTCGTAAACAACCACAAATTAAGAGGGCGCCTGATGTCAGTAATCTAAATTTTGCCCCCGCTTCCACGCACACAAATTCACTCTAGCCGAAGCGAGACAGCGAGCCATGCGGGCGTCGGGAGTCGCGGTGGGTCAATGAGGTTGGTTTTGATTTTGAGGTTTTTTTCGTTTTACAAAGAATATTTAAGAGTTATTTAAAAAGTAAGACATATAATGACTGACATATGATGTTTCATACAATTATAATCCAAAGTTACAAGTGCTTAATTATTGTATTTCTTGAATACTTTCTGTTTTAGTATAATTCTGAGGTGATTTGGAGGCAACTTCGCAATGTTTTTCTATCGAGAAAATTTTAAGCAATCGTGTTTTCGAAACTTATTATGTTTAGAATTAGTCCTGAACTTTGCTGTGTTTTTATTTCAAAGTGAGTATTTCGTTAATATTGATAAATATTTAAGATCGCTCTAAGAACTTTAGGATAGTATGGGCTCTTAAAACAAGGGCGCACGCTAGTACAATGCTACCGACTAATGATTTATTTTCAGAGGTCTTCGTTATCAAAAACGAAAAATTAAAGGTTTTTCAGCACATTTTATTTTATTTTATTACATAAGGTACACCAACAGTATTTAAATACAACATTCCAGTCGAGTATGATACATGTAACTAATATTCTTATGTAAATACCAATGACATCACCACAGAGTTCAGCATCAGCTTAACAAGAGTTTAAAAACAAGTTTGTGATTTTTTATCTTTAAGAAGATTCAGCACCTTATGTTTAAGACGATACACGGCGTCCAGTGTTGTCCCCATTTGAAATAAATTATTTGTAATGAAACGTAGATATCATTTACCTAGATACCCCTTCAAACTATTTTATGAACCACTGTGAGGTGAGAACGTTAAGCTTTAGTTTGCATTTTTGCGAAAAACGGCCACTTTTGGCAAAAATGCAAACTAAAGCTTAACTTATTCAATTGGGGGCAGCACTGGACTCCGTGTAGCGTCTTAAAGACATTCAGACTATCGCAAAATATGTTCAAATCCTCTGAATCGCGACAAAACAAATTATAAGTATTGTACATACTTGACTGGTTGACTGGAGCATGGCATAACTGGACTGCGGACATAGGTTGCAGAAATAGGACCAAGAATTCCTTCTGGTGAATTCCTCCTCATTATACATGCTCAATTATATGGTTGAAAAAATTACAATATGCTCGCTTACCTTATCACACGCCACTTTGAAGTAGGAATTGCCTAAAGCCACTTGAAAACAGCCTACACGTGTCGAAGTCTAATCCTCGGCTTACGCCATAATCCGACCACCCAAGCGACCATTACGCTGCCCACAGAAATAGACCCCCATTATTACAAGGAATAGAACACATAGGTGCCCTTATTATTTTGCCCCATAAAACCCGGACCACCAAGGTTTTTGCAAGCGTGCGTGATTTTTGGCGCATTTTGAATTTAGTCGTCCATTGAGTGGTTCTTTTGTGATGTACGCTAAATGATCTAAATCTGGTGATGGATTGAAAAAAATTGCATTCAGATTTACGCAACTTGAACATCTTGAAGAAACTACTTAGTGACGATGTATTTATGTTACAAATCGTAGAGAAAAAAAACTTGAGTCGATAGATACAAATTTTGCAAGCACTTTAAATGAACCAAATGTTATTTTATTGTATTGATATTTTCTTCTGCGAAGAAAAACATCGTGATCCGGTGAAGGAAAATATCGTGATGAAAACGTACCTACATCTCCATCTTTCTCCTCGTCACTATTAAGTTGCCCAAAATATCGGTTCTCAAATTATAAGTTATAATTGTAATTAAAGTAAACTAACTCGATTTTTTATACTAAGTACTCGTAGTATAAAAAAGTTACTAAATTAATTAACAAGTAAAGGAGAAATGGGAACACAGGGCTGGGGCCAGTGGCTTAAGGTGTCTTCCGAAACAAGGTGGAGCTCGGAATAATTTTAAGACGTGTCACCAATTCAAGTACGGACCACGCCCAGCATGCGCTAGTAATGCATTCTCCCGGCAATCGAAACCAAAATATCTGAAACATAATTCTTCAAAACAATAAAGGAAATAACTCTACAAATGTTCCATATAAAACTCCAGCTAATAAAATTACCAAACTATCAAAAATGTTCCCTCGCGAAAAAACAAATGAAATCATAACGTAATAATCATATCCTGTGACATCGCATATATCAATAATAGCTAATGATCGTCCGACTGACAACTGTACAGTCCATCCTCAAAGTTTGCCAACAAAACCAACTTAAACTACAGTATTTTCGACTCAATGCTTATTAAAATTGAGTCTGATTTGGGATGTTGTTTTTTTAGCTGTGTGTCAAGTTGTGTGTTGGTTTGTACGTTGTGTTATTGCTCGTTCGGACGTGTGCAATGCGTATTAATGATGTAAGACATATCAACGATTAGTATCCATCTGTTAGCTTCCTAATCCCAAAGGAAAAATCTGATACATTTGTCTTTTGGTCATTATACTGGACTAAGTTGTTTCTCTTGTTAAAAAAAATTGTGACTGAATTCTTTGAGATCAAGGACATGGTTCAAATGTATTTGGCCTGATTTGTGCTATTTTGAAAATTTCTACTAATTCCGAATACTACCCGAATTAGTAACCGTGTGGTTCCCGGCAGTGTAGAATAGTCCACTCCAAGTCTTCCCGTGGATGTCGTAGAAGATTACATAGGAAACACACGCTAAACCAAGCTTATAAACATCAATGAGACCTCTCCAACCCGTCTGGCCAGCGTGGAGAGTTTAGGCTAAATCCTCTGACTGCTCTGGCCAAGTATTGCTCTGGTAGTACAGAGAGGGTCGTGCTCCTGCAGTGGAGATAAAAAAAGACCTGATGTTGGTAATGATGATGACACGAAATTGTTCTATGCAGGTAAATACAGAAAGAGCCCACACATACTTGTCAAAACAAGAGCATAGCTAACGTGTGAAAGACAAAGGTATGAAGAGGTGTGAAGACGAAGAACAGTGGCGCGGAAGATCAAAATTTAAAAATACGATGCTTATTGTAGTTGTTAAATATCTTTAAATGTACATAAGCAGTTACAATTGTTATTGTATTAATTGCGAGCAGCAAAAAAAATTCAAATCGTCGCGCGCGAGCTCGCCATTTTATTATAGATCGTCGGGGTGTAGGCAAAGAGGTTTGCAATGGGTCCTTCTTCACATTGCCCGCTACATCGGGGGTACACGTGTTTTTTCGACCGTTGCTGGTAAGAAAATAGAACGTCAAGGATTAGGGATTTTTGCCTATAAACTAATATTATAAAGAGGAAAGATTTGTACCTATTTTTGTATGTTTGTATGTTTGTAATGAATAGGCTCAAAAAGTACTGGGCCGATTTAAAAAAATCTTTCACCGTTGGAAAGCTACACTATTCCCGAGTGACATAGGCTATGTGTGTACCACGGGCGAAGCCGGGGTGGACTACTAGTAAAAAATATTTTTTCTTGTACATAACCAACAGCAACATACTAGCTCTAAACACAGACATGACGTAACAAACGTACCTGCCCACTCACGACGCTGAGCTCATTGCATACATTACTGCATGTCCTTTTGAAAGGGCTGAAAATGTATGGAAGTGGCACGATCGATAGCGTGTGCCCAATTTGTGGCCATGGCAGTAATTACAGATCTTTTTCGCGGGATATATTTTTTTAGGGTTCAGTACCTCAACAGGAATAAAACGGAATCCTGATACGATCACTTGCTTGTCTGTCTATGCATTTGCTCCGAAGTAACCAAATCGATTGAGTAGAAATTTAGTATACAATTCACTCCTACAATATTTTTCTAAATCTAAATACCAATAGCGCCTATATCAATTTGTGAGTTACACACCTATCTTCCAGGCTGGTCTGGGAGAAAAAAAAAATTTTAGAATCTACCAGTTGTTTTATTGATTTAAATATTTATTGTCACAATAGGCGAACTTAACGCTAAAAACGTTGTCTACCAGTCAACCTTTGGGTTATACCTACGTTTATACAGAGTCTAAAAGTGGGTTGCAAGATAAAGTATAGGTATATTATATATATATGTGTAGTATACTTACATAAAAAATAATGTACATTGATAAATATATATACTTTCTATATATATACATACATACTCTTTATATAGTTGTTACTCTTTCCGCGCAAATCGTAAAAGTCGATCAAGGGAATGGGCGAAAATGCCTAAAATGAAAAAACCGTAATAGGCAATGCAGCTAATGACTTATCATTTATTTTGATTTTGGTCCACCTTCTCGCCCACCATCGCGGTAAAAGTGGTTTTAGAGTCTTAGGGCCTGAACTATGTCCTTTAAAGCCGCTAGACCAAAAATACTCAGTCTACCCAATTAGGGATATAGATGTGATAGTCTACCTACACACCTGGGTATACGAAAAATTACCTAAGCTTAGTTTTAAGTAAATTAACATTTTGTAATGAATTAATGATAGAAAGTGAAACATTTTTAAACAATTATTTTTCACGTTTCATAACACAATCTACAATTTCCAGCAGTTGCATTGTGACGGAGATAATGCAGTTGTAGGATAATTTAGTGACGAAAGGCTAACCGCAGCTAATGGCGTCCATCCTAACTTGTGATATCAACCTAAGGGCGAATTCACTAGCTCAATAAAAAAATAGTAATCCGTGCTCTAAGGACATCCTTATTGTAGACTTTCCCATACAAACGTAATCTTTTATTTTAAAAAGACATGTCAGAATTTGTCAAAATTGTGTAATTTTTAAGAAATGCCGTGCTGTGAAGTTTCCTAGGTCTAGAATAGGATCACTAAATCTCGTCCCATAGATGTCGTAAGAGGCGACTAAAACAATGTAGCTTTCTGCATAAATGAAATGTAAAAATGCATTCCTATTGCAGAAACAAGTTCTTTACGCCTTTACTTAAAAAAAAATTACAAGGCGTTCGGTTCCTTTCAGCTTAGTACACTATCACGTCTTTATCCCTAACGGGGCAGACAGAGCCTAGGGCGGTAATGCGCAGGCCATTTTAAGCGTGATTATGGGCAGGAAGGTGGAAAAGGAAACCATAATAGTGATGGGTTGCTAACTGCATCGCCTATTGATATGATTCAGATTTTCGCCCATTCCCTTGATCGGCTTTTACAATTTGTGTGGGAAGAGAAGCAGCTGGTACATTCTAAGTTTTTTCTTCTCTCCCAATCAGGCATGGAAGATAAAAAATATAATAGTAAGAAAATAAATAGTGTCATTATGAAATTAGCTTTATCTTTGGTCGTGTCTGGCCGGCACAAATTGAAATTAAAACTAAACTGAGTGAGACACGGAGCAATTATAGCGAAATTGCTGCTTGCAAAACTGTGCATAGACTGCTTTTTGTTTCACTTTTTATTCAGACTTCTTATTCTTCTTAGAAAATCTTAAAGTATCAATAATCGTGATTGTAGACGTCAATCAATAAGACCCCTGTAACCCGTCTGGCAGTCATGCTCCTACAGTGGAGTCTAAATAAGTTTTTTTTAGGCAAATAAAAAAACCCCGACTTTCAAGCGTTCATCCCCAATAACTTTAGAACAGCTGAACTCAGCGTTCTTTTTTTAATTTCTAAGATGGCCGCAGAATATTCGACTAATAAATCGGACATTTACCTGAAATTCAGTATGCAAGGGATTTGGATCGCGGTATCCAAATCTGTAATTTTTTTTAATCCAACATGGCGTCTGGATTTTAGATTTTTAACTTAATTCGTCCATAACAGGCCCTCTAATAGATCTGAAAGTGAAAAACTAAAAAATTAAATAAATCGAATCATACCGCGCGGGATATCAAATGAAAGGGCTATCAAATCAAATTCTTCTTCATCTGAACGCGTTCCCGGTTGCATCCTCCGCTATGCTGCTTCAGAGCCCGGGGTGCGCTTTCCCGCTTTTTCTTTTCCAAATATAATATGCATACTCGTATTAATGGTCACCCAAGGATACCAAGAATCTAGCGAATTAGAGAAGAAATAGCCGAAAAAATTTAAACGATTTGGCCATAGTTTTATACCGGCCGCCTGCCTGACGTCAACCCTCCTTAGGAATGCTATTGTAGCACAAGCTTTACGTGCTATTTTTCCTTTAGTCGCCTCTTACGACATCCACAGGAAGAGATGGAGAAGTCTATTCTAACCCGGAACCACAAGGGTAAAGCTATTAAATTAAATTATTAGCTGTAATATCGCTACCTGCTGTGTTTGCATTAAGAGCGCGCCTGATGTCGATAATCTAAATTTTGCTCCCGCTTCGACGCACACAAATATACTCTAGCCGAAACGAGACAGCCAGACATGCGGGAACGAAAGAAATGCGGCGGTGAAATTAATGAGGCTGGTTTAAGGTTTTCTGGTTTTTGAGGTTTTTCCGTTTTACAAAGAATATTTAATTATTATTTAAAAAATAAGACATACGATGACTGCCTTATGTTTAATACAATTATAATCCAAAGTAACAAGAGCTAATTTATTGTGTTTCTTGAATACAATCCGTTTGTATTATTCGAAGGTGATTTGAAGGCAACTTCGCAATTTTATTCTATCAAGAAAATTTTAGGCAATCGTGTTTTTAAAATATATAATGACTAGAGTTAGTCCTGAACTTTGCTGTGTTTTTATTCCAAAGTGAGTATTTCGTTAATATTGATAATATTATCACACAATGTGTGTTACCAGTGATGACTTATGGCTCTGAAACGTGGTCCCTTACTATGGGTCTCATAAGAAGGCTCAAGGTCGCTCAGCGGGCTATGGAGAGGACTATGCTAGGTGTTTCTTTACGTGATCGAATCAGAAATGAGGAGATTCGTAGAAGACCTAAGGTCACAGACATAGCCCAGCGGATTAGCTCATTGAAGTGGCAGTGGGCGGGGCACATAGCGCGAAGAACCGATGGCCGATGGGGCAGAAAGGTTCTCGAATGGCGACCACGTACCGGCAGGCGCAGCGTAGGACACCCACCTGCTAGGTGGTCAGACGACCTGAGCAAGGTTGCAGGAAAACGCTGGATGCAGGCCGCTTCCAATCGGTCGTTTTGGAAATCCTTGGGGGAGGCCTATGTCCAGCAGTGGACTTCCTGTGGCTGATATGATGATGATGATGATGATAATATTTAAGATCGCTAAGTACTATCAGGGTCATACGCGCTCTTAACTGGACAAATGTACATTTCAGTATGATTTTTTCCGTAGTCTGGTTTTAGTTTTGAAAACTATCTTGTTATAACAGATACAAATGCTGTTAATTCAATAAATTGAAAACCGGTCACGTGCAAGTCGGACTCGTGCATGAAGGGTTCCATACTTTCGTAAACGCTGAAAAAAACACATTTCTTGTATGACGACCCCCTTTTATTTTAAACTACTAACTTTACTTTACTTTTAGTATTTGTTTTTATAGCCGCCACAGTAATAATACATAATCAGTAAAAATTTCAAGTGTCTAGCTATTACGGTTTCAGAGATAAAGCCCTGTGACAGACAGCGCAGTCTCAGTAATAAGGTCCCGTTGGCTCCCTTTAGTACCTAAAGGGAACCCTTAAAAATTACGTAAACTTTTTTGAAACGAAATGTTATCCTAATTCTGGCAATCGGTATTTCGACATCTTTTATGCTTTTTGCATAAGGAATTCTCATAAAACTACAGAAAAATATAATACCACAGTTATTCTCCACGTGACTGTCAGAAAAACAGATTTGTTGAACAAATACATCGTGCGACATCAGTTGACGTTGGACTGTGTAATTAAAGACGATAAGATCTGTATTTAGTTAGGGTTATGATGACCGCGAGAGCACCGCTGTGGAAAGCTAGGCTGTAAATTTATCTCGTCGGAGGGTTAGGTAGCAGATATAGTGATGAATGAGAGCGGACTTATAAAGTCATTACAACACACTCAGGCCGGCATTGTTCATTTGGCAGTGGCTTCGGCAGTATTTGTCCAACGACAAACAGACCCGAATCAATTACATATATCGCCTTTTTCTTCGAAAATTCACGCAAATGCAATACGTAATTTAGCTACCCTATAACGCAATAATACTATAGTGCTTATGGAATCTACAAAAATGTAAAATAGAAATAGTTTTTTTTATAATATTTAAATTATTCAATCAGTTGTACAGTGGTCAAAACGAAAGGTAAAGTCAGAAGTTGTCAATAACATTCTTTACATAGGTACATATTTTTCTATATATACTACGTTTAAGAACAAAGCTCTTGTCGGTTCATTGTACGGCAAAATGCACACAATGACGATTTTTGGCAGAGATCAGTAATAGATTACTGGTTTTCTATCTATAGAATCATATCAATTTTTCTATAGATAGAAAACCAGTAATCTATTACTGATCAAAATTGATAACAGGAAAGCAAAACATAGAGTTTGGATGGTAAACAACGTCAAGTCCGTCACCGCCAGGCCAACTTGCCAAGTCGAACTTGGAGGTCCAAATTACGAGAAATCCAATCAAACCGTAATCTGGTAATCTAATTATTTAATACAATCAAAATTTCTTAGGCCATTTGGGCGCTGTTGTTATTGGGATAAATATAACGTTTAACAAAATATACTGAATCTATTTTAAGGGTGAATTCAGTCCAATTCAAATATGAAAAAGAATTTTTGGCTTCCCATACAAGTTGAGCAGTAAAATACATTAAAATAAACAATTAATATTTTAATGTATTTTGCTGTAAGGCTATCTATAGTTACAATGCTCGGATTTAAATCATTTTTTGTTGTTTTTAATAGCTGTCTATGTCCCACTAATGGGCAAAGACTACCCTCTATGCTTATTGCTCACTTTTCTTTTCCAATCCCTGTCAAATCGAAAATATGCGACGAAAATATTTTTAGGGCCACCGCTGGCGTTGGGGACGACCCAGAACCGCAAGATAGCAGCCGCAAGGAGGCAAGATGATCTGGACTATTTTCTGTCTGTATGGGGAAAGCTTGCAGCGGGCAGAGATGGGTTAAGAAATAAGAGGAAGGTCTTTGCCCAGCAGTGGGCACAAAACTAAAAGGCAAAAAAAATTAAATAATATGTCCTTACATCGTAAAAATTTTTAAGCCTAAATATCTATATCTACTAATATTATAAAGCGGAAGAGTTTGTTTGTTTAAACGCGCTAATCTCAGGAACTAATGGTCCGATTTGAAAAATTCTTTTTTTGTTGGGTAGTCCATTTATAGAGGAAGGCTTTAGGCTATATAACATTACGTTCCGATAACCACGCGAACGAAGTCGCGGGCACAGCTAGTTTATTATAAAACCTTATATGCAGGTACATACATCGCAATTTACTCTGAAATATAGTTTGTAAATGTATTGTATGCATTAGAAATTACCCGGACCGCCAATTTCCCACAGTATTCCCGGAATCTGAGGCTATTTTGTAAACACGCTCGCATCTAAAGAAGGTCTAGGTCTATGATGTCGGGAACTAGTGATGGGAAAGGACTGTTTCTCTATTCGATCTTTTTACCAAAATGTCCGAAGTGGCGGTGCCGTCGTTTTCGGATATTTGCCTGTGGCGATTTCTACGTCACTTCAAGGAACTACAACCTCACCAGCGAAGCTACAACATCATTTACAAGAAGCATACGCATATTTCTAAATTCGATGGTTCAATGGTATCAACTTTGTTCAACAAACGGATGTTACTGGGTGGACTGGTCTGATTAAGGATTAAGTTGAGGTTTTAAGGCTTCTGTTATTCTTAGCGTGTCTTTGGCCCAAATTTTAAAATTTGTCCTTCTATTACGTCGCCACTTTTATGCATCTCTCTAAGGCAGAGTTGAAGTCAAGCATGATACAGCTGGTGGGGTACAAAAGGCATGAGAGCATGAGAGAAGGTGCTGCATGGTCTGATCGTCGTGACCACACTGGCTCTGTGCTTCTCTGCATTATATCTTTGTTTTTAGGGTTCCGTACCTCAAAAGGAAAAAACGGAACCCTTATAGGATCACTTTGTTGTTCGTCTGTCCGTCCGTCCGTCCGTCTGTCAAGACCCTTTTTCTCAGGAACGCGTAGAGGTATGAAGCTGAAATTTATATCAATTACTCAGGTCTACTGTCCCTTGAAGCTGTAAAAAAATAAAACTTCTAAGCCAACGCAATCAAAAGATACAGCCGTTTATGCCGCAAATTTTCGACACTTGCAAGGGAATCAAAACCTACAGGGTGCTTCCCGTGAACTCAGAATCTTGAAATTTGGTACGAAGCAACGTCTTATAGCATAGATAAAGGAAAAATTACGAAAACCATAAATTTTTAGTTACATCGCATAATATATTTTTTTTTAATAATTTTAAACTTACTTGTCGTAATGAACGAACTTTGTAAACCTTGCAGGTTTGTACGGAACCCTCGGTGCGCGAGTCCGACTCGCACTTGGCCGGTTTTTTTCTCTCTCTAGATCTTTTCCTTTCCACTTAGGTCGGCCTTCCTTGTCCTTCTTTTCCACTTTGCACGGCCCTGAGCAGCTGTGGTGGCGTCCAACTGAGTTTGTTTCAGCTCATATTTGAGCTCATATTTCGTCGTCATCCAGGTGGAAGGTGGTCTCCCAGGTCCCCTCTTCATCGTTGCTAAATTTAGGGCAAGCTTAATTATATGCTCTTCTGGACGTCTGTGCACGTGTTCATATCATCTGAGGCGAATTTCACCAAGTTTCTCTGGTATGGGGGCTAAGTTTTTTTTATTAATAAAAGATATTGAGATTTTATAAACTGTCTAAAGTCATCCTACATACTCGTAGCTCGATTGCTATCTAGTGCTAGTGTGTACAGCCCTTTTTAATAGTACCTAATTATGAGAAGGATAATGAAAATTACGATGTAAATTAAACCAAAACGGGAAGCAATGATGAGAATAAAATAACAACATGATAAAGATAAAATGTCAAGGCGTCAAGTAATATATCTATCGTATAATACGAGGGGGGGTCAAAAAGTTCGCGGAACGGAGGGGAAGGGGGGTGAAATAAAATACTGTACTATTTTTCTTTTTCAATATATTCCCCCTTAAGTCGAATACATTTTTCAGATCTCTCTATTAACTTATTAATACCGTCGAAAAAAAATGATTTGTCTTTGTCCTCAAAATAGGCCGAAATCGCCGACTTGACTTCTTCATCATCGGAAAATTTCTTCCCCCGAAGCTCTTTTTTTAATTTGGGAAATAAAAAATAATCACAGGGGGCTAAGTCTGGACTATAGGGAGGATGGTTTAACATTTCGAAGCCACAGTGATGAAGGGCAGCCATCGCAACGCGGCTCTTGTGTACCGGTGCGTTGTCATGCAAAAGCAGCACACCCTTTGTCAACTTTCCCCGCCTTTTCTCCTTGATTGCTTCTTTTAATTGTCTTAGTAGATTAGCGTAGTATTCTCCCGTTATAGAAACACCCTTATCTTTATAATCTATTAATAAAATACCCTCTGTATCCCAAAAAACAGTTGCCATGATTTTTCCAGCCGATTGTGACACCCTGTATTTCTTAGGGGGGGGCTGACCCTTTTTATGCCACTGCATAGACTCTTGCTTCGACTCAGGCTCATAATGATGAACCCAAGTTTCATCTGCAGTAACAAGTCTTGCAAAAATTCCTTCCTTGTCGGCGCTACAGAGGTCTAAAAACTCCTTTGAATACTCGACGCGCAGCTGTTTCTGTGGTGGTGTGAGCATTCTTGGCACCCATCTTGCGCTGACTTTTGACATCCCAAGATTGTCGTGTAGAATATTTAAAATGGTTGTAGGTGATACTCCAACCATTTCTGCAAGTTGTTTCTTCTTCAAACGAGTATCCTCCAGTATAAGATTCTCCACTTTTTCAACGATGTTTGAGGTGGTGGCCTCAATCGGCCGTCCTGAGCGAGGGTCGTCTTCAAGAGACTCTCTGCCTTGCTTGAAAAGGCTATTCCACTTGTACACCATGGTTTTCCCAGGGCAAGAGTCCCCGTATACTGATAACATTTCTTCCAAAATTTTCTGAGGTGGTTTTCCTTGCTTAGTGAGGAACTTTATGACGGCACGAAACTCGATTTTTTCCATGTTCAAGTTTTTCTTCCGGATTCACTTGTTTGATCGACGACAGGTCAAAGGTTATTGACACAATCAGGTTCAAACTTGGCATATATACTCACAAAGAGTTGCTCATTAGTTACTACCTGCGGCAGGTCCCCCACCCCCCGCTATCCCCTCCATTCCGCGAACTTTTTGACCCCCCCTCGTAAGAAGGACAGTACAAGAGCGACTATTTGTAAGCAATATACAAAGTAAATAAAATATTTACTTCTACACGTTATCTTTTACGATGGGAAAAACCATGTATACGTAATGATATAATGGATACGTAATTTCCTTATCTGGCGCAGGATGCTACAATATTATATCAGATTTATTTAAACAATAGTCAGTGTACGTCAACCAAATAACTTTTGTTTATAAAAAATAGACCATAAAATTGTTTTTAATGATGCTGGTCTATAAAATAAATTAACATACTGTTAGTGAGCCCTTTCATTCTTACAGTCGGGAAGTGACTTGTAGGTTGCCTGTTCTATTACATCAGTATCTAATTAATATCAGATATCTTCAAAGCTACCTTATTTACTACTCCAGGGCCGGACTTTTATACAGTGAGTAGCGTGGTAAATGTATGATCTCACGAAAATTCACTCAACTGTCATAGATTGTATACAATTTTTGCCAAAAAAAAGAGGCACTCCGGGAGTGCCGACAGAAGTGAAAACTTGAATTACGTGAGGTGTCGGTTAAGGTAACAGTGTTGCGAGTTCAATGTTTTTTTCTTATTTAAAAATGCCCAACGCGCCTCAAGAAGTTTTCACTTCCAAAAAACTAAGATAAAACGTGGTCGATAAAACAGACATTAAAGCACATCCCTAGTGTCCGAGCAGCACGCCCGCGTTATTTCCATAGCTAATTGCAAATTGCGACGCGCTGACACTCTGATCTTCTTCGGTAATGTGTTGTAACCTCAAATTTGGTCGCCGTCTCTACACACATCGGACGATCTTTCTTGCCTTTACGATGTATAGGTAGATATGATAGATATGCCTGAAAAATATACATAATTTAGGCTCTGGGTTTTGGACTTTTCGGGCTACACAAGAAACTACAGATATTATTTTATTTTGAAATTTGTACTTGCAAATCGTCATCATAATCAGGTCTCTTCTAGCCTCCACTGCAGGAGCACGACCCTCTCTGTACTACCATATATTAGCCAGAGCAGTCAAAGGATTTGGCCTACACTCTCCACGCTGGCCTGGGTTAGAAAGGTCTTATTGATGTTTATAAGCTTTGTTTAGCTTGTGTTTTCTAAGTCGGCTTCTACGACATCCACGGGAAGACTTGAAGCGGTCTTATTCTTTCGTTAAACCACACGGCGACTTCAAAACCATACCATACTCGCAAATACAAAAAAGATATTTCATTCCAAAGATACGGGCACAAATAAAACTAATTTTCGGCAGTTTCAAAGAAAATAATATGATACATTTTGTAATAAAATATGAAATACTTTTGGTTATCATCCTAAACACACAGTTCATACGTGAAGATATTCAGAGTAACCAAGTAGCCAGTAATTTGCAAAAAAAATCACAAAGCACCCGCCGAATCTACCATGCGATGATGGATCCACGAAATTTAACACTGTTATTATAATCGCGATTAAAAAAATACTATTATTCGGCCAGGCTTTGGCCAGAATTATATTTTTAAACGTTGTCCGCTAAGCAAACACGTTAGACCGAATTTTTTTATACAATTTTTCGCGGTTCGCCGCATTTTTTGAAAAGGATCCCGCAATGATATGCCAAGATATTTAATCGCTGCAAAATGAACGTTTATTACATTTAAGACTTTATCACGCTAATATTAAGGAATGTTTTTGTGAATGTTACTTGCAATTTGAGGTTTGTTGAAATGTAAAAATCGCGTTAAAGCTCCACGGTAGCCGAATTATTTGTGGGCGGTTTGCCTTCAATTTTTTATGTTGAAAATATATCGACTAATTTTATTTTTTCAATATTGACAAAAAATTTTGTAACGCCATTTTATTTTTCATGTGCCAAGCAGATATCATGAACTAAGTTGGCCACATATTTACACAATCCGAGAGAGACTTAACATCTGTTTAAGATTTGCTTCTTCCGTTCACTGTTTTCGTCAATAGATTCATCATCTTACAAGAATGACTTCACCATACCACCACCGACACTATTTATAGCCACCACACCAGAAAATCACATATTAGTTGTCGTAAACAACCACAAATTAAGAGGGCGCCTGATGTCAGTAATCTAAATTTTGCCCCCGCTTCCACGCACACAAATTCACTCTAGCCGAAGCGAGACAGCGAGCCATGCGGGCGTCGGGAGTCGCGGTGGGTCAATGAGGTTGGTTTTGATTTTGAGGTTTTTTTCGTTTTACAAAGAATATTTAAGAGTTATTTAAAAAGTAAGACATATAATGACTGACATATGATGTTTCATACAATTATAATCCAAAGTTACAAGTGCTTAATTATTGTATTTCTTGAATACTTTCTGTTTTAGTATAATTCTGAGGTGATTTGGAGGCAACTTCGCAATGTTTTTCTATCGAGAAAATTTTAAGCAATCGTGTTTTCGAAACTTATTATGTTTAGAATTAGTCCTGAACTTTGCTGTGTTTTTATTTCAAAGTGAGTATTTCGTTAATATTGATAAATATTTAAGATCGCTCTAAGAACTTTAGGATAGTATGGGCTCTTAAAACAAGGGCGCACGCTAGTACAATGCTACCGACTAATGATTTATTTTCAGAGGTCTTCGTTATCAAAAACGAAAAATTAAAGGTTTTTCAGCACATTTTATTTTATTTTATTACATAAGGTACACCAACAGTATTTAAATACAACATTCCAGTCGAGTATGATACATGTAACTAATATTCTTATGTAAATACCAATGACATCACCACAGAGTTCAGCATCAGCTTAACAAGAGTTTAAAAACAAGTTTGTGATTTTTTATCTTTAAGAAGATTCAGCACCTTATGTTTAAGACGATACACGGCGTCCAGTGTTGTCCCCATTTGAAATAAATTATTTGTAATGAAACGTAGATATCATTTACCTAGATACCCCTTCAAACTATTTTATGAACCACTGTGAGGTGAGAACGTTAAGCTTTAGTTTGCATTTTTGCGAAAAACGGCCACTTTTGGCAAAAATGCAAACTAAAGCTTAACTTATTCAATTGGGGGCAGCACTGGACTCCGTGTAGCGTCTTAAAGACATTCAGACTATCGCAAAATATGTTCAAATCCTCTGAATCGCGACAAAACAAATTATAAGTATTGTACATACTTGACTGGTTGACTGGAGCATGGCATAACTGGACTGCGGACATAGGTTGCAGAAATAGGACCAAGAATTCCTTCTGGTGAATTCCTCCTCATTATACATGCTCAATTATATGGTTGAAAAAATTACAATATGCTCGCTTACCTTATCACACGCCACTTTGAAGTAGGAATTGCCTAAAGCCACTTGAAAACAGCCTACACGTGTCGAAGTCTAATCCTCGGCTTACGCCATAATCCGACCACCCAAGCGACCATTACGCTGCCCACAGAAATAGACCCCCATTATTACAAGGAATAGAACACATAGGTGCCCTTATTATTTTGCCCCATAAAACCCGGACCACCAAGGTTTTTGCAAGCGTGCGTGATTTTTGGCGCATTTTGAATTTAGTCGTCCATTGAGTGGTTCTTTTGTGATGTACGCTAAATGATCTAAATCTGGTGATGGATTGAAAAAAATTGCATTCAGATTTACGCAACTTGAACATCTTGAAGAAACTACTTAGTGACGATGTATTTATGTTACAAATCGTAGAGAAAAAAAACTTGAGTCGATAGATACAAATTTTGCAAGCACTTTAAATGAACCAAATGTTATTTTATTGTATTGATATTTTCTTCTGCGAAGAAAAACATCGTGATCCGGTGAAGGAAAATATCGTGATGAAAACGTACCTACATCTCCATCTTTCTCCTCGTCACTATTAAGTTGCCCAAAATATCGGTTCTCAAATTATAAGTTATAATTGTAATTAAAGTAAACTAACTCGATTTTTTATACTAAGTACTCGTAGTATAAAAAAGTTACTAAATTAATTAACAAGTAAAGGAGAAATGGGAACACAGGGCTGGGGCCAGTGGCTTAAGGTGTCTTCCGAAACAAGGTGGAGCTCGGAATAATTTTAAGACGTGTCACCAATTCAAGTACGGACCACGCCCAGCATGCGCTAGTAATGCATTCTCCCGGCAATCGAAACCAAAATATCTGAAACATAATTCTTCAAAACAATAAAGGAAATAACTCTACAAATGTTCCATATAAAACTCCAGCTAATAAAATTACCAAACTATCAAAAATGTTCCCTCGCGAAAAAACAAATGAAATCATAACGTAATAATCATATCCTGTGACATCGCATATATCAATAATAGCTAATGATCGTCCGACTGACAACTGTACAGTCCATCCTCAAAGTTTGCCAACAAAACCAACTTAAACTACAGTATTTTCGACTCAATGCTTATTAAAATTGAGTCTGATTTGGGATGTTGTTTTTTTAGCTGTGTGTCAAGTTGTGTGTTGGTTTGTACGTTGTGTTATTGCTCGTTCGGACGTGTGCAATGCGTATTAATGATGTAAGACATATCAACGATTAGTATCCATCTGTTAGCTTCCTAATCCCAAAGGAAAAATCTGATACATTTGTCTTTTGGTCATTATACTGGACTAAGTTGTTTCTCTTGTTAAAAAAAATTGTGACTGAATTCTTTGAGATCAAGGACATGGTTCAAATGTATTTGGCCTGATTTGTGCTATTTTGAAAATTTCTACTAATTCCGAATACTACCCGAATTAGTAACCGTGTGGTTCCCGGCAGTGTAGAATAGTCCACTCCAAGTCTTCCCGTGGATGTCGTAGAAGATTACATAGGAAACACACGCTAAACCAAGCTTATAAACATCAATGAGACCTCTCCAACCCGTCTGGCCAGCGTGGAGAGTTTAGGCTAAATCCTCTGACTGCTCTGGCCAAGTATTGCTCTGGTAGTACAGAGAGGGTCGTGCTCCTGCAGTGGAGATAAAAAAAGACCTGATGTTGGTAATGATGATGACACGAAATTGTTCTATGCAGGTAAATACAGAAAGAGCCCACACATACTTGTCAAAACAAGAGCATAGCTAACGTGTGAAAGACAAAGGTATGAAGAGGTGTGAAGACGAAGAACAGTGGCGCGGAAGATCAAAATTTAAAAATACGATGCTTATTGTAGTTGTTAAATATCTTTAAATGTACATAAGCAGTTACAATTGTTATTGTATTAATTGCGAGCAGCAAAAAAAATTCAAATCGTCGCGCGCGAGCTCGCCATTTTATTATAGATCGTCGGGGTGTAGGCAAAGAGGTTTGCAATGGGTCCTTCTTCACATTGCCCGCTACATCGGGGGTACACGTGTTTTTTCGACCGTTGCTGGTAAGAAAATAGAACGTCAAGGATTAGGGATTTTTGCCTATAAACTAATATTATAAAGAGGAAAGATTTGTACCTATTTTTGTATGTTTGTATGTTTGTAATGAATAGGCTCAAAAAGTACTGGGCCGATTTAAAAAAATCTTTCACCGTTGGAAAGCTACACTATTCCCGAGTGACATAGGCTATGTGTGTACCACGGGCGAAGCCGGGGTGGACTACTAGTAAAAAATATTTTTTCTTGTACATAACCAACAGCAACATACTAGCTCTAAACACAGACATGACGTAACAAACGTACCTGCCCACTCACGACGCTGAGCTCATTGCATACATTACTGCATGTCCTTTTGAAAGGGCTGAAAATGTATGGAAGTGGCACGATCGATAGCGTGTGCCCAATTTGTGGCCATGGCAGTAATTACAGATCTTTTTCGCGGGATATATTTTTTTAGGGTTCAGTACCTCAACAGGAATAAAACGGAATCCTGATACGATCACTTGCTTGTCTGTCTATGCATTTGCTCCGAAGTAACCAAATCGATTGAGTAGAAATTTAGTATACAATTCACTCCTACAATATTTTTCTAAATCTAAATACCAATAGCGCCTATATCAATTTGTGAGTTACACACCTATCTTCCAGGCTGGTCTGGGAGAAAAAAAAAATTTTAGAATCTACCAGTTGTTTTATTGATTTAAATATTTATTGTCACAATAGGCGAACTTAACGCTAAAAACGTTGTCTACCAGTCAACCTTTGGGTTATACCTACGTTTATACAGAGTCTAAAAGTGGGTTGCAAGATAAAGTATAGGTATATTATATATATATGTGTAGTATACTTACATAAAAAATAATGTACATTGATAAATATATATACTTTCTATATATATACATACATACTCTTTATATAGTTGTTACTCTTTCCGCGCAAATCGTAAAAGTCGATCAAGGGAATGGGCGAAAATGCCTAAAATGAAAAAACCGTAATAGGCAATGCAGCTAATGACTTATCATTTATTTTGATTTTGGTCCACCTTCTCGCCCACCATCGCGGTAAAAGTGGTTTTAGAGTCTTAGGGCCTGAACTATGTCCTTTAAAGCCGCTAGACCAAAAATACTCAGTCTACCCAATTAGGGATATAGATGTGATAGTCTACCTACACACCTGGGTATACGAAAAATTACCTAAGCTTAGTTTTAAGTAAATTAACATTTTGTAATGAATTAATGATAGAAAGTGAAACATTTTTAAACAATTATTTTTCACGTTTCATAACACAATCTACAATTTCCAGCAGTTGCATTGTGACGGAGATAATGCAGTTGTAGGATAATTTAGTGACGAAAGGCTAACCGCAGCTAATGGCGTCCATCCTAACTTGTGATATCAACCTAAGGGCGAATTCACTAGCTCAATAAAAAAATAGTAATCCGTGCTCTAAGGACATCCTTATTGTAGACTTTCCCATACAAACGTAATCTTTTATTTTAAAAAGACATGTCAGAATTTGTCAAAATTGTGTAATTTTTAAGAAATGCCGTGCTGTGAAGTTTCCTAGGTCTAGAATAGGATCACTAAATCTCGTCCCATAGATGTCGTAAGAGGCGACTAAAACAATGTAGCTTTCTGCATAAATGAAATGTAAAAATGCATTCCTATTGCAGAAACAAGTTCTTTACGCCTTTACTTAAAAAAAAATTACAAGGCGTTCGGTTCCTTTCAGCTTAGTACACTATCACGTCTTTATCCCTAACGGGGCAGACAGAGCCTAGGGCGGTAATGCGCAGGCCATTTTAAGCGTGATTATGGGCAGGAAGGTGGAAAAGGAAACCATAATAGTGATGGGTTGCTAACTGCATCGCCTATTGATATGATTCAGATTTTCGCCCATTCCCTTGATCGGCTTTTACAATTTGTGTGGGAAGAGAAGCAGCTGGTACATTCTAAGTTTTTTCTTCTCTCCCAATCAGGCATGGAAGATAAAAAATATAATAGTAAGAAAATAAATAGTGTCATTATGAAATTAGCTTTATCTTTGGTCGTGTCTGGCCGGCACAAATTGAAATTAAAACTAAACTGAGTGAGACACGGAGCAATTATAGCGAAATTGCTGCTTGCAAAACTGTGCATAGACTGCTTTTTGTTTCACTTTTTATTCAGACTTCTTATTCTTCTTAGAAAATCTTAAAGTATCAATAATCGTGATTGTAGACGTCAATCAATAAGACCCCTGTAACCCGTCTGGCAGTCATGCTCCTACAGTGGAGTCTAAATAAGTTTTTTTTAGGCAAATAAAAAAACCCCGACTTTCAAGCGTTCATCCCCAATAACTTTAGAACAGCTGAACTCAGCGTTCTTTTTTTAATTTCTAAGATGGCCGCAGAATATTCGACTAATAAATCGGACATTTACCTGAAATTCAGTATGCAAGGGATTTGGATCGCGGTATCCAAATCTGTAATTTTTTTTAATCCAACATGGCGTCTGGATTTTAGATTTTTAACTTAATTCGTCCATAACAGGCCCTCTAATAGATCTGAAAGTGAAAAACTAAAAAATTAAATAAATCGAATCATACCGCGCGGGATATCAAATGAAAGGGCTATCAAATCAAATTCTTCTTCATCTGAACGCGTTCCCGGTTGCATCCTCCGCTATGCTGCTTCAGAGCCCGGGGTGCGCTTTCCCGCTTTTTCTTTTCCAAATATAATATGCATACTCGTATTAATGGTCACCCAAGGATACCAAGAATCTAGCGAATTAGAGAAGAAATAGCCGAAAAAATTTAAACGATTTGGCCATAGTTTTATACCGGCCGCCTGCCTGACGTCAACCCTCCTTAGGAATGCTATTGTAGCACAAGCTTTACGTGCTATTTTTCCTTTAGTCGCCTCTTACGACATCCACAGGAAGAGATGGAGAAGTCTATTCTAACCCGGAACCACAAGGGTAAAGCTATTAAATTAAATTATTAGCTGTAATATCGCTACCTGCTGTGTTTGCATTAAGAGCGCGCCTGATGTCGATAATCTAAATTTTGCTCCCGCTTCGACGCACACAAATATACTCTAGCCGAAACGAGACAGCCAGACATGCGGGAACGAAAGAAATGCGGCGGTGAAATTAATGAGGCTGGTTTAAGGTTTTCTGGTTTTTGAGGTTTTTCCGTTTTACAAAGAATATTTAATTATTATTTAAAAAATAAGACATACGATGACTGCCTTATGTTTAATACAATTATAATCCAAAGTAACAAGAGCTAATTTATTGTGTTTCTTGAATACAATCCGTTTGTATTATTCGAAGGTGATTTGAAGGCAACTTCGCAATTTTATTCTATCAAGAAAATTTTAGGCAATCGTGTTTTTAAAATATATAATGACTAGAGTTAGTCCTGAACTTTGCTGTGTTTTTATTCCAAAGTGAGTATTTCGTTAATATTGATAATATTATCACACAATGTGTGTTACCAGTGATGACTTATGGCTCTGAAACGTGGTCCCTTACTATGGGTCTCATAAGAAGGCTCAAGGTCGCTCAGCGGGCTATGGAGAGGACTATGCTAGGTGTTTCTTTACGTGATCGAATCAGAAATGAGGAGATTCGTAGAAGACCTAAGGTCACAGACATAGCCCAGCGGATTAGCTCATTGAAGTGGCAGTGGGCGGGGCACATAGCGCGAAGAACCGATGGCCGATGGGGCAGAAAGGTTCTCGAATGGCGACCACGTACCGGCAGGCGCAGCGTAGGACACCCACCTGCTAGGTGGTCAGACGACCTGAGCAAGGTTGCAGGAAAACGCTGGATGCAGGCCGCTTCCAATCGGTCGTTTTGGAAATCCTTGGGGGAGGCCTATGTCCAGCAGTGGACTTCCTGTGGCTGATATGATGATGATGATGATGATAATATTTAAGATCGCTAAGTACTATCAGGGTCATACGCGCTCTTAACTGGACAAATGTACATTTCAGTATGATTTTTTCCGTAGTCTGGTTTTAGTTTTGAAAACTATCTTGTTATAACAGATACAAATGCTGTTAATTCAATAAATTGAAAACCGGTCACGTGCAAGTCGGACTCGTGCATGAAGGGTTCCATACTTTCGTAAACGCTGAAAAAAACACATTTCTTGTATGACGACCCCCTTTTATTTTAAACTACTAACTTTACTTTACTTTTAGTATTTGTTTTTATAGCCGCCACAGTAATAATACATAATCAGTAAAAATTTCAAGTGTCTAGCTATTACGGTTTCAGAGATAAAGCCCTGTGACAGACAGCGCAGTCTCAGTAATAAGGTCCCGTTGGCTCCCTTTAGTACCTAAAGGGAACCCTTAAAAATTACGTAAACTTTTTTGAAACGAAATGTTATCCTAATTCTGGCAATCGGTATTTCGACATCTTTTATGCTTTTTGCATAAGGAATTCTCATAAAACTACAGAAAAATATAATACCACAGTTATTCTCCACGTGACTGTCAGAAAAACAGATTTGTTGAACAAATACATCGTGCGACATCAGTTGACGTTGGACTGTGTAATTAAAGACGATAAGATCTGTATTTAGTTAGGGTTATGATGACCGCGAGAGCACCGCTGTGGAAAGCTAGGCTGTAAATTTATCTCGTCGGAGGGTTAGGTAGCAGATATAGTGATGAATGAGAGCGGACTTATAAAGTCATTACAACACACTCAGGCCGGCATTGTTCATTTGGCAGTGGCTTCGGCAGTATTTGTCCAACGACAAACAGACCCGAATCAATTACATATATCGCCTTTTTCTTCGAAAATTCATCTACCTACATATATTTGAATGTTCAAAAAGGCTATAATATCTATTGTTAAAAACCGCACGCAAATCTGTTGTGTAGTTTTTTTAAGCATACATAGGAACAAAGAGGTAGAAACGGCAGGGAACTAAATGAAAAATCTTTGTTATTTTTTTTTAATGTCTCATAAAACTGGTCCATTTTCAAATACAAGATGGCTGTCAAGCGCTTTTACGCAAAATCTGAAAACAGTTTTAGCTACATGTATAAACATGCTCGATAAGAAAAAAATACTAAGTATAGAGCAGAGCGAAGGAAATCCGCTCCGCTTATCACAGTGAACCACGGACATTTTCCGGAATATGTAATACTCGTACAAATATTAGTCGAGCTCGTCACGGACCACACACATCACCATAATTCTGTTCTAAGATCTTATGAAACGTTACAGACGTCACGTCCATAATCAGTATTTATGTATCACTTACGATTTTTTGTTTCTATTTTGTGTTAGGTAGGTAATGAATATTTGAATTTTCTGGTAACATCCTTAGCTGTGCTGCTTCCGAGCTTGGGTGCGCTTTACGGCTTTTCCTTATCTAAAGATGCATGTCGATAGTTACCTAAGATGTGCAGAAGTTGACAAAATTAAAATAAAAATCATTTATTTATCTTTGGATGTTTGTATCACTTGACACAAACTCATCATCGCAAAGTACGAATGTCACATATCATATCTTTTAATAACAAAGTGGTTAATAAACGTGAATAAAGGCGCGGGTAATGAATAGTTTTTTTTTCTTATCGAAGTTCTAAAATAAAACTACTGGCCATAAACAGTCGCCATATTTAATAGTAGATTACTGCACCGAGCACAAAGTGAGTAATTATTGCACGAGTGCTATGTTTTTGCCCGAGCGACAGCGAGGGCTAATGCCCTCGCTATCGCTCGGGCAAAAACATAGCACTCGTGCACTTAATACTACTAAACTAAATTAGCACGAGTGCATTAATTACTCACTTCAGCAAGGTGTGTAATCTACTTTTCTTTCAACTTCTTATATTCTTTAAGTATAAAATATACGTACGAAAAAAAAACAAATTATAAACAAAACTAACTTAACTTACTTATTTTACCCGGAACTTTTGCGGTTAAAGGTTATTAATAATATCATTTGCAGCTGTTTATATGCTCTCTATAGTTGAATTTGTCGTGCAAATCGAATTTATCACTTTCGCTGTCATTTTCCATTTTAAAAATATTTTATTTTTTAAAATAATTTGACTTTAAAACTTTTACAATGGTACAGAATGCACGATTTTTGTTTTTTTAACAAGGTCTTTTTTCGTTAGCCAATTTTTTTTCAGCCAGTATCTTTGTGATTTAATGCATACATTTTTATTAAAACTTAAACATCTGTGCCTGGCATCTATGGTAAATTAAAAAGTAAAACAGTGCAATAATGAAAAAGTAAAACAGTGCAATAATGAGAAATTAAAAAATAAAACAGTGCAACAATGAGATTTCATACAACCATTATTGCACTGTTTTGGTTTGATGCAATAAGCACTCACTTTGTGATCGGTTTTTTAGTGATTAATGATAACATTACTGCGTATTTGGAAGAAAAATATTTTTTTAATACTCATTTTCTTTTAAATAAGCACTGGCCACCAACAATACCGGTCCGCGGCTCCGTTTAGTCTGTGGTTGTGGTAGTGGCGAATTTCTCCCGCGTCGTGAGAACGCATCGTGCTCTATGGTTTCCGTGATGGATGTCAACCAGCTGATTTGCGGCTTGATGGAAATGATTTGATGATTGTATTGTAAACTGTGATTGTAAACGATAGTCGTTGGCTAAAGTGAAAATTTTACCGTTTACTTAACTGTTATATTATGTATGTACAATGTTTAGTTATTATGTGTATTACATACATAGTTATATTAGGTTCTTATATACCTAGTTGTTATATCATATGTCAACCATGTAATATTTAATTTTCTGTTGAAATTTTCTGTCGTTGTTTATATTTTGAGGATTATTTATTAATAATTAAGCTTCTCTGTATCACAATGTATATCTATTAAAACATCCTTACCCACCCTCACCCAAATATCGCCTTCTATCAGATGTGTTTAAAAAATTACATAGATAATTAATGAAACACATTACATACGTGTCTCTTTCGTTAATATAAATACACGACACGTTTTTTAATTATAAAACAGAAAACCAAATTAAAAAGTTTTTGCATAAGGTAAATGTACAAAGCTAGGTCAAGTCGCTAGTTAAAAACAAAAGCTTACCCAAAGATGTCCTGTAATAGTCCTCGGCTGAAATCGTGACTGCCTACGTCACGCAATTGTGGTCAACCGCCGCTAATCGGCCACATTTCCAATTTACGTCCCTTGAAATTGCCTTACTGTACCTATGATAATGCACCTGTAACTGGTAGGTATATTCAAATCTTAGGTAATTTTCTAGCAAGTAGAGTTTGTTATCTACAAAAATATTATGATCAACATGCTTTTTGAATTATTTTATCTCAGTAATTTTATGCTGATGTAGAAATCTAAACCAATTCAGTCCTAAATTATAAAAAAAAATTCTAGGATAATTTTTGGAAAATAAAAACATAGATTGTTTGATTTGTTATTTGTTCAAAAGGTAAAAATACTGTAGGTAATCTTATATTAAAAACTTGACTTTAAATTAAAAAAAAACACTTATTTGTGTTGTAGTAAGTAATTACTTTGTTAAAATAAAAATAATAACGATTAAACTGACACATCACAGGACGAAAAACGAATGCATGATGTACTTTTTAAGTCCCGGAAAACAATTTTAGTTCTAAAGTGTACTAATCTCTATAGAAAAAAAGGTTCTCAAGGACATTTACAGACAGTATAACTGCAGTAGCTAACCTCTTTAAACGTTAAACAGCCAACAAAACATCATTATCTAGTCAACAATAACAAACACTTTTACTCATCTGTCAATACACTCACAAATCTTCCTGAACGACCCACTACTGTTTCATTGTCGGAACAGTCAAAACATAACGACAAACTTATCTTTTTGTCCAAAAACAATTACACGACAATTTACAACAGTCCTTTTTCACAAAAAAAAGGATCACTGTCCGCCGGATCCTTTTGTCGGACAGTGCGTGCGTTTATTGTGTCCATTACCTTATATATTGAACCATAGAGTTTACAAAAATCGGTGTTCGGATTTTGACACTGCAATAATATTTTTTTGTTTTTTTTTTTAGGTTGTAATTTACCTGTAGCGCTAATAGGGTAAAGATGCTAGTTGTAGGCGACCGCAAATTTGTCAGACCACCTTGCAGCGCGGAGAAATTTATGAGCAAAGCCAGGAACAGGACGTAAACCGTGCCGTTGCATAATCTCCGCAATTTATGGTCGCTTTTGTTGACTTTATTGCGCTTTGTCGTTTTTTGTCGATATTAAATGGGTAATTATTTGATATGGTCCGCTAATTTATTGACTTTTGGTTGGTTTTAATGTTTAATGTATGTTTTACAGTTTAAGAAAAATGTGATCAAGAGAAAAACGATTAATTTTAGGTGGTAAAGATCGAATGTAAAAGAAACTAAAATAAAAATAAAGTAGCTATCTATGAAACAATAAAAATAAAATGACATATTCAGCATAAACAGATACAGTTTAGATACTTTTTCATATTTTAAATTATGAAATAGGTCTGCACGAGCAAAATATCACAAAAAGAAGATGGCACCTAAATCATTTTATTAGATCTTATTTACGTAATACATGGTTTGAATAGGAGATTGACATGATAATAATAGTTCTTAAGTCCACCTGAGCACTTCAAAATCAATGCAAATTGCGCGTAACAAATACGAATCGGAAATCATCCAAAAATCTCTGATCAAAAAGCGTATCACAAATCTATCTCAAAATCGATCACGCCCTGAGAAGATTGTGATTGCACGTGATGTAGAGGTCGCTAGCAGCATTACAAAAAGGAAATCCGGGCCTATTGTCCCCAACAAAGTACCTTACCTGACCCATAGATAAAAGACCCCGGAAGAATGCCCTGCGGCAGCTACCCTCAGTTTTTTTCTTCTAATTATACGGTGTCACATTTTTTTATTAAAAAATATACCTATGCAAATGAACGCAACGGTTGCAAATTCAACCGGTTTTATAAAAAAATGTAGTTTAATTTTCTCACGTTAGCATTTCTTTTTCTAATGACGATTTAATTTGAAGAACCCTTTGGGGTTTGATTTTTGCGTGTTTTTTTCCCTTTTCTCTTGCATTGTTATTGTTTTTTGTTCTTATTATATTGTTTATAAAAACAGTCTCGTAACACGGCTGTCGCAAAAAATAATTACGCAGCAGATTTATGCACTTTTCGTTGCATACATTTTGTTTTACGCGCAAACTTTTTATAATAAAACTTAATATCTTTGTATTCAAAATCTTGTGCAATTTTTTTTATTTTCCTTGTTATTTGTATTATTTTGTCTTCTTTATATTAAGTTTACTTTTTTAACTTCTGTTTTTTTTACATAACTATATTTTTCTGTATTGTCTAGGAAAGTATGGGCAAATTTTTTTTTTCGCCGTCCAAAGTTAGACTATGTCTTGACCTATATTTTTTGGACTGTAACTATATTTGATTATGCATTTTTATGGAAAGTCTTATTTTGGAATAATGAATGTAGTTTATATAAAAAAAGATATATTTCTGTATGTATTTTTAAGAAAACATCATCTTGCTTAAAAGACGTACAAAATTGCAAAAAATATCATTTGTCAATTTAACCACACTTCTATAAATATGTACTTATATCTTATGAATAAGTTCAAATGAAGAACCTCATCAAAACTTTTTTCCATTTTTTTTTTGGGTTAGCAAACAATGTCGTCGGAGTAGAAGTAGACCGAGGAAGAGATGGCGGGATGACCTCGATAGTTATGATAATAATTGGCAAGAAATAACAGAGAATAGAGACGAGTGGAAGAGGAAGGAGGAGGCCTTTGCTCAGCAGTGGGACAACACCGACAGGCTAATATAAAAATCAAACAATGGCACATTGTATATACCTACTACAAAAACTTACAGACTGACAAACAAATGTGTCATCAAAATCGCCAACTACTGATTACTATAAAATAATAAGTGAGAATATGTGTGGTTCCGGGTTGGAATAAGACCACTCCAACTCTTCCTGTGGATGTCGTAAGAGGCGACTAAAGGATTAAGCACAAACATCTCGTGCTACAATTTCATTCCCAAGGAGGGTTAACGTCGGGTGGCGGCCTGTTACATTCCCAAAGAGGGTTGACGTCAGGCAGGCGGCCGGTCAAACTATAAAAAACTATAGCTAAATCGTTTAAAATTTTCCGGCTATTTATTTTCCAACGCAAGGTCTTTGGCATCCTTGGGTGACCATTGACATGCATATAATATTTAGTGAAGAAAAAGCAGGAAAGTGCACCCCGGGCTCCGAAGCAGCACAGCTGAGGATGCAACCGGGAACGCGTTTGGATGAAGAAGAAGAAGAATTAGTGAGTATAAGTAATTCGATAGAAAGTTGAGATGGGTTGACTTACATTTACATTTATGAAATTATCTATTGAGTAGGTACTTAACCTACTATTTTTTGCTTGAACTAGACCTAGTTTTAAATTTTTTTTTTATAAGAAAAGGTACAGTAAATCTTTCAAATAAGTATCCGTTCATAAAAATGGTATGTCACCTCACATATTTACTCACCCTGGCGCTTCCTGTCTTACGGTTCCTGAGATACGTTCCCACAGACGCGTTTTTTATCTTTTTTTTTCATGTAGATTAGAACTAACGGTAACGTCTCCCCTAAGGATGATTTAATTTATTTCTCTCACAAAGATGCGGTCGTTCTTTGTCTGTTTGTCTGTGATGTCACGGGAAAAAATGTGCAGTTTTTTTATGGGAGAAGATTCAATTAGCCTTATTAAATTCGATAGAGAGAAATCTATAACTGATTGTATTGTTTGTATGTACGAGTAAATATGACAAACAAGAAATAGTAGTCATAGAAGTAAGGACTAACATAAGATGAAATAAATATATTTAATAATTTATATTAATAATGGGGTTGATGATGGTAATGTGGACAGAAGAGTGAATGCGGGTAACCAAGTGAATGGAGCGTTGCATTCCTTTATGACCAGCAGGAAGGTATCAGATAAGGCACGTCTTGCTTTTCATAAAGGAGTACTAATACCTACTTTAATGCACGGTAGTGAGAGTTGGGTATGGCAGAGAAAGCATGAAAGCAGAATAAATGCAGTTGAAATGCGAGCGCTGAGGAGTATGTGTGGTGTTACCTTGAAAGACCGAATAAGAAATGATGTTATAAGGGATCGGTGTGGAGTGAAAGAGGACGTAGTGACAAAAGTAGAACAAGGGATGTTAAGATGGTTTGGGCATTTGGAAACGATGGATGAAAATAGATTATCAAAAAATATTTATAAGGTAAGTGTGAAAGGAAGAGCGGGACAGGGTCGACCTCGGCGAACGTTCTGCGATCAGATTGCAGACGTTCTGAAAAAGGGAGAGGTAAGAAGTACACGTAACCGAAGGGCATGTATGAAGAGGTTGATGAGTGTAGATGAAGCGAAAGAGGTCTGTCAAGATCGTAGCAAGTGGAGGTCCATAGTCTCTGCCTACCCCTGTGGGAAACAGGCGTGATAGTATGTATGTATGTATTAATAATAATATATAATTTTCACTAAGAGGAAGTCAGCAGCATAGAAGTCACCAAATGAAAGCGTTTATTAATGTTAAAACGCTTTTATTTGGTGGTGTTTAGGTTTTTAATTCGTTTTTAAATCCAATAAAAAATAAATATAGATATTTCACTTCAATTGAATTTAAAAAATTTACTCATTTTTCCATCTCTTCACCCCCACTACTCTGAAAGTGGCTTTTGGGACTTCACGCCCTGGGCTACAGAGCTTTAAGCAGAGTAGCAGACAGCTGCTACTCTGCAGTTTCAAAATGCTCAGTCTGCCCCAATAGGGATGTTTTTTGCGCTTAGCTTAAAACCAAGTTCAGCCCATAATACTGATTATATTCCCCTAGTAATAAACGAAATATGCAATATTCCAAAACGCACTATAGCATGGTTTTTTTTTTCAAAATTACCTTACTTTGTATCTTTCTTTCTTAGCGAAAAAAATCACTGAATTGTGCACTAAAAAAAAAACGAGGTGTATAAACTTTCCATTTTTACGAAAAAACATACCTACATCAAACTCAAAATATCCAGGCGTTTGAAAAATGAATGTTCCTAATTTAATTACATTAACGGGTCCTCACACGTTTTTTTTGTGACAAAAACCCGCCGGAAGTCGGCCAGTGTTTGCTTCCGCCCAAAAAACCAACCCGAATCTCGCGGAGAAATTTTAATCAAAAAACAGCCTCATATATAAAGCACGGAATCTATTTATTTGGAGCAATGGTTGTCAAAGTTTATTTTCAAATGAGAGTGTAGTCCTTGAAGACGTTTGTGTAATTCCCTAAAATATAATTTTTTTTACAGTTATTTATATTATAAGTTGTTTGGAGACTAGATAGACCAAGACTTTTTAAAAAAAAATGTACACTTGATCCTTTGGAGTCTAATATTTTATGCCCTCATTTTTCAAGAAACATCTTCAAAGTATTACATGTGTTATATTTAATTGGGTACTATTATAAATTTATTTCAAGACCGGCCTTCTTGAAATAAATTGGAATTTAAATAAAAATTTACAAATAAAACATAGTTGTATAATATTTTTGTAATATATCAAACGACAACGTACTAAAGTACAAGACGTTGGTATAACGGTGATGAACTTAAAGTGGAACTGGGCAGGACACCTGGCCCGACGGAGTGATGGCAGGTGGAGCAAGGCTCTGACCGAATGGTGGCCCAGAACGGGTGAGAGAAGCGTCGGGCGTCCGCCTATGCGATGGGTTGACGATATAACCATAGTCACGGGTCGCACCTGGATGAGAGCAGCACAGGACCGAGATGGGTGGCGTCGACGAAGAGAGGCCTATGCTCAGCAGTGGGCGGAAGAAGGGCTGGGATGATGATGATGATGATGATGAATATATCAAACACATATAGTTTCAATCAATAAAATATTTTTTAAGCTATCCGTCTCACATCACTGATCAACCTTCAGTTTCACCCCTCAAAAACTTTGAGACGCACTGTCCGTGCGTGCTCCAAGCCAAGACCCCTCATTTTTTCACATCCCGACAATCCCGTATGTTTATAAAAACATTATGCACATTTTTTAACGCATCTTCTTGATCAAGGTGTACTGTAGTATTGTGCATCCGAGGGCTTTAATAATTGTGCAAGAACATTTTTTTTGTGCGATAATGTTTTTTAAGTTTTCTCACGCAGAGTCCCTTTGATTCGAGATCTGTGGGTAGATACATCTGTGATCGTCTTTGTTGGCGATCGAGTGATTTCGAGTGGTTGTGGATGTGAAAATATGGCAATTGCGGTTTCGTAAAAGAAAAAAAAACTTGATAAACTGTTTGACGGCAAAATCGCAAAAAAATGTTTATATTTCTATCACACTAACTAATATAACAAAATTTTGATTTGTCCTTATAACTTTGTTTGGGTTAATAAGAACACAATTACTGTTCAACTTTTTAGTTTTGTTTGTTTTTTATTTTATTTTTACTTTAAAAGGGAAAGTAGACTGTGCCAGATTCGGGTGTAATAAAACAACTCGAAATAACTTAGATATAAGTATATATAAGTAATTAGTTTAATATATTATGTGTTACGTCAATATAAAATAAACTTAAAACAAAAAATAATTTTTATATTATACTTAGAATGATTATTACCAGAACTACCTTTGATAATCAGCTGGTTTGTTGATGCTTTTACTAACTTTACTAAATTAAGAGTACGATGAAAACTATAGAGGTACTCGTAAGAATAGATTAAAACTAATACTTAAATCCTTGAAACCCTCTATTTTTTATAGAAAAAAAGAATACACAATACAGTAAGTACAGTAACTAGAACCTTTATTTTCTGAGTTAAACAAAAAGTAATATAAATTACACACAATCAAAAACTCCCACAAAAAAAGTCATTGCAGCCGTCATGCAATTAAAAAATCCCTCTAATATTCACTCGTTCTCGGTACACTATGCTAATGGGCATATTCATTACAAAAACTGTAATTTAATATAAACTAGATGACAGAAACCCGGCCAATGTATGCTATAAAGAGAAAAAAAAAGAAAAAAAAAACTACTGGCGGGAAAAAAGGGGTTCAAAAAACAATGATAAAAAATTAGAACCATTAACGCTAACTGGGCTTTGAGACAAGCGTTTAATTTTGTAAAATGGATTTATGACCTTTTAGTGTTCAATTTGAATTAGTTAAAAGTTCTAATGCGTTCTGCTATTTTAATTGCGAATTAGGGTCGTTGTTCGTTAGCGGAAAATATATGACAATTGTATTGTAACTTAGCATTAATTGTATTGTATGTATTCAATTGTATTGTTATATGGATGTGGGTCCGAAATATTGTATTTTATTTAGTCCGTCAGATAGATTATCTAAAAATAATGGACGTAGGTATTGTGGGTCCGAAATATTGTATTTTATTTAGTCCGTCAGATAGATTATCTAAAAATAATGGACGTAGGTATATTTTTCGGTTTGTCAAAGTAATAAAAATTCACAAAGTTACAGCGAGTCGAAGTACAACGACCTCCGTGGCGTAATGGTCAAAACGCTAGTCGACCAATCTGGAGGTTCTGGGTTCAATCCCCAGCCAGGGCAAGTTATAAAATGACTGAATAAGTGATTTTCAAATTGTCCTGGGTCTTGGTTGTTTATACATGTATTTAATATACAATATAGTAGGTATCGTTAATTAAAATATAGTAAGTTTAAAAAACTTTCTTATGGGCTAGCACAATTAGTGTGACTTGTCCTTATCTATTTATTACTAGTAGTTCGCCACGAACTTAGACCTCACGATTTTTTATTAATATTTCAAAAACTACAGAACCGATTTTGATGCCCAACGAAAATTCTATTGATATTTCCTACATGCCTACCAAATTTAATCAAAATCGGACCATCGGTTCGGCAGTTATTGCGGAACAAACATACATACCTACAGACAAACAATGTGTTTTCGCCCCAACTTGAATTATCAATTAATTATCTTTTTTGTGTATGTTGTGCAAAGGGCGACTAAAGTCAAATGCATTCCCAAGATGCATACACGTCGGTCGGCAGCCGATTGTAAAAGTTTTAGCACTTTTTTTTGGTCCACCACCTGTCAATCAGCGCCACAAGAATCTGCTCTATTTCGCCATCTCAGTGAGAATGACACGATCTTTTGACACAATGAATTCCATTCACTTTCGATGTATCAATTTGCATTGTTTATGATGCTCATTTTGACCATGAATTTTTGATGCTTCAGTTGATAGAGTGAAGTTATCTCAATACATAATTATACCTACATATAGAATCCTTAAAACGTATATTGTTGCTACAACAGAATAATTTAATTTCACTAAATGTTGCACTCACAGTATTACATATTTAATATATATTTTTTTAATAGCCATAAACGGCTATTAAAAATATATATATATATATGTATCCCATAGTTGGGCAAAAGCCTCCCCTTTATTTAATAAATAAATAAATAAAAATAAATACATACGGACAAATCACACAGATTGAACTAGGCCCCAAAGTAAGTTCGAGACTTGTGTTATGGGATACTAATACATATAGTATATAGATAAACATCCAAGACCCAGGTCAATCTGAAAAACATCATTTTCCGTCTTGACCTGACCATTGATCGAACCTGGAACCTCCGGTATGACAACCTGGCATCATGACCACTAGGCCACAGAAGTCGTCATAATGCTCGGTGTTTTGGAGGAAATACGCATTGTTAGAGCTTTCGCAAGTAAAGCAACCCTGGGAGTAATCCGCATTTAGGTGGGTGACCACAAGTGACATAAAAGTATTTCAAGCTCCTCCGCTTGCTTTGGAAGTCACGTTAAGCCCAGTGGTCTATCATCAGTCATGTTATGTCAGATGCCTTGAGGCAGCTTGAAAAATCGGACATTCGAGCTGGCCACTCACACGAAAAACAAAAAAAATGTAAGTAAGTATATTTATTTTGGCGCTGTACGAGTATATGTGTCTTTTTTGTTTAAACTGACCTGAAATTCATTGTAATAAGTATATTATAACGAAGTGTATCTACGAGATAAGTTATGTCGTAGATGCTTCTCCGATCTTCGTACTTTTAATTTATCAAATCATCATCATCAGTTCTTTTTTAGTCTCCACTGCAGGAGCAAGACACTCTCTATACTACAGTGCCATAATTAGCCAGAGTAGCCAGAGGATTAGGCCTACACTCACCATGCTGGCCAGACGAGTTGGGGAGGTCTTATTGATGTTTATAAGCCTTGTTTAGCTTGTATTTCCTAAGTCGCCTTCTACGACATCCACGGGAAGACTTGGAGTGGTCCTTTTCTACTCTGCCGGAAACTACACGACTTATATACATATCTAATAAAAAAAACTAATACCTACTGTTCATATTTATGCTTCAAAATCGTAATTTAAGACAATACGCCCTCAGTAACCCTCAAACACTAAATCTTTCACCAAAACGCGCGCGCAAGCATCTGTACCATTCTGGACAGATGCAAAAACGTTAACCATCAAGACATAAATTATTTAAATTTGACTAGTAATAGTGTACGGGTTGACACAGGATATGCAAAGGGTTAAAAAATGTGGGGTGTGACTTTTTTATGCCGTGGGGTCACTTGGGCAGCAACGGTATAGATGTAACGAACTATTGAATATTTAAATTTCGCACGATGATTAAGAGTCTTGTTCATAGTAATAAAACCTTTTGACCTTAGAAAAGTAACGCTAGGTTATTATTTTTATTTGTTATATTAATTTCTTACGCTCATTTTTTTTTGCAAACGTCTGTTATAAAAAAATGTAAGGAATCTCTACGTTGTAAAATTATTACGAAAATCATGTAAGAAATATGTTTCATGCAATACATTAATTGATCGCCAGTTGTTTCAATAAAGGTTAATATAATCGTGTGGAAACCTAAAAGTTAGCGGCTAACCACTCTTTTATTACTAGCAAGATTATCTGTACTCTTTTTTATCTTCTATCTCTATCTTTTTTATCTTCTATCTCTATCTTTTTTATCTTATATCTATCTTATTATTCTTCAAGAATACATGAATAATATAGAAAGTTCACTACTGATTTGTGAAAATAAAAAAAAAACACTTTAGACTCAATAAGGTTGTTTAGAAAATTAATGCAATCCATCTACGAGTACATGAGGTATGTATCGAGTTCTAAAATTAGTTCATTACAATATATGTTTTTCTTGCATTTAAATAAAGGAGAAGATATTTTAAATATTATCAAGTTACATTTTTACTTCTCAATAAGATATATCTTACCGCTTGAAGTTTATTATGTTCATTCTAACTGACAGTAAAAATCCTTATCTCACGCACCACAAATCATATCCATACAAAAATTCGGACCTCCATCGCAAAAAGCGAATCAAACCCACCCTTGTCCAAACCCTTCAATGCAACATTTTTTATCTGTTGACTTTAAAGACCAGGTGCTCGCAAAAAAACTGCGATCGCATTGTCCAAGCACAAAGAATTGATAATCCTTTAGCTATCCGGCAGACATGTGTAATCGGCCATTATTTTCTAAAGGAAGATGTTTTTTTAACCGGTATGGTTGTTTGCGAAAATGTCGTTGCTTGACGGTTAAGTATTGTACAAAGGAGATGCCCAGGTATAAGTGTAAAAGATATAAGTGGAGGAGTAGGTATGTCTCGTACAATGCAACGTTATTTACTAAAATATATAAAAATAAATATATTTTTTCCTTGGGTACTACTTACGTAGATAATTAAAAATAATAACTTTTTATCATTTAATTTTGCAACGAATTAAGGGTATACCTCAGATTCTGACAAAATTTTAATATACTTGCAGCTATCTAATGTTTTAAAGACATACTTTTTACTATGTAAAAAAACAATATTTTGAAACTCAAAATCTTTAAGATTTTAAATATATTTTTCTAATCCATAACTAAGTACTGGTAACTGATTGTATTTTTGATCTGTCTAATTTTTTTATCTGTAATGTTTATCTACCTATATATGTATGTATGTAGGTATTTTTTTATAAAATTATTTATTTATTTTAATATTATTAGTTAGTATCCCATAACACAAGTTTAAACTAACTTTGGCTCAATCAGTGTGATTTGTTCCTATATATTTTATTATTTATAAGTACTTATTATACGTTTAATAATACTTACCTGTCCTAAACTTACAGATGCAAAACCGTGAGAACATTGACCAAAACAAAATAACTATGCATACTAACAGTTAAAAAAATCCGGACATTGTAGTGTACGTTTTGCTCCCCAAAAAATTCGTACGCAGTTTTTTATTCAAATTGCAGTGTAGCCTCCCCAAGTTTTTTGCCAAACAAAGCTTTTTTTTACAGAGTAATTTATTATTTTTTTAACGGTCCAGGCAGTGCCCTGGGGTCATAGGTGTGAGGTGAAGATTAGGAGTTCCCATGCGTTTTTTAAGACACCTCTTTTGTCTAGGTAGGTACATCTGTCCGATATCTATTTGATATTGGATGCAGCTTTTCGCGTGGGAAAAAGATAAGTCTTATTTCTTTGTGTTGCATAAAGTGCGATTTTTTTTCAATTAAAAATGAATGTTCAGTTATTTTTTTTAATAATTTGCTTCTTTTATTATAACTATTGCAAAGTTTGTGGTCTTCTTCTGCTTTTTGTATTTAAGAGTGCTCTTGTCGGTGAAGTGCTTTCTATGTTTCTTTCTTCCGCTTATATGTTCAATTTTCACTACTGCGACAACGCGTTCTCTAAAACAATAATGGAAGGAAAGATAGAAGGAAAAAGAGGCGAAGAAAAACAGTAGAAAACTTTTTATCAAATAAAAGTAAAATGAAATGTGAAATCATATAAGGAGGTTATTGGTCATACTTGGAAAAAAATTGAGAAAGAAATTTTAAGATGGTTTGTATTGTATACCTAGAAAGAAAAGTTGAAAAGAGATTAACCAAAAATAGTTATAAGACAATTCGGAGAGCAGAAGAGAGTCGGCCTCAGCTAAAGCACGGGAGTAATTGAAGATGTTTTTAAAAAGAAGATGTCAGAAGTTCGGAGGGCATGTATGAAAAATAATGTGTGTAGAGGTCACTACCTACCTACCAAAAGTGGCCGTTTTTCGCAAAAATGCAAACTAAAGCTTAACGTTCTCACTTTAAACTGTAAACAGTGGTTCATAAAATAGTTTGAAGGGTTATCTAGGTTTTAGTAGCTTAAAATTTTAAATGATATCTCCGTTTCCTTACAAATAATTTATTAAAAATGGGGGCAGCACTGGACTCCATGTATCGTCTTAACAAGTTATTAACGGAACTGTCCTTTAAATCAAGATACTAGGTCTTACATGACAAATATTGATTAGTATCTTTATAAAAGGCCATTTTCGCTCGCCATTTTTATAAAAGGCCAAGCCCGTATAAAGCCTAAGACAAGAATTCCTTTCATCACACCGACCAACAATAGTCCGAGGTACACGTGGTAGCTGTACATTATCGATCACATGTCCTCTTTATGGGATGCGGGCGTAAATGAGATACGGTGTGACGTCACGCCGCGATGCGTTTTTGTTTCGGCCATGCTGGTCGCGTTTGGTGTGAGCGGCGGAATTAAAAGTAAAGTTAGAATGTTTGAAAAAATATATGTGACGTTCCAAAGGTACCTTATGGACGGTGGCGCTTAGGACGTTTAGAAAAACAATTCGTACAATTAACTTAGCTTGAATAAACACAATGTCGTAAGGGCCACCGTCCATAAGGTGCCTTTATCCGTGTAACGTCACATATGATTGTGATAACCTTGCAAATAGACATTTAATACAGAGAGACAAATTCCAGTCAAACGAACGTAATTTTTGAGTTGTGAGTCGCGTAAAATGTGTCGAGTCGCACAATTTACGCTGCATTCGATTTCACGCGAATGTCCTTTTTTTTGCCACACGGCGACGCGAAATGAGTTTTTGCTATCTTTATAAAGTACTTCCATGCTAGTCCGAGATAGAAAAACTTTCGAATGTACTTGCGGCTCTATTCCCGCAGATCGATTGAATGGGCGAAAATCCGAAACATGTTTATAGGCGATGTGGCTTCCTAGCCGTTAAAAAGGAATCAAAATAGTGATGGGTTCCTACCCATCACTATTTTGATTCCTTTTTAGGATTCCGTACAAAAATTAAAAAACGTAACCCTTATAGGATCACTCGTGCGTCTGTCTGTCCGTCCGTCTGTCACAGCCAATTCCAACTCCGAATCTACTGGACCGAATCAGGTGAAATTTGGTAGAATGTTGTAATCCTATGACCCAAACACATATGTGCAAAGTAAATAAAATGGCCACTTTTGGCAAAAATGCAAACTAAAGCTTAACGTTCTCACTTTAAACTGTAAACAGTGGTTCATAAAATAGTTTGAAGGGTTATCTAGGTTTTACTAGCTCTTTATAAATGATATTCTGTTTCCTTACAAATAATTTATTTCAAATGGGGGCAGCACTGGACACCGTGTATCGTCTTAACATACTCGACAAGAGAAAATTGGCTCTGAAACGTCCCTATATCTCATAAGAAAGCTCAAGGTCGCTCAACGCGCTATGGAGTGGGCTATGCTCGGTATTTCTCTACGTGATCGAATCGAAATAAGGAAATTCGTAGGAGAACAAAAGTCACTGACATAGCCCAGCGGATTAGCTCTTTGAAGTGGCAGTGGGCGGGACACATAGCGCGACAAACCGACTGACCAAAAATGTCCTCGAATGGCAACCACGTGGGACCCACCCAAAAGGTGGTCAAATGACCTGACCGAGGTCGCTGAAAAGCGTTGGATGCAGGCTGCTGAAGATCAGTTCTTTGGAAAGGAAGGGAGATGCCTATGTCCAACAGCGGACTCTCATCATCATCATCAAGGTTTTTTAGTCTCCACTGTAGGAGCATGTACCCTCTCTGTACTACCAGAGCCATATATTTGCCAGAGCAGTCAGAGGATTTAGCTTACACTCTCGACGCTGGCCAGACGGGTTGGAAAAGGTCCTACTGATGTTTATAAGCTTTGTTTAGCTTGTGTTTCCTAAGTCGCCTTCTACGACATTCACGTGAAGACTTAGAGTGGACCTATTCTACTCTGCCGGAAACCACACGGCTAAGCGGACGTTCTGCCACCGAAATAATGATTATGCATTAAAAGAGAAATTATAAAAAGTGCCACTAATTGTTTTCCACTGGAAAAGCTAAGGTTGACTGCACATAAACGTTAAAAATTATCAAAAACAACACTGTAGTGAACAATGGCCGTAAAATTAGAAATTTCCCAGCACTGTTATCAGCAGTAGCCATGCGGGCTGTTTGTTTGTCTGTGTGTCAGTAACGGACACCGGTGGTATCTAGATTGCTTTTGTTGAAGTGTTTTAAGGCCGTACCTGAATTATCCGGGGTCCAGTGCTGCCCCCATTTAAAATAAATCATTTCAAAGAAAACGGAGACATCATTTAAAATTTTGCTACTACCAAGCTCTAGATAACCCTTCAAAGTATTTTATGAACTACTGTTTACAGTTTAGAGTAAGAACGTTAATCTTTACTACGCACATATGCCAAAAGTGGCCGTTTTTTGCAAATGTGCGTAGTAAAGCTTAACGTTCTCACTTTAAACTGTAAACAGTAAGTAGTTCATAAAATACTTTAAAGAGTTATCTAGGGCTTGGTAGTAGCAACATTTTAAATGATGTCTCCGTTTTCTTTGAAATGATTTATTATAAGATTTTTTTTTTTTTAGCTTAATAGATACAATAAGGATGTAGACAGGGTTAAAAATAAATTATTTTGCACAAATGAAAAAATAAAAAGGGATAAAATAATATCCTGATGAAAAACTAAAAAGGGATAAAATAATATCACTTGTCATCACATCCATTTTGAACGTGATTTTAGATTTATTAATACAGAAAAACTGTACTCTATGACTATATGATTATGACTATATGACTCCAAAACACTATGACGTCACAGTCCGATATTGCATACAAACCCCATAGAAAATGTTTGTTTTGACTATACACCGATCTTTCATATCTCTCGTTTTTTTTTTCATATCTTCACCAAATTAATATGGAACCAACTTGGTAGTAAATTTAAAAACAAACATCAAAATTGGTTCACAATTAGCGAAGATATCGCAATACATACATACATAAATAAAAAAAACTTACGGATCGAATTGATAACCTCCTCCTTTTTTGAAGTCGGTTAAAAACTAGCAGCTGGTCGTGTGGTTTCGGGCTTAGATTAGGACTAGGAATACAATATATTATAATAAATACTATAGGAGTAAGTACCTGCAAATATTCATATTCATATTTATTTATTTCGATACAAAATCATTGTGTTGAAATATAGTTTACCATACAATAATGAATTTACATAAAACAGTTATATAATTCAATTACAATAAATAAAAATAAAAGAGAATCACAAATCATAAAGTCGAATAAGTCAAAATGTTATAATAAAAGTTAGTCCAATAAAATAAAGTCACACTAACAAACTAAATTAAGAAATTCCTTTAGTGAATAATAACACTTGTCCAGCAGAAATACTTTTAGTTTACTCTCGAATTCTGCTTTGTAAAATAATGCCACAGAATAAATAATACTAACGTACAGATTAAGTCTCACTCAGCAAAGAAATTCAAAGAAATATCTACTCAATGTGGCTAGCGATATGGTTTAATTTAGCTCACGACAGAACTCAGTACCTTTTCGCATAGATACCTAGACATCCATTGCAAGCCAATTTCATTCTTATTACTCTGGACAAACGATTCGTATAACTGAATTTACCACCCGGAGGGGCCGCTTGCGCGCATAGTAATAATATAGGTACATTTTCGATACCTAAACGGAGAGTGACACAGGCCTGATAATGCCTTAATCAAATATAGGTATGTAGTCAACTTTTCACAGAAACGCTGGTATTCTGAACTGAACTGAACTCAGTCAGTCAGTTAAGTTGAGGCATACTCATTTAGGTTGGACACACAATTACGATGTGTCAAAATCAGCATCCAAATTAAAGAAGCCTTACTATTCGTAGGTGAAGCCAATTTTAAAATGATGTCGACACTATTTGGATCTTGAACCCATAAGGAATCTTTTTTAAGGTGAAGGTATAGGCAAATGGCCTTGAAGTGGCGCCCTCATTTGAAATAAATTTTAACTTGTAAATATGGACATAATTTACATATTGCTCTTCGTCATGCACTAGACAGCCCTTTAAATTATTTTATGAACCACCGTTGAAAGTATTTACATTAGTCCGTCTAGCTTTAAAACTTGCCTCCGCCAAAAGTGGCCACGGCAAATTTTTAAGCTAGACGGATCACCAATAATAGTTTGAACGGCAGTTCATAAAATAATTTAAAGGGCTATCTAGTGCATGACAAAGAGCAATATGGAAATTATCACCATATTTACGAGTCAACAATCTATTTCACACTTCAAGGCCATTTGCCTATATCTTCACCTTAAACAAATCAATAGATAAATAGTCTCTTCAGATATAGTCCATCTCTCAATACAAAGAGAGTATTATGATAGAAAAGGCATTGATGTGCCTAATAAATTCAATAGCACCCACGCCTTACGTTCGCAGTGCATCTATTAGTCTGTGATAGACCGTGAGCACATAATAGCAAAAGTATAGAAATTGATATATGTTTTGGATACAAAAACAATAGGTCAACTATGACCTAAATGGCTAACAAAAATTATAGGTTATAAAAAATATACAGGGTCTAACGAAATATACTGAAACTATCTTAAGGGTACATTCAGTCCATGATACTGAACAACTTTCCCCAAGGAACATATATCAAAACATGAAAAATATTTTTCGGCCTTCTATACAAGTTGGCCGATCAGCTGTTCTGAGTTTGTATGAAAAGCAAAAAAATATTTTTCATATTTCAATATATGTTTCTTGGGGACAGTTGTTCAGTATCATGGACTGAATTTACCCTTAAATAGTTTTAGTATATTTTGTTAGACGTTTTGTATTTGGATAAGTTAAAATAAAAATAAAAAACGTGTGGCACTCGGGGACTGCCGCGGTAAAGCTATTGCATACGACGTTAGACGATGCATGGCTTTCAACACCGCGCCGCTGTGCCGGTCGGTAGGCGGAGTGGGGGGTGTTAGGTTTTATTTTCGTTACGGGATTTCTTGATTCGGTCGCTGCGCTCAAAGCCCGCGATAAAAGCTTTGCAATAGCTTAAAAGATATATTTTAACATATAAATAAAAACATTATATTAAATCGATAACTGCGAAGGAGCCCGATATCCACACCACAGGCACCCACCCACAGGTAAACCTACTGTGGAAATCAGCGGAACAGCAACATAACAAAATAATTATAAATTAATGAATTTTATTTTATTTCTTAACTAAATATTTGCTAACCTATGGCTATATAGCATTGTGATTGTAAATATGTAAATATATAAGGACTTATATATTTGTACTTATATAACGTCTAACAATATATACTGAAACTATTTTAAGGGTGAATTCAGTCCGTGCCACTGAACAACTTTCCCCAAGAAACATATGTTGAAATGTGAAAAAATATATTTCGACATATGTTCCTTGGGGAAAGTTGTTCAGTATCATGGACTGAATCCACCCTTAAAATAGTTTCAGTATATTTTGTTAGACCCTGTATAGTTATCTTGGGTACCCTACCCTGCAGGCGCAGCGATTTGGGTTTGGGTTCCATTTTTTATATTATTTAATGTTATTTAAGTATTTTTATTTCGTTTAGTTTTATATACGTATGTACGAGTAGTTATAGATTAATTTTAGTTTTATGTTGTTATTTTTAGTTATCTTATGAATAAATGATATGTCAAGTACTTATTATAATTTCTTTTTCTTCACCACCCTATATCAATCCTCTGTACCTATATCGTACCTATAACTAATAGTGTAACTTGACGGACAAACCTCTGTAATAAAGGCTTCTTCCAATAAAGAGAACATTTAACCACAATCACCACGCTGGGCAGGCCAGTTGGTCATTGCAGAAGATAGCTATTGTAGTTTTTGGCTCAATAAAGTTTTAAATAAATAAATAAGACAGTTCTTTGTTACCTAAAATTATCTTCCTTAGAAAACCTTCTCTTATGTGTCATTACTTTTGGCAGAAGAAAAGGGACTTTCTTCAATACTATTATTATTTTGTGTCATGAGTCACGATGCGCTGTCCAGGGTTATTGAATGTCTAGCACGCCTCCGAGATTTAGACATTTAATTGATTTTAGGCGATCTAAAATGAATGACTCAGAAAATGTATGAATGAAAATGTTCCTACTAAACGATGTCGCATGAGTATCACTCTCTTTTACAACGGAAGACAAGCGGCGTGATGTACTTAACACATTGCTGGACACACTACGTCTATAGACGTAGATCAATTGTTCTTTCTATTGTGTCTGGCTGAGTGTCCAGCAATGAGTTCACTTACAGCTAAGGGGTCCCATTGTGGTGTAAGTCTAGTTTAAGTAATTTAAATAAAGATTGTAAAATATTGCATCACATAAATTATTTATACTATATACTGTATATATTTGCCGTGTGGTTCCCAGCAGAGTAGAATAGGACCACTCCAGGTCTTCCCGAGGATGTCGTAGAAGGCGACTCAGGAAACACAAGCTAAACAAAGCTTATACACATAAATGAAGCATCTCCAACTCGTATATATATATATATATACGAGTTGGAGATGCTTCATAATATATATATATATATTATGACATATATAAAAAATTATACTGAAACTATATTAAGGGTAGATTAAGTCCATGATACTAAACAACTTTCCCCAGGAAATGTACATCGAAGTTTGTTTTTTTTTGTTTTCCATTGAAACTCCGATAAGCGGTTCGTTCACTTTACGTTTGCTACGTTCAGTACATTTATTGCTTTGCATCTTTTAAACTAAGGTAGGTTTATTATTCAGTAGGAGGCTATTACAATAATAATGTTCGTTTATTGATATAATGAGTCATTGCGTGGATCGGCCAAATTCTGAATGTGCAAGAAGGCGTGAGAACGGTCTGTTTACCTGGTCTAGGATATCAGTGACTCATGTTGTGTAGTAACAAATCCTCTGGCTGCTCTAGCTTATGTTTGGCTCTGGTAGTACAGAGAGGGTCGTGCTCCTGCAGTGGAGACTGATCTGATGATGATGATGAGGTCAACACAAGAACGTGGTCAAATAAAGTTACAAAACTATTTTTTAGTGAATTCAGTTTAAGATACTAAACAACTTTCCTCAAGGAATAAGTATCGAAATATGAAAAATTTTTTTTGACCTCCCAACAAATTAAACTATCCGCTGATCCGAGTTTCTATGGGAAGCAAAAAAAATTGAATATATCGATACGAGTATATATTCCTTTGGGAAAGTTGTTCAATATCATAGGCGAATTAAACTTTAAAATAGTTTCTGTATACAGGGTGAGTTTTTAAACACCAGCCAAATTTTTGGAACAAGTTCAGTCCATGATGCTGAACTACTTTGTATAAAAAAATTTATTAAAAATCGATTAAAAATTTTCGTCCTTCTATACAAAATCCATTTGGCTGAGTGTTGATTTTTATGGAAAGGCGAATTTTTATTTTAGTTTTTCGTTAATTGTTTTTATGGATAGTAGTTCAGTATCATGGACTGGACTTGCTCCAAAAATTTGGCTGGTGGTTAAAAAGTCAGTCTGTATTTTTTTTGACGTTACATTCACAAATAAATTAATAATTCAATAAACACTCACACCAACAAATCATCCATCAAATATCACAATCAGTAAAAAACTAACGGTACAATATAGAGGGAAACGCGTAAAAAGTACGAAACATCTGCGCACACGCATACGGTCTTATTCGTATTCATCGCCTACTGTTTACTAACAATGGTAACTTGAGTATTGACAGATCGAATGACAAAGATCCGAATGACTGATTTGGCATACTATTATGTAAACAATATAAGTAGGTACTTATGTAAAACACAGTGTACTTATACCACAGACTTACTACTACTGCATAGTGCGTGGCCACTTTAGTGCATCTCTTTCTATCTTTGATTGTTGCCTCCACCCATATTTTGCACACGTCACAGAACACACTATGGTTACTAACTTAACATCTAATTTAATAATAATCACCTTTTAAATGATCAAATCCCTAAAAACTAATAACTTTCTTCGATCGTTTTGTGGTTTGTTTGGCCCAAATTTTGACAGTAGGCCAGCTTATAGCAGCCACGCCGATAGAGAAAAAAACATATCAGCGTTTCTTTCACACTCACGTTGGAAAAGGATGTGATCAATGACAAGTGGCTTTATTTTGTGACGTATTATTCTATTACACTAGTTTACAGTACATCTGTTGCCAAAGAAATTTTAGCTGTTGCTGACTACATATGATATGCTATTTTCAAAAATATAAGTAAAAGATTTTTATCAGCTCTAGTTTCTGAGTTTCAGCTATGTAGGTATAAAACAGAAAAAAACATGTATTTACTAAGAAAAACTTTATTAAAAAAATAAATTAATCATTGAGTTCTAAAAAACTTCGTTTTAAAGCTCTTCTCTGATGTGTAGACTTTGGAAAATGACGTATTAGCGACCAACAACAGTCAGACATCATATTTGTATCCCAGAAACCCTGATAGCGCTCTTCCATGACACGTAAGTCCTGATGCATACGCTCTCCCTGCTCTTCGCTCATATCTCCTAAATTTTTACCTCCATACCTCCTAAAGCCGTAATTCTTTATCTCTTTCACGATAAAAACTTATTTTAGTATCTGAGGAAAGCTAATTTTTTTCTTTCAGTCTTGATGCTAACAATTCTGAAGCTTGTTTAGAAAGATTTAAATCTCTTACAAGATCATCTAACTCATTTTGGGAAAAGCATTTTGGCTCATTTGACATACCTTCAAAATCAGCATCATTTTGTGATGAGCTTGGTCCTTCGATATCTTGTTCCATGGGTTCAGATATATTTTTAGGCACTGAAGAGTCAGTTGAACGCTGCACTGGACGCTGAACACAACTAGTACTTGGGTACTGCCATTTAGCTCGATTTTTAGTATTTAAACCGTTTACGTTTACGCTACAAAAATAACAGTCTTCGAGATGATTTCGTGGTTCTCGCCAAATAGTCGGTGTTCCAAATTTAAAGGCACTTCTTTTACCATTTTTCCACAATCTTCAATATTCCACACACGATTTACAAACACAATTGGGAGCCCAAGACTTCTCATTTTTATCCAAGAGCATTCCAAAATACTCAAAATAGGTATTTTTCACCAACTCTTATATAACTTTTTTACAATCGTTAAACACATATTCCCCGCATATATAACAAAAATGATCTGGATTGTTTAAACAACGTCTCCTTGAACTACTCATGACGCAAAAACTTTGGATACTAATCTTAACACAGTAAAATATGCCTGTTATCGCTTAATATATACGCTTAAATGACAAAAATCAAAAACAAAGTAACTCGAGCTGCTCAAAAAATTTTGAGGGTAGATTTGACGAAAACAAGTCATAAGTGAACATTATCAACCACAAAATTCGCGGCAACAGACAAAAAGTTAAATTTTGTAAACTAGTGTTAACAATACCAAATAATTTATTGTTGACCTACTAAAATACCCAATGTCTAGGCATATAACTAGTTTGCTACAGCCAAAATATACTTGAAATAAAATATAAGGGTGTAGATGTCCTCCAGACTGATGGTCAAATATAATATGATACACTATATTCTCTTTCAAGTTCATATTTTGACTGTGAAAACCAGATATATGCCTAGGCATATATCTGGATACATATATGGCATATATAGCATACATCTAGATGTATGCTATTTCTTTGAAATTACAAAATCTAAAAATTCGTTTTATAAGTTCGACTACGTTTGTATGGGAAAGTCTGATTCTGACAAGGTAAAGGGGACTCTTGACAACATCAATTCTAATTGGACCTAAAATTCTATTAAAACATTTTACGTAGGGTCAGTTCACATTGAGATGCGATACGACGCGAGGTGGAGCGCACTTTTGAAGAAATATCTACCCGCGTTCCGTCGCGTTCAATGTGAGCTGACCCTTAGTGTGCGTATTAAAAAATCTGCCACAAATCGAAACTACAAACATAATAATAATACTTAGTAATACTGTGTAATACTTTTTATAATCGTCTTAAAACAAATCTCTCTCTAATAGTTTAAATCTATCTAATTTATTAGCCAATCATAAATCACAAATCGCATCGGACCGTACGCCTCGCGTTCGTATCTCATGCAAATTATTTCGACTGACAATAAGACCATTTGTATAATCTATACCAACCTTTATTTACCACCCAAAAAGTCAATCTTTAACTCTAAAGCTGATACTTAAGGTTCAAAATTATTTAGCACGGTTGGAGATGTATCGTGGTGGAAATATTCATATAATAACGTAGATGCGAAGACAGTCGGACAGAGCTATTGGAACAATAAGAGGTGTGGGTTGGATTAACTCATAACATTAACATGGCCTGGACGCGGTGCCTTGACCGATTTCCATGTTGAGTGAACCTGGGATGCTTTGTTTTCATGTGTGTAAGTTGCCAACACGAGTGCCAGATTTTTCACTATCATCATCATACAGGCCTTTTTTAGTCTCCACTGCAAGAGCATGACTACAGAGCGATACTTAGCTAGAATATCCGGAGGATTTGGACACTCTCAACGCTAGCCAGACGGATTGAAGAGTCCATCTGAAATAATGAAACTATCACTGAATATCAAAATAAAGTGCATATGACACCAATACAGGTTGGTGAGCGGCGGTTCCGACGGGACGGGACATCCTGATAACACGCGAGTCCACGTCCACGCTACACATACAGGCAAATTAGAGTACCAATTCAATATCACTTTATTTATTGTAAACAACGGATTAATAATGTTAGTTTAATTTATAGTCTGGTTCCATTTTTTGTCTAGTTTCATAGTTTAGTTCAATTTTATTGTCTAGTTTTATAATTTAGCTACAATTTTCTAGATATCCCTAATCAGATGAAAATATGTCCTATAATCGTTATATGTCCTATAATCGTTACACAACCAAGATACTCAAAAACAATTTATTTCTATTTTGAGTCTCATCAGACTCTTAGAGGAATATTATTTCAATAAAATATACACGTTTCAAAAATGTTGTAGTAAGTTTATACGTTCTTTTTAAATAACGTCTCTTAACCACACAATAAACACCAATTAGTAAATTTATCAACGAGAACAGTGGCGCAATATCCCAAAGTGGATTTTAACCAGCCAATCGCCAATAGATGAATTAATACAGGTCCTTCAGCAACTCCTTGATCTATCATATGTGTCTTTGCCAAAATTCATAATTTACACAAAGGGAGACAAGGAAGGGGCTTAAAATGAAAAAATAAAATAAATAAATATATATGAACAAATCACATTGATTGAGCCAGCCCCAAAGTAAGTAAAAGAAGAAAATAAGAAGCCTACGTGCGAAAAAAACCCACGGAACCAGGTGAATAGTCATAAAAACTGGTCCAACAGTGTACGCTATAATGGTGCGAGCATCGCCGCGTCCGACAATTGGCCTATTGCGACAATTGTTGTGCGACGCTGTCCGCCCGCCGACATTCATTACAGCCACTTACACTGATACCATGCAAATTGTCATAATGTTACGCGGAGGATGATGTATTGAAGGTATGTGTGCGAAAAGTTTTACAACCGAATGCAATCCAACGTGACATGACGAGAAAATTCTGCAACCAGACAACTGCAAACCTAAAAAAAGCGGCCAAGTGCGAGTCGGACTCGCCCATGAAGGGTTCCGTAGCAGCAAGTAACATAATATAAAAGTTCTAAAGGTAAATTACGGTTGGACGGACGGACGGACATGACGAAACTATAAGGGTTCCTTGTGGACTACGGAACCCTAAAAAGGAGAGGTAAGAAGTACCCATAATCGAAGGGCATGTATGAAGAGGTTGATGAGTCTAGATGGATGAAGCGAAAGAGGTCTGCCAGGATCGTAGCAAGTGGAGGTCCATAGTCCCTGCCTATCTGTGGGAGACAGGCGTGATAGATAATTAAGCTCTTTCTTTTGATACCCTACACGATATGATTCGATTTATTTTATTTTTTAGTTCATTACTTTATGGCCTACAGAGGGCGCCATATTGAATCTCATATAACGTCACTACCATACCTAGCAGACAGCCAAGACGCTTCTAACCACAGACCTACCACTACTAGACCTGCATAGTGCGTGGCCACTTAAGTGCATCTCTTTCTATCTTTGATTATTGCCTCCACCCATATTTTGCACACGTCACAGAACACACTATGGTTACTAACTTATAATAGCTCAAATAAAACCCTAAATCACCTTTTAAATGATAAAATCCCTGAAATTAATAATTTTCTTCGATCGTTTTGTGGTTTGTTTGGCCCAGTTATGACAGTAGGCCAGCTTATAGCAACCACGCTGATAGAGAACAAAACATATCAGCGTTTCTTCCACACTCACGTTGTACTGTATTTGACAGTCTCTTTCTAGCAATATCGTTGTAAGTCTAGTAGTGGTAGGTCTGTGCTTCTAACGGTACCTCATTTGTCAAGGTATTATGTATAGCATTAAAGATACCTACGAACAGATAAACATACATACATCATCCGAGGGTATTCCCGGTTGCATCGTCAGCGGTTACGCTTCAAAACCCGGGGTCCGCTACCTTACCTAGGTGATTTGACGAGGTTACTGGCTTATACACAGAGCGACTGCCGTCTGACCTCCGCAACCCAAAGGGTAGACCAGAATCAATCCTAGGATAGGTACAAACGCTAGATGGCGTTCGGGACCAACAGCTTTACGTGCCTTTTGAAGCACGGAATCATCTTTCTTTTCGGATAATCGGGTGATTCAAGCCTGCTCTAACTAGACTGGAAACAACATTTCCCAAAGTATGCTTCCCAGTGGGATTTGAACCCACAACCTCCGGATCACAAGGCAAACGCCTTGACCACTGGACCTCCAGATGAACATACATACATAGCAGCAAAACTCATAACCCTCCTCTTGGCGTCGCCGTAGTTGGGTAATAAATATATCTTTATGCCTATTTAGCCCCACCTTATTACACAAAAGTGCCCATTAATTTCCCTCCAAATTAACGCCCTACGAACGTGCATAAAACCGATTCTATCAGCTTATTACTTTAACCCTTGGCTACATATTTGTTGTTTTGTCCAATCACGCATATTGCCCATACCTCATGCTATTATGGTGTCCGATTCACATAAATTTGTCCGTACGATAAAACGGTCTTATTGGAAATGTTCTCTAATAATATTATAAGTAAGATAGTGGAAACTATAATTTGAAGTTTAATGAAAAATATATTTCTGTTCATTTTATTTATTTATTTTTATTTATTTAACTTTATTGCAAAAAATTTATCAAGCGGACTAATTTTGGACGATTATCACATTTAAATTAACTTATATTAAAATTTATTTTTATTTTACTTATTTACTACATATTTAACACACAAATAAATTATTATACTACATACAATAATCATTTAAAAAAATGTAACAATATTAGAAATCTTTAAAAATAATGAATAAGGCATGCCCGTTACAAATGAGCTGCTATATTGTACACCGAATATGTTCTAACTATCACACTATCACGTTTTTATCCCTAATGGGGCAGACAGAATATTCTAGGTCTTACGGCTCTAAACAGACAGAGCCCAGGGCCGCAAAACCTAAAGGTCACTTTTAGCCAAAATCAAAATCAAATATTTATTCAGTAATTACGCCTTTGCAGGCACTTACACGTCAATAATTATAGTGTACCTACATTACGTGCAGTGTTTATTTATATTTAAATTATTATTTTTTGTTCAAAAGCTACTAGCGTTTCGCAACGACCACTGCTGAGAAGAAACGCCGAAAGAAACTCATTTACACAGTATTGATCGCCTACGCGCCAGAAGGGCTTTGTCAGTTTACAAAGATATTATGCCTAATACAATGTTATCACAACATAATATGTAAAGCTTGCAAACGAGTGTTAAATCCAATTTACAGAAATAAGTTACACTGAGTAGTCTTAAAAAACCAGAGCCGAGCTAACCAGTCCCTACTGGCGGCACCCGTTCACGAGTTGACGCGTGGATTGGCCATCGCTGAACTGATGACCAAGGAAGTGGAAAGTGAAAAAATAAATCAAAATCGTGATAGCCGCATCGCCTGTTAACATGGTTCGCATTTTCACCCATTCCATCGATCGAGTTTTCCCTAGATCGGCTTTTTCGAGCAACTGGTAAGTACATTCACTTTTTTTCTTTTCTTCCAGAGCAGTATCACAGAATTACTGTATTCTGTGCCAGTATGGAAGAATTAATAATTAAAATTCTAACTATACCTAGATGATATCTGGTAGCAGTGATATTAAACTAGTATCAGATTACACGTTATTAACACAGATTTACATGACTGTTCAACCAGAAGGTATCAGCAGCTGATTGGTTAATGATGGTGACGGATAGCCGGACAGGGGATTATAGGATCACTGTGGACTTGCCAGTTGGGCGAACACTCTTATTGCATTTTTAGGTTAAAACGCATCAGTAACATTGCTGCTAATCATTTCAAAATGTTTGGTCATTGACAAACATTATGGGAATATTTTTTAGGGGTCCGTACCCAAAGGGTGCAATTGGGACCCTATTACTAAGACTCCGCTGTCTGTCCGTCTGTCCATCTGTCCGTCTGTCCATCTGTCCGTCTGTCTGTCCGTCTGTCTGTCCGTCTGTCACAGGGCTGTATCTCTTGAACCGTAATAGCTAGACACTTGAATTTTTCACCGATTATGTATTACTGTGGCCGCTATATCAACAAATACTTAAAATAAAAAGAAGTTAAAAATTATAGGGGATCGTCATACAAAAAACGTGATTTTTCAGCGTTTTTAACTAGATCTTTTTAATGGCATTAAATAGATACTTAAATTTTTCACAGATTATGTATTACTATGGCCGCTATAACAAATACTAAAAATAAAAAAAGTTAAAAATTAAAGGGGGTCGTCATACAAGAAACGAGTTTCTTCAGCGTTTGAAAACGTTGTACGGAGGTACGGAACCCTTCATTTACGAGTCCGATTCGCACTTGCCCGTTTATTAGACATCCAATCCGGTAGTTTCCAACAAGACAAATCAGATACTTTTTCTTAACGTCAAAACAAACTTTTTATATCGAATTTGTATAAAATACTAATAGTAAGTGTGCGTGTATGTATATTTGTGTGCAATAAAATATACTACAACTATTTTTAGGGATTTTAAGATTCAGTTGATGATCATAAAATGGAAGAAAAACATAACCCTTTTCCAGACATTTACCGCAGTCGGGTAAACATAACCATACACATCTCCATCTCCCATTGCTTTATTCCTGCAAATGCAATTCTGCGACTAGAAAATTTCAAACACAATCAAAGCTAAATAACCGATTTACCTAAAGGGTCTACACACGCAATTGGCGGCCAAACAACGCGCTATAAACGCGCGTTTTACGAGCGTTTTCCCTTTCGCACCATTTGCAATAAATCAACGACGCCACTGAGTGGGCGACGGTTGCGCCCGGCGTCACAACGAATCATAGCCGGAATGACAATACAGTCGAGCTATTTTTATGAACCAATTCTTCTAAAAACTGCAGAAATAAAACGTGACGTGATTGATGTTCAATCAAGGATGGCTCCGACTAAATTGACAACCATGTAACTTATACGGTTAGTATAAATTATAAAAGATAGTATAATATAATTTGCAACTTTAATTACGTGTGCTTAGGTAGATGTCGTGTACATCTTCCTAAGTCTAACAAAATATACTAAAACTATTTTAAGAGGGGATTCAATGCATAATACAGAACACTTTCCCCAAAGAACATATTTATATCGAAATGCAAAAAATATTTATTGGCCTTGTACTTGTGACTTGTATAGGAATACAAGTTGACCGAACTACCTGATCAGTTATCCGAGTTATCCGAGTTTGTATGGAAAGCCAAAAATTATTTTTCATATTTCGACATAAATATATTATTAAATCAATGATTTTTGCTTTTTCGTTAAATATCTTTTCTGCGTAAAATGAAAACTATTAAAGGAGTTTTACTGTAGTATGTGCTTTTTGTCTATGAATTTAGGTGAACTTCGTTTTCGTAAACGCGATCAAAAATTTATCTCCGAAATGTCGGTGAAATTTATTTGACGTTAATTGAGATCAAATCAGACATTTGAACTCAGTAAGTGAAACTCAGTTTTGCTAAACTCGTAAAAATGATGAAATCTGCCCTAAATAGTTATATTATGGTACTGCTCCAGTAAAAGTCAACTTTAAAATCTATCTATATTTAGCTTGAACAAGATCCTTCAAGGCGCAGTGCACGCGCAATATATCAGCACTGATATTATTATCACCAGATCGCACCGTACTAACGGGACAAATAAAATTTAACTCCGGCACCGATGGAAGTTGAATAGAATTCAATTGTCAAAACAATAAAACTGCCATCGTTAAACCCACCGCGTCTGGAACGCCGGACTGCACGGTTGTAACGGGACAAATTTCACTCCGGCGCCGGGGACCGTCGAATCGCATTTTACTGTCAATACACGTGAACGTCTCAATTGGGTGCGGAGCGGACTATGCAATGTGTTGAGTACATTAAGTACTTTTGACAATGTGATTTTTTTATAGCCGTGTAGTTCGGCAGAGTAGAATAGGACCACTCCAAGTCTTCCCGTGGATGTCGTCGAAGGCGACTTATGAAACACAAGCTTAACATAGCTTATAAACATCAATGAGACCTCTCCAACCCGTCTGGGCAGCGTGAAGAAAGTAGGCCAAAACCTCTGGCTAGTCTGGCCCATTAATACAGAGATCTATCTCTGGTAATAATCTGTGGTAATACCAGGCCTGTTTCACTCCCCTTTTAGGTATCGAAAATGTACCTACATTATTACTAACTATATAAATTCAGTTATACGAATCGTTTGTCCAGAGTAATAAGGATGAAATTGGCTTGCAATGGATGTCTAGGTATCTGAACAAAAAGGTGCTGAGTTCTAACGTGAGAGAAATTAAACCGTATTACTAACAACATTGAGTAGATATTTCTTTGAATTTCTTTGCTGAGTGAGCCTTCTGTACGGAGTATTAGTATAATACAGAGAGGGTCAATGATAATGACAATGTGATTTTAGGATTTCGCGGTCACAATGACTTATTAACTGACATCACGGGCTAAACTGCTACTCCGCACCCGTATGTGTTTTCCTCTTTGGAAAAACACATACGTCGCATTTTTCAGCAGTGGAAGTGTTAAATGGGTGACAATTGGAATAAGAATTCTTGAGCTCCTCCGTGCTTCGGAAATGGCTCCGGCTGTCAGCATTGTATGCCAGTCGTCAAGCTATGTATCTGACCTTTAGGAAACTTGAAAAATCTGATACCAGAAGGTACATAAGTACATTATTGCTCTTAGGCCATTAAACAAAAAAACAAAAGAAAATCATTTTTTTAAGGCAGGCAATAAGGAATATGCATGTAATACCAATCCGGCTCATATTTTTATTTTACAATTTCTATTTATACGTTATCACGCCTAGTTAATTATTTTTCTTATTGACTCTTATTTGGATTAGAAATAAATTATTGAAAATATGCAAATATTGCGCGGTAACTTTTGACAAACAAAAGGGAAATGACGACAAAGTTCACAAAAGGGAAATGACAAGTTCGGGTGCGTTCGATAGGACTGTCCGTCCATGCAGTTTGACTATCGATGACATTCGAAATGTATGTACTTTTATATAGAGGTTTAACAAACATCACTGGCTGATAATATCGAAAGTACCCAAAAAAGAAAAACATGCGTTGACAGCTTCTGTCTCTAGCGGATATTGCAGACTTTAACGTCATATTTTAAAATGGCGTGTTTTAGTTGTTATAATCTACTAGCTATTTTTAATATTTATTTTCTACACCATATACATGTTTTTCGGCACTGATTTATTTTTTGCGGCTATTTCTCGACGAGGACTATCGATTAAAAATATAAAAAAATGCATGCATACTCTCTATTAGGTAAATTTTTTGCTTAATATATATTTTAGTTATTTTATTATAGAGGTATTAAATAAGATCTTACTTCTCTTCCATCATCTACGCTCATCACTCTCTGTATGCATGCCCGCCAGTTAAGGGTACTTCTGACCTCTCCTTTTTTAAGAACGTCTGCATTCGCAGCACGTTTTTCGAGGGCGACCCTGACCTACTCTACAATTCACATTTGCTTCAAAAACCTTCTTAACAAATTTCCTTTCGTCCATCCTTCCCACATGCCCAAACCATCTCAACATTCCCTTCTCAATTTTTGTCACTACATCTTCACTTTTTCGAGATTGCAGTTGCGATAAGGCCGCCTTTTGTCATCTGTTTTCCATAATCTAATAATTTGCATCATCTATGTTTTGATGCAATAAAGATTTTAACTAACTAACTTCTTTTAGTCCACACCGCTCCCTTATAACATTATTTCTAATTTGATCTTTCAAAGTAACCCCACACATACTCCTCAGCGCTCTTATTTCCACTGCATTTATTCTTCTTTCGTGCTTTTTCTGGACAATGGACAATTTAGCATGCGATCAATCCGTCTGCGGTGCGCTGTTTCAAATTACTAATCCACAAATAAAATTCGAGCAAGAAAAAATGATATTGATGCACTTCCCTAGGGACCCTTCTGCTGGAATTATCACTGACCTTTATCTGGATGCTATGAGGTTCTCAGACGTTGCGGATTGGCGGTAGCTGGTTCCACACAGCTTACAAATGCGCGTAACCACCAAACTCTTACTTGATTGATGCGATTGACGATTGACAATATTGAATGCGATTCAGTTTAACAATTGTTGGACACACTACTATAGACGTTAATCAAAAATCTATTGTGTCTGGATTAGTGTCCAGCAATGTGTTAATTTAATATTTACTTACAAGTTCTATCATTAGCTATTAGATATAAGTTACATTTTAAGTACCTACTGAATATGCGGATGTTAATGTCTTTGTGTAGAGAATCTTTTTTTTTAAATACAATGTTTTCTATCAGTGAGGACCTGTATTGGACTTTCTGTATATATTAAGTTTTTTATGTAAATTATAATAGTTGTTGGACTAAAATTCTCTGAGAAGTTAACATTTGTAACCATACCAAGCTGGGTTGCACCGCCCAAACTACACATATACATTTCGGCTCTACATCCCGGTAGCGGCACGAAAACAACAATGGTCTGAACAATGTACATATCCACTATCTCCATTCGCCACAAATAAAACACATTGGACAGTAGTTTAGCGTAGGGCAATGCAATTTGTGGACAAAGTTTATTCCCCTATGCTCTAAAGAGAAAACGTAATACGCATATGGACTGGAAAAAAAATTTGCTCATCAGATAGATTATTGTAAAATATTGTACACGTATTTTTGTTTTCTCTGACGAACAAATATTCACAAAGCGCATTTAACTTTTGCATATCGTCACGGCTTTGTTAGATTTGTACAAGGCAGTAACGTTACAAGCCTCCACACCGAAACTAAATATGGATCCAGTATTTTTGGATAATCTACCTAACGGAATAAATAAAATAATATTTTTCGGACCCAGTCTACTTTTCTATTGCTCAGTAAGTGACACGAAAAATTATAAAAATATTGATCTTCATACATATGTAAATTGATTGAGATTTTAGTAATCGTCCTTCACTAATCGTGAGAAAAGAAGAAAACTATAAACTAAGATTAAATAAGTATTGCCACGGTATTGCCACGTTAAATGACTTGGCCTTAATATTTTGGCAGAAACGTCAATCAGGCGTGTAAAGATTTCATTGTACATTTTACGGGCCTTCGCACCCCAAGGCTCCAAGGTCTCCACTGCAAATTATTTTCGTTCTTCCAAAAGCATCCATTCTTTTGGAGGACCGTTTCTGGAGCTAAGTGGAACAAATCCAGGTGGACGTTTCACAAAGGGTTCCGGACTCCATACAGGGTTATCAACAAGTCGTACATTTTCATTACGCGCCCGAGACCACTTTACATGTAATTTTAAGCGATATTTTGTTACTTATGGCGGTGAAGTGCGGGCTAGGACATACAATATAAACGTATGTATGTATCCATATCGGATGCAATTAGAGAGCTCACCCACGTGGTAACACACGTATACCTACATTAGTGACGAATGGAAGAGAATTCATACTCCATCGACAAGAGCAAACATCGTTCTTAATATAGATAGATAGTGACAAATTAAGAAGTGGTGTCAAAGCGTAGTAGAAGAAATTGGACGTTTTACATTTCTTCCAGTCCGTAGCGTGGAAGATTTTTAAAATATACACTATCACGGCTTATCCCGAACGGGACGGACAAAGCGCTTTGGGTATTGCGACCCTGGCTAGACAGAATACAGTGTCGCAAGATCCCAAGGCGACTTTTAGCATGATGGTGGGTGAGAAGGTGGAAAAAGGAATCAAAATAGTGATGGGTTGCTAGCCATATCGCCTATTAATATGATTCGCATTTTTGACCATTTCCTCGATCGGCTTCAACAATAATATCTGCGCGGGAAGAGAATCAGCTACTAGACTTTTACCAATACAGTTTGATAGTGGAAACAATAAAAGCCCTCATTCCGCAAAATATCGGACAATAACGAGCTTAGCGCATAACAATAGGACAGTAATTGTGAGCTTAAAGCTCTGGCCACACTTTGGCAATACAGTAGTTTTGTTTATAATTTGGTATGATTGTGCTTTTCGACCTAGAATAGGATTACTCCATCACTTCCTGTAGATGTCGTTAGGATTTTTTTATTAATAAGCATTAATTCAACCTGTGTATAACGTAGTGAGTTACTTAATTATTACCATATAAACATGTTTATATAGTTAGTTATGACTTTATTAATATAACTGTTTGTTGTCCCTAATAAATAAAAAAAAAAAAAAATAGACTAAACACTAAAATCTCGTGCTTTAACTACAAACTGACGACGGGCGGCTACTGTTAAAAACGGCAATTTTTTCTCGTATTAACATATTCTTCGGGATCCTTGGGTGACCATCGACATGCATATAATATTTATACAGTGTGTAACAAAATATACTATAACTATTTTAAAGACACATTCAGTTCATGGACGATGAATGACAATGTCAACGTCACGAATTCGAACAAAAAAAAAAGAAATCACGTCAGAGCGATGTTGGCCTAGCGGTCTATGCATTGGGCTGTGAATCGAAAGACCCCGGTTCAAATCACAGTCAGGTATAGTGTTTTTGAAGTACTGAAAGAAGTTTCTAGATAACTCTAGACCAAATGGAAAAGAAAATACGGGACAGAAGATGAGTGAGAGAGAAGGCGACAGAAAATTAGTGATTTGAATATGGAACATTGATGCGACTTTGGTCGAATTCAGGGGGTATATAAGCAGTACAAGGCGCGGCCAAGGGCAGTTTTTAGTGGGGAAGTGAGATCCGAAGAAAGAAGAAAAGTACTAGTAGCGAGTGAAAAGTGAGTAAAAGTGAAGAAGTGGACATTGCAGTGACAGTACAGTGAAGTGGACATTGCAGTGACAGTACAGTGAAGTGGACGGTGCAGTACAGCGCGTGATAGTTCAGTGGCGCGCAAGACAGTGTGTGACGTTTCCGCATACGGTGATACGCGTAAGGTGTGGAAAGAGGACTGTCAATTACTGGACCACAAAGGTTGTAAATAAAGGTACGATTTCATAGAATTGTCGTTTCCTTTCCTATCCCCAACCCACTCTCGTAACAATACTGAACAACTTTTCCCAAGAAACTCATATCGAAATATGAAAAATAAATATTGCTTCCCATAGAAACTCATAATCAGCTCTCAAGTTGTATGGAAAGCCTAAAATTATTTTACGTATTTCGCTACATGTCCTTTAAAATAGTGTCATTATATTTTGTTAGCCCTTATATTTAGAGAAGAAAAGCGGGAAAGCGCACCCAGGCTCCGAAGAGGATGCAACCCCACAAGATGAAAAAAAAAAAGGGTAATTGGAATAATAAATCGCATACCTATTTTCTCGCCCATTTAGAAAGCCCGCAAATCAACCTCAAACATCACAGATCATTAGACCCATCACCTGTCGATTGTTTTTCCAACTTTTCCTGCCAATCATGATATTCTTCTCTCACGTAATTATGGCATGTATGTAGGTTAGGCTAGTTGCACACGAGATCGTGTGGTCGTGACGTCCGTCAGTGGTAAGCTCCCACGGGCCAAGCATGCAAAATATATGCAGTACAGATCTAGAACCCGATATGGGACAGTATAGAATATAGGACATCATCTTTTGACGTGACAACGTCTAATAACTCGATACTACGGGCTGCATGCACGAAAAAGATGACGTCATTGTCCCGTTACGCTCAAAGTCGCGTTCCGCAAGCGAGAGCGCGGCACGAACGAGAGAGAGGCATGATCGGCTCATTTCGGAATGTTTGACGTTGTCACGTCAAACTACCGTCCGTAAACCGACTTTAAAGACAGCCAATTTTTTGATTGATTGATTGATTGATCATCTTTTCTATTTTAGATTTTCCTTCCCTTTGGTTCTTCGTGTGTGCAAGCGGCTTCCAATGGCGTTAGATTTTAAGGAATCTTGATGAATCTGGTCCATATTTACGACTGCTTCGTCCAAAGAGTTGACGTTTCTTCCGAAACATGAGATATTTTATGCCAATCGTGATCACTAAAACAAGTACAAGATAAGCTCGGAGTAGCTTAGCAAGTTTATTGAATGAATGAAAGAATGAATAGTTTATTATTTCAAATAACATGACTTACGAGAATTTTGTCTCAATTTCTTTGTTTTGATATGTTGATACTTTAAGATATTAAATGGACAAATACTGGAAGAGAGCAAAAGTATGACTACTTCACCACTAGCTTTTCTTATAGTTTGTACTGGACGGAATTTATAAATATATTTATATAAGCAGTGGTCATTATCTTTCAGATTTTTAAATCAATAATTTAGTTTAGGTTTTATTTTTAGGGTTAGTTTGTAGTTTAATCTCAATTGTATTTTTTTTTTCTAAATAAACATTTGTCTTTCTTATTGAACTTTAAATATATGCTTTTCTGTTTGCCATCTTGTTCTTTATCTATATTTGTAACTTTTTTTTTTAAAGGTTTATTCATTATAAAAACAGTACATTTACAACATATAGTATCTGCCAAACTACGCAGCAGTTTGTCGGCAGCTAGTGAATTTTATACCTAATTAAAAATTGGTGAGTTATTAGGTCCAATCCAGCTATTGGTGTCAACAACACATGAGCTCACTATCGGCTTTCTAACATATTGCTAATTTAATAATCATAGAACGCTGGAGCTTCATATCTGTACTCCCTCTACGTTATGTACAGGCCGAGTGTTTGCATCGTCTAGAATTGGCAATACTTGATAAGGCGAGAAATAATGTCTGACTTGACACATTTATATTATTTGTTTGCTATGTTTATCGACAGAGCAGTTTCTAATAATTATCACGTGAATATAGTACATGGATGGGTTATAAGAGAAAGTATGATTAATGCTGTTAGTACTCATCACTAAGTATTAGAGGAATCTAGATAAGCAGAAGTAAGTAACGTCGAAGGATTCTTTCTTTACTTCCTTTTTATCTACATATATAACGTCTAACAAAATATACTGTTATGTCCTTTAAAATGCCTTCATCAAATTAGATGGGGCCAATATAGTAGTAAAAAGATAAACAAATAAAAAGATAAACATCAAAATCGGTTCACAGTTGGCGAAAATATCGCGTAACATATAGTAAAAAACATACGGGTTGAATTGATAACCTCCTCCTTTTTTAAAGTCAGTTAAAAGTAGAAAAACCCAGTCATTCAACAAGAAATCAAAGTGAGGAAAGTTCTCTGAACCTATTTAGGAATCTTATACAACCTGAAAGGGACATACCCGTAATAAATCGAACCACGGGCTATACTAGATCACTAAAGTATAATGAAATTAAAATAACAGTCGTAACAAAAAAAAAATTGACATTCCAATAGGTACAAATTGCCCGGGCGGCTGCACATGGTGTATGGAAAGGCCATAATTTTTTGTTGTTATTTAGCGGTTATTTTAATTTCATTAAACTATAATGATCTAGTGTAGACCGTGGTTCAATTTATTACGGGTATGTCCCTTCCACTTTGTATAGTCGATGACAAAGGAAAACATCGTGGCTGAAAAATCACTCGAGTTTCGTATCACTGAAAGAAGAAGACGGTAGGCAATGCGATGGTGTACCAAACTTTACTAAAATTCCTGATTTCCGTCTTCACCGTAACTTTTTAATCGTTTTTGAATTAAGAATCATTTATTTGCATTATATATAGATGTCAATGATGTTAGTAAATGTTAGTTATTAATGGACATACCATTGTATAAACCTGCAGACAGGTAAGTATGCAATTTTTATTGTTTAAAATGAATTTAAACTTATGGTAATTTGCGTGCGCGCAGTGACAGCGACGCGGCAGTGAGACCTAAGCTTTGCTAAGCATGGCTTTTGCGTCTTACGATCCCTGACTCTGTCTACCTAAGAGATGAAGACGTGAAAGTGAATCTGTTGCATTGACGCCAGACTGTGCCCTTTCCAGCAAAATACAACATAATAATCTCCAACAAACCTCCTAACAAATCATAAACCAAATCGCATAATCGATTATAACAATCAATTTGCCATTTCGAACAATCGAACATCCCATTGGGCAATAATTCCTGCATAAATCAGGCGGGAATGCCGCATCCACTACCTTTGACCTTATTATGACATTTGCCGTGTCGCAAACGGCCGTGGTTTGGTGTTACAGTGTTAGATATCGTGGTGCATGGTTGTAGGTTGGAACCATGGTAATATAAAACAAGGTATTCTCTTCCCGTGACAGCTGGTCATGTGATTAGCCCAAGAATACGTCATCAGTTGGGAGTGTTGCCAATGTGTGATTGAATTATCTGAGCCAAGTGCATTTTTTAACTTAACAAAATCACTCATATGAAATCGAAGATATGAAATAATAATCAGAGAGAGATCTGTTAAATCTTTAATACATTTAGTATTAAAAATTGAACAGATGAATCACACGAAATAGTTGAGTTGGTTATTATTTAATTTTATATGTATGTATTTATTAACTAATTGAAAAAGTCCTTAAATATACTGTAAAGGAAAATCATCTAAAAGTGGCCTTTGGGTCTTGCGGCCCTGGGCTCTGTCCGCTTAGAGCCGCAAAACCCAAAATGCTCCGTCTGCCCCATTGAAGCTAAAGACGTGGTAGTATGTAACGTTAGGTCCAACAAAAAAGGTTCGAGCTAAGTCCCGTTTTTACGAGTATACCATAAATCATATGACAAAATACTAAATCTGTCCATAAAATACTTAGTATTAGTATTTTTGACAGTGCGGTTCCCGGCAGAGTAGAACAGGACCACTCCAAGTCTTCCCGTGGATGTCATAGAAGGCGACTTAGGAAACAAGCTAAACAAAACTTAAGCAAGCTCTCCAACCCGTCTGGCCAGCGTGGAGAGTGTAGGTTAGATCCTCCGGCTGCTCGTTCCAAGTATTTCTTTCTTAGTACAAAGAGGCTCTTGCTCCTGCAGTGGAGACTAAAAAAGATCTGGTGATGATATGTATCTTTAAAGTCCGATTTTACCGAAAGAATCGCAGACCAATACACCAAGAACAACCTGGGCGGGTGTTGGTCTCGCTCTACAACGATGACGCAATCTATAGCTATCTAACAATAGCATCAAAACAAAGTCAAAAGTGTAATCGATTGGTGACCTTTGTGCCGATTTAAATATTATTGCGATATTGGAGAATATGGCAATAATGCGAGGATATTGTTTACCGCTCGCGGTGCCGGCTGTCAATCATTTTGCTTTCGAATGATCTACTTTGGGTAGAACGGGTTTATGCTGAATCACACCATGATTTGTTTAAAACTGTCATGAGATAAATTCATTATAGAAATTACTCTATTACTTTGTATTATTCTTTATTGGTATTCTATGATGTTGGAGACTAGATTACATAGTAAGAAGTTGAATTGAGGTTTTATTTTAATGCCCCGTCATAAATTTGTTTGTTTATAACATGCCTGCAAATAACCTATTCTGCGGTCTGAACGTGGTTAGCTTGTTTGTTAAATATGTCACATTGACAATGCAGCTGAACGATATTCAGCTGTTTAACAAAACCGAGCTGTAATGCCAAACAGCTAGAGGTTTATAGAATTAGCGGTTTATACCATTCAACTGCGACATATATAGTGTCATTGAGTTAGTATCCCATACACGTTTAAACTTACTTTGTTGTCCATATCTATTTATGTATAGTCAGTCTACCAGGATATATATATATATATATAATATATACATATACATATATATATATATATATATATATATATATATATATATATATATATACATATATATATATATATTATATATATAGTCAGTTTACCAGGATTCAATGTCTTTAGGAGCCCATCGTTAGGCCAAATATACTATACAAGGTCTAACAAAATATATTGAAACTATTTTAAGGGTGGATTCAGCTCATAATACTTTCCCCAAGGAAGATATATCGAAATATGAAAAATATTTTTTTGGCCTTTCATACACGTTGACCGATCAGTTGATCCGAGTTTCTATGGAAAGCCAAATAATATTTTTCACCCTTAAAATAATTTTAGTTGATTTTGTTAAACGTGGATAACTCGTTAAAATATATGTTAGTAAAACATCACACCATGCTTTAAAATAACTCTAACTGTACACCTAATCGAGACACCTCTTATAACCTACATCTCCAAAACTACTTATAATACGAGTATTTAAACTACCTACCTCTTTTTTATTTCCTCTGCCATACAGTTTACATTTTTGTAGTAGGATTAAATAAATGAAAACAAAGTAAGGTTAAAAATTCTTTTTGTCCCATTCTCATGCATTTGTGCCAAAAGATTTATTCAATCCTGACAACTTGGAAATTAAAAATTATTTTTGCCAAACTGATACGTGTTGTTTCTCCCGAAAAATGCGAGCCCACGAAATAAATCGGCAAAAGCCAAAAAAAAAATTTGTGAGATGTTGCATAAAGCCATTGCGCGTCCTCTCAGTTGTCAATGAGGGGAGGGTACGTACGATGCTGCGCGTGAGCAATGGGATGGACCGTCTCGCAATCGACTCGTTAGTGCACTCATAACGCACGTCTTTGTTGTTTACGAGGTAGAAAGAGCTAAGAGTCAATCAACGAGAATAACGCAAATATTGAACTGGAAATTGCCTAAACTAGGTGAAGACTGTTGGTGCTGGCATAGCCAATCGGTTATTTTAAAAATCCTATGAACCGGCGCAAGTCTAGCAGTGGACTTCTTGCTCTAATCAAGAATCAAGAATCAAATATTTATTCAGTAATTAGGCCTTCGCAGGCACTTTTACACGTCAATAATTTTAGTGAACATTACGTGTAATGTTTATAATATTAAAATTGCTATTATTATTTTAAAAAAGCTACCGATACTAGCGTTTCGTTATTTTCGTATTACAATACAATAAAAAATACAATACGTGATAATGTATTTCTATTAAAAAGTCAGCTGCAGCAAAGATTAGCTGAACCGAGTTAGTATGGAAAGCAAAAATAAATATATTTATTTATATACGTATTTTATTTTTTTGATTTCCATACAAACTCGGATCAGCGGATCGGTCAATTTATATGGGAGATATGTATTTACATATCATTATAACTAAATAAAAATAATTAATACCAACTAAAAACAAGAAAAACAAAAAAAGACTCAGCATATTGAATAAAATAATAATTTAGAATAAAATTAAAAAAATCGATATATTCCTTGAGGAAAGTTTAGTATCATGGACTGAATTCACCCTGAAAATATGTAAGTAGTTTCAGTAGGTATATATTATTAGTACCCTGTATAATCTAATTATTAACAAACAAAAACCCGACCGCCAACATATGTTGTATATATTTTTGTAATCCTTGTATAAAATCCTTTAATTCGATACTCCACTCGATAGGTTTTAAATAAAAAATATTTTTGAAGACACATAAATTTGGCGCGAACATCCGCCATTTTGGATTATTTCAATGTTCGATATACCCAGTGTCACTCTCAGAGTCAGGACAAATCTAACAACACCTCTCAAGCTAAAATCCATCAAGCCGTTGAGGGTGTAGAGCGTTCCAAAGAAATATACATAGAAACATACATACATATACTCGAAAAACATTACCCTCCTTCTGGCGCAGTCGGGTAAAAAGATATAAAAATGCAAGAAGCGCCGGCGCATCGCAGTGGGTCAGTGAGCCGCCCCGCTTCCTACGGAAAAGGGCAGGCGCTGGGCTTTGACCCGCGCCGCGCCGACTTTTACGAGGATATATAAACTACTTACCAAGAGCAGATACATATTATATACAACGTGTGACAAAAAGAGGGTATCAACCCGAACGGGAGTAAACGTACTAATCAATGTGAACAACTTTTACTATGGGACCATCCCTGAAATCGCAAAAAAAAACTGCAGCTCACGCAAACAAAATTAAATACCTACCGTGCCAAGCAACGTGTATGGAGTCCCATAGTAAAAGTTGTTCACACCGGTTAGTACGTTAACATTTCGGCTTGATACCCCCTTTTTGTACACGTTGTATTTTAGTGTTTTTAAAAGCTTTTATTTTGCGCCGTTTGTTGTTTATTTGTTCGGGTCAAATCTTGCAAATGTAAGTTTAAACTCCCCGGTTCCTATTGAGATTAAATTTTGTATGTCAATGTAGATCTGGGTTCGATCCCCAGCCAGGGAAAGTTGAGATGTGGCCTTTTTCAAATTTTCCTGAGTCTTGGGTGTTTGTTTATCTATTAACATGTATATTATAAAATATAGTATCGTTAAGTTAGTATCACAAGTTTAAACGTACTTTGGGGCTAGCACAGCTCAATCAGTGTGATTTGTCCCTATATATTTATTAATTTATTTAAATCAGATGACAATGCAATATTATTATAACATAAAGCTGATCTGATGATGGAGCCGGAAGGTTATAGGCTATAGGCACCCTGTAATGAAACGACACAACCTCATAGAGTTTGGGCTTATTACGTGTTATTACATTTGTCTTGATTAGTACTTAGGCCTCACAAAAAAGCTTGGACAAAAAATATTTTATTTTTTCGAAAAGCTTATTTTTACACTGTATAGGCGCCGGGGGATTTATTTTATAATACGTAAGCTGCGCCATGCTGGTCTGGGACAAAAGAAAAAAAATAGTACCACCTGCTTTTCTTTCCGCGTAGATTGTAAAAGCCGATCGAGGACGCGAATCTGAATCATGTTAATAACCCATCACTATTTTGATTCCGTTTTTTCATCCTAACGCCCAGTATCACGCTATAAGTGGCCTTTGGATCTTACAGACCTGGGCTCTGTCTACCGTTAGGAATAAAGACGTGACAATGTATCTGTATATATACAGGGTCTAACAAAATATACTGAAACTATTTCAATGGTAGATTCAGTCCAAGATACTGAACAACTTTCCCCAAGGAACATATATCGAAATGTGAAAAATAATTTTTGGCCTCCCATACAAGTTGACCGATCAGCTGATCCGAGTTAGTTTGGAAAGTCAAAAATTATTTTTCATATTTCGATATGTGTTCATTGGGGAAAGTTGTTCAGTGTTAGACTTTATATAACATATATACATACAACCAAGCATAGAACCTCCTCCTTTTTAGAAGTCGGTTAAAAAGGGCAAACACTGGGCTTTGACCTGCGCCGTGACGACCTTTGCGGGGATAGTATCACGTAGGTCGTAAATTCGGTAACGTGACTTCTTAGCTAAGTTTAAAAACAGTATCCTTTGTTCATAATTTTTTTATTAAGGCCATACATGAATTTTCCGGTGTCCAGTGCTACCCCCCATTTGAAATAAATAATTTCAAAGGAAACGCTTCGCATGTTTGCCAAAAGTGGCCGTTTTCCACAAAAATGCGTAGAAAAGCTTAACATTCTCACTTTAAACTGTAAACAGTAGTTCATAAAATAGTTTGAAGGGTTATCTAGGGCTTCACAAAGACAAAATTTTAAATGATATCTCCGTTTCTTTTGAAATTATTTATTATAAATGGGGGCAGCACTGGACCCAAGAAAATTCATGTATGGCCTTAACGACAAGCTACGGTGGCCTAGCGGTTTAAGCACTGGCTGTGCGTCTGTGAGGCACGAGATCGATCCTCGCTAGCCGCGACTTGTATATCTGAGTTTGTACTCATGTACGGTCATTTTTAACCGACTTCAAAAAAGGAGGAGGTTATCAATTCGACTGTATGTTTTTTTATTTTTATGTATGTTTGTTACGCGATATCTTCGCCAATTGTGAACCGATTTTGATGAGTCTTTTCTATTTGAAAGCCTTACTACCAAATTGGTCCCATTTTAATTTGGTGAAAATATAATGAAGAACTTTGGAGACATGGAAGAATTTCCTAAAAAAAATTGAAGTCGGTTGTTTTTTTTTTGTTAAAAATTCAATTATCAACTATCACAACTTGCTTCTGGGAAAGGATAACATCGTGAGTTAAGACGATACACGGAGTCCAGTGCTGCCCCCATTTGAAATAAATTATTTGTAAGGAAACGGAGATATCATTTAAAATTTTAAGCTAGCAAAACCTAGATAACCCTTCAAACTATTTTTTGCTTGGTTTAAGCTTTTAAAAATCAATGAGACCTCTCTAACCCGTCGGGCCAACGTGGAGAGCGTAGACTAAATCCTCTGGCTGCTGTGGTCAAGTATGGCTCTGGTAGTACACAGAGGGTCATGCTTCTGCAGTAGAGGCAAAAACAAGATGATGATGATATCGGAATACTAGACATATTAGTTAAACAATGCCATCATCATCATCGTCCGAGCATATTCCCCGTTGCATCCTCAGCGGTAACGCTTCAGAGCACGGGGTCAGCTACCTAACCTAGGTGATTTGACGAGGTTACTGGTTTATACACAGAGCGACTGCCGTCTGACCTCTGCAACCCAAAGGGTAGACCAGAACCAATCTTAGTGTTTAAACAAATGCTAGATATTGTTTCTTGTTTGTTTTTTTAGGTTCGGTACCCAAAGGGTGCAAACGAGACCCTATTACTGTGACTCCGCTGTCTGTCCGTCTGTCTGTCCTTCAGTCACAGGGCTCTATCTCTTGAACCGTAATAGCTAGACACTTGAAATTTTCACCGATTATGTATTACTGTAGCGGCTATAACAACAAATACTAAAAATAAAAAATAGTTAAAAATTAAAGGGGGTCGTCATACAAGAAACGTGTTTTTTTCAGCGTTTTAAAACATTGTACGGTGGTACGGAACCCTTCATGTAGGAGTCCGACTCGCACTTGCCCGTTTATTTTCGTGTGTGTAAGTGGCCAACACTGGTGTCAGATTTTTCAAGCTGCCTAAAGGCATCTGACATCTTGACGACTGCTATACAATTATGACAGCCGGGACCAATGGCTTTACGTGCCTTTCGAAACACGGAGGAGCTCGAGAAATTTTTGTACTACTTGTGGTCACCCATCCAAGTACGGACCGGGGTTGCTTAACTTAAGAAAGCGCTAGCAATGCGTACTCCACCGGGCCACCAAGCTCCTCAAAACAACAATGCATTTTTGGGTAAATATACGCATCGGCATACCTAAATGCTGTTGCATAAGGTTAAATGCCATTTACTTCTCACACCACATTTGTTTTCCAATAAAATAAATAATATTACCTTATTAATACCTGAAAAGTTTATGTTAACGTAGCGCAGACATCTCTACAGATTTACACTTATTAAGATCACGAATGGTATCACCTACGACCTGTTTATACCAACTTTTCATTCACACGTTTCAGACTCTATAGTTAAGACGATAAAGTCTACATTTCTAAGATTGTTGCGTTAATTAAGTTGGTTTACTTACTGGCCGGCAGTCCACAGGCTGTCCGCACGTTCATTGAGCTCTTCCCATGACATTATTCGCATACACTATTCGTTCTCATCCTTAAAACCAATTCTGAAACAAGGAAAATGTAACTTTAAAACTTATATGATAGAGTCGAAAGTTGGAAATAGACAAAAAGGTTTAAAAGATGTTTAGAATCGGGTTAGAAAATAGCGCATCTGTGGCACCGATGGCCCTAAAGATGGACCTAGGGTTTTATTTCCATTGGGGAAGACACGACGCGATTCGTGGGGAAATATGGGCGTCCGACCGACCGTATTTCAACGGAGTTCAAAGGGTCAGTCTACGGACATATTAAACTGTTAGCTGAGTCGTGACTTATGCAGATGTTTAAGTAGTGGTTTGACTGATAGTTTCGCATGTATGCTTGGTCGTTCTCATGTGAATCTTCCTTGCACGACTCGCTCGAAATTAGTTGGAAAGTTTCACCGTATTTGGCGAACAGTAGACGTTATCATTCGACAATGTTCCTTTAAACTTTGAGATTTGTGCAAAATTTACTTTTCTAGTAGGAATATTTATGTTTGTGTGTATGTAGGTAAGTTTGGTAGGTAATTAAGTTAATATTCCCCCATAAGTAGCCTCCATATTTCAAATTCATTTATTTACGTTATACGCCCGTCTTTGGGTCACTGTCTTAGGTACATATATACCTTTCAACTCAATCGGTCCGGTAGTTTCGTCGTTATTAGTATGTGACAGATGGACGGACAGACAAGTGAGTGAACCTATGAGGGTTTTGTTTTTACCCTTTGAGTACGGAACCCTAAAAAAGTATCTGAATTGATTTATTGAAAATTAGCGTATTGTCCCCAAATACCGTACTCACAATGTGGGATGTCAACAAAGCAATCGGTTGAGGACGAACTACCTATATTGAGATAAATAAATAAATATAAATATATAGGGACAAATTACACTGATGAAACTAGCCCTAAAGTAAATTATAAACTTGTGTTATGGGATACTAACTCAACGATACTATATTTTATGATAAATACATATATAGATAAACACCCAAGACCCAAGACAATTTGGAAATGGCCATTTTCCAACTTGCCCTGGCTGGGGATCTAACCCAGAACCTCCGGATTAGCGGTCTAGCGTGTTAACCATTACGCAACGGAGGTCGTCAAGATAAACCAAGACAAAATATATTTTATAACGTATACCACACATCAAAACTTTCAAAGACAGAAAACCTCTTAAAATAATAAGAGATCCTCTCCATAACCTCACAATAGGTAATATCAGAACACGTTACCCACATTCGTGACTACAGCATTTCCTGACAGCCATGCGAGTTACCTAAGACTTTCCTAAACGCAAAAACCAGTGCGCCTCAGACTAGGAATCCAATTAATACTTTTTGCAATAACGAGGAAGTGTAACTGTAAAAGGCGAAATGTGGGAAGGTGGGAACAATGGGAGAGATGGCGTTTTTTCGGTCGAAAGAGCGCTCGTCGATTGTAATTACGCGAGCGGCGCATATGCCATGATATGAGAGAGCTGAGTTGCACGACCGAGAGTTAGTTAAGCATAGTTACATTTAACCCTAGGCGGACCTTTAGCAGACCCCGGGCTTCGCAGCGTTGCAGCTGCGGATGCAACTATAATACGCTGAGATGAGAGAGAGTTACATTTTAACCCTGCAACCCTTCTTATTATCCTCTTCACTGGCAAACGAACATAATATGGTTGCTCAGCCATTACAGTTGTCAATCCCTCAGCAGCTGGCAATCGACCACAGTTGATCCTTCGCGCGCTTCAATATATTTATTTTTGCCGCCAATTTTCAATCAATGGCGTCTGCCGGATGTTTTCATAAATTTGACAGTAAAAGTGGTAAAAAATTTTGGATGTCACAGTGACACAGGATTTTTTATAAATAACGCCATAACAGTATTACCTCTATATTAAAAAGAGAGATAAGAAAAAATCATATTTTTACTAAAATAGGTTTACCAAACGTGTGTTTTTAAGAATAATATAGACGAAGATGACTACAACAGAACAAAGTCACGTTTATGCTGATATTATGTTATGCTTAGAACTGCACTACTATATTTAATACATTTATTCAACTGTAAAACATACTTATACTCAAAACATGAATTTTAAACTATCATCACCTTTATATCTCTGCCTTAGATCAAACATATAACTCTGTTTATAATTTTTGAGAATAACATAAATAATCTACTAGCATTAATACGAAAAACCTTTATTTTGCAAATACTATGTTTAACTTTAACCAGTAGTTAACTCCCATCATATGCTTAATCATTCGTTAACCCCGCGGTGCCACCGACCGCACTCATAAGTTTTTCACGAGGAAAAGCGCACACAATACAAACCACAAGAAACTGAGAAAGCCAACTACTCATTACCCTAGACTGGACAGTTATTGTCTGCCGATCACACCATTACTGTAGCACCTTCCTCATTCCACGAGGTTAAATGATCATTCACATTAGTCGAGTGGGGTCATTTTCTAAACCTCCTCTAAAAATGAGGCATGAAATAAAAATTACAGATGATCAATACTCCTATGAAAGAGACTAAATTCTTTCGAGTCACTAAGTGGTTGATTCTCTAACAAGTTTATTTGCCAGTCAAAAATACCCCCGACTTTCAAGCGTACACTCCCAATAAGTTTTGAACGGTCAGCCGTTCAAAAGTGAAATTTTCATCAAACATAGCTAAAAACCATCTCGACAGACAAGGCTTTCGATTAAAAAAACCAGCAAGCGCAGCGTAGGACACCCACCTGCTGCAGAAAGACGCTGAATGCAGGCCGCTTCCGATCAATCGTTGTGGAAATCCTTGGGGGAGGCCTATCAATGCTGGACATTGATCTTCCTTTGGCTGATAAGATGAAATTGCAAAGCATTAGATTTTTACCATATCCAATAATTTTTATTATAAGATTAAAATTTACACATAAACTTTATTTATTTATTTAGTTGTTAATAAAAGAAAGAGCACATAGCGCAAAGAACCGATGGCCGATGGGGCAGAAAGGTTCTAGAATGGCGGCCACGTACCGGCAAGCGCAGCGTAGGACACCCACCTGCTAGGTGGTAAGACGACGTGAGCAAGGTTGCAGGAAAACGCTGGATGCAGGCCGCTTCCGATCGGTGGTTTTGGAAATCCTTGGGGGAGGCCTATGTCCAGCAGTGGACGATGATGATGAAAAGAAAGAGCTGAAGAACCTTCTCTACTCGGCCAATCGAGTTTGACCTCTTCAGTGCACTCGACCAATGTGAACTAGACTAATTGAGTTGCGTTTAGTAAACCCTTTGTTACCTTTGATTTAGAGAGGACAAGAAGATATCTTGACGTTTTTGTGCTCGTCCGTGTCTGCCTTCCGTTAGTTTTGTCTATGATTTATTTTTATGAGTTTGGTCCCACGAGGCTACATAAATTTAAATAAGGTTGGGAACTCATGTCCGTCATAATAAGTCTATACTTATATACCTAACTAAGATTTTAAAACAATTTTTTGTTTGACCAAGAAAATACAATATACGTATACAATATATAAATACCACGAATTATACGTCTAATTAACTATACTGAAACAATTTTAAAGGTTAATTCAGTCCATGATACTAAACAACTTTTCCCGAGGAATATATCGAAATTTGGAACATATTTTCTTGCTTTCCATAGAAACTTGGAAAAACTTCACACTTGTCGTCCCCTTCCTCGTTAAGGAAGGGTTAGGAGTAAGGTCCTACCAAGACATTAAAAAGATGGCAGAGTGAAGGGAGGAATGGAGGCATCTCCACTTAACTCTACCGACAAGAGCAAGCTCTTAAATTAAAGAAGAAGAAGAAACTTGGACCAGCTGATCAGTCGACTTGTGTGGGAGTCCGAATTTAGTTTTTTGTTTTTCGCTGTATGTTTCATGAGGAAAGTTGTTTAATATCATGGACTAAATCTATACCTAAAATAGTTTCAGTATATTTTGTAAGACGGTAAATATGAAACCGTGCCATCCATCGTAATGTAAATTACATTACTACAGATTACAATTAGAATTTCTTCCATGCTGGTCTGGGAGAAAAGAAAAACTTAGAAGGTACCAGCAGCTTCTTCCCGCAAATGAAAATGGAAGGGCAAAGATCGAATCATGTTAAAGGCGATGCGTTCAGCAACCCATCGCAATTTTTTTTCCTTTTTCCACCCTCTCGCCCACCGTCACGTTCACAGTGGCATTTTGGTCTTGCCGCCCTGAAGTAGGTCTGTCTGTCAGCCGCAAAAACCTTCTCTCTCATCTCAGCGCATTCCCAGTTGCATCCTTAGCAATAATACTGCGATCAGCCTGGGATCCTGGGGGCTTTCCGGCTTTTTCTTCTCTACTTCGCTAGGTCTTGAGCATCCTAAGTTGTAAGACCATTGGCACGCATAACATATTAGCCGCAAATACCCCTTAGGGATAAAGACATGATAGTGTTTATAAAAAAATCACCATTTCGTAGAATATCCTGCCACTGTGACTTCTCTCCACAAACTTACATTGACTTTTCTACATGCACGTAGTCACCCAAGCTTGCTGGTATAGGTATCAAAATAACACAAAATCCTTACTCAACAAGAAGGGCGCTAAAGTCGATTTGCGTGTCTTCTTTTTAAAGAATTACGAATACGTGTCCTTTAAAGCCAACCTTAAGTTTTTCGTTTCTTTATTCATAACAAGATTCAACCAAAGGTTGGTGGGCCTTTAATTGCTTCAAGGAAGCTTCTGGCGACAAACCTATCCGAGTCCACTGGGTTTCGTAGCCGATTGAGTGGCCGACAGTGCCTTAAAATCAATATCCACATTCCTACAGCCGTAATATGCTGTCCACTTTAATTTGCATGGCTCTTGATTTTTGGGACTGCCAATTTGCAATATGACAAATAATTATGCATAATTGCGTGTTTTGCAAAACAAACATGTAAGAATTTTACTACATACATCTTATTCTGGGCCTATATACGAGTACATGTGCATTAATTTGATAGACACATATTAAATCATATTAATTCACTGACCTATAGCGGAATGGCTGAGGTCACCAGCCTGAGAACCATTCGGTTATGCGGATATGCTACGCCTACACTGCAAGGATTGTACGGATTGCAACCACTATGTTAATAGGAACTTAATCATACATAAATACATTCCCAAAGAGGGTTGGTTGACGTCAGGCAGGCGGCCGATCGTAAAATTGCAGCCTAATAATTTTAACTGTTTTAGCAATTTCTTCTCCACTTTGCAAGTTCTTTGGCATCCTTGGGTGACCATTGAAGTGCATTTTATATTTAGAGAAGAAAAAGCAGGAAAGTTCACTCCGGGCTCCGAAGCAGCACAGCTAATGATGCAACCGGGAACGCGCTTAGATAAAGTCTAAATATACTGAAACTATTATTTAGTCCGTGATACTGAAGAACTTCTCCCAAGGAACATATGAAAATCAATATATCAATTTGAGGTTGAAAAGAATTTATATAATAGTTATAGCTACTACTAAAGCTATACTAGTACTTGCTTGCAGCACGGCCAGTGCTGAAGCGTTCCGTCGCTCTCTCTCGCTTTAGCAAATGACGCTTCTGAACGACAGAAAAGGACAGCAGCATAGGAAAGTGCTGTTCCGTGCTGATAGATGAGATCCAACCCTAAAGGTATCCTCACGATGTTTTCCTACGCCTATTAGTCCCCTATTGCGGGAGGCCCCAGGTCAGCTGGTCGCATTCGATGTTTTGAGGCTCGTCTAATTTTTGTACCAGAGTACCGTATTATACTTATATTTTGTACAGTAGTACAGGATATCCTCAGTAGAAGCTATTACTATTATACTATACTTTTTTTATATACTATACTTTTTAATGTCAAATTGATATATTGAACTTGGTCTCTTCAAGGTCACAATAAAAACAATGGACAAGGAGAAATCAATGGGGCTATTATAACAGTAGTATAAATTTAATATTCCATAGAAGAAGCGTATCGATGCGTTGAGTTTCGCTTGACCGATTCTGCTCAGTGAACGTTTGTTATCATTTGTCGGGCATTTGTATCAAAGCCGTAGACCTAAGAGAATAGACCTGATACATTATCTTTCAAAAAAAATATAGGTTCTCAGGAATTTTTATTTGTAGCTTCTGGTTGTTATGTCCCATAACTCGGCAAAGGCGTTTTCCTGCAACCTGGGTAAGGTCATCTGACCTCATAGTACGGTGGGTGGCCTATGCTGTGCTTGCTTAGTACGTACCTAACCGTCATTCAAGAACCTTTCTGCCCTATTCGCCTATATATTGTTATATTTCTTTATGACTTGTCTATCTTTGGAAACATGTTGAAGTCGGCGGTATTGATAGATATAATTTGTTTGAAACGGCCATCATATCTTAGCTAGCGGGCATGGTTATGTCTAATCTGATGCGGCTTTAAATAATCATTTATTCGAGTTTTCCTCTATCTGATAAAACGTACTTGTTCACATGTTGTGATTGTTGTTGTTTTTCAATCTGATAATTACTTATAACAAAATTGACTTCATATGTTTCAATTATTTCATCAGGTCTTTCTGAGTCTTCACTGCAGGAACACGATCCTCTCTGTGCTACCAGAGTCATACTTGGCCAGAGCAGTTTAAGTATTTGGCCTGCACTCTCCACGCTGGTCAGACGGGTTGGAGAGGTCTCATTGATGTTTATAAGCTTTGTTTAGCTTGTGTTTCCTAAGTCGCCTTCTACGACTTCCACGGGAAGACTTGGAGTGGTATACTACTCTGCCGGGAACCACAAGGCACTCTTTATGTGTACGTAATTGTATTTTTTTTAACTTAAGGGCTTATGCTCTTGTCGGTGGAGTTAAGTGGAGATGCCTCCATTCCTCTCTTCTCTCTGCCATCTTTTTAATGTATTGGTAGGACCTTACTCCTAACCTATAATTGTTAAAGTAGCAAATATCCAAAATATACTTACTTTGTTTTCAGTATAGGTATCATCTATGTTGGTTGCCTGCAATAAAGCTAATATTGTTTAAACGGATGGTTTTGAATGTATTCTGATTTGAATAATTCGTCATTTTCATAAATTAATAGAAGGACTAAAAAAAATATTAATAATATAAATTAATAAAATGCTGACAAGGTACATATAGACCTTGTATAAATTTATATTTTAAAAGATTTTTGATATAATTTTACTGATTTTAATTTCAATTCTACGATATATAGAATAGAAATACACGTAACATTTTCAATTTGCTACATTATTTATGACATGGGAATACCTCAAGGCAGCAAACTTTCTCCTCCATTAGGTATAAATTGCAAATAATTGCGGCAGAGTACATATCCCCGAAGATGTTTTCTATGATTAATCATTGATGTATGCCATATTTAATTTTCTGTATAATAGGTACTTTATGGGCAAAGAGGTGATGACATTAACCACAAACTAAACTAAAAACCGACGTCAATATTCAAGACATGACAGTCATAGAAAAGCTAAATACGCAACAATTGTTTACTCAGATGACATATTTTTTCCAGTTATTTTGTTTAAAAACCAAATGGGTACCAAAAACTATATATTCTTTTAAACACAATAATGATTTTTTCGAAGTCAGATAATAAATAACGGAGTTGTAAAGTAGCTGACAATAAAAAATCTTCCTCATTTTTGAAGTAGAAATTCTGATTATCAATAGCAATTTGTTCACCTATTTCACTAGCCACAACATTAATAACTGTACAAATGTAAACATTAACCTGTCAATTTATACCGATCAGCGTGCACGCACCCAATTACCAGATTTTTCGTTTAGAAGTCTAGAACGGACGGTGTCAGTAGTATAGCCAAGCTGCTAATTTTTCATTTGGGACAATTTACATACAGAGTCTAACAAAATATACTGAAACTATTTTAGCGGTGAATTCAGTCCATGATACTGAACAACTTTCCCCAAGGAACATATATTGAAATACGAAAAAAATTTTTGGCCTTCCATACAAGTTGACCGATCAGCTGATCCGAGTTTGTATGAAAAGCAAAAAAATATTTTTCATCCTTTGATAAATGTTTCTTGGGGAAAGTTGTTCAGTATCATGGACTGAATACACCCTCAAAATAGTTTCAGCATATTATGTTAGACGTTATATATAGCAAGTATATGTATTTATCAATGTACATGATGTGTTTTATATATACTACTTACATAAGTATATACTTTATCATGCTATCCGCTTACTCGGATATATATTTATTCGACTATATAACTCTCTGTATAACCCAAAGGTTGACTAGTAGACAACGCTTTTAGCCATAAATTTGCCTACCGCTAGTGTTCTATATAATTTGAATTTGATGGACAATAAATATTAAATAAAATAAATTAATAAATAATGTCACTTAAAAAAGTTAATCGTGTAACATATATACTAATCACATTATTCTCATTTGCGAAATAAGCTCGTTGGATTACACGCGAAGAGAATCAGCTTGTATCTCCATTTTTCTTTTTACCAAGACAATGGGTTGTTTCAGAAATGCCTTTTGGAAACCAAAAGTGCCCGTAGAAACCATAAAATCGTGAGGAAATGCAGAAGCGTGGACACAAGAATAACTATTTCCAACTGGAAATATATTTCTTAACTCGTTGATGGACACTAAGCCAGACACAACAGAAATAACAAGTGATTACGTCTATAGGCGTCCTACTGTCCTTCAATGTGTTAAGCGTTTCCGAAACGGTCAAGCGACTTGTCGGCAAGCACGTATTTTGTTTTAATTGTTCAAGCAGCTTCATGCGGGCGCATGAAGCTGCTTGAACAAATCTCGTTAGATTAAGCTGCTTGATGGGCGTCAAGCAGCTTACGAGTAATCTAACAGGGGACACTTTCACAAAGATATTAATAATGATCCTCCATGGTCGACTGAGCTATGCTTGATCAAGCCGGTCGCGAACACTGTCATAACGTCGCGTCTAGCTGTCCCGTCAAAAATAAAATAAAATCGTATCAAGCATGGGGGAAGCACGTAAATACTTGACTCAAGTATCAAGCAAACGGTTGACATGCTTGGCTCAAGTAAAAATCTAAAGCACAGCTTCGACAAGCAAAATTAATAAAATAACTAAGTGAAATTAAAATCTCAGTTTCTTCAAGTAAAATAAATTTTTTGATGAGTTTTATTAATATAATGTACAAAGTATTTTTGATTAATTTTTTCTACCTTCTCGCCCACCATCACGTTAAACGTGCCCTTTGGGTCCAACGGCCTAAGGCCCTGTCTAGCGGAATAAAGACGTGATAGAGTATCGATGGGCAGACGATTTGCGTGCGTTTGATAAAGAATAGAAACCGAAGACCAAGGATAGGTAATTGTGGAAAGAAAGAAGAACGAGGCCTTTGGCCAGCAGTTGGATGGCTAAGAAAAAAAAGGTGTAGGTATCTGTTTATTATTGTTCTTAATTAAAGAATTAACATTCACTCGGAAAAGTGGTATAAATAAGTATTCGTACTTACCTCATTTATTTTTCCTACACTTTCAGAACTACTTGGAATGTTACCAATTTTTTTTAGGGTGTTAGTATAGTTTATTTAAAAAAGAAAGATAAAATAATTTACATATATAGAAAAGTTAAAATTTACCTATGTTGAAAATTTGGATTTCCCTTAAAAATCAATAAAGCTGGCTATACTAGTGCCTTCCCATGGACTCCTTTTACTTTCGAAGATCCGGGCTAGTTATGGGGTAATTGGCAAACGGATTTATTGCTCGGACCAAATGGAATAAGACATTTCAATTTAGCTACTGAACCACTTACTAAAGTCATCTAAAGAAAATCACGCCGTATACTGGAATAAGGTCCCTTTATACTATACTATGGATGAATTAGGCAAAGCTGTAACTTACTGCTTTAAATAACATTATCAATAATTGCACCTAATACATTTAAAGGGTTGTTTGTGAAATAATTTAAATGACTATCTAATGTAGAATTTTAATTATAACGTTTTACAATTAAAGTATTATTTTTAAACTAGGGACTGTATCATGTTTTTCGCCCTACACACGAGTAGGACGCGAGTTCACAGTTCGGGGCGAACTACCAGTTTTTTTAATTTATCATTTTAAAAGGCTCCTGGCCTTAAGTCCGCCATTTACATGTATTGTAATAAAGTTAAATTAATTAATTAATAAAAATCATTGACGGTGTTGTAACTACTTAACCCAGACTACTACTGAGCCCAGCTTTGGGCTCTACGACAGAAGGCGATTTAGAAAACACAAGCTAAACAAAACTTATACCTAACATCAGTGAGAATACTCCAAACCGTCTGGCCAGCGTAGAATGTGGCCTAAAAAACTAAAAAAAACTGATAATTTAATTTATTGGTATAACTGATTATGATTTTAATTATTTTAACTTATAATAAAAGATGCAACCCTATCGAGTTTGGGCTCTTTACATCTGATCCAGATCAGTACTTAGGCCTCACAATAAAAGCTTCTTTGTATGGAAGTCATGCTACGTCAGGTGCCTTAACACATTGTTGGACACTCATCATCAGGTCTTTTTTAGTCCTTACTGCAGGAGCACGACCCTCTCTGTACTGCCAGAGCCATATATTAGCCAGAGCAGTTAGAGGATTTGGCCTACACTCTCCACGCTGGCCAGACGGGTTGGAGAGGTTTCATTGATGTTTTAAATAAGCTTTGTTTAGCTTGTGTTTCCTAAGTCGCCTTCTACGACATCCACAGGAAGACTTTAAATTTACTTTTTTTTTGAAGGAGTGGTTTTATTTTACTCTGTCGGGAACCGGACACAATAGGAAGAACAATTGATCTACGTCTATAGACGTAGTGTGTCCAACAATGTGTTAAGGCAGCTTGAAAAATCTGACATTAAGTTTTTTGAACAATTTTTTTCTGTAATTGTTAGACTACCTTACGGACGGGCCAGTCACGACCACGACAAAGTTCAGATTCTACAACAGTAAACAATGTAGCCGAGGTGTTGTAGTCGTTTGTTCAGCATTAGGTCAGATGATGCGCGCTGATGTTCCACTTGCGCCATTCGCGGATGACACGACTTTGCACCGTGCTTATCTGTACCAAAGATAATATAATACTTAAGTAACAGATACCCAACGTCATCAAGTTTTGGAGGGCACGTAGATGAAAAAACTTGGTAAAAAATTATTCGTACCGATGCAGCTAGCAACCCATCACTATTTTGTTTCGTTTTTCCACCTTCTCGCCTACCATCACGGTCAAAGTGGCCTTTTGGGTCATGCGGCCCTGCGGCCCTCAGCTTAGCGCCGCAAAACCCAAAATGCTCTGTCTGCTCCAGTAGAGATAAAGAAGTGATAGTGTATATATTGACTCTACACATGCATTACGCTAATTTAGGCTCTGTCTACACCGTGGGGAATAAAGACATGTTAGTATGTACGTTTTATCGCAATATGTGGCTTACCCTACAAGGACTCAGAGCGTCAGATCGTGTGGTCGTGCAACCAATTGCACTTCACTAACATTTCGGTCGCCATGGTAACCGAAAACCCCAACTAAATTATCAATTACGTTCTTATCACAACGGTATAAGGATCAAATTACGTTGACACAGATTTTCTGGATGTTGGTAGAGTTAATTTATGAAATAGGGCAGGCAAAGCACGGTTCTTCGCAAAATGGTGAACATAAACACTCTTATTGAAGAATTCTTTGCTAATGGCGACTAAATCGTTAAAGGTCTGTGAATAAATTTACTTGAATGTAACCAACCAATTTGTTACTATGAATACAGAAAATACATACACACCTTAGTACGTATTTACGAGGTTTACTTTTTTTAATTTTTTATTTACATATTATTGTAGACCACATTGCCGTATCAAAGCAACATTACGCATTACGTAATAATAGTAAAGTTTATTGAAGTTTGTCTTTGTAATACGAATATACTATTCACAAAGTATGCTTCCCAGTGGGATTTGAACCCACGACCTCCAGATCATAAGGCAAACGCCTTTACCACTGGACCACGCTGCTGGAGGCTGCTGATACGATGATGAACAATAAAAAATGTATTAAGAAATTTATAAAATAATAGCATTTACGTATATCATACAAAATATGAATGCAATTGAATCGCAGAATGTATTTTCCAGAATATATATTTTCTATCTTAAAGAGCTGCTTGTACCACAATCTTAATGGGGCGTTGATGTATGGTCACCCGGATCCCACTGTCCACTTAACGCGTTACTCGTTAACTTATGACTAAGGTACCTTGCGCACTATACAGCCACGACACTGACTTAGCCGTGGTCGCAAACAGGAAAAAAATCGTAAAAGCCTCAACAGATCCCTGAAGGTGTCTGAAGGTTCAGTACAAACTGAATCCTTAAAGTACCTAGTAAAGGCCTTGGCAGTGTGGTTGGCAATATGCTTGACATATTGTTTTTTTAAACATGTGCGTTGCAACGAATAAATCTATACGCCAACATATTCCCCCTTACCGACAGTTCTTTTTCAATGTCCAACTCATCCTTCATATCTTCTGACAAAATATATGTCCTAAATATCTTTCCTACTGTGCATGACTGCCTCCGTGGTCCAGTGATCAAGGCGTTTGGGAAGCATACATGTAAAAAGGTTTTTCCAGTCTGTTTAGGATGATATTGCAGGCTTGAATCACCCCGAAAAAAAAGATGATTGCGTGCTTCAGAAGTCACGTAAAGCTGTGGGTCCCGAACTCCTAGCGTTTGATTAAACCTATCCTAGGATTAGTTATAATCTGTTCTTTGTCAGACGGCAGTCGCTTCGTGTAAATGAATGAATAGTTTATTTTTCAAGATACATGACTCATTTTGTTAGTAATGCTTATAGACTATGGATAAGTAACGTGGGTATCATACAAAAAACATTATAGAGGCCAATCCTGCACCACTCCCCCCGACGTGGCACAGCAGTGGTTAATATACCGGCAGTCCAGTCTACTTGCAATAATTTTCAAGATGCTGTTGTCGCTGGCTCGCACCCTGCGCACCAGGGACGCGCATCTTTTGCGCATTATAGTATTAAAAGCACTGTTTGCGCTTGGTTAAAACCAGTAACCTCGTCAAATCACCTAGATTAGGTAGCGGACCCCGGGCGTTGAAGCGTTACCGCTGAGGATGCAACCGGGAATACGCTCGGATGATGATGACGATCTGCCCTGTGCATCACATTTCAAAGGTGTTAACATAGTGTGTTAGGTGCCTTATGGTACTTTGATGTATGGTCACCCCACTGTCCACTTAGCGTTGTTGTTAACTTATGACTTAAACGTTAGTAGCGACGGGAGTAATAGTGGTGCTGATAAATAGAGGTAATATCTGTTAATTGCCTGAATCATTTCATATTACCTTTGTCTTATGCAATTTTAGGGTTTTCAATGAAAGGTTGGTGCTAATACTCGTAGAGATGCCTCATCAAACAAAATGTTTGCGGCGAGTTTGCACATCTCAGTAGATGGTCCCGCGTCACTACGCGGGGCATGAGAGGGCGCGCGGGGGATGTTCTAAAGACTCATATACAAGGTTTAACTAATTATACTGAAACTATTTTAAGGGTGGATTCAGTCCATAAGACTGAACAACTTTCACCAAGGAACATATATCAAAATATGAATTTTTTTTTCGGCCTCCCATACAAATTGACCGATCAGCTGATCACCAAAAAATATATATTTCTTATTCCTTGGGGGTTGTTCAATATCTTGGACTGAATTCACCCTTAAAATAGTTTCGGTATACCTATTTTGTTAGGCGTTACATACAATGAAGCCTGTCAGATGTGGCAATTTTTTAATCTGCCTATTTTACAGCATGGGTAGCAATCACGCAGCAAATAAAAGTATCAAAGTATCATACGTACACATAGGTACCTACTATATACCCAAATTACATGTCTTTGTTTAAAGAACTTTTTACCCGGAACGATAAAAAGGGACTGGACCATCTGTGGGGCCGTAAAACCCGTAGCCGTAACAGATCGTAAAAGCCGATCGAGGGAACGAGCGTAAATGCGAATAATGTTAATAGGCGATGCGGCTAGCAACCTATCACTATTTCGATTTTTTTTCCACCTTTTCGCCCACCATCACGCTAAAAGTAGTCTTAAGGCTTTGGGCTCTGTCTGCTTAGAGCCGCAAGACCTAAATTGCTCTGTCTGCCCCGTTAGGGATAAAGATGTGATAATTAACTCAATCAGGAAAAGAAAAACAGTTCTCTCAACACATAATCTGTTTTTTAATTTTCACAGCTGCCTTAATTAAAGGGGAGCGAGGTCCCGTGTGAACGCTATACAGGTTGTTCTATAGAGATAATGACCGCGGGCTCGGGTTCCGTACAATGAATTAATACTGGCAGTGGTATCTTCATACCGCGGTTCCTTTGGAGCTACACACATTAGTCGGATTTAGTCACGAAGGCGGCAAATATATAAAGCTAGAGTTAAACGTGTGTGACTTTAGTTTAAAGTAGTGTGACAGCCCTTGACATAGGAATTTTGTTTAAAACTGCACTCTATGTTTGTTTAACAAAGTCTAAATTTCACAGACAACTTTTGCAATTGGTCAACAGATGCGGCGCGAGGCATCAGCGATTCATTTTCTCGTTTTCACTAAGAAATTAAAGATGAAAAAGTCCTTGCAAAGCTTTTCCCTGACGTCGACATTTAGTCTATATGCCACCACTGTTGGTTAGTTTTAGCTTAGAATTTTTTTTTTGTTTGTGTAACAGGTATGTGTCTGATTGTTATTTATAAATATTTTTTTTTAAAAATCAGAAAACGAATTACTATTTTTCATGAAATTCCTTGATGATTAAGACAACTATGGTATAACCAATAAACCGTGATTTACGCAAGTAGACGAGTTTAAATCTAGATGCAGGTTTTGATAGGCAGTCATATGACGTGGCGTTTATCTGTCACTTGTTACGATTTTTAGCCAATTTTGGTATTATCATCTCTATGTCTGTCTTCAATAGCTACGAATACACTGCATCGATGAAAGCCATGCTATTTCTCAGTTGTAAATAAAATAGCTATAGCAGGCGCTAAAGTGCAGAATGCATTCGTAGATTACGGTTAAAGTATGTGCTAAATAGCCTGAGATAACACGCCGGCCTTCGTGCTTAGCTATGGTGGTTTAGTGGTCAATACAGTTCAGAATTGCCGCGTGGTTTCCGGCAGAGTAGAATAGAATCGCTCCAAGTCATCCCGTGGATGACGTAGAAGGCGACTTAGGAAATACAAGCTAAACAAAGCTTGGACATCAATGAGAGCTCTTCAACCCGTCTGGCCAGCATGGAGAGTATAGGCCAAGTCCTCTGGCTGCTCTGGCAGTACAGAGAGGGTCGTGCTCTTTCAGTGAAGACTAAAAAGACCTGATGATGATGATGACAGTTATAAAACAAATATTTTTTCCACTGCGCATTTTTTTAAAGTCAGTCCTTGATTATATTTCTGAAGAAACATTTATTTTTAATTATTTCTTTATTTTCTGATTAACTTATTTTATTATAACAATTATTTGCACCACGGGCGAAAATACAAATCATGTTAAAGGGCGATGCGTCTAGCAACCCATCACTATTTTGATTCATTTTTCCACCTTCTTGCCCATTTTCACGCTAAAGGTGGCCTTTGGGTCTGATGTATATAAGCTTTTTTTAGCTTGTTTTTCCTAATTCTCCTACTACGACTTCCACGAGATGACTTGGAGTGGTCCTATTTCTAATCTTCCGGAAACCACACAAAATTAAATTTTGTATTCAGTCACCCTCGTACTACTTAAAAGCTTTTAATTTGACTTTAACTGCACTTAAATTAATATTTTCCATTACCGTAATCACAGCCCAGTCCGTGGCCCAGTCGTGAGCACTCGTTGCTGCCGAGTGCGAGTAGTGACTGCCCGTGTAGATAGCCACTGGACCTATTGACTTAGGGTTTATACGCAGAATGTACGATTTGCAAAAAGTCCGTTTTGTTGAAATGTTCCATTTTTTTAAGGAATAATTGTTTTATAAACCTTTAAACGTTTGCCGTGATTGCTAAAAGTTTTTCTAACTTCTGTAGACAAATTTAATGCAATACATTTATAGGATCCATGTACATTTTTAGGCCGTACACAAAAGATGCCAACGGGAAACTATGGTTAAGTAAGTAAACTGTTCGTCTGTCTGTCAGTGGCTAGTTTCGAGTTTGGATCTCTAAAAGGTACATGCTTCTTGAATAGAATGTATAAAATGTAGAAAAAATTATATGCATAAAATAAAACATTTAAAGCGGATCCTAAGAAAGATCAATATTCGGTACAATATGAGGTACAGAATGAAGTAGGTTGATTTTTGAATTAAAAATAAAGTTGTCCAATTGACACACATATAACGTGAATCAGACTACCTGTTAAATTGCACGTTTCGCGAATCAGTCTTTTTGCGTACGCGGTCTTAGTCCTAGCAGCAGATGAAGCATCGTGTGTAAATCAGGCAGAGTAACGTGACGAGGTGTCGTGACTGCTCCAGTTATGATGTTACTCGGAGTCAAATGGACTTGTAGGCTGATGAGTCCTTTTAGAGTAGAGAGAGGAGTAACAAAGATCTAAAACAGGATATTTCGAGATGTACTTATATTTAAAGAAAATTGATTAGTGTCTTTTTGAAAGCAGAAGAACTCTAGTAACAAATTAATATATCTTAAATTGCCTGAAATGCCTCCAGAAAGAAAGATGTGGATAGGAAAAATTTAAGAAATGCAATGATAAACAAAGAGGTAAATGGAAAATCCCGACAACACTTTATTGCACCAAAAACACATATAAATAATATTCATAAAATTTATCGTCTTTCAATTATCGAGATCCTAACATTGTTTCTATGGGAATAGTTGTTCAGAATAATAACAGAGTAAAATTTTTCTATTATAATAACGGACTGGGAAAACTCCTTTAGGTAATGAAGTATATGTCAAAACACTCATTATAGAGGTACAGCCATCCGATCCTATTTAAATCTCTTATATTTGCTTATTAGATAAGAAATATACATACTAACTGATATAGCCGATAAAAACGACCATACAAACAAGATTCGATTACAAGCCTAATCAAACCCAGTAAGCAATATGGCTCAAAGACTAATGCCTATAAAATGTTGTAAAGTCAACACAATAAAAACATAATTGCTATCCAAAGAGCTATAATGACCACAAAAGATCCATCAAAGGTCCCACAGACAGATTGCAGAATAAACTCCGGTTTAATTAAATATAGCTTGATAGTGGCGTGAGTAAGATGAATGTAAGTGCATTGGTGCAACCGGCCATATGGGCTCCTCTTGGGTCCAATGATCGCTGCCGGTGGATATGAATTAGAAAATGTTTAGCAACGTTACATTCTTCCATGCTGGTCTGGTCAAACTTAGAATGTTCTAGCTGCTTCTAACCGAGTAGATCGTACAAGCCGAATGCTTCTTCGGCTCAACACTTGTATAGCGTTGGGCTAAAGAAGCTTTCGGACAGACAAATTGTGCGGAGTGTTTCCGATTGCTTCTTTGATCGAGGAGAAGATGGCAAGACGACACCATATTTTTTTTAAGGAATGGCATCAAGATGCTGTGAATAGGGATTTGTGGAAAAAGAAACGGATGCGTTTGCCTATTATAGCAATGAGATGCATATGTATGCATGTATGTATGTCTCACAGAAGTCACAGACCAGGCTAATAAAAAAATATAATTACTGGATAAGTATAACTATCGGCTAGCCAGTGAGTTTCATTCTTTGGAACCAATGAGAATACACACTCATCTATTGCGCTGGAGAGGTGGTATATTGCACACGGACCCTTGAATATAAATAACTGCAGTTATCTATTTTATTATACCCAGTCCGGTCAATATATTTTTTAAGGTTTTAATACTTACTCAACTATTTACACTACTACCTGTGCTACTATTATTTGTACATGCTTCTTCTTCTTTTTTTTCGTGTCGATTGGCTCAAAAGACAAATTATATTTTGTAGATGCTTCAAGTCATTTTAGAAAATGTTTATGAGAACAATTTTTTACAGGCCGACAGCAACTTGACAATTTGAGTCAATGGCGAATAATATAGACAATACTATTGCCAAATACATAGCACTTCGATGTTAGATAAATATCGCGTAAGAACAATGCGAGTAAACTTTTATTATAAACTATTTATTTAAGTAAAGTCCAAACGCTAGCCAGCTTTAAATTCCAAGTAAAATCTCATATTCTATCCTTATGAAAGTTAATCTCCTTCCCTTGTTTCCACTTAGTTTCTTCATTTTTTCCTGTTATTTTTTTCTTTGTATAAGTTGTACCTATGTATTTAAGTATGATGTTTAAATATGTTTATTATAATTATTGTATAAAGGTAAGTTTTAAACTATCGCGTGGCATTATTATTAAATTAATGCGTACGGGAATTCATGCGAAACGTACTTGTTAATTATGGATTTTGCTGACGTTTCGTCCTGGTTTCACTGAACGTTGTCCACTAGGATGGTACTTAAATGATTGCCAGCAGCGTGGAATCCAGTGATTAAGGTTAATTAAGGTAAACCCCGGTTTGGTGCACAATCGGTTAACCATCAGAATACGGTTGCGTTACGGAATAGGGACACTGTGAATGTAGTGTGTGACAGTAGTTGGAGAAAAACAATATGCCGGTAGACGAAGATCACACCGGGCAGGAGGAGGCGTAGGCGACACCCCCTGTTTCAGTCAGGCTAGGACCACGTTCGGTGAAACCCGTCTGGGTTATATATTTTGCTAACGTTTCGTCTGAAACGTTAGCAAAATAAATAAAAAAGGTACGTTTCGCGTTAACTCCCGTATGCATTAATTTAATAAAGGTATGTATGTTTATTATATTGACCACCTCACACTACCTAATTTCCCATATTTTTTTCTATTTAAGTAAGGTTGCCTGGAAGAAATTGCTTAGTGATAAGGCCGCCTTTAGCGCATTTTCTTGTTTTTAAGATTGTATTTTTCTTTTGTGCAATTAAGGGTATGTATTATAAAGTCACAGCCAAATACTCAAACTTACTTGTTATTAAGATGTATGAACAGCGCAGCGTCCTAGTATGACAGAAGATCTCGCGATGCGCGTGCGCGACCCTGCAACCCGCGCGACGCGCATCCAATTTGTTACGTTGCGCCGCTTTCTCGGGATTTGGCAAGAGATGGCACTACTGATAGTCTCAAATTCTGAAATATCTATGCTGGGTCCAGTTCGCTTAGTTGTCCTATTTTGACCCAAATATGTCTACATAATTTATATACGGGAACTGACAAAATATACTGAAACTATTTTAAGGGTGAATTCAGTCCATGATACTGAACAATTTTGTCTGAGAAACATATATCGAAATATGAAAAATAATTTTTGGCCCTCCATACAAGTTAATCGATGAGATGATCCGAGTTTGAATGGATAGCAAAATTCATGGACTGAATTCACCTTTAAAATAGATTCAGTACATTTTGTTAGATACATATTTCACAAGAAGGCATGTTCTTCCGGACAAAGTCATGGCTGATCGCTAGTACTTCGATGAAAAAAAAACAAAGACACTACCTGCCCTTTTATGCTAGTATTGTAGAATCCGAACAATACCTGCGTGGGCGCAGTTTTGTAACAAAAAATCGCACTTAGAAAGGTGTGGACTGCAAAAGTGTATGATTAGACCATAATGGACTCCCGGGTTTATTGTTTCGCAATAGAAATTGTTTATAGTTTCGCAGTGACCCGATTACGTGATAGAAAACAGATGAACAATGCTTGACGCGAAATATATTGTTATCTCACCAAGAACATAAATGTGAAATCGGGAGCCAAGTTCAATATTATGATATGGTGTGAATGTCGACTTAACGATACATGAATTTTCCGGGGGCCAGTGCTGCCCCCATTTGAAATAAATTATTTGAAAGGAAACGGAGATATCATTTAAAGTTTTGTACCATACTGTTCACAGTTCAAAGTGAGCTTTTCTTAGCATTTTCGCAAAAAACGGCCACTTTTGGAAATAAATGCTAAGAAAAGCTTAAATTGTTCTCTCACTTTAAACAGTAGTTTATAAAATAGTTTGAAGGGTTATCTAGAGCCGTATAAAGAAACTTCGCGGGAATTCCCGCGTATTCCGCGGAAATCCACGCAAGTTCTGTATATTGACACAATTTTATACATTACTACATTGATATAGGGTCCAAATTTTTTTGTGGAATATTAAAAATTCACTTCCATTCCGCGGCAATGTAAATTGAATTAACTAAGTGACCTTAAGTTGAACCACAGAATAGTTGAACACAAAGAAAATAAGTTCCACTATGTTTATACATATTATCAAAATCAATACAAACACCACGCACCGTAACTTTCCCTGCCCACTCGCGGTATAATACATCCATCCAGCCACAATAGAGTCCTTTCACTACGTTATCCAGTCTGAGACCATTTGGCAGTAATTATTGTGGACAAATGAGCGACTCTGAGACATACTGTCTGCCATAGTGGGCTATACTCGGCTGACAATATAACGTGACTAAACCTTCTGCATTTTCTTGTCCACTTCGCAAGGTCTTCGGTCTTGAAAGTTGACATTTGGGAGAAGAATTAGGTAATAAGAATATTTTTGAAATTTGTATGCGTAAAAGTCGAATCACAGCTTGCACAGTTCAGTTCAGTTCTGTGCCCACCCAGCCAGCGTTTCGCAGCAAGAGCGTTGGAACGAAGTTCCACCTTGGAGTGAACGTGACTGCACTTCAATCAACGGGCTGATATATGTACTTATCGTCTCCGTTTTACTAGCGCAGCCTCGTCAGACTGCGTTAGACCTGTACCATGCTCGAGAAACCAGGTAAGCAGGTGAGCAAAGTCGAATCACAGCTTGCACTTGTGTAAATTTTAAGATCCTATTTTATGCCTGTGTTACACAAATTAATGATTATGAAGTTTGAAGAAAACACCGGAAAGCGTACCACGGGCTTCGAAGCGGTACAGCTGAGGATGCAACTTGGAATGCGTTATGATGAAATGAGACATCAATATCTCTATATTCCCTTCGACGACTTCCGTAGCGTAGTTGCCGCCACTCCGGAGGTTCTGTGTTCGATGCCCAGCCAGGGCATGTTGGAAAATGGCCTTTATCAAATTGTCCTGGGTCTTGGAGGTTTATCTATATATGTACCTATTTATTTTAAAATATAGTATCGTTGGGTTAGTATCCCATAACACACGCTTAAACTTATTTTGAGGCTAGCTCAATCAGTGTTATTTGCAGTTGAGATCCAGTTTGATTGCAGTTGATGAAACTGCAAAACCATTGTACACCGACTGCACACCAACTGCACGCCGACTGCAACAATCATGGAGTCCGATTGCAGTTGGTTTGCCGTTTCATTGCAGCCGTGCCAACTGCAATCAAACTGCAATTTGGCGGTCCGTCTGTCTGTGGTACGCCTTAGTCCATCAGTGCACTGACAGGCTGTCAAAAGGTGACCTAAGCCGAGTATAGGCCATTCGGACGTGTAAACACGCTGGGCGCGGCAGGGCACAATACCGGCCGCACACCATTCGCATTTCACCCACACGACACGACTGAATCCATTAGACGGTGATTAACTTGTAAGTGTAGGCCGACAATCGCCTTTGTTTCTATAGTACAGTGGGCCACACATTTGTCACTACAATTTTGAAGATATTTCAATGTAGAGACTCAAATTAATTGACAAAATAATTTATTTTTTATTGGATACTTCGATTTAGTAATCTGAATTTGTTCTTAGATTCAGTTCTTGTGTTGAGTTTAGTTTACACATTATCACGTCTTTATGTCTAATGGGGCAGACAGAGCATTTTGGGTTCTGAGGCTCTAAGCAGAGAGAACCCAGAGCCTCAAGAATACTCCGTATCAAGATCTGTATTCCTCCTTCAAAGTTGCATCCTATGCTATTTTTAACCGACTTCAAAAAAGGAGGAGGTTATCAATTCGACTGTATGTTTTTTTTTTATGTATGTTTGTTACGCGATATCTGCGCCAATTGTGGACCCATTTTAATGATTATTTTTATTTGAAAGCCTTTACTACCAAATTGGTCCCATTTTAATTTGGTGAAGATATGATGAAGAACTTTGGAGATATTTAAGAAACTCCTAAAAAAATGAAGATAGTTTTTTTTTTATTTAGTTATTTTTATTATATTTTCTTCACTCTCCTAAATCACGACCTCATTGGCGTCGTGGTTAATACGCCAATCCGCCACTCTGGAGATTTTGGGTTCGATACCTTGGAAAATGGCCTTTTCAAATTGTCCTGGATCTTGGGTGTTTATCGATATATGTATTTGTTGTAAAATATAGTTAGTATCGTTGAGTTCGTATCGATATACAATACTTGACTACATCTGAACAGTCAGTAAAAGTTTCTCCATGAGTCAGAGCCGCAGTCGTAGGTTGAGTGTTGGTATAATCTTGGAGTTACGGCGTCATGCTGAAATTGAATAGCATTGAGTGTTTAACCACGATTATGTGCGGGAGGCTGCTTTATGACCCGCGGCCATCAGTTCCGGCCGTTAGGGCCAGGCTCCATCACCAAAGCTGAGTTTGATTTTGATAAAATTTTATTAGGTACTTAAAATCTTATATATCAAACGAGGGGCTTTAAAACATAATTATTACATACTTAGCTATAAGCAAACTGTTAAATTAGTCAATAAAAACCGACCAAGTGCATGTCGGGACGCAGTGTAGCGTTCCGTAGTTTAAATGCGGACGAGGTCACGTGACTGAAAAGCCTAAAAACGAGCCCACATAGAACGTTGATAACTGAAGAAAGAGTTCTAAAATCTAATTTTTCCAAAGAAAAATACTTAAGCAAAAATAATTGGTTGATGCATTGATATCATGTATATTTAATTTGGAGAAGAAAAAGCGGGAAGGAGTGCCCGGGCTGCAAGACAGCTAAGGATGCAATCGGGAACGCGCGAAAGATGATGAAGAAGAAAAAGAAACAAGGAAAAAACCTAGAAAAACACACAGATAGTGCGAAATCGACGAGTTAACATACAAAACAAGCTTATCTCGCGAACTTCCTCAGACGTCGCTAAAAAGCTACACTGTCAGTTACGGGCTTTTATTACGTACAGTCGAGAGCAAATGCTTTAAGTTCATAACTTCTAAACTTTAATTTTTTACTACAAAGAAGCTCATGTTTTAATCATCAATTAATTGGTCTAGGTATATGACGAGTTGTTATCCGACTGCGCCAGAAGAAGGGTTATGGTTTTTGAGTGTATGTATGTTTATATGTAAATATTCTCTGGCACGCCTACAGCCTAAACACCTTAATGGATTTTAGCTTGAGAGGTGTCGTTGAATTTTTCCTAACTCTGAGAGTGACAAAATCAAAAATTGAAATAATCCAAAATGGCGGATTTTCGCACCAAATTATGTGTGTTTGAAAATATTTTTTATTTAAAACTTTTCGAGTGGGGTATCAAATTAGCGGATTTTATACAATGATTCAATTTTGGAAATCCTTGGGGAAGGCCTATGTCCAGCAGTGGACTTCCTGTGGCTGATATGATGATGATGATGATGATACAATGATTACAAAAATTTATACAATGTTGGCATTCGGGATTTCTTTTTTTTAAATAATTTCTTGTTGATGAAACAGCTTTTTGATCGTACGTTTTTCTAAAAATTGTACTAAGTACATGACTTATATTACAGTAAAGTGTCTTTTTGATGAAGCGACTGTTCGATACAAGGACTTTAATATAAAAAATATTTTCGATCAAATGTTTTTCGTCTTTTATGTTTTTTAAGCACTTTAGTCCCCATCAGTCCTTACTCTGAGACAGCGATGACCATCGCAGCAGTGACCCGCCGGTCATTTATAACGCGAGCATGGGAACTGGCAGATAGTGGATCGCACGTCGCCACGCCACCACCACTTACACCACGTTACAGCTCATTCGGGACCTTAATTAGCCTACTTATGGACAATCGTGTATTGTTTTAATCTTCTTTACAGCTTGTCAGTCCACTGTTGGATTAAAAGCATCCATTAACCAGTAGCTCGGTGGCCCGGTGGGAGTACGCATTGCTAGCGTTTTCACAAGTTAAGCAACTCCGGGCGTGGTCCGTACTTGGATGGGTGACCACAAGTGGTACAAAAATTTTTCGAGCTCCTCCATGCTTCGGAAGGCACGTAAAAGCCGTTGGTCCCGGCTGTCATTGTATCGCAGACGTGAAGCTATGTCAGATGCCTTTAGGCAGCTTGAAAAATCTGACACCAGTGTTGGCTACTTACATACACGGAAAATAATAATAATAATTAACCATTGTACGAGGCCCTTGTAGTATTCTCGCAAGACCCAATATGCCACCCGGTTTTGGAGAATCCCAGCAAGTTGGTAAAAAATACATACATTATGTATAATTGAAAATGTTGTGTTGGTGTTTCCGGTTAGCGTAGCGGCTGAAATGCTAGTGCGGTTGCACGACCACACGATCTTTCTAAGTCCTTGTAGAACGCACTAAACACGTCTTTATCCATTACGGGGTAGACAGAGCCCACGTTTAGCGCGATGGTGGGTGTGTAGAGTCAAAGAATATATACACTACGCGAAAAGAAACGACACTTAAGCATGTGTGCACGTAGAATCGCTTGCGGCTATGTGTAGGTGGCTGGATGTGCGAGGGGGCCTTGAGAGGCGCGCGGGGCGTGAAACGAGCTATCGCTGACTGCTTTGGCCGAGGGCTGGTACCTAGTTCGCGTCTCTCTCACACACCGCACGATACTCAATTTCGGTTCGGTATCAACCCTAGAGTTACGAGCTCCAAACTCAAGGTCACCGGCGTTCGAACTCTCACGTACAGGGAGTGTCGCCACTGTGGTAGAGTGGAAATTGTGGTAGACCCAAAAGCCACTTTTAGCGTGATGGTGAAAACATGGATATGGAATAATTTATGATATTTTTTCAAAACAAAAAACCGACTTCAATACCAATGAAGTGACAGTCACAGAAAGCCTAAATACGCAACAGTTGTATACTTGATATACAATATACTTGACTAGATGATATATTTTTCAGTTATTTTCGTTTAAGGTGAATATATAGGCAAATGGCCTTGAAGTGTGAAATAAATTATTAACTCGTAAATATGGTGATAATTTCCATATTGCTCTTCGTCATGCAGTAGATAGCCCTTTAAATTATTTCATGAACTGCCCTTAAAAAAACTATTATTGGTGATCCGTCTAGCTTTAAAACTTGCCGTGGCCACTTTTGGCGGAGGCAAGTTTTAAAGCTAGACGGACTAATGTAAATATTTTCAACGGTGGTTTATAAAACAATTTAAATTGCTATCTAGTGCCTGACGATGAGCAATATGGAAATTATCTCCATATTTACGATCATCATCATCATCATCATCATCATCCCAGCCCTTCTTCCGCCCACTGCTGAGCATAGGCCTCTCTTCGTCGACGCCACCCATCTCGGTCCTGTGCTGCTCTCATCCAGGTGCGACCCGCGACTTTGGTTATATCGTCAAGCCATCGCATAGGCGTCGCCCGACGCTTCTCTCACCCGTTCTGGGCCACCATTCGGTCAGAGCCTTGCTCCACCTGCCATCACTCCGTCGGGCCAGGTGTCCTGCCCAGTTCCACTTTAAGTTCATCACCGTTATACCAACGTCTTGTACTTTAGTACGTTGTCGGATTACGGTGTTAGGAACTCGATCCAGCAACCTGATGCCAAGCATAGCGCGCTCCATGGCTCTCTGTGCGACTCTCAGTTTGTGCACAGCCTCCTTCGTGATCGTCCATGTCTCAGCACCGTACGTCATAGTGGGCAGGACACACTGGTTGTATTGACTGCTGTGGCTAATATATCGCTCTAGTAGTACAGAGAGGGTCGTGCTCCTGCAATGGAAACTAAGAAAGACCTAATGCTGATGAAATTTTTTTTTTTCAAATAATACAATTTTTTTTCTTAAATACAGGTAAATGCCGCTAATCTTGCCTAGCCTGGTTTCGGAAGTGCGCGTCCATGGCATGGGAACTGATGCTATCGTCCAAGATGCCAGATTGCGCGGACCTCTACCCACTACGTGAGGTAAGTACTGACGTGAAGAATGACTTGAGATCATCGTAATGACTGCGAGGGTTCATTCAAAGCTTAATACCTACTGCATGTAAATTTTATATTAAAAATATATATAATAAGGGACAAATTACATTGATTAAGCTAGCGCCAAAGTAAGTCTTTAAACTTGCGTTATGGGATACTAACTCAACGATACTATATTTTATAATAAATACATATTATACAGGCTGACTTTTTATCCACCTGCTAAATTTTTGGAGCAAGTTCAGTCCATGATACTGAACTACTTTCTATAAAAAAAGTTATTAAAAATCGATGAAAAATTATCGTCCGCCCATACTAATCAGCGCTCATCCAAACGGATTTTGTATGGGAGGACGAAAAATTTTTATCGATTTTTAATAACTTTTTTTATAGAAAGTAGTTCAGTATCAAGGACTGAACTTGCTCCAAAATTTAGCAGGTGGATAAAATGTCAGCCTGTATAAATAAACTCCGAAGGCCCAGGACAATTTGAAACGGCTATTTTTCAACTTACCTTGGCTGGGGATCAAACCCAAATATCCCAGAACCTAGATATAATTATAGGCTAATGACAACAAGTTATAGTTAAGGCGATACTTGAATTTTCCGGTGTCCAGTGCTGCCCCCATTTAAAATAAATCATTTCAAAGAAAACGAAGACATTATTTAAAATTTTGCTACTACCAAGTCCTAGATAACCCTTCAAAGTATTTTATGAACTACTGTTTACAGTTTATAATGAGAGCATTAAGCTTTACTACGCACATTTGCCAAAAGTGAACGTTTTTCGCAAATGTGCGCAAAGAAAAAAAGTTATACTCGTATGGGTCGAATTGATTCTCCATTTTTATGGTTCCGTACCCAAATTACTGAGACTCCGCTGTCTGTCCGTCTGTCCGTCTGTCGGTCTGTCGGTCTGTCCGTCTGTCCGTCTGTCCGTCTGTCCGTCTGTCCGTCTGTCCGTCTGTCCGTCTGTCCGTCTGTCCGTCTGTCCGTCTGTCCGTCTGTCCGTCTGTCCGTCTGTCCGTCTGTCCGTCTGTCCGTCTGTCCGTCTGTCCGTCTGTCCGTCTGTCCGTCTGTCCGTCTGTCCGTCTGTCCGTCTGTCCGTCTGTCCGTCTGTCCGTCTGTCCGTCTGTCCGTCTGTCCGTCTGTCCGTCTGTCCGTCTGTCCGTCTGTCCGTCTGTCCGTCTGTCCGTCTGTCCGTCTGTCCGTCTGTCCGTCTGTCCGTCTGTCCGTCTGTCCGTCTGTCCGTCTGTCCGTCTGTCCGTCTGTCCGTCTGTCCGTCTGTCCGTCTGTCCGTCTGTCCGTCTGTCCGTCTGTCCGTCTGTCCGTCTGTCCGTCTGTCCGTCTGTCCGTCTGTCCGTCTGTCCGTCTGTCCGTCTGTCCGTCTGTCCGTCTGTCCGTCTGTCCGTCTGTCCGTCTGTCCGTCTGTCCGTCTGTCCGTCTGTCCGTCTGTCCGTCTGTCCGTCTGTCCGTCTGTCCGTCTGTCCGTCTGTCCGTCTGTCCGTCTGTCCGTCTGTCCGTCTGTCCGTCTGTCCGTCTGTCCGTCTGTCCGTCTGTCCGTCTGTCCGTCGGTCTATGACCACTATAACAACAAATACTAAAAATAAGATAAAGTTTATAATAGTTAAAGGGATCGTCATACAAGAAACGTGTTTCTTCAGCGTTTTAAAACATTGTACAGTGGTACGAAACCCCTTCATGTACGAGTTCGACTCGCACTTGCCCGTTTATTTTAATTCGGTAAGGTTGCACCTGATGTGGATAATCTAAATTTTGCTCTCGCTTCCACGCACACAAATTTACTCTAGCCAAAGCGAGACAGCGAGCCCTGCGGGGTGAAAAGATCACGGGAGGTCAATGAGGTTTTCTGTTTTTTGAGTTTTCTTTTCATTTTACAAAGAATATTTAAGAGTTATGTAAAAAATAAGACATGATCCCTACGTTATGTTTAATACAATTATAATCCAAAGTTACAAGGGCTAATTTATTGTATTTCTTAAATACTTTCCGTTTTAGTATAATTCTGAGGTGATTTAGAGGCAACCTCGCAATTTTTTTTTAATCGAGAAAATTTTAAGCATAAGTTTTCGAAAAATATTATGTAAGTATAGGTAGAGTAAGTCCTGAACTTTGCTGTGATTTTATTTATAAGTGATTATTTCGTTAATATTGGTAATATCTTAAGTACTATCAGGGTCATACGGGCTCTTAAAGATATCCTTACAAACATACAAACAAACAAGTCACTTTATTCGTTACGGGTGGCTGGGGTAAAGGGCCTTCTATGAAATATTCTGACAGGGCCATATCTATATAGACATGTTTCCTTGAGTTAGGTAACTAATGTTGCTTGTTTGCATTCAACCAAAAATCTGAGTCTATTCGAGTCGTCAGTTCGAGACAAATCTTTTGATAACACTGAAATAGAATTCTCAATTTATTACTACCAAATGATTGAATTTAAAAAAATAAAAAAAAAAATTATTATAAAGAAAAAAAACTGAAAAAAAAGTCAAAAAGAGATCTCTCCGGCGGGGAATCGAACCCCGGTCTCCCGCGTGACAGGCGGGGATACTGACCACTATACTACCGAAGACTTGACAAATAGGACGAAAACACGCTTTATATGCGGCTGTAGAAAATAAAGCTAGACTACGTCGTACCGCGAGCGTTCGACGTCACGCAATGACGTAACGATTTATTTTTATCGTGTCTGCTCGATACAACGGTGTCGATAAACGGCACTTAAGTGTGCCTAAGGCTGCGATTTTAAATTGAACTGTATTTTAAGGGAATAAGATCGAATTTAAATTTGTTTTTGTAAACAGTGCTTAACTTTTATTCGTTCATGCATGATGCATATGTAATGTACTTACGAAAATATAATGTATACCTATCGATTGCGAATTGTGTAGGTATGTAGTATAACGTTAATTGAAAGTTGTCATAACTCATATAATCAAGTAAGTAAACATACCTACATATATACAACCAAGATGTAGATATGTCGCAGTTCGATGGTATAAACCAGTAATTCACGAAACCTCTAGTTGTTTGGCATTACAGCTCGGTTTTGGTAAACAGCCGAATATCGGTCAGCGGGTTTCTAAGATTGCGCAACCTGTTACGTTCAACATTTAAACCGCTAACCACGTTTCCAAACCGCTTTTTGTGAAACAGTAGCGGTAATCCGCTGTTTGACGAAACCGTTAAACAATCCAACTGCGACACATGCATGATAAGGATTTGGTGTAGGGTTACCATAATGAAATATAACTGGGTGTCTATTAGAATACAGGTTTTTTCGACATCGAATTTCATTTCCCAGAACGACCGGCACGCTCCCTTCGCTCGCTCGGCTCGTGCGTGTGTTGGTCGCAGTACTAACCTAACCTATAGGTTTGCCCTAACCTAGTAAAATAAATAGAACATTCCTAGCACTCGCCGGCCGCTGCCGCTGCACGCTCGCTTCGCTCGCTCGCCATTGCCACTTCGTAGGCGTTCTAAATAGTATATAATTTCTTTAGATAGAATTGTTCAACAACTTCTCTAGCCGCATGGATGAATACAAGTCGTTCATTCCATTCCGCGTATTAGGGTTCGCTGTTTTACAAAACCGAGCTGTAATGCCAAACAGCTAGAGGTTTAGTGCATTAGCGGGTTAAACCATTCAACTGCGACAGATATACGTGTTAATAAAATAACGCAAAACGTCTCAGATGGTACCTCAGCCCATGAAACTGAACAACTTTTGTTCTACAACTTTCACGCTGATCGAGTCAATTGGTGTGAAAATTATGTAATATGCTTATGTGGTAATACCTACCTACCTAATTATACAAAAAAATATACAGGGTGACTTTTTATCCACCGACAAAATTTTTGGAGCAAGTACACTCTGTTATACTGAACTACTTTTTATAAAAAAAAGTTATTAAAAATTGATAAGAAATTTTCGTCCTACCATATAAAATTCGTTTGGGTAAGTGCTGATTTGTATAGGAGGATGAATTTTTTTTATCGATTTTTAATAACTTTTTTATAGAAAGTAGTTCAGTATCATGGACTGTGCTTGCTCCAAAAATTTTGCCGGTGGATAAAAAGACAGCCTGTATACTAAATAATTGCTTACATATAAGTACCACATGGATATGACTAATGAAATGATAATTATTAACCTATTTATAAAATTAAAAATACAAACTAAAGAATAGAAGACATCAACGAGTCTCATTGAGAAAATTAAGTCGATAAAATGTTACATACAGGCTGACTTTTGAACCACCAACCAAATTTTTGGAGCAAGTTCAGTCCATGATACTGAACTACTTTCTATAAAAAAAGTTATTAAAAATCGATAAAAAATTTTCGTCCTCCCATACAAAATCCGTTTGACTGACCGCTGATTTGTATGAAAAGGCGAATTTTTGTTTTAGTTTTTCGTTAATTGTTTTTATGGAAAGTAGTTTAGTATCATGGACTTAACTTGCTCCAGAAATTTGGCTGGTGGTTTAAAAGTCAGCCTGTATAGGTAATTCTTTCTTAAAAAAATATTAGGTAACATTGACACAGAACTTTAAATAATTGTATGCTGGCTCTAACAAAATATATTGAACTATTTTAGTGCTGTATTCAGTCCATGATACTGAACAACTTTCACCGCAAGGAACATACTATACTTATCAGAATATGAAAAAAAATTTTTGGCCTCTTATACAAGTTAACCAATCTGATTACAAGTTTCTATGGAAAGCAAAGCAAAGGAAAAGCTGATACAAGTTTCTATGGAAAGCAAAGGGGATGTTGCACAACAGGCTAGGTCATAAACACTTCCCCAAAAATAAAAATAAAATATCAAAAACCGATTAAAACCATCATATCATTATTTTTTCGTGATCTTGATAGTGTAAAAAAATACATTTAAAATCGCTTATTATCGTATAGTAATGGCGATACTGACATGGCGCCTATTATGCGTACGCAACCTGATTTAAACGTCACTCGCTGATACTATCAATGTCAGGTCAGTAGGCAATGGGTGTCGGCCATTTTGGCGCAACTCTCCTAACTTTAATTACGATACTTCGATCCAAATGTACCATAGAAAGGCTACGAATTTATCGGATTTACTTAAAAGGCACTGAAACCGACCTAAAAATGCAAATTTCAGGTGTTCAGTAACCTAGCCGACTCCCCATACATTTGTGCAACGACCACTTTTATTTTTCATATTTCAATAAATGTTCCTCAGGGAAAGTGGTTCAGTATCATGGACTGAATTGAGGTTAAAATAGTAGATCAGTATATTTTGTTACACGTTACAATTCAATTCAATTCATTTATTAATATTCAGACAATTATGGTCCATCATGTGTTAGTAACAAAATTAATTCTTAAAACTAAATGTTAGTAGGTACTTATATTTTCAAATTAATATTTTCTTGCCTCACGGCACGGCTTACTGGGACATGCAAGGCGACCCAACTAGACATAAAAAGTCCGTCCATGCGATCCCCAACAACTGCCAGGAGGCTGTTGCCGCTGTCACGAGTCCGCCGCATCATGGAGGCTGCACGCTTGCGCATGGTAGCGTGAAAGCCATCCACGTGTGCTTCGGCAAACATGCTTGATGCACTGCAGAAACGAGGCAGCCACAGCAACGTCCTAATCGCGTTGTTGTATTGAACGCGAAGGTGTTTAGCGAACGTTGGGAGAACCTAACCCACAGGCTGCAGGTATAAAATGAGGTACAATATGCTCAAAAAAGAGTTATTTTTACCTGCAACGAGCAAACCTGCGGGCTATTATATTGGCCCTTAGCCCTCACCGACAACGCCCTCCGTTCACGCTCAATATCCGCATTATCATTTAAGATCCCATACTACCCTAAAGTTCTTAGAGCGATCTTAAATATTTATCAATATTAACGAAATACTCACTTTGAAATAAAAACACAGCAAAGTTCAGGACTAACTCTAAACATAATAAGTTTCAGAAACACGATTGCTTAAACATTTCTCGATAGAAAAACATTGCGAAGTTGCCTCCAAATCACCTCAGAATTATACTAAACCAGAAAGTATTCAAAAAAATACAATAATGTAGCACTTGTAACTTTAGATTATAATTGTATTAAACATAAGGCAGTCTTACTTTTTAAATAACTCTTAAATCTTCTTTGTAAAACGAAAAAAACTTCAAAACCAGAACCAGCCTCATTGACCCACCGCGATTCCCGATGCCCCGCATGGCTCGCTGTCTCGCTTCAGCTATAGTAAATTTGTGTTCGTGAAAGCGGGAGCAAAATTTAGATTACTGAGATCAGGCGCCCTCTTAATTCATCCTCCACTATGTGGCCGAGATATTTATTTTTGTTATCTAAGTTTTACTAATTAGTTTAATGAAGTTCAGTTCATAGTATTATACTGTTTGTAGGTTATCTTCAACTTGTCGCGTTCTCGGTTGCATCCTTAACTTTGCTGCTTCGGAACCCGAGCATATTTCAATGAGAAACCAAATACTATATGCTTTATTTATTGAAAAAAATATATACAAAATTCACAACAGTATCGACAATAAATAAATAATATAATATATAATAAATATATAATATAATAAATTAGTCAAAAATACCACCCCGAATTGTACCCGGCTCAAAGGTGCCCATTATGCTTGCCGCATTTCCTCTTTGAATTGCTATGGACCGCCTTTGGACCAGGTACCATCCGGAGCGGTGCTCATATTTACGGGACTTAAATCGCCGTCCTATCTCACTAATAAAGCGTTTCGCTTCGGAACACCATGGTCCAGCTCTCTACGGCAACCGGAACGAAACCAAATTAGACTAGCATCATTTCGTAGCGCTCAGTCACAGGCCGGAATCTCCTAAGGTACGCGCAATATGCGTCCCCGTTCCCCGTCCCCGCACCTCTCCCCCGTTTTCGCCTCGATGACTAACGTTGGCCGTCAAGAACTGGGGGAGACGTGCGGGTGCAGGGAACGGGGACGCATATTGCGCGTACCTTAGGAGATTCCCTTCTGCTGTGGCCCAGTGTTGCTTGACACTTCTTCTTTTCTTTGCGTGTGTGCGATGCCTGGCATTTTTTTAATTTCCACTCCAGAAGCTCGATCCTCTCTGTACTACCAGAGCCATATATTAGCCAGAGCAGTCAGAGGATTTGCTACACTCTCCACGCTGGCCAGACGGGTTGGAGAGGTCTCACTGATGTTTATAAGCTTTGTTTAGCTTGTGTTTCCTAAGTCGCCGTCTACGACATCTACGGGAAGACTTGAAGTGGTCCTATTCTACTCTGCCGGGAACCACACGGTTAACACGGCCGACACTAAAAACTAAATATTCTTCTGGGCCCAATTATTGAACGACCTGTATATACTGCGTGTACAGGTCCTCCAACGTGCTTGACACTGCAAAGCGGACACGTAGAGCTACGTATGTATCTCATGCCGCTTTTAGAGTAAAGATCCTGGCTTGAAAACCAAATCTGTGGTCGTTCCGAAACGACAGTATCAGTAGCTTTTCTGTAGAATAATTAATTATTTAAATTTTATCATCATTATCATTTCCTGCTTCCAGCATTAGCCTGCTTCCAGCGCTTTCCAGCGACCTTGGTCGTCTGACCACCTTGTGAGTGGGTGTCCTATGCTTCGCTTGCCAGTGGTTGCCATTCGAGAACCTTTTTAATTTATGTGTCCCGCCTACTGCTACTTCAACAAGCTAATCCGCTGTGCTATGTCAGTGACTTAGCCCAGCGGACATTTTGGACACTTGACTTACGTCTGATATTGTTGTGTAGCTATAATTCTTTAGAGATGATTCCGATAAAGAATTATTTAGAGATGTGAATATAATATAATTCTATTATCGCAAATCGCTTTACAGGGGAAACCCATTTTCTTGTTAAGGTGAAGTAGTAGCATAAGTGGCGCCCTCTTTAAAAATAAATTGTTTAAAACTAAATATGGTTATATTTAAAAATTTGATATGTATCAATGTCTAAAAAGAACTTCAAACTATTTTATGAATAACCTTTCAAAGTAATATTTGTAGTCCGTCTAGTTTTAAAACGGGTTTTCGCCAAAAGTGGCCACTTTTGGCAGTTTTAAAACTAGACGGACTATTAGTAATAATTTCAAAGGTTATTCATAAAATAGTTTGAAGGTCTTTTTAGACATTGATACAAATCAAATTTTTAAATATTACCATATTTCGTTTTAAACAATTTATTTCAAATGAGGGCGCCACTTATGCTACCATTTCACCTTAAGATTTGTTTATTCAAATGCAAAAATATACCTATTCCACTGCGCATACAACCAATACACGTCCTCATACTTCCAAAGGTCAGAGCCGACCTCATTTACATTTTCTGGTAGATACCATTGTCGACTTTAAAACTTCATCATAAGTCGTCATCTGTATTTTCATACAATACACATGGACAAAAACACAAAATCTACATGACAATGTAGGATTGACCTCTGTACCAGTTTGACCTGTGACCTTGCGACCTATCGAGACGGTTCGGGACGTGTGTGACCTTAAGATGTTCTATGCGGTGTGAATATAGAAGGTTTTGTAGCTGTACTGGTAAAATCTTTGTTGTTTTGTAGGAGAGATTGCTAGGCTGTGGTCTGTGTCTATTGTTTAAGTTAGAACTTAGCAGACACGATGCTTTTAGCATCGGCGATCTCTGGCTTTGCAGTTGCATCGAATGCTACCTATTTTTAGCAACTATCTGTACCAATCATGTAATTATAATGAACTGGCAATTTCTTCTTCTTATTCTTTCCTCGCCTTCCCGTATTTGGATTCTCTGTTTGTCAACTTCCTCCATAATTTTCTGTCCTTGACCATCTCCGTACTAACCCCCGTCACAGAGTTAATATAAGTAACGTACAGAACGGAAACTGGCAGCGTCCCCCGCAATAAGGCTTCCCCGCACCTCTCCCCCGTTCTCGGGTGCGTTTGATGGCTTTTCACACTGAAACTCACGCATTGACGTGTGCACGGATGTAAAGTTTCGTTTGTAGTATTAGGCCTAAATACTCACTAGTGGTGGTAACTAGTACTCTCTGTCTAGCTGTAAACCTCGTAAGACTGTCTTTGCATCACACCCTGACTCCTTTGAGTTTATACGAGTAGAACGAAAAAGTTGTTCAGAAAAAAACTTGCGTGGGTAACAAAACAGTCGTATGAGATTTTTGAAAAAAAAATATATTTTATTTTTGAAACTGCTTAAAAAATTTCAAGAGAATCTGTTGAGAAATGCGACCTATAGGCGAGAACAGCCTGGATTCTGGACATCCAGAATTCGGACACACGAAAGAATTATTGCGGAAGCTGCGACGAAGACACTTCGCTCGCATCGCTTGCTCGTTCAATTAATATGATGATAATAATACGAAGATCTATGAATCGCGGTCCTTCCTACACCCTGGTTCGCGCGCTCGCGGTCTTCTTCTCGAGTCGAAAGGAATTTAATTATAACAAACTTGACCAGTATTTGGCCGCGGCGACTCCCAGTTCATTTGCCTCATTCTCCTGTCTTGCATTGTACAGGATGTGGGGCATTTCGGGCATGCCAATAAGTGGTTCATTGATTGGACAGCACCACACTTGCATTTGTCGTTTTTGGAGTAACGCCACCTAGCACGGTATTCTTGACATATCCCAACACCAGTTCGGGGTCTATTTAAACTTCAGTTTTTCGGGGACAGTTTATCGCTTGCGGTATCCTACTTCTACAAAATAAAGTACAAAATTAATTATTGTATGTAATATGTATTCACCATGTGTGCGCTTGTTATTTTTGAATAAAAGGTAGTTGCTAATCCTTGTCTTTAAAAGTAACCACCTTTGGTTCAAGAGTTGTGGATCTCGCACAAAACCGCCCAACATCGCGACCCAGTGCCGGTTTTAGCTCTACCAGCGCCCCGGGCGAGAGAGATTTTCGCGCACCCCCCCCCCCCCCCCCCAACTGCAATTCACACTTACTTAGGCTTCAATCTCACGTGTAATAAGTCAGTATTTATTTCTGCCGACGACTTGTAAGTACGATATAGGATTCTTCGAATTTGCCGCCCCATTGTGAACGGAGGGGGGGGGGGGGTGCATTCAAATAATAGGAGTTTTTATATATTTATTATTACCTGTCACCCCCTCCTTGCCCAAAAACGCCCACTGTCGCCCCTTTGTATCTGGCGCCCTGGGCGGTCGCCCAACCGCGCCCTACCCTAACGCCGCTACTGTCGCGACCAAAAGTAGCCAGTCTACTCCCAACCTCTGGTACAAGAGTTATGAATCTCGCTTGGCCCCTGCCCCCTTATTTGCGTCAGTCCATAGAATAATTATGCCGGGTGTTACTGTTAGACTCATGTCATGTATGGCATTGGAAACTCAATGCTGCTGTGCGTGCCGGAAAATGGACGTTTGGATGTTATTTTAAGAGAAAAGTTATGTTTGGTTTTCTAATACATGATGATGAGGACTTTTCAGTACGCAATTTATTATAATAATAATAATAATAATAATAATATATTTATTTGCTGTAAAAGTGGTTACAATAGTTGTTAATTACAATTTTTAGATCACACTTCTAACCTGTCTAGGCATGCAAATGTCAATTAAGGTATCATTAATTTAATTATTTATTGTATTCATATCTTCTATTCTATAATTATATTAGTATTTGGTCTAATTTGTTATTACTAACGTTTAAAAAATTTAATTAGTAATAAGTATTTTATAAGTAACAATTCTATGACCAAAGATATTCCTGTATCGAGTAGAAACCCTTCTCCAGCAGGAAACTACGCAGCCTGTTCTTAAAGACTGGCAACGGCAATACTTTGATATCTTCCGGCAGCCTGTTGTAGATACGAACAGCCATCCGACAGCTATTTTGGTCACATAAAGCTGTTGATACATTAGATAACACAAGCCTGTTGGGGTATCTGCCACGATAATTAGAAATTACCTCATAATTTCTTTGAAATAAATATGAGTGTACCTTTACAAAGTGACACATTTCATAAATGTAGATGGATGGTAGTGTCAACAATTTAAGTTTTATGAAATGCGGTCTACAGCTAGTTCTCTGAGGCAACTTACATAAAGACCTTACACAGTTTTTCTGTGCCATAAACGCTCTGTCCAATTCTGTCGAATTTCCCCATACTACAATTCCATATCGTAATACAGACGCTACGTACCCATGATACGCCAACAAGGCTGTTTTAAGCTCTGTTATATTGACCAGTCTCCACAAAACAAAAGAAAATTTATTTAATTTACTACATACTTGATCGATATGAGATTTCCATGTTAAGTTTTTGTCCAAAGTAACTCCCAGAAATTGTACATCATTACATTCATCAATAGTCTGTCCATTATGTGTTATTGTTAAATCTGCATTTTTATTATTCCTTTGATTATGAAATTGTACGTATTTGGTCTTTTTAGTGTTTATTTGTAAATTATTTTTGTCAAGCCAATTTATTATGTCATTTAACGTTTTATTTATGTCCGTATTATATGCGTCAATTGAATTTGATAAATTAGGTATCACTACAGAAAGATCGTCGGCAAATAACGTGCAGAAGTGTTCAGTAGCTTTTGGAAGATCATTAATGTATAGTAAAAACAATAAAGGACCTAGTATACTTCCTTGAGGCACGCCAATATTATTTAATTTCTCACCAGACATAAATGAAGTCTCATTTTGATTCTTATCCAGATTAGTCACTACTACTTGCTGCTTCCTATTTTCAAGGAAGGATTTAATCCAGCTATTAGCCTTCCCCCGAATTCCATACCTATCACATTTAGCAAGCAATATTTTATGTAAAACATAATTAAAAGCTTTTGTCATATCAATAAACAACGCCATAACTTCAGTACTATTGTCTACATGACTTAGCACCTCATTTACCAATTTGAACATGGCTAATACAGTTGATTTACCTTTCTGAAATCCATTCTGATTTATGTTTAATATATTGTACTTAGTTATAAATGTAATAAGCCTAAAATACATAGCTTTTTCAAAAATTTTTGATATGATAGACACCAAAGCTATCGGTCTATAATTTTCCAAACAGTTTGCATTATTATCTTTAGGAAGTGGTTTTATGACAGTTTTCTTCAGATTTTCTGGAAATTGTCCTTGTTCAAAAGACAAATTTATAAGAAAACTCAACACAGGTGCCAAAATATGTTTAGATTTCTTTATTACGTATGTAGATAAATTATCACTACCTACAGAATTTGTATTATTGAGCCCTGTTATTATTTTACCGATTTCATCACTGTCCGTGGGAAATAAGAATAAAGTTTCATTTACTGGTTTGCACAAATTCGTGGTGGTCTCTGCAATATTATTTTTTGTCTGTATGTCTGTAAAAAAGTCATTGAAAGCATTTGCTAAGTCAGTAGGATTAGTAATTACCTCACCATGTCGTACAATTTTATTTATAAATTTATTTTTAATGACATTATTATTTTTTATTAGATTCCAGGCTGCTTTATTTATATTAGTAGAATTATGTAAATATTTCATATTTTTAATTTTTTGTGAGTAATTCATACATCTTTTGAGAATCGCTGAATAATTTCTGTATTTTATTTTACTATTTATATCCTTTTTTTTATAATACGTAAATCTCAGTGATCGTTTAGTCCTACATGACCTACTAATGCCTTTTGTCACCCATTTTTTACTTTTTTGATTAGTACTCACTTTTATTCTCTTAGTTGGAAAACATAAGTTGTAGAATAGGATTATGAGCTCATAGAAATTGTTGAATGCCTTGTTTGCATCGGTTTCACCATAAACTTCCGACCATGATAGGTTTGCAAGGCATTCATTGAATTTTCTAATGTTTTCTTTACTAAAATCTCGTTTATATATAAAATAATATTTTATTTTATTTTCTTTTTTGTTTATTGGGAATTCCAAGGTTTGAGCCGTTTCGTGATCAGATAGGCCTAATTTATGTACTTGGGCAGTTGTATTAGTAATATTACTTACAATTAGGTCTAGGCAAGCTTTTTGTCTTGTTGGTTCAGTTATGTGAGAAGTGTAGTTATAGTTTTGCAGCAAAGCTAAAAAAGCATCTCGAATATCATTATTTTTTAGTGTATCGATGTTGAAATCGCCAGTAATAATAATTTTTTTCTTGTATTTTGTCCTTAATTTAAATAGTAATTTGTCAAATCTATCCAAAAATAGATAAGGATCCGTCAATTTATCTTTATTATTAAATGGTATTCTATACAGACAAATGAGTATACAGTCATGTGCCGTCAATTCTATACCACAACATTCGAAATACTTTTCAATAGATATATCTTTTAAATAATCTATCTTTTTATACTCTATGTTGTCCCTACATAATATACAAACGCCACCACGTTTTTTAGTCTTTCTAGAAAATGAATCTGCAAGAAAGAACTCAGGAATTTTTAAGTTTGATTCATTTCCATTTAAGATAAAAGTTTCTGAGAGGCAGATTAAATCTATATCTTTATAGGTTTCCGATAGTTCCATTAGAGCGACTGTAAATAGATCTTGTTTAGACAGGATCCCCGCAACATTTTGATGCAACACTACTAATTTATTTTCCGCGAAAAAACTGTACACCATTCGCAACATCTTTCCTTTTATCTTTTGCATCCAATGGCATGTTCATATCCGTAACTGGCAAAAAGTAATCCAAAATAGTCCTTTTTTTAATAGTTTGCCTGTCAAGAAAACATTTCTTTTTAATAGGAAAATAATCCGTGATCTTTCTATTGTAGTTGAGGTTATGTTTTGTCATAGAATTGCCACTTTGTGCCAAACAATTTTCCTTATGTAACTTGTATACATTCTTAATATATTTATTTTCATATTCTGTATAGTCTATTTCAATATTCAATTTCCTAGATACATTTTCAATCAGTTCATTAATTATATACTTACTGTCAATATTTAAGAATTTACAATTAGGATAACTACTTACTATCATATTTAATTCATAATTTAATTTGTCAACATTTAGATAACTGTTATATGGTACACTTAATACTATAATTTTAATATTTTTCAAAGTATTTAAGAGGTTACATATTTGTGACATAATCTTATAAGGATTTTTATCCTGCGTACCTATAGATAATACAATAAGATCATTACTAGACAATTGAGCACCATAACAACTACTAATGATTTATTCTGATGTGGCATAGGGTTTGATAAAAGCACTGACGTCATACTTATCATTCCATGTTCCAAGTCTTGTTTTTTTCACGTTTTCGGCTAGTCCTCTTATCTCTTTTCCACCAAATATGTGTATTTTTCTTCTTGAGTCTTGTATATTTGGTTTCGTAGGTAAGGTTAACTGTTTATATTTTTCCGACTCTAGACTAGTGCCTTCCTCTTTATTTTCTATAGGTGTAGTTTTCCTTGACTGTTGCATTTGAAGTGAAATGTCCTGTGATAAGTCTAAAATGGTTTGATTCAAAATTTGTCCTTTTTCTTTTATTAATGACTTATTTTTTTTATTGCTAGAATTAGTGCAAATATGTGTCAGCTTTTTTAATTTTAATTCATAATCTTTAATTTTAGTTGTCAATGAAGAATTTTCAGAAAGAATATTACTTATTTCGTTGTCAGCTATTAATAACTTTTCTTTTAATAATTTATTTTCTGTCTCTAATTCTTCCATTTTATCCATGTACATAATTGGTATATCTGGGCAGCTTCTGTTTAATATATTGGAGACATCTTGGGTGTGTCCTCCCCGCTCTTCAGTTTCATCAGACAACGAATCAAAAGAGTTTGATGTTTCCAAGTTGGGTGTGTACTTATTGTTCCGCAAAGTAACATTTCCATGCATCATTGCTGATGATTTATTTGTTACTTTTATATTACTACTATTATATTACAACTTCAGTCCATTAGAATGTTATCTGTACCAGGTACCTATAAACTTTATCTTATTTTTAGTATTTGTTGTTATAGTGGTCATAGTAATACATAATCGGTGTAAATTTCAAGTATCTAGTAATGCCATTATAAAGCTCTAGTTAAAAACGCTGAAAAAACACGTTTTTTGTATGATGACCCCCTTTAATTTTTAACTTTTTTTATTTTTAGTATTTGTTTTTATAGCGGCTACAGTAATATATAATCGGTGAAAATTTTAAGTGTCTAGCTATTACCGTTCAAGAGATAGAGCCCTGTGACAGACGGACAGACAGACGGACAGACAGCGGAGTCTCAATAATAGGGTCCCGTTTGCACCCTTTGGGTACGGAACCCTAAAAAAAGACTTTCCATACAAACACTTGACGGGTGAAAATGATGGACTTATCTAACATTGTTTCTCTTATTAGCCTCTAGCTCAATCGGTGTGCTTTGTTTTTATCTATTTATTATAATTTATTTACAGGTCCAATATTCAGGCAGGGCAATTTGGCTTTTGTATTTCCTTAAAAAATTAACTTTGCAGGGCTTTGGTGACTTTCTAGATTATTCCTAGAACCTTGATGAAATAGAAATCGAATTGTGAGGGAAAGCCGAAATACCCATCTTTACGACCTTTGTCTTGAGTCTTGACGACCAATAAAATTACCATGCAATACTCGGACATATAAATAAAGTAATGTTGATTTGAAAACAGGATGTTTCCCTTACATACATTCATACACAATCACATCTTTATTACTAATGGGGCAGACAGACCATTTTGGGTCTTGCGCCTCTAAGCAAATAAAGCACTTTTAGCGTGATCGTATTAGGCGAGAAGATGTAAAAATAAATCAAAATAGTAATAGTTTTCTAGCCGCCTATTAACATGATTTGCATTTTCGCCCTTACCGTACATCATCTTCTATGATCTGCAAGGGAAGAAATAAACGGGCAAGTGCGAGTCGGACTCGTACATGAAGGGTTCCGTACCTCCGTACAATGTTTTAAAACACTAAAAACACACGTTTTTTGTATGACGACCCCCTTTAATTTTTAACTTTTTTTATTTTTAGTATTTGTTGTTATAGCGGCCATAGTAATACATAATCTGTGAAAATTTCAAATATCTAGTTAATGCCATTATAAAGATCTAGTTAAAAACGCTGAAAAAACACGTTTTTTGTATGGCGACCCCCTTTAATTTTTTTATTTTTATTTTCAGTATTTGTTGTTATAGCGGCCACAGTAATACATAATAGGTGAAAAATTCAAGTGTCTAGCTATAACGGTTCAAGACATACAGCCCTGTGACAGACGGACAGACAGACAGACGGACAGATAGCAGAGTCTTAGTAATAGGGTCCCGTTTGCACCCTTTGGGTACGGAACCCTAAAAAGCAGCTGCTACATATACGTTTTTACTTTTCTTCCACGACAGCATGAAAGATATCTATCTATATATATATATATATATATATATATAAAAGCGAAAATCACTCACTCATCACGAAATCTCGAAAACTACTTAGCCAATGAAGATGAAATTTAGCAAGAAGGTAGATTGTGACTAGGAGACGTCCGCTAAGAAAGGATTTTTGAAAATTCCATCCTCAATGGGGTGAAATAGAGATTGGCAGTTTGTATGAAACTTCGTAATTTTTAAAGTAAGACACATGATATTTTTAATGTATTTTAGTAGTTAGTAGGAAATAATAATGCATTATTAGATTTTGAAAATAACATCATTATAGGGGTAAAATAGGGGTTGCAAGTTTGTATGAATTTTCGTCATTTTTGAAGCGAGACACACGACATTTTTTAATCAGTGGTTAGTAAAAAATAATAATCCATTAATTGGATTTTAATAAATTGCAACCCCAGTGTAAAAAAAAAACAATCTAATTTGTGTAGTCTACGCGGGCGAAGCCGCGGGCAAAAGCTAGTGCTTACATATAATTACTTGCAAGACTAACTAAGCAAATAGTGTAGATAATAAAAGAACTATTTGAAATAAGTTTAAAAAAAAAACGTTGTTTTCGTACAAGCTTTAATTGTGAGGCCTAAAAACTTATGAAGACAAATGTAATAAGCCCAAACTCAATGAGGTTGTGTCGTTTTATTACAGGGTTCCTATAGCCACCTTCCTGCTCCATCATCAGATCAGCTTCTTGTCATAATAATATTGCACTGTCATCTGATTTACATCAGCAATTTTCATCTCAATCAGAATCCGGAAGGTATCACAAATTTAACTTGCAAGATTTGACCCAAAACAGCAAACAGCGAAAGCTGAATAAAAGCTTGTAAATAGACCTTTACCGTAAACTCTCAGTACTGAACTTACACTTACTTTTACTACTTTATAAACATCGCTTTAAACCATATAAAACCACAGGAGTCAATAAAATCTCAACGCAATTTCGCCTTCCTTATTGTCCCATACTTGTAGTTCAATAATATCACAATAAGACTTGAATAAGAGGATTGACCACAACTATTTCCAATATTCGCCTTGTACAATACAATAGGCGAAAAGGGAAGATTACCTATATGATTGGAGCATGTTATTACTTACTATCCAAAGGTATGCTGTTAGAGAATGCTTTTAGCATTAAGTCTTCCTGTTGTACTTATTACATTTGTATGTGTGTACAATAAGTTTGAATAAATAAATTTATTTATTTATTCAAAATTTATTGAGCCAAAAGCTACAATAGGTAGACTTAATGCTAAAGCATTCTCCCCCTGTCAACCTTTAGAAGAGAAACAGATAGAATAGTTGGCGTCTAAAATAGATAGAAACAATCCAGAAATAATAAGTACTTTTAAATGATCATACATAAATATCGTATAAAATGAATACTATATTTATACATACAACATATTATATACATACATATGTATATATACATTCTGTGTACTAAGTATCGGGAATTTGTCAATAAAACAAAAAATACAAATTATTCATCTAAATTTATTTTATCGCCTTCAAAGTAGGCCCCATCGCTTGCAATACAACATCTCCAACGCTTCACCCAGTCTTCCATACATTTTTCATAGGCTATTTGCGGTATGGCCTTTAGCTCATTCAGCGAATTTTCTTTTATGGCTTCTATCGACTCAAAACGTTTTCCTCGAAGTGGTAATTTTAACTTGGGAAATAAAAAAAAGTCAGACGGAGCCATAACAGGTGAATACGGTGCTTGGTCGAGAACGTTTGTTGAATTTTTTGCTAAAATCTCTTTCACTATAATGGCTGTGTGTGATGGTGCATTATCATGGTGCAGCATCCATGAGTTGTGTTGCCACAAATCTGGACGTTTTCGGCGGATACTCTCACGCAAACGCTTCATGACGCCTAAATAATATTCTTTATTCACTGTTTCTCCCTCAGGAAGGAATTCGGAGTGAACCACACCACGGTAGTCAAAAAAAACTGTCAGCATCACCTTGATTTTGGAGCGACTTTGCCGCGGTTTTTTGGGTTTCGGCTCGTTTTCGAGACGCCATTCTGAAGACTGTTGGCTTGTTTGCATGTCGTACTCATAAACCCATGTCTCGTCGCCAGTTATTATACGTTTCATAAAGGTCGGATCCGTAGAAGCTCGGGAAACCATGTCTTCAGCGACATGCTTTCGCTGCGCTTTTTGAACGAAATTGAGCTCTTTCGGAACTAGTCGAGCGGCGACGCGTTTCATGCCTAAAATTTCAATGAGAATGTTGTGGACGGACTTAAAAGATATGTTTACCTCACTAGCCAACTCTCTCAGACTCATACGTCGATTTTCAAGCACTAGCTTCTTGATTCTGTCGATGTTTTCTTTGGTCGTAGCGGTTGAAGGTCTACCAGAACGAGGCAAGTCTACTACTACTTCTTGGCCTTCTTTAAAAGCCTTATACCATTCATAAGCCCTTGTTTTCGATATACACGATTCGCCGTAGGTATTTCGCAACATTTTTAGTGATTCACCACATGAAATATCATTCGAAACACAAAATTTAAGGCACACTCTTTGTTCAACAATATTTTCCATTGTAAAAATCGCCGAGAACTCAAAACTATGACCAACAAAAAGTGTAGTTTAAAACAAATTAAATGACAGATCCCGCTCAAATTGCGCGCGAAATCAGTACAGTGCTACCAACATGCATTAAAAAAATTAGAACGACCTCTTTTACGCAGGTCTTTTTATTGACATATTCCCGATACTTTTTACACAGAGTAGTATAAATATATTTGAAGATCAGAAAGAAACGATGAATTCTCCTAATTGTTGAAAGATTCAAAAAGTAAATCGTGCACTTTTTTCTTGTATATTTGTGTGATGTCCTCGGGCAATGCATTCCAAAGCCGTATGGCTTGAGAAGTGAAGGAGTTGGACATGAAGCTAGATCGATATAAGGGAATTTGAGGCTTGAGCGTGTTACTAGAGCGAAGTTGCCTACTACACTAGCGGTTCTGTGAGAACAGTAATAAATAATAATAAAATAATAAAAACGTCATTTATTGACAAAAGATACAGAGAATCTCTTAATTACTCGTAAAAAGTTATGTTACCTATATTCTTATTACCTAATTTTTGGCAAAGGAATGCCTCAGCTTGTGTTAGCTCGAACCAAGGCTTGAGGTAACGGTGTTTTTCAGGCACCCCTTCTCCCTGAGATCTTGTGCGAATATGGGGGCTAAAGATTTATAAAAATATTTTTTTTTTATAAAATTTTAGTTTTTCAGCAGACCTCGCGAGCTCGTATTATCATGCAATAACCGGCACTTTCCCCTTTCTCCTGGCTTAACAAAGCCATTTCAGGGAAATCCGTCCATATATAACGCTACAGCAAACTTCTCCCCTATTCCCCCTTCCACTCTTCCATTTAGGTTTTTTTTGCGACCCTCCATTTTGAATTATCTTGTGTAGAATGAAGTTTTTAGTCGTAAAACTATAGCCAAATCATTTTAACTGTCCGGCTTTTTCTTCTCCATATTGCAAGATCTTTGGTATCCTTGGGTGACCATTGTCATGCATGTTATATTTTGAGAAGAAAATATGGGAAAGCGCTCCCCGGGCTCCGAAACAGCACAGCTGAGGATGCAACAGGGAACGCGCTTAGATGAAGAAGAGAATAAAGTATGCCTCTCAAATTTGATGGAAATGAAGGAACTTCTGTATGCCACATTTCGTCAAAGTCAGTCGAAAAATGCGACCTGGAGTGCTATTTTTCATTCAGGGACTCACACATTTTTGAAATGATCGTATGCGAAGGATTTGCAACGAGTGGTTTGAACCACTCGTAATTTTGACATTTGTAGCGTACTAATGTCAAAGAAACGTTCCATGGATTATCAAATCCGTTTCACGATGCTTTTTTTATTTTTGTTAAAATGTTTAGAAAACCATTGACAAATTTATTATATTTTCTGCGTAACACAATATTACTTATCGCTCACACGACGGTTTCAAAAATACGATGCAATGCGTCGGAACGCGAGTGGTGAGTTGCAAAACTACACGTTTTATGTTTCGCTGAGTCCCTTAATGAAAAAAGCACTCCTGTTTTGACTCTTATGTATTCTGTTCTCCTGTAGGAGAGAACAGACAGACTGATAAAAGCATTTTTGGCCAATTTCGAAACTGAGATGCTTCGATCGATTCGCTCGGTCGGTTAAAAAGGAAATATTATTCCAGAATGCGTTTCCCTTTCCGCGCAGATCTTAAAAGCCGATCACATGCCGATCCAAAATTCCAGAGCATTAGCCATGTGTTTTGAATAAAAGTGCTTTGTTAGGAGACTAGCGCCATCTGCGTGTGATATCCACAAACACGGGCAAGATTATCGATTCATCGATATCCCGTGCGCGGATTGTCTTTGCCCGACCAGAAAAATAATCATTGTCTTTACGTCAAAGTCTCAACTGACATTGGGAATGTCAAGTTGCGAGCGAGGCCTTTGTGAAAAATAACTTGGGTGTGGTCCTGTCGCGTGCCATGGCAGCATTAATTTTGTAATTTTGATATATATAGCGAATGTTTCGTGGAGAATTGTCGTTAATTGTTTTGTGCCCAATTTGTTTGGAACGGCGTGAAGCCGAAATTATTTGTATTGCGTAAAGAACAGTGATTTGTGTCAAATGTACAACGCGTGCCATGCGGCATTATAAAATAGAGAGTTTTTTGACTATTGCCCGTCTGAGACGGAAGTGTTAGTGAATTGACTGCAAAAGTAACTAATTGTGGTGGCATGAATGCCCATAAACCTATAAACAGTGATAAACTTTTGAATCGGAGCGAGGGACGTTCCATGTTACGTTCCGCTGTTAGGTTATGTGAATAATCTTGAAGTGTCAAAAGAAGAACAAGAAACTTATTGTGCGGTTTTGAAGTGGTGTTATAAATACGACGTATCCGTTTGGGGCGACATACATGAGCTCATGGGGAGGTTAGTGTAGGGACCCAATTCTCCTCACCTTGGGACCCATAGTGGGACCTAAGGCCGTCGCCAGCCCTGAGGAGGACCTCAGGATCGACGCGAAGGCCAGGCGAGGCTGCCTGAAGACTGCGTGGACGCGGTAAGTTTTATAATTAGTGTAATTACTCTTAATTAGAATTAAGTTCAACTCATAATTAGGTTAAGTTAGGTTAGTAGGTTCCCTGTACCTTATAATACAGGGTGGTAGCAGACTGCGTAGGTTGTTTGGGTGTTTGTTTGTTGCCGGTGGGATTGCCGGACTCGTACCAAGAGCGTAGTTAGTAAAATATCTTGGTATCAGAACGTAATCTTAGCTATCTGCGCCCACACTATGTAGCTTAGAAAAGGTCCACTCCATCCCATCCTGTGGATGACGTAAGAGGCGACTAAAGGACTAAGCACAAGTAAAACGGCCGGTTGTAAAACTATTCGCACAAATTCATTCCCAAAGAGGGTTGACAACTGGAATACGGCTGGTTGTTTTAAACTAATAGCTAAACCGTTTATACTATTCCAGCTATTCCTTTTTAAATTTAGCATAGTTATTATCGTTGAGTTAGTATCCCATTGGCAAGTTTAAACTTTACTATATGTTACATACGGGTAACTTACGTGAAAAATCAGCTACTAGCTGACATGTTTCGGCCTCATCCGGAGGTCGTCATCAGGGCGAATGTGATGCTCGACGCTGCACAAAGACGTCCTGAACCACACTGATGTTTAAACTAGCTTCTGGGCTAGCTCAATCAGTGTGATTTATCCCTATCTATTTATTTATTTATAACTTCCGTATATCGGAACTTCGGAAGGCACGAAAAATCGTTGATTCCGGTTGTTATCATTAGATGGCAGTCTGCAAACTATGTCAGGTAGGTGTGTCTAAAAAAAAACCGGCCAAGTGCGAGTCGGACTCGCGCACCGAGGGTTCCGTACAAACCTGCAAGGTTTAGTATTTGGTATGAATTTCAATTTAATACCTCTACGCGTTTATGAGGAAATGGGAAGTAAGTTTAAAATTATTAAAAAAAAATATATTATGTGATGTAACTAAAAATTTATGGTTTTCGTAATTTTTCCTTTATCTATGCTATAAGACGTTGCTTCGTACCAAATTTCAAGATTCTGAGTTCACGGGAAGCACCCTGTAGGTTTTGATTCCCTTGCAAGTGTCGAAAATTTGCGGCATAAACGGCTGTATCTTTTGATTGCGTTGGCTTAGAAGTTTGATTTTTTCACAGCTTCAAGGGACAGTAGACCTGAGTAATTGATATAAATTTCAGCTTCATACCTCCACGCGTTCCTGAGAAAAAGGGTCTTGACAGACGGACGGACGGACGGACAGACGGACAACAAAGTGATCCTATAAGGGTTCCGTTTTTTCCTTTTGAGGTACGGAACCCTAAAAAGAATGCATACCTACACGAAAAACATTTTTTTTTATATTGATCCAAATGTTTATGTATGAAGGCGTCAAAATTAGCACAAATTGCGGGCCCAGTAAGGCCGTATTGGAATACGATTCGCCTATTGTAAGGGTAGCATCACAAACTAGAAAGTTGCTAATACTAAGCTGAATAAATACACGTACGTCTTTATTTGGGCTATTCCCAGTAGTCCTACTAAGTTTGTCCTACCAGTAGGACTACTAAGATTTTTTGTCCCAATAGATAATTGGGACATAAATTCCCAGTAGTCCTACTGGTACATCTATTGGGAAAAAAAATCCCAGTAGTCCTACCAACTACTTTATGTCCCCAAGGACCTTATTTCAATCTTTATTTAAAAGTTATGCTTTTGTTAGCTTTAACCTATATACGTCCCAAAGGTATTCTCTGGTAGACAGCGCTTAGCGTTAAGATTATACCTATTGTACATTAATTTTATAGTGCAATAAATTAAATAAATAAAATAAAACCTATAATATTTTTTTTTGTATGTATGAGTGCACACTACCACATCTTTATCCTTAACGGGGCAGACACCAATTTGGATCTTTCAGCTCTAAGCAGTCAGAGCCCAAGGCCACAATACTCAAAGGCCACTTTTAGCGTGATGGTGGGCGAGAAGGTGGAAAAAGGAATCAAAAAAGATTGGTAGCTAGCCGCATCGCCCATTAACATGATTCGAATTTTCGCCCATACCCTAAATCAGCTACTACGATCTGCGCGTGAAGAGAAGCAGCTGGTACACTCTAAGCTTTTTCTTTTCTCCCGGAACAGCATGGAAGACGTCGTGATACTTTTGAAATAAAGCCTCTTTCTGGACCATCGCTACTTTACAACAGAAGTCCACGTATTCTGGATCAGATCGTTCCTGCTCAGATAGCCTTTTGCAAAGATTTATTGCAGCAAGTACGTATTGAATTTTAATGGTTATTATTCAAAATATTCTATTGTGGTCGAAATTTCCGCTTGGGAACTGAATATGTAGCGTAGCGGTTCCTGCGATTGTCAATTGTAAGTAAATAATATCTATGGCGGAGAAGAAAAAGCGCCCTTAGTATGGCACCGGCGACGACCGTTTATTGAGCGCTATCATCTATCGCTATCTCGCTCAAGGTAATAATAACGAGTGGGATGGCACTAGTCCGTCGCACGACATAAATTTTATCTGGGTTTATCAAAGATACTATGCTAAGCGGGCTGGGCCAGGCTGTTTTATATATATATATATATATACCTACTTGACCGCCGAAAACCAAAGGAAAGTATGTTATTTTTTCTACAGTCGATAACATTAAATTTATACATAGGTAATAAATATCGGGTCAACGCAAAAAATACAGCTTCTCAAATAAGAGCGCACTCCCGGCGCTGAGCTCTTATTTCGTTTAGTTTAATCAAGGAGAAAAGCACTGTAGGTATACTTTCGTTCTCCGTCGAATCTCCTTATTTCTGATTCGATCACGTAGAGAAAAACCGAGCTTAGTCTTTTCCATAGCTCGTTACGCAAACTTGAGCCTTCTAATGCGACCCTAGTAAGGAATGAACGTTTCAGAGCCATAACTCATCACTGGTAACACACATTGATCAAGCATCTTCGTCTTGAGGACTGAGGTATTTTGGACGAGAAGACACTGCGTAACTTCCCGAATGCTGCCCAACTAAATATTAAATGTTTTTTTGTGGGAATATCCAAAGGTCAAGCGTGAGAGGATCTAACAGCTTCCGACAAAATTCATGACCGGAATGTATCAAGTGACGTCCACTTTGATATATTCCGGTCATGAATTTTGAATACTTCAAATGTCAGCCGCGGTGTTTAGCGAAAAATTTTTTTTTTGATATTACACTGTTTCAGCCAGCCTTAAAGTAAAGTGTTTGTTTGCCACATTATAACATAAAAAAAGTTAAAACTTGTATGAAATACTAACTAAACGATACTATATTATATAATAAACACTCAAGCCCCAGTACAATTTGAAAAAGGCCAGTTTTAATATGCCCTGCATGGCTGGGGATCAAACCCAGTATCTGAGATTGACGGACTAGAGTGTTCACCATTACCCTACGGAGGTTGTCAAAATGAACACAGAGATCCTTGAACACCAAATATTAAGTTTCTTGTCAACATTTTCGTGTAATTGTAAACACTAACCAATACTCGCCCTAATGATAGTCGTCTACTAAAGTGACTACTCAGCTACTTAATGAAAGTAGGATATAAGTAGCTTGTTTTACAGGATTTTTGTAGCTTGCCCTGTTTTTTTTTGGGTCAAATCTTGCAACTTAAATCTATGCCACTTCCCAGTTTCTGATTGAGATGAAATTTTGTATGCTATGTAAATCAGATGACAATGCAATATTAATATGACAAGAAGCTGATCTAATGATGGAGCTGAAAGGTGGCTATGGCAACCCTGTTAAATAAAACGCCTCAACCCCATCGAGTTCGAGCTAATTACACTTGCAAAAAATCTTATTATTTAATAATACTAATTTACATTAGTTTGAATATTATGTCGAAATTCAAATTCAAGTATATCTCAATTGGGTCAAAAATAAATTATTTTGTACTGTTAAGAGAATGAAACGTCACAAAATAGTGTCACTTGTCATTGATCATATCCATTTCAACTTGATTTACGATTTTTTAATGCAGAAAAACTGATATTAAGAGCGCTATTTGACTCCAAATATCTATGACGTCACGGTTTTGTATTTCATACAAATCCCATAGAAAATGTTTGTTTTGACGTTTAAAAAAAAGTGTCTGATTTGACTTATTGTCATCTGGCGGATTATTGTTGGAAATTTATAATATCTTTCTATATCTATTCATTGATTTTACAAAAACAACAATGGCAACGAGGCGCTAGTGTAGAAGAAGCGGCGACAAACTTGGAATATCCAAAGGTCAAGCTTTAGGGTACGGCTTCCGCCTGTCGGTTTGATACATTCCGTTCATGAATCTTGGACACTTCAAATGTCAGCAATGGTCAGCGAGAGAAGTGAAGTCACTAGGAAACAATGAACCTTGAACGCAATGCCAACCTTAATGTCAGATTGACGAACGATTTATTGTAACTAGCTGTTACCGGCGGCATTCCCTTCTTCATCAAACAGGAAATTCGTTATGTGATAATAAGAACCTCACATTTTTCAAGAATAAAAATAAGTAATTCGTGCCACTAAAATATTCCAAATTTACGGAAATGAAAAAATCCTGTAAATTTGGAATATTTCCAGCGGCACATCACTATACGTATCTGTATATTATATTACTTACAGGCTAACAATCGTTTTCGATGCTAGTCTGGGAGAGAAGTAAAAACTTAGAATGTATTAGCTCGTTCTCTTTCCGCGCAGATCGTAAAAGCCGGTCGAGGGAATGGGCGAAAATGCTAATCATGTTAAGAGGGCGCCTGATGTTGATAATCTAAATTTTGCTCTCGCTTCCACGCACACAAATTTTCTCTAGCCGAAGCGAGACAGCAAGCCATGCGGGGCGTAGCGTAGGGAATCGCGGCGGGTCAATGAGGCTGGTTTACGCGTTTCTGGTTTTTAAGGTTTTTTTCGTTTTACAAAGAATATTTAAAAGTTATTTAAAAATTAAGACATATGATGACTGCTTTATGTTTAATAAAATTATACTCCAAAATTACAAGGGCTAATTTATTGTATTTCTTGAATACTTTCTGTTTTAAATTCTGAGGTGATTTGGAGGCAACATCGAAATTTTTTTTTTCTATCGAGAAAATTTTAAGCAATCGTGTTTTCGAAACATATAATGACTGGAGTTAGTCCTGAAGTTTGCTGTGTTTTTATTTCAAAGAGAGTATTTCGTTAATATTAATGATATTTAGGATCGCTCTAAGTACTATCGCGGTCATACGGGCTCTTAATAGGCGATGCGGCTAACGACCCGACAACGAAATATTGTGCAGGTTTCACCCGGACACGATTTAAGAACCCCACCCGGACGCTCCCCGCACGCCCTACAAACTAGGACAAATCCGGGAAACCCGAACGGATGGCAAGCTTACATTCAGAAGAGTCGGCACAGCATGTAAGTCGCTTCCATTTTACTCTATCTTCTGTCATCTCAATAGTTACATCTTTACTAGTCATATCCTGTTTCCATTCAACTTTTGTTTGGTTTTCCTTCTTGCAAAATTTTTGGACTCTACGAGTATAAGCTAATACAATACTCTTATTAATTTCTGTGCTAATACAAAAGATGCATAAACACTAAGTTAAACTTGTCCTTTCGTCTATAACGCCACCGTCTCGTATAAGAAGATATTTAACGGCCAGTCGTGCTTCGCCTCTTTGTCACCTCGTGCTTTGAACTGACCGCTTGCCCTCTGACCCTACGACTTGCAAGCACAGAGTCCTTTATATTGAGATATTGCTTGCAAGCAGGATGACTGCCTCCGTGGTCGTGGTGATCCGGAGGTCGTGGGTTCAAATCCCACTGGGAAGCATACTTTGTGAAAACTTGTTTCCAGTCTGGTTAGGATATTGCAGGCTTAAATCACCTAATTATCCGAAAAAAAGATGATTCCGTGCTTCAGATGACGTTCGGGACCCACGCAAAGCTGTGGGTCCCGAACGCCATCTAGCATTTGTTTAAACCCATCATAGGATTGGTTCTGGTTTACCCTTTGGGTTGCGGCGATCATACGGCAGTCGCTCTGTGTAAAACCAGGAACGTTATCATATCACCTAGGTTAGGTAGTGGACCCCGGCCTCTGAAGCATTACTGCTGAAAATGCAACCGGGAATACGGTCGAATGTTGATGTAGTGTAAAGTAAGTGAGAGTGTTAATTTAAAAAAAGATGGCTATTAAGACTATCGCTGTTTGTCTCCAGATACTGAAGACATCATGGACACGGCGTACGGCCTGCGCCCACGCACGCTCGCACAATGGCCGCACATTAAAACATTATTCAAGCGGACATTACCATAATAAATGTTAATAAACTCGCTCCGTGCACATTACTTGCAGTTAATCATTCATTCGGTATTGGTTTACTTTGTATCCTTGTATTAATTGTACACGAAAAAAAGATAATGTCTATTTTTTTAGCGGGCTGTAGCTCTGAATAGAGATGAGTGGAAGGAAAAGGAGAGGCCTTTGCCTAGCAGTAATATTATAGGCTAATTAAAAAAATCTACCTAGTCTAGGGCCATCGCGGGAAAAGAATATTCTATATTTTCTTGTACCATGAATAGACCGAGGTCCCGCAATGGGATAGTGACATTTAACGCCTCGTCGTCGTGCCTCACCTCGCGGCACCCTTTGTGCTGACCGCTTGCCCCTTGACCCTTACTAGCAAGCAAGGTTTGACCCATTACGAATGTACAGGAATTCATCATAAGGGAATATGTATGAAACCTGAAATAATTATATAATCTTTTTTATATTTTATTTCTCCTTCTCTGACCGTTTAGTAGCAGCTTTCACGTCAGTGTAGAGTACAAATGTACATATTATGATTAGATATACAACGTGGAAGGGACATACCCGTAACAAATCGAACAACGGGCTATTCCAGATCACTAAAATGTAATAAAATTAAATCAACAGACAAAAACCAAAACAATATTCGACATTCCTATACAAATCGCCCGGGCGGCTGCACACTTTTGTATGGAAATGCCATTTTTTTTTTTGGCTATTATTTTAATTTCATTATACTATAATGATCTAGTATAGCCTGTGGTTCGATTTATTACGGGGATGTCCCTTCCACGTTGTATAACGTATAACAAAATATACTGGAACTATTTTAAGGCCCTCTGTCAGTTCAGAGCCCACAGTACTGTGCGTGTTTTTGAAAAAAATACTGTAATTAAACTACTACAGTTTATTTATCAAAAATTATCCACAATATTCAAAACACGATTAAGCATTTTTGGCTTCGTAGAAAAAAAATTACAAACATACTTACCTCTAAATTTCCCTAAATTTACCTTTAAAATAAAGAATTATTATATAAAATCACCTTTTTATATACCTTTTTATTAAAATTATACCAAAAAATTTGGAATCTAAATTACTAGATTAGATTTGCTACAAAAAAAAATTAAATATAATACAAAAAAAACATAAATAAAACACCGAAATATCGTCGAACACGGGTCCCGGCCTTTATTCTCTCTCGATTTTTTATAATTGTATGGCAGTCGTCTAGCTATATCAGATGCCGGAAAAAAAACTGATACCAGGCCACTTTCACACACGAAAAAGTGATAAACAAAAGGAACCCTGAAAACATTACTCTCCCTCTTTTGAGGTATTCATGTAAAAAAGATTCAAAACATGAACAATCAATCAAAAAACATTTTAGACGCATATAATTTCTCACTATTAAACTCTCGTATACACTAAACGACTCAAGAATTTAAGCTCGCATCACACCACAGGTTACGAAACTAAAATTCCTTAGAGATCCTTTATCCTTTAACATGAGGTCAAAGCTGATTTCGGAATTCTCACAGCGAAATGAATCGTCGGTGGAGAGCATCCAAAGGTCGCGCGCTGACCGATAACGACTGTGGCCTTCCGAAACGGCTGGGCCGTTGCACTATGCGCGTTATAGACCCAGAGCTAGGCGACTGATTTTTTTTTTCGGTTTAAATCTTGTTAGTAAATACGCAATCTACGCAGTTGAAATAGGTAGATATTTTACTACATACAACTACTACTACGTGGATATACGACTGTGACTTTCCGAAATGGCTGAGCTGTTTCACCATGCTGAACTGTTTACATGCGGATGCTTTGGTTAATACTTATAACTGTTAATCTGTGTGAAATTTCAATAAATGAACAAATGAATGCGCGTTATAGCCACGAACTAGCGATTAAAAAGTATTTGCATTCTTAAGGCCCATTTACACGGTGCAAGTTTCTTGCCTGTTGCATACAATTAAATTGAAGCAATAGAAAACTTGCATGGTCTAAACAGAACGTCAGCCGTATGGCTGACGTTCTGTTTAGACATTGATGGCGTAAATCATTTCTTGCTTCAATAAAATTGTATGCAACAGGCAAGAAACTTGCACTGTGTAAATGGGCCTTTAGGGTTCAAACTTGTAAGTATGAAAACTACGCGGCGAAAATATGTAAGTATTTTCACAAGCCTGGGGACGTAAGCAGTGCGCGATACTGCATGCTTATACACTTATTTGATATTTAAAATCTCATCCAGAATGATAAAAAGGCAACAGGTAACAAAATGATAGGATTCATCGGTAGAATCCTTCTTACAAGTATACTCTGATATTATGGTCGATGGCTCTATGCTATGTGTCAACTAATGGTTCCTTTATGAAGGATCTTCACCCAAAGCTACGGAAAGGTGTAAAAATACATACACACTGTCACTTATTTATCCCTCATATAGTGGGAGGTCGGAAGAGTCGAAATCTCTCGCAAAATAACAAAAGACCAGTAAAAACTGACTGGATTCAACAGTAGAATCTGTCAGTAGAAACTGTAGAATTATGGTCGCTGGCTTTTCGTCTATAGCTATAGGAACGTGCGCGACTTGCCAGTACGTATCTTTGTACTAACTTACACAGACATGCAATGTATAATATACATATAATATACAATACCAGTAAACCCATATCTATTTACAAAACATACTATGAATAATTTCACAAACAAATATGTATCTAATTATAGGTACACTTTTTACGATATAACGCACCAAAATGTAAGGATTCAACGGTAGAATCCTTCGTAAAATTATACTCTGAAACTATAATCGCTGGCTCTTCATCTATGGCGATGGGAACGTGCGCGACCCGCCAGTACTAATGGTTCCTCTAAGTACTCCTATTTACAGCTACGATATTCATACTAACCTACGGGGTTTTGTTTAGTGAGAACATACGTAATGCAAATTCATTGCAAATTCCAGTTTTCTCATTAAAGTTTCACGATGACCTCTATGGTGCAGTGGTTAAGCCGATGATGATGAAGATTTACGGGTATTAGGTTTGACGCTATTATAAGACAGGTTTTTATTACATTTGTAATTATTTTCATAATAAGACTGCAATGACGAAAGAAAACATTATGAATTTCCATACAAAAGTATGCAGCCGCCCGGGCAATATGAATGGGAATGTCGATTTTTTTTTGTTTGTTATTTTAGTTTCATTATACTTTAGTGATCTAGTATAGCCCGTGGTTCGTTTCACTACGCATATGTCAATTACACCGTTTTATATGGCAAAATGCAACAAAAACCGATCAGGTCCAGTCGGACTTGTACATGCAAAGGGTTCCGTACCTCCGTAAAGTGTTTTAAAAAGCTAGAAAAACACGTTCTTGTACGACGACCCCCATTAATTTTTAACTTTATCTTATTTTTAGTGTTTGATGTTATAGCGACCACAGTAATACATAATCGGTAAAAATGTCATGTGTCTACTAGCTATTTCGGTTCATGAGATAGAGCCCTGTGACAGACAGACGAACAGATCACCGTCATGCTAAAATTGACTTTCGAGACTTACATTACAGCCCTTTTATTCCGAAAGGTCACAGATGTGGTTAGAACGTGTGTGTATAAAATATTCAGTTCCAATAAAGTGCCCCACACGATCATCCCTCCTACACTGGCGGGCACTTCCTGCATATTCATAGCGTCGCTCGTACACTGCAGGACCGCGTCCCGGACAATGCGCGTGGGCACATCCGATCGACGATTATGCACGCCCGCCAATATGTCTGGGAGACGCGAAGGTCAGTTAAATTAAACTACAACACTAAGGTCTAAATAAAAATATTATAAGGGTTTAATAAAAACCGTGGTCCATTAGTCAAGGTCGCGGGTTCAAATCCCACTGGGAAGCATACTTTGTGAAAAGTTATTGCTGCAAGACCCAAAATGCTCGGTCCTACTCTACCCATTAGTAATAAAGAAAAGACGTGATAATATGTACCTCTATGTAAGTTAATTATTCTTAATTCGATGCAAATAGAATCACTATGATTTCAGACTATAATTACAATTGCTGGTCGACGTCATAGCTTGTATGTCGTAAGGTATTGTTATGGTTATGCGCTATGCTAATCATGTTTACCGTTGTTTATTGCTCAGAGATTTGTTGCCCGGTTTGTTTATGGGGGTTTTGTTGTCTTAATCCGGGTCCCAGGCTGGATATAGGCATAACCATAAAGCTTAATCATTTCATGGGTAAATATTTGCTAGTATTTTATATTCTTGCATGCAGGTCTTGGTAAAAAGAAGAAAGTAGAATGTACCAGCTGCTTAATCGTAAAATCCGATCGATGCTGCTAGCTACCCATCACTTTTTTGATTCCTTTTTCCATCTTATCGCCCACCATCACGCTTAAAGTAGCCTTTGGGCCTTGCGGCCCTGGGCTCTGCCTGCTTAGAGCTGCAAGCCCCAAAATGCTCTGTCTGCCCAATTAAGGACAAAGACGTGTATTTTGTATAAAGTGAGTCAAAGACACTGATACAAAAATAAACGTAGCCAAGAGTGATTGCATTTGTGCACATTGTGAAGCCGAATTCCGGCTATTTGCGGCCGTCCGGTGAAAATAAAGTTTCCGAAGAGTTGATGCACTGAACGGTTAATGTTTATACAGGGTGTTAGATGGGAGATTGGGGTATTGACAAGATACTTGTCCAATCGGTGTTTTTGACAGTTTCGGCACTGTGTGTGTCTATTACATAAACATATATCAACTGTAATTGTAACATAATGACAATTTGCGCCAAAATAAAATAAAAAACAAAAAAATAAAATTGCGTTGATGTATATCCAAATGCAAAGCTAAAACCTCAGGTAAAAACAACTAAGTGTAATTTTATTATTACTAACTTTTTAGACGACTTATGAGTCCATATTATGTCTTCAGTTCTTCTATGACTAACCTCGTATGACGTTATAGTGTGTGAGCATTACAGTCGGGAAATGGGAAAGACGGCAAATCGTTCGAGAGGCATACAATCGGCCGATTTAAAAAGTTCTAGTCCCGGTTGCATCTGCAAGTTCTGCTTTTTCATCTTTTTCATTACCACCCAAGGATGCCGAAGATTATACGGCATCGAAAACAAATACTTAGCTGGAACAGTTTAAACGATCAGGCCACATTTTTTTTTTTTTATTATTGATTTGAGTGCGTTTGACCTCTATCTATTTAGGACCAGTCGCCTGACATCCAACCTCTTTGGGAATAGAAAATGTAATTTGCTCCATGTAACTGAACTAGCAAGTGAAGTGAGCACTTCGCTCACTTCACTTGCTAGTTCTCCGATTTGGCTTCGGAAAAAATTCTTTCTACTTCTTCTTCTTCTTCTTCATCCAAGCGCGTTCCCGGTTGCATCCTCAGCTGTGCTGCTTCGGAGCCAGGGGTGCGCTTTCCCGCTTTTTCTTCTCCAAATATTACATACATGTCAATGGGCACCCAAGGATACCAAAGACCTTGCGTTGGAGAAGAATTAGCCGGAAGTGTTTGAAGATTTGGCTATAGTTTTACGACTAGCCGCCTGCCTGACGTTAACCCTCTTTGGGAATAAAACTTCGGCAAAAATTCTTTCGTGTGTCCGAATATCCGATGTCCAGTTTGACAGCTGTTCAATAAATAATATAGAATTTTTGCGAATTTTTTGCATTTCGAAAAATGTTCAAAACTGTCATTAGACTTTGTTTATCTTTATGAATACGGAACTTTTTTGTCCGATAAACTAAAAGTGGTCAGGGATATGATGCAAAAACAGACTCGCGAGGTATACAGTTCACAGAGGCACTGTATGTAACTCTACAGTGAGCATCCTGTATATCCAAGTACATCATCGAGTCGCGGTCAGTTGTCTGGCGCGGGGCCAACAAAAATGGCGACGCCACGGCCGCCGGTCACCGCCGGGCATCAAACCCGCACTCTTTGTGCTCAGAAACAGAAGGAATTTTGTTTGTTTCGGTCCTGTTGGTATCGGGAGTCAGGACGTGATGTCAATGACTTGAATTGGTTTTAATTAATTATCATCTCTCTTCCATGCTTGTCTCGGAGAAAAGAAAAACTTAGAAGTACCAGCTGCTTCTTTGCCCGCGCAGATCCTAGAAGCCGATTGAGGGAAGGGGCAAAAATGCCAATTATGTTAAGATGATACATGGAGTCCAGTGCTGCCCCCATTTAAAATAAATTATTTAAAAGGAAACGGATATATCCTTTAAAATTTTGTTCTAGTAAGCCCTAGATATCCCTTCAAACTATTTTATGAACTACTGTTTACAGTTTAAAGTGAGAACGTTAAGCTTTGGTTTGCATTTTTGCCAAAAGTAGCTGTTTTCCGCAAAAATGCACATGTTTTACTAGAACAAAATGTTAAATGATATCTCCGTTTCCTTTCAAATAAGTATCATCTTAATACGCGAGGTGGTTAGCAACCCATCACTATTTTGAATCCTTTTACCACCCTTACACATACATACATACTATCACGTCTTTTTTTATATTAGGGCAGACAAAGCATTTTGAGTCATGCGGCTCTAAGCAGTCAGTTCCTAAGGCAGCAAGGCCCATAGGTCACTTTTAGCGTGATGATGGGCGAGAAGGGGGACAATGGAATCAAAAAATAAAATGTAAATAAATGAAATAAAAATAAAAAAATAATGGGTGCTTTTTTACGATCTGCACGGGGGAGAAGCAGCTGGTACATTCCAAGTTTTTTATTTTCCCCCAAACTAGCATGTAAGTACCTCCAACTCAATAAACTTTCAAAACCGACACCAAGTAAAACTTAAAAAGCTCTCGGGCACCTCGAACCTTAAAAACTTGGGGTAACTTAGATAACTTAAAATACTTAGAGATTAAGTTAGATGCGGGCTCGAAAACTAGGGGGATAGTGGCCCGGTAGACAATAAATCCACTTATCTGGCCAGCGAGCTCTAAAGGCAAAGTTTTTCGAGGGGCGCTTCTTAGAAACTAAGTTTTAGGTTTTGTTAATTGCTGATCAAAAGATAACGGAATACTAATGATGAATAAGGCTGGGCATCCACCTATGCTGAATTTAAGATGCTGATTTTATATACATTGGTCAAAATGAAAACATAACAATATCAGCAGTTTATAGAATATCACAATAAACAAGTAGATGAAGGGTTCCGTACCTCCGTACAATGTTTTAAAACGCTGAAGAAACACGTTTCTTCTATGACGACCCCCTTTATTTTTTGACTTTATCTTATTTTTTGTATTTGTTGTTATAGTTGCTATAGTAATACATAATCGGTGAAAATTTCAAGTATCTAGTTATTACGGTTAAGAGATAGAACCCTGTGACAGACGGACAGACAGACAGCGGCCACATCCACGGTAAGACAGCAGGAAGTCTTCCCGTGGACGTCGTAGAAGGCGACTTAGGAAACACTAGCTATACAAAGCTTATAAACATCAATGAGACCTCTCCAACCCGTCTGGCCAGCGTGGAGAGTGTAGGCCAAATCCTCTGACTGCCCTGGCTAATATATGACTCTGGTAGTAGAGAGGGTCGTGCTCCTGCAGTGGAGACTAAATAATAAACGGGCAAGTGCCAGTCGGACTCGTACATGAAGGGTTCCGTAGCACCGTACAATGTTTTAAAACGCTGAAGAAACACGTTTCTTATATGACGACCCCCTTACATTTTTAACTTTATTTTATTTTTAGTATTTGTTGTTATTGTGGTCATAGTAATACATAATTGGAGATAATTTCAAGTATCTAGTTAATTCCATTATGAAGATCAAGTTAAAAACGCTGAAAAAAACACGATTCTTGTATGACGACCCCCTTTATTTTTAACAATTTTTTATTTTTAGTATTTGTTGTTATATCCGCCAGACGGACAGACGTACAGACGGACAGACTGCGGAGTCTCAGTAATAGGGTCCCGTTTGCACCCTTCGGGTACGGAACCCTAAAAAGACCTGATGGTGATGGTGTGGTGAAATAGAGAATAATTGACAATTGATAACAGCTACAGGGATAAGTATGGTTTTACTCACACAGTGTGGCCCAAAATTTATATCTACGAGTAGTTTCGGCTGATTTTAATAATTTCATCGCTACGAAACTTAGATTTTTTTTCCTATGTTGTACTGTTGTTGGGCAAATGTCAAAACATATGTTAAAATTACTATCTCTGCACGCTGAGAAAAAAATACAGCCCTAAACTTCTTAAAAGTGGATTTTTCTCAAATAAATAAACTCAAATGTGGAAAATCTCTAAAACTATTAACTTTTGGGTAAAACTGAAAACTGATTGATTGTTTTGACATCTAATCTAACACCTCGCAACGGATGTAGATCGATTTACCAGTAATCCTGTCTCTCTCTCATCTCAGCTTATTCCCAGTTGCATCCTTAGCTTATTAGTTATAATGCTGTGAAGCCTGGCTGGGGTCCGATATATCCGGCTTTTTCTTCTCCACTTCGCTCGGTCTTGCTTGAGCTTCCTTAGTTGTAAGACCATTGGCACGCATATCATTCCTGGCGACATCAAGCCAGCATTTTTTGGTTCTTTTCATTTACCAGTAATCCACTCCAGATCCTGAATACCAAAATGCGGATTATCAAATAAATTTTACACAAAATAACCGTTATTATCACGACAAAATGCAAAATGGCCGATCGAATCGACGTCCATGCAACAAATACATTGATTCGCAGAAAAAATAAGTAAAACGGTCAATACGGAATCACAATGGTACGATGATTTTGCATAATTTTATTGATCCAAATACCCGTGGATCATTGATCATCGGGTCAATAATACGTATTAAAGTTGTCACTATTGGCTAGTGGTGCGCTTATTATGTCGATATCGATTTTAAAACATATTTATTCTGTGGTTAAAATCAACCGTGTTTAACTAAATGATATTGTTGTATTATTATAGAATACTTTTGGTTAATTTAGTTGAAGTACCTTATGTATTATACTAGGGATGAGGTACCTATTACCTAATAAGGTAGTGCTGGGATATTCCGAGCACTTTACACATTGGATTTGATTAATTACTTAAGTACCTACCTAATTAAAATTAGTTAGTCTTTGCTTTTAACTTACTAAAGAAAAGTCAAGCAGGTATTGATATCTGTCCTTCCACTCCAACTGAAACCGAACCGATATTTATAACTAAATGAAAGGTTTTTTTCCTATTTAACCAACTATATTCTGCTTCATCCAAGCGCGTTCCAGGTTGCATCCTCAGCTGTGCTGCTTCAGAGCCTGGGGTGCGCTTTCCCGCTTATTCTTCTCCAAATATTACATACATGACAATGGTCACCCAAGGATGCCAAAGACCCTGCGTTGGAGGAAAAAATCCGGAAGAGTTTAAATAATTTGGCTATAGTTTTACGACAGGCCTACTACCTGCCTGAGGTCAACCCTTTTTGGGAATGTATTTGGGCGAAAAGTTTTACAACCGGCCGCCGACCGACGTTAAAACCCTCCTTGGGAATGAAATTGTAGCACGAGATGTTTGTGCTTAATCCTTTAGTCGCCTCTTACGACATCCACAGGAAGAGATGGAGTGGTCCTATTCTAACCCAGAACCACACGCGTAAGTACGTCCAATATATTCATACTGCACAATATTTTTTCTCAGTGCTAAGTACTCCTTGACCCAACATTATCTACGTCTTTCTTTAATAAATTATTTAACTTGACACCAACGCTAAAGCGATTTAACCAACTATATTGTTGATCATATACTTTATTTTGAGAAAAAATGTTCCAAACGGTCCAAATGAACTGACCAATTGAAACGGATCAACTGTAAACTAAAATAGGTACTTAAGTTGGTTTTTAATGACATTTTCCAAAGAAATATTTGGCGAAAAATAAGATCGAGCCCTGTAAACTCGCAATGGTGATCTGATCATCAATCACAATACGAGTATTATGATTCTTGGAGAATATAATAAGTATCAAGGTCTGAACTTACTATAAAAAAATTACGAACTACATGAAAAAAATATATCCTGTAGATCAGTATCGATAAATATTATAATCTTCGATGAAACAGTACGACACTAGCGCAGTGTTGTGCAAATCTCTGTTGACCGATGGTGCGTGCCAAATGACTCGATCGATCACTGCTCTCATGGCTCATTGTCGTACTGTCCCAGTAGTCCCAGGTGTACCATGTACTTTATTCCCATCTTTATGAAATATCATAACGAATTTTAATATTTGTGAAGTTGTGTTGTTGGTGTTTCGCGCTTAATTAATAAGGGATACCTACTCAGAAAAAAGTGATCATTTTAGCGCGATAAACCACTTAAGCGTCCTGTCTGGCCAGGCCCATTATAATCTATTATAAAATACCTATAATAAAATTCCTAATTAGCTCCGGTTAGCAACCCATCACGATTATGATTTCCTTTTTCCTCTTTTATCATCACGCTAAAAGTGGCCTAGGCCTTACCGCCGTGAGCTTTGTCTGCCCCGTTAGGGATAAAGACGTGATAGTGTATCACTATAATAAAGAATTGAAAAGTTAAAAATAATGTATTTTTATGTGTATTCCTTTGGGTTCACGGGTCTTTTCACCCCGGTCCTTTGGGAGGCTTGCGTGGGGATACAGATCCAACACGTAGAGTCCCTTTGGAGAAGTTGATGTAACGTGGCGCTCCCACCAAAAACCATTCTTGAATATACCAATGGAAGATAACTTCCAAGCGTATATACCCTTGAACAGGTTTCGGCAGGAGAAGAATCTATTGCAAGAAAAGGGAAAGGTTTATGGGTTATGGAATGAATTTGGGATGGACTGATGCTGGGCTTTTGCAATAGAAATAAGACTTGCCATAATCATGATTACTGACTATTTTTGTGGCAGGTGGTGGCTTGCCGCCCACTAGATGGGTGTCGAGAGGTGTGCTGCGCTTTCTCCGAATTTACTCGCGGCATGATGCCCTTTAACACTTCCACACCTGGATCAACAGCTCTAACGACTCCTCTGCACGGCCAATTAGGGCAATGCAGTGCTGAGAGTCATGCGAGCCATCTTGGGTCTCCACCCCGACCGATGAAGATGCGTCGGGGACGAAGGCTCTGACCGACTCTCTGGAGCACTCGGGTCCGTGGTGTCGTAACTCACCACCAGCTCGCCATAAGCTGCCCTGCGTTGACTGACTGCACTGGGAATACAGTGGGCGAGTTCTTGTCTCGTTCAATCCAAGGTGCGAGTTGATTGTCTATCTTTCTAATGTGGCTCATACTAAAGCTTTATCGAGTCGATTGTTTTAGACTAATACACACATAAAACACCCTAAGAAGATAATTTCTCCACAAATATGCAATCAAATATCAAAACAATACAGAAACAAACAAAAAGTTGTAAGACATCCAAGTAAAGCGTAAACTACAAAAGGAAGCACTCAAGTTAAATAAAAATCACTTTGTAAACCGACTTGTCAACACATCAAAGAAAACAATCTCGCCCCTCCACGTGTGACCAAGTATCACGACACGACCCAAATCTGTTAACAACCCCAGTCCAATAAAAATAGCCCGCAAGTCCGGCCCGGATATCGAGAATTTTCCCACCCTCAAAAATTTAACACTTCCCATCACTACTTACCACCAATCAAACGAAAATTATCCTTATTTCTTCACAGATAAAGTCTTAGGAACTGCATGAAAATGTTGTTGGCACTGAATTTTCTCCCGGTGATTTAGCCCATATGTCGAAAACAAGTGGACGGACTTCTTAACACCGGACACCCCAAATTGGGGTAGTTGAGGGTGATCCGGGGTTTATTGGAATTTCCTATGGTTTATTTTCACACATGCCATGTGGTTAGGGGTGAATTGAGTGGAAAATATGAAATTTTTTGATTTGGGCTACTATAAGACGGAAGTGCGAGATTTATTGAGATGAATTTATAAGTAAGATATTTGCTTGGAAGTTATACATCGTGGTAATAAAATAATGTATTATTTTTACATTTTTACAGTTGTATTATACAGGGTCTAAATAAATATATTGAAACTATTTTAAGGATGAACTCAGTCTATGATACTAAACAACGTTCCCCAAGGAACATATGGCAAAATAAGAAAAATATTTTTTGGCTAACCATACAAGTTGACCAATCAGCTGATCCAAATTTTATGAAAAGCATAAAAATATTTTTCATAATTCCCTTCAGTCATTTGTTCCCTGGGGAAAGTTGTTCAGTATCATGGACTGAATTCACCTTTTAAATAATTTCAGTATATTTTTTTAGACGTTATAGGTATATAGTAAAATATTCATAATGTATTTATCTCATATTCAGACTAAAGTATATTGGGTGCTAAATCATCATCTTTTCAGCCCACATCATCCATAAACCCATTGATGGGCATGAAAGATAAGATGGCGCACACAGAAGGAGGCTTATGCCCAGCAGTGGGTCCCTGAAAGCTGACGATGATGATGATGAATGTACTTATATCACGTTTCAATTGACAATATTATTAAGTCCGTCATATTTTGTTTTCATGAAACACGTACTCATATATTCCCAAGACACAAACAGACCAGTAGGGGAACCACTGTTCCGTTGTTCTATCGATATTATGAGGTCGGTGGAAAACCACTGGATGAGACTAGCACAGGACCGTAGAGAATGGCGCAAAAATGGGAAGCCTATGCCCAAAGATGGATGGATCACCCATGAGCTCTTTAATAAGAAGTAGAAGAAGTCATGCCCATCAATGGGTTGATGGATGATGTGGGCTGAAATGATGATGATTTAGCACCCAATATACTTTAGTCTGAATATGAGATAAATTTGAGGTTTAATGATTTAAGATAATATCAAATATTACAATAAAAATATTAGAATGAAATAAGTTCAATTGATAAAAAAAAGAAAAAACGTCTATACTATCAACGCGAATAAGCTTCCCATTCAAAATACAATTTTCAAAAGCTCGCAAAAGGCTAAGCTAATAATTTATAACCATAAGCCCCTGAATTATTCATCTTGGTCACATTCACGGGCGGAAGTCGCTCAATTGGGCGGAAAGGCTTGACCGGGGGTCGAGTGACCCTCCGCCCGCCCTTGAGGGACGCGAGGGCTTTTAGACTCTTTGAAGATTTTTTGAGGCAATTCAATAGCTTTATTATTTGTGAAGGTTATATTAACTGAATTAGCTTTATACAATTATTGATTACATTACAGATACATTATCACGTATTTATCCCTAACGGGGAAGACAGAGCCCAGGGCCGTAAGATCCAAATGCCATATCTAGCGTTAAGATGAAAAAAGGGAATCAAAATAGTGATGGGTTGCTAGCCGCATCGCCTATTAACATGATTCAGATTCTCGCTATTCCCTCGATCGACTTTTACCATCTGTGCGGGAAGGAAAGCAGCTATATCATTTTTTTACATTTAGATGTCATTTTAAAAACAAAAAAATATTATTTGTTATTCGCCGGGTGGTTCCCGGCAGTACAGATTAGGACCACTCCCTTCAATTCAATTCAATTCAAAATATCTTTATTATCATAGGATATTTATAATATCTCTTAATAATAGTCACTTTGTTTTGTTTTGCACAAATGTTGACGTCAAATCGTTACTTAAAGCTAAGTTTACGCCGCTTCCTAGGCGCAAGTGCAGAAGAAGCAGCAACAAACTTCACTGCACGTTTTCTCCAAAGACGTCAACTAACAAACTAAAAACTTAAAATTAGTTATATAGATGGACAGAGATTACATTGTTTATTATGTCATAATTAAATTGAATTATAAGAATTACGAAATTTAAAATAATGTCAATTTGTAAATTTAGTATGTACCAATGTACCTAAATTATGACATGTCTAAGTATACAAACCTTTAAGAGGGACCCGCGCCAAGCTCAAGCCAGACCTTTTTGTCTTTAAGATAGTCATCGGTCCTATAATAAGCCTTCTCACAAAGTACTTTCTTTACATAAGCTTTGAATTTTCTGTCTGGCATATCAAGGACCGATTCTGACAATTTATTATAAAAAAGTATACACTTCCCCATAAAAGACTTACTGACTGTATTCAGCCTGTAATACGGGCTAACTAAGTCATTCTTATTACGTAAATTTCTATCTGTAAAATCACTTACTTTATTGAACATGGAAATATTTTTCCTTACATACATTATATTTTCAAATATGAATTGTGATGCAAAAGTAAGTATACCTATTTCCTTGAATAATTCCCTCAGTGAGTCTCTCGATCCTAAACCGTAAATAGCACGAATTGCTCTTTTTTGTAAAAGAAAAATAGTCTGAATGTCGGCTGCACTCCCCCATAGAAGTATCCCGTAACACATTAGACTGTGAAAGTAACTAAAGTACACTTGTCTAGCAGTTGCTACATCTGTCAATTGTCTTATTCTCCAAACAGCGTAAGCCGCGGAGCTAAGCCTATTAGAAAGTTTAGTTATATGAGCGCCCCATTGAAGTTTCGAATCAATTGTGATTCCTAAAAAGGTAGTACTTTCAACCAGATCGAGTTTCTGACCATTAATTAGTATGTCAACGCAGGCTTGATTCACATTAGGAAGAGAGAATCGAATGCATTGGGTCTTGTTCGCATTTAACATGAGGTTATTGGCCGAAAACCAATCAGAAATTAAAGATAAGGTGCTGTTCACCGCGCTAGCATCACTGTTATGTCGAATGTACCTTCCCGTGAATGTCGTAGAAGACGACTTAGGAAACACAAGCTGAACAAAGCTTATAGAACATCAATGAGACCTCTCCAACGCGTCTGGCCAGCGTGGCGAGTGTAGGCCAAATCCTCTGACTGCTCTGGCTAATATATGGCTCTGGGAGTACAGAGAGGGTCGTGCTCCTGCAGTGAAGACTAAAAAAGACCTGATGATGATGATTAAATGATGGAATTCTAGGATGACAAACATTTAAAAAAAAGAATTGATAACCTTCACATTTTTTGTATTCGGTAGAAAATTGACATCTGAATGATATTTTGATTATACATCATTGACATTAAAATTCGACATGACCCCTAGGTCTAAAACCTCGATAATGAATGAGCTAAACAGCATAATCGCTCACATGACCGGCGCATGTGGTTTGCGGTCACAGGCCATTCTCAAAGGGCGCCGTGTGACCGATAACGAATGTGGCCTTCTGTGCCAATGCACTAATATGGGATGCACTTTCTGCCTTGCAGTCATGAATTTACAAATTTTTGAAGCTTTTCAAACGTTTTCAAACTAGTGTTTTGCAGTATGACTCTAGGCTTAGGACCGCTTTAACCACACTCCCCAGCAGAGATGACGTCAAAAGGTAAGTTTTAATTTTTCGTGATTTTAATTTTATTTCCTACCAAGTATGACATCGGCATTTTTTACCATAGACTAGTGGCACAGAAGTCAGTAAGAGAGCGGGCGAACACACGCATTGACGTGTGCACGGCGGCACACGGCGGCTGAGATAAGGGGGCGGCACAAGAACGGGGGAAAGGTGCGGGGACGGGGAACGGGGACGCATAGATTAGATCCTGTTCTGTATGTAATACTCTCGTCTTCTGCGCTAGTGGTGTCTACCAGAGATATGGGATTTTATTGTTCCGAGGTGTGTACAATCTTACCTCTATGCTCTTATAAACCTAAACTATCTGTATGGTTACTATGGCATAATAAAAACCACAGACAGTTACAAAATACGTATTTGACATCAACGGAAGGTACGAAGTAAAGAGCTTGAATCTAGGTATACGGAGGTACATTCCAAGTTCTTTGGTACGATTCATCATCATCATCATCACCACAGAATACAGTAAGAGTAAACAGAAGGGACTCTTCTAAGGTACGCGCAATATACGTCCCCGTTCCCCGCACCCGCACCTCTCCCCCGGTTCTTGACGGCCAACGTGAGAAATCGAGGCGAAAACGGGGGATAGGTGCGGGGACGGGGAACGGGGACGCCTGGGTGACGCATATTGCGCGTACCTTAGGAGTTTCCGGCCCGTGTCATCACGCCTTTTGTCTGCGCCATATTGTTCAGTCGCTGGCAATCTCAATCCAGTTTTCCTGCCACTTGTCTGACGTCAACCCCCCTAGCCGCCGGGCGTCTTCTAAGTTTCTCAATTCTCGGCTACGATTATCTATATGATTCACCCGAGAAAAGTAATAAAAATATAAACAAAGAAAAACAATGATCCAAAATTTTATTACAACAACAAAACAAAAAACGTTAGCAAAATAAAATTTATCACAATACACTGCACACTGTTGTCACTTTACCACTACTAAACAACCCTGATAAGGCAGAATTGAAAAAAAAATGTTTTAGTTTAAAAAATCTTATACTTTGGCTCTTGAATGTTAATTCTTGACGTTATACATCTTCGGGCGTGCGCGGCGTCGAGGGATATAAGAAGACGTATCAGCCATCGCATTAACAACCCATACACATGTTAGATGTGACAAAGATGTCGCCATCTCTCTTACACATTGGTTTTATGACTGAGATGGGTTGGTACGTGTTTTAACCATACATGAAGAAAGCTAAACTGAATAAGTTGCGTAATTTACGCGTCTCTCTTGTATGGTTCGATGACTAAAACGGGTTGATTTGTCGCGTACCGTACGCGCAACGCAGCGTAGGGCTCCTACAGACGATGGGACAGTATCCCAGCAATTGTCAGGGCCAGTCAAGTGTCGTGAATTTTTTTCAGTTGGCGACCAGTGTCGCGAATTTTCGCGCGACCGTCGCTGGCCTAGGTCACACTGTCGGTCGTCTGTCTGAACCCTTAGTAGCAGGGCGTGCTATACAATAGCAACCCGAACCACTGTTTGGAGGACTAGTAGGATGGTGACGAAGAAAAGCACCGTCGGTTGTATGCTCTTGTCAGCTTTGCTAGTATGACTGACCAACGTCTTCGGCGCGGGCGTCGGCATCGCCAGCGCCTGGTTGTTGCATCGGTTTAACTGAAATCAGAACAGCACATTCCTTAGATACTAGAAGCGAACTATAATACTTAGCCGTGTGGTTCCCGGCAGAGTAGAATTAGGATCACTCGCAAAACTTCCCGTGGATGTCGTAAAAGGTGACTTTGGAAATACAAGCTAAACTAAAATGACGACCTCTGTGGCGTAGTGGTCATGATGCCAGGCTGTCACACCGAAGGAGTCAGGTCAAAATGGGAAATGATCTTTTTCAGATTGGCCTGGGTCTTGGATGTTTATTTATATATGTAGAGGTTTTGTTTTAAATTTAGTATCGTTGAGTTAGAACCCATAACACAACTCTCGAACTTACTTTGGGGCTAGCTTAATCTGTGTGATTTGTCCATATATTTTGATTTATTTATTTAAACAGAGCTTACAAACATCAATTAAACTTATCCAACACGTCTGGCCAGCGTAGAGTATAGCCCAAATCCTCTGTCTGCTCTGGCCAAGTATGACTCTAGTAGTTTCCACATTTAGAAAATTTTTACCACAAGTGGGATACGACCCCACGCTGTGATATGACTGTGGTTTTACAACCGACCGCCTGCCTGATGTCAACCCTCCTTAAGATTAAGAATACTCGCTTGTCTGTGAAAATACTCCAATTCTGCTTTTTTTGAAGATAGGCTTTAGAAAATTCTTTATTATAACTAACACACCGATTTTCAGATGACTAGATAGGCGTTGGATGAAGGCCACTTCCAATCAGTCATTTTTGAAATTTTTTTGCAGCATTTCTTCGATCTTTTCAATGGAGTATTTTCCATGTATTTACTGCTATTATTTGACCTTCGCGTACAATGTGCCGTTCCCGGGAACGTTCCCTAATTCCCCGGGAACGTTCCAAAATTTCCCGGGAATTAGGAGACTTCCCGGGGAATTTGGAAACGTTCCCGTATTTCTAGGGAATGTTACGGAATATTGGATATAAGCATTTGTATTATAACCATATCAAGTAATGCATTTACGTTAGTAAAATATATTTACAGTGATAAAAATATGTCTGATAAATAAAATTACACCTTTCCCTGACATTTCCATTTATTGGGAACGTTCCCGGGAATCTGGGGAATGGGCCTCACTATCATAACTTCTGCCTAAGTACTTCTTGGACTATCTAAATCTTAAATTTAGACTAAAAAAAAACTTAAATCATTTGATCTCACTTCACAGCACGTCATGTCGGGGGTCCCCACGCAGTTGGACCGGCAGCCGCGGACCACCGTCTCGTAAGAGTTTTGCTTCGACATCATTATGGATGTGAAGCACTTGTCCTCAGCGTTGTGACAGGTCAAAGTGTGTACTCTGGAATAAAAATCTTCGGTATAGTTGCAGTGATGGCAGGTAGAAAATATACTTTCTGGATGGTAATTACATTAGGGCCCCAGATGGATGAGGACACGGCAGACCACGGACCATGGATCAAGATAGACACAGCCTCTGTATGAATTTGCGTGTCGATCTGACGTCAAATTTTAAGATCGTCACTTTTAGTCCGTGTATGTCAATTCATTAGATCGAACATTGAGCTCTCTACTGTAAAATACCTAAATCTGCCGTTTTGAACAGTAGAAACTCATCGAAAAACGTTAGAGGAAGTAATAAAAAAGATTCCTCCTTCCAGTATTGAAAATTGGCACGCCAGGTTTTCATACAAATTGAAGGACTTTCTTTATCTAGTAGTATACAAAGTGGAAGGGACATACCCGTAATAAAAATCAATATAGTATAATGAAATTAAAATAACAGTCAAAGAACAAAAAATATTTTTGGCATTTCCATACAAATCGTCCGGCCGGTCGTTCACTTGTCTACGGAAATGGCAAAAAAATTTTTTGTACATTGGCTGTTATTTTAATTTCATCATACTATAGTGATCTAGTATAGCCCGTGGTTCGATTTATTACGGGTATGTCCCTTCCACGTTGTATACAGATCTGTGCGGCAGATCTGTGTGTTATGTTTTCTTTGTGTAAGTTGTATGTATTTAAGTATTAGGTGTATGTATGTTTATTATAATTATTGCATGTTTATTATATTGACCACTCTGCACTACCTAATACCACATAATTTTTTTCTATTTAAACAACGTTGCCTGGAAGAAATTGCTTAGCGATAAGGCCACCTTTTGCGCATTTCCTAATTTTTAAGATAATTATGTCCTGTATTTTTCTTTTGTGCAATAAAGGGTATTGTATTGTAAATGGATAGATACCTGAATTTGGTAGGATCCAGACACGACCTCATAGGAGTTTCCGCTTTGTAAGCACAAACGTAGCACTCCAAAGGTCGCTTCTTTTCTACTCGCGTCACTGCAGTTGTAGTCACCAGCATCGGCTTAACCGTGGTGGGGAACACTGCCGGCGCCCTTCTCGCCGACGGGGAAGACTCGCTCTTATCTGCTGGTTCTTCCTCGTCATCATCTTCGTCATCGTCGTCTTCTTCCTCAGATTCTTCAGCACGTCTGGAAAGTTCCCTTTAATTTTATCATAAATTATCACTTTTACCATCTGCGAATTTTGCTGTCAACCTTTTTGGATTTAGTTCTCTTGTATTTTATTGGTGTTTAAAAGTATTTTTACGGTATATGCGATCATGTGCATTGAGTGTTTAAAAATATCTATATAGTAAGATTTAGTACGGTTAACACTAACTTAAGGTGGCAGAATAAAAAGGTTCGTCAAACACATTTTATTTTTATTAATTCGAGGTATGTATGGTTATAGTCTCGGCTTGAAAAGAGTATATTAACTTTTTAAGAAAAGTACACATTCGAAAGAAAGCAGCATAAGTTTTTTTGAATAAATTACATTGTTTGTTCAAGCTTATTGTAAGACTGAAGTAGGTTCAAATTCAAATAAGCCGGATGGAGATTGCGGCGTTTGATTTGATTACAGACACCGGGGCATAAAACTAAAAAAAAAGTCTCTGAAGCAACCATTACGCCAAAAAGAACCTCAATTGAAATGCGACTTGTCAATAACCTTGACGCCGGCTAAAATGTGACTGACGAAGCTTTTAATTCCGACATTGCGAATATCATCAACTTACTTCGTTGGTTCAGCATCAGGGTTTGGGGGAGCTTGATTTCCATTTAGGTTCCTGGTCAAATAATCAACTTTTCAAAATAGTATCAGTAGAAAAATAATCTTCTTTAAAGCCTATATTAGTCCATTGTTAAATAAAGGCCTCTCCTAATAATGTGAGGGCTTGTGATCGCAGTAGATGGATAGTATTTGCATAGAGAACACAAATTTAAATTGTGATAAAAAAAAATCTCAATGAATGGGATTCGAACCCACTACCACTCATATCTATACAATGATTGCTCAACTTATTGAGTCATCTCTTAACTTCGAGTCAATGTCAAAAAATATTCTTATCTCGCAATACGTCTGTTATATACTACTTATCAAACATGGAGTTACTTGGTACTTAATTTTGGTACTTGGAAACTAATTCTGGCCAGTATTTTGGAGTGTCCAAAGGCTATATTTCATAGATATAAAGTTAACATTAAGTTTATCTTATAAGTTTTTATAAATATAAGAGGAAACATACGACTACAATATAATTTGCAGGTTAAGCCTGAGAAATTGACTAGGCCTATTCTAAAACAATTCCCCCTGTCTGTACTTGATTTACTCTAAAACTACTGGGCCGATTTTAAAGCAGTTTTTACTAATATGAAGAGGATTTTCCCGGGAAGGTTTACTGTATACATACCCAACCCATGCGCAGCCGGGACGGCTGCTAATAAAACCACTCAACATAAGAATGACACAAAGGTAAACGGTACTTACTCTTCTTCCTCATCATCCTCAATTTTGCCACCAGTCTTCACCGGCAGAAGCAGCAGCAGTGCCAGCACTAGCGTGTACCGCCACCGCACCATCTCAACACCTTAACACACCGCAACTCAAAATCCCCATTCACACATTAAATTTCTCATTTTATTTACGAAAAGATTGAAAATTGGGTGACAATGTTTACTACCTGACAGCTGTAACGGATTTCATGTTTGGAATTTCTTCTTCTTTTTCTGATTGAAGTTCTGCTTCGAAAACTCTTTGGTTGAAACGAAAAGAGTTGTTATACTCACAGTTTTGACATATATACAAAATAATGTTTATTTTTTGGTGGTCATTAACTTTTTTTGGATTAATCAATCATAATTTGGAGATGGCTGCTTTAAATAAGATCGCAAATCGTAATATTTTTCATTTAATTTTGGTTATCATTTTTGGCAATATAAAATGTTTTTTTGCCGTTATATTTTACTAGATCTGGAGTTTAGTTAAACATACACCTTAAACTTTTTGTACTTCTAATAATCCTTGCTGTAGATACCTACAGCAAGATCTATTTATAAGTACTAAAGTATATAGATATTGTATAAATTGTATTTGAAAACTCAAATGCCGAGATAATTTCAATAGTTTAATTTCATGTTATGTGCAGTTACTGCCATCTCGTAGCGAGTTTCTGAACTTGCTACTCGAAACTAGAGGGCGCTCTAAAAATATTATAATTATTTGTGAGATAAAGTATGGAAGAAATGAAAATTTGTTGTTCTTTTCCATAAAACGAATTCTTACAAAGATTATTATTTTTATTATAACAGTTTATTCATCTAATTACTACGAACTGAGTCTAATTAGGTACGTACATTCTTACTAGAAAATATTCTTGTCTTTAGACCTACCAGTGAACACTGGTATGTCTAAAGACAAGAATATTCTAATCATTTCTCATAAATTCTAGGTACGTACCTGCTGGTTAACCAAGAAATTAAAAATAAATGGTATGATTTATTTAGTTTAGTTTTGTGTTTTTATTAGATAAATTGTTTAATTTTATGAACAAGATTACATTTGACATCAAGTAATGTAATGATTTAAGCCTAGAAATTTTAAAATACCCAACTATAGGTTATAATACGACGGCTTTTGTTGAACTATTCCTTTTAAAAGTAGATATCGTTAGTTTGAACGTTATCATCATTATTTCCATGCTCCATGGGAGAAAAGAAAAACTTAAGTGTATCAGCTGCTTTTTTTCCACGAAGATCGCAAAAGTCGATCGAGGGAGAAATGCGAATCATATTAATAAGCGGAACGACTAGCAACGCATCACTATTTTGATTCCTTTTTCCACCTTCTCGCCCACCATTACGCTAACAGTGCCCTTTTGGTCTTGCTGCCCCGGGCTCTGTCTGCTTAAAGCCGACCCAAAATACTCTGTCTGCCCTATTAGGGATAAAGACGTGATAGTGTCATCATTGTCATTACATTACTTAGTAGCCATTTACAAATCTTCACTAATACATGGTGACTTTTTAAACACCAGCCAAATTTTTGGAGCAAGTTCAGTCCATGATACTGAACTGCTTTCTATAAAAAAAATTATTAAAATCGATAAAAATTTTTCGTCCTCCCATACAAAATCTGTTTGGCTGACAGCTGATTTGTATGGGAAGGCGAATTTTTATTTTAGTTTTTCGTTATTTTATTTATTTAATTTTTATTGAGTCAAAACCTACATTAGGTAGACTTAATGCTAAAGCATTCTCTCCCTGTCAACCTTTAGGAGAAGAGAAACAGATAGAATAGTTGGTGTCTAAAATAGATAGAAACAATCCAGAAATAATAAGTACTTTTAAATGATCATACATAAATATCGTATAAAATAAATACTATATTTATACATACAACATATTATATACATACATATACATATTTGAAGATCAGAAAAAAACGATGAATTCTCCTAATTGTTGAAAGATTCAAAAAGTAAATCATGCACTTTTTTCTTGTATAAATGTCTACTAGATATTTGTCTGATGTCCTCGGGCAATGCATTCCAAAGCCGTTAATTGTTTTTATGGAAAGTAGTTCAGTATAATGGACTGAACTTGCTCCAACAATTTGGCTGGTGGTTTAAAAGTCAGCCTGTATACATATGAGGTACATTTAAAAGTACTTTTCACATACGATGGCTAAGTAAGTTTTTATCTAAAAGTCATCTTTTAGATATAAACTTACATTTGTTTCATTATGATCATACATTTTTTGTTGGCTGAAATAATGTTTGGTCAACTTATGTTTAATGGCATACAAACAATTGCAAAACAAGTGAGTATCAGTAGAAAGCGTATTAATTACAAACTTTTATGAAATCCCGGACACATACAAGTGTCCGTAATCAAATCTTGCAAGCTAAATTAGACCACTTCCCATTACTCGATGGAGCTGAAACTTCAAATACTTATGTAAGTTGGATGACAATGCAATATTATGGTACAAACGACCCGATCTCACTATAAACCCGGAAGGTAGCCATGGCATCTCTGTGATAAAACAACATAATCCCACCTTATTTGGGCTCAGTTGATTTGTCTTAAACTTTTTAGCTCACTGGTGTTGATAAACTCTTGTTTTTAAAAATATTTTTTTTATAATTTTATTATTTATTTAATTATAATTACTTGTTTTACGAGAAGCTAAAAGATACATAGGAAAGCATTTTGCCTGGAATGGGAAGTTGCAGGATATTTTGAAGAAGCTGAGTCTATCTAGTACGAGCTTTTGGAGTATCAATAACTATTTTTGCTAAAAGCACAGAGCAAGAAAGGCGATGTTATGGGTTCCAGAAAGACACCGGCGAAGAGGAAAAGGTAGGGGGATGATATTGAATGTTATATGTGTGGATGACAGCCAGCTGCCTTGGACCGTGGATCGTGGAAGCAAACAGGGAAGTCTTTTGCTGAACAATGGGATACAAATAGCCTAAAAAAAGAAAAAACGCTTGTGAGTTTTAACAAATTTCCATATTGCTAAATGTTAGGTTGGGTAAAAATTTATTTTATGAACCATCTCAAAACTTATCTCAGGATCACCAATAATAGTTTCAACGGCAGTTCATAAAATAATTTAAAGGGCTATCTAGTCCCTAATATTTAGAAATATAGAAATTTTCGCCATATTTACGATTTAATACGCCACTTCTGCTTGGTATTGTTACTAGTGTTGGAGGGAACTACGAGTAGAGTCTTTTAGTCCAAATTTCAGAACTCAGACTCTAAATGACAATACTCGACTTATAAAGACACATAACAGGTAGTTGAAAGTAAAAACTAGTACTTGATTATATCTATACTAATATTATAAAGCGGAAGAGTTTGTTTGTTTATTTGTTTGTTTGTTTGTTTAAACGCGCTAATCTCAGGAACATGGTCCGATTTGAAAAATTCTTTTTTTGTTGGGTAGTCCATTTATAGAGGAAGGCTTTAGGCTATATAACATAACGTTCCGACAACCACCCGAACGAAGTCGCGGGCACAGCTAGTAAAAAATATTTTTAAAAGCAAGCCTTTATCTAAAACAATTAACTAAAACGTTGAAAGTGCCTCCTCAAGACGAAACAATTGAGCCCAAGCTCGGCGCGGTTATGTTGTTCTGTCACTGAAATGCCATGGCCACCTTCCGGCTTCATCATGAGATCAGGTCATTGGAACCATAATATTGTCAATCAAGTTTCAACTCGATCGAATAATGGGAAGTGGGTCTAATTTAGCTTGCAAGTTTTCATTACGGACACAGACAACGGGACAGGTAAAACTAAATAAAAGCTTGTAAAATAAGTCACAATAGATTCGCTGGTTGCCAAAAAATCTAGTGTAATACAATCGCCGGCCATTTTTAAGACTTGTGGAGGTAATGTTCTACCATAATCCTCCATCAGCGACCTCTGAAGGGCTATGAATAAATGAACAGTTACGTTCTTTCACGCACACACGTCTTAGTCCGTGGTGAGGAGCTTAGGAACTAGTGGATATTTCATCATATTTTGTCCTTCTCTTTTTTTAGGGTTCCGTACCGTACCCGAAGGGGTTATTACTGAGACTCCGCTGTGTCCTGTCCGTCTGTCTGTCATAGGGCTCTAGATTTCTCTTGAACCGCAATGGCTAGACACTTGACATTTTTACCGAGTATGTATTTCTGTGGCCGTTATAACAACAAATACTAAAAATAAGATAAAGTTAAAAATTTAAGGGGGTCATCATACAAAAAAGCTTTTTTTTCAGCGTTTAAAAATATTGTACGGAGGTACGAACCCTTCATGAACGAGTGCGCTTTGACGCTCTTACACATTTGCGTGCCAGCTAGGGAGCGGTTTCCTGCGTTTTCTTCTCATAATAATATGATGCCGAAATATAAATGTAACTCAAATAGGTACAACATCTGTCAACGATATAATAAATCTTGGATGCTATGTCTAGGTCTATCTTTTCCCCTAGACATAGCATCCTAGACATAGCTTCTCTTTTTTTTTATTTCTTTCTCAATTCATTGACATTGAAAAGGGTAAGAAAAAGCAGTATCCCGAGTCCCAAGGCATCATCATCATCATCACTTCAGATGAATCCCAAGGCGTAAGAATCTCCATTTGCTTCTTCGCTCATCGGCCCACACACGAACGGTAAGCCACAAAGCCTAGCTACCGAATACCCGGCCTCATTAAAAAATGAAACTCTCTATGAAGCCATAAGCCTACAAAACACGTCAAAGTGAAAAGCGCCACCTAGCGGTGAGTAGCGGAACTACGGCACTCGCGGAACCAGCCTCTGTACTTTTTTAATTAGCTTCATACATTGAGTGAATGCGTGTAATGCAGTTTTTTTTTCGTTTATCAGACTCGCGGTTAGTTTCACTTTGTGGAGTATGTTAATTCACGAGTAGCCGGTGTGCTTTGGACTATTTAAAAAGGGGTTGGTGGAATAAGCCTCATTACTTTGAACTTGAGGTAATTAGGGAGGGGATTTATTACCTATATGATTCTAATAGGAATAAAAGTAGCCTTTATTAATGTTTTAAAACTATAGTTACGGAAGTATATTGCACCTTAGCTTTCACAGATAGATAAATATGTAAGTATACACACGGGTACTGCGTTGCCAGCCGGGCAACTGAAGAATCCTATAGACAGAATAAGACTTCCCCATAAAAACGTAATCTAGCTTAGCTTTTATTTTGAAACGACATATCAATATGTATAGTTATATATATATATATATATATTTTTTATTGCATATATCTAGGCATATATCTGGTTTTCACAGTCAAAATATGAACTTGAAAGAGAATATAGTGTATCATATTATATTTCACCATCAGTGTAAAAATCTTCTATTAACTTATACCTATTTTCTATCATTTTGATATTTTGAATGTCGTAATGTATAATAACAACTACAACTATATAATAACTAATAACAACTATATCCATATATGTGCAATTTCTTTGAAATTACAAAATATTGCCAAAATCTGACATGTCATTTCAAAATAAAAGTTGTGTGGAAAAGTCTAGCGTAAAGGGACTCTTAACACAAAGTTTGGCAATTGCATGCTATTGGTTTTATATCCCAGAATGAATAAATAAAAAGATACTAACTGCTTTATACTATATTTTACAACCAATAAATATATACCTTGATGAACACCCTGCGACATGCGACGCTCGAATGCCCCTTAAGCTTAAGGGAAGAATTTATAAAGCCATCATAAGACCTGTCGTATTGTACGGCTCCGAGACTTGGCCCACCAAAGCGGCGGATAAAAGAAGATTGCATGTTGCGGAGATGAGAATGTTGAGATGGATGTGTGGTGTAACGCGGAAAGACAAAATTAGGAATGAGTATAAAAGAGGAAGTGTGAAAGTGGCTCCTATAACAGAAAAATTACGGAGCAATAGGCTAGGCTGGTATGGACATGTTCAGGAGAAGGGAGGAAAGCCATATAACCAGGCAGGTAACTATAACTAGCCAAGCCACTACATTACTCAACGCCTTGATTGCTCGGATGCCTATAGACATCTTTTACGACAATTAAAAAAAAAATACTTTAGCCTGTACCTGACTCACGTGCACGCGTTGGGAAACTGTAAGTGCACGGAGTATTTTTAAAAGAATAAAGGTAAAGGGACATAGAAACAGAGGAAGACCAAAGAACCGTTGGATGGAATGTGTAAAGGAGAATATGAGTAGGAAGGGAATGACGGACAAATTGACTGGAGATAGAGTAAGATGGAAAAAACTGTCATGCTATGCCAACCCCACATAAAGAGTGAGATAAGGATAAGGCAGAAGAAAAAGAAGAACACCCATGACAAAATTATTCAACTTTCCTTAGCTGGAAATCGAATTCACAGTTAGGGTTGCCAGGTCGCCAAACCTAATAGCCGGACAGAGCAGCCAGTTTGGCCGGACATTTGGGTAAAAAGGCCGGACACTACATTATTGAAGATTTTGTGTCTCAGTATTAATAGGTACGACAAAGAAATATATGTAAAAACAAGATATTTTGATTATTACCATAAATCTTGTTAAATTATAATGAAATATAACAAAATCGAATACCAAATCAGTCTAAGAGTCGACTCGCCTGCGCTCGGCCACGCTTAGCGCTAGCTCCTTTGCGAAATGTAAAAAGCCTAACAAAAGCCGGACAAGCCGGATACCGTTTATTTTGGCCGGACACGCAATCAAAAAGCCTATCTATGTTCTGCTTTATCCGGACGCCTGGCAACACTATTCACAGTTATAGCAGATTATAGAGAAATACACGCGAACGGAGTTCCTTAAAAACTTCTAAGGAAAAACGATAGAAAAATTAAACTTTAAACGATCCTTCTTATAAATACTGTAAAACCCAAAGCCTAATAAATCTCCAAGTTGCAGGCGATCTTTAAAAGCTCGCTCAAACTTCTTTTATCTCAAAAAGTGCAGACGAAGTTCACTTTCTCCTTTGAACTAATTTTTCGCTTCGTGTCAAGTTCATGGCTGCGGGGGTGTGCGGGGGTGAGACGCGAGAGGGGTGCTATGATAAAATAAAATATTCATTATGATTGCGAGACTCGGGGCGCGGTTGTCGGGGTGTGTGGATTGGCACTGGTTTTAAAATTTTATAGTTTGATCGTGGCGTCAAGGCAGCCTATATGGGAAAGGTACCTATCAGGACTGTCAGGACTTTGGCCTGGGTCTGGGTCTGGGTCGCCCCAGATTTCACTGGGGCGATACGGTGCAGGCTGATCTGCGGGAGGTGGAAGCTGTCAGCTGTCAGCTGTCAAGATATCGCTCAGAATAGAAAATTGTGGCGTTCTCTCGTTTTGGAGACCAAGATCCACTTCGGGTCGCTGAGCCAGCGGAATAAGTAAGTATCATAAACTGTACCATTGGCTTTATGTATATGACGGAACTTATCGTTACCTTAGCGAATCGTTTGTCCAGAGTAATAAGAATGAAATTGGCCTGCAATGGGTGTCTAGGTATCTAAACGAAAAGGTGCTGAGTTCTGACGTGAGCTAAATTAAACCATATCTGTAACCACATTGAGTAGATATTTCTTTGAATTTCTTTGCTGAGTAAAACTTCTGTACGTAAGTACTAATTCTTATTCTGTGACCATAGTCATTTTAAGACTTTTTTAATAAAACTTTAGAGAAAAGAAAGAACGGAGTCTCCTGCCCTGGCACGAGCATAATTTTGCTTAAAAGGAGGCTCCAGCAATTTTTATTAAACTGTAAACTAGTTTCCCAATAAACAATTAATGTTTAAAAAAAAAGTCCGTTCACATTCAACACACACTTGATACTTTACACGCTGAGCCACAGCGATGCAATATAACAGACTATAAATAGCAATGTGGTATAATTTTGACACCAAAAATGAACTTTACCGTCTCTTTAGTGAAAGAATAAAATCATTGCTCAATCGTTCGTTAACATCCAGAAGAATATTTTTAGTAACCCAACTTGCCCACGAGATTTTTCTGAAAGAATGCGCTCTCGGATTTCCCGACGTATTTAGTATCGTAAGTAAATGTTGGAGGTGATGGTAAAGATGCAAAAATCACTACAAACAGCCTTTACAACCCTAACGAGGTGTAGGATAAGGTAAGTTGTTATTTTTAAGCTATTGCATAGCTTTTATCGCGGGCTTGAGCGCGGCGACCGAATCAAGAAATTCCGTAACGAAAATAAAACCTAACACCCCCCACTCCGCCTACACGGCAACCGGCGACTGGCACAGCGGCGCGGCGTTGAAAGCCGTGCATCGTCTATCGTCGTTTCAGTTCGGCAGACTTCGGCACGGTGTTTGTGTGCGTGCGACTAGACTTGCGACTTTAAGACTTGCGAACTAGATAATTGCAGAAGTTGATAAAAAATGCTATGCAATAGCTTTACCGCGGCAGTCCCCGAGTGCCACACTTTTTTTTTCTCATTTATAAGTACTTTAGTCAAATTTGTCGGGGTGTTTTGAAGTTACGGTAGCACAATTGGAAGTGCACTCACAGTAAAGATGTGATGTGCGTGAGTTCAAATCTGACTCGGGGAGATTTTTCATTATATATTTTTAAATAGATATTGTTCCGAGCATTGCAGTGCTGTTTAAATCAATAATTACTTTAAATTACTTATAAATATTTTAAACCAAGAGCCAATACAAATGTTATGTTTCATTCGATGCCAATCCAAACCATCCGCATAACTCTCAAGAAGAAAACTGACGTAAAAATGTTCCCGAACCTACCCCAACGCGCTTTTCACTTCTTTCGTTTCCCTAATTAGTCCATTAATCGGGCTCTCGATTTATTCATTATCGTTTCTATTCGATTATTTCTCGAGCACTTGTTGATTCTGGTCTTTATCGCTGAATACTTTTTCTAAGTAGGAGGAAAATAGGTAGGCTTTCAGCGTACCTAAAAGAGATTTTTCCTAAATGTATTTAGTTATGTTTTATGGGTTCCGTACAAAAAATGAAAAAACGGAACCCTTATAGGATCACTCGTCCGTCTGTCATATCACAGCCAATTTGCTCCGAATCTACTCGACCGAATCAGGTGAAATTTGGTAGGATGGTGTAATTCTATGACCAAAACACATATGTGAAAAGTAAAAAAAAATTTTTTTTAAATAAGGGTCATTTTCGGGGGATAAATTAGGAAATTGAAAAAAAAAGTTTTGCAATCCTTTCTGTGTCATATATCAAATTAAAGGGCTCATTATGAGGATTTCAAATATATTTTTTTTTATAATTATAAAATAAATAGTTTTGGTTTTATTCATGATAGAAGACGAAAATTGACCATTCCCCCACCCTGATCTCCGAAACTACTGAGCCTCAAATTTTGCAAAAAGATACGAAATATAGTTCATTCCCTGTAGATTACAGGAAAACCTATAAGAATTCAATCAATTGCACGGAACCTCTTCACGCGAGTTTATCTCGCACTTGGCCGGTTTTATTTTCTTTCTTGTCACATTTAAGCATAAGATGTGATATAAGTAGAGGATAATCGCTATACATTCATACACTAAATTTATCCTTAATAGGCCAGACAGAGCAATTTGGGTAGCAAAACCGAAAAACCATAACCTTGAAAAAAAATTATAGTCAAATTTCTATCGCTCCGTTTGCTCTAATTTGTTAACTCGCGTCCGTTTACAACCCCAGATCTCCGTAACCAAGGAGTTGGCAAGGGCCAACCTAATGGATAAATAGCCGTGTGGTTCCCTTCGGAGTAGAATAGAACCACTACAAGTCTTCCCGTGGATGTCGTAGAAGGCGACTTAGGAAACACAAGCTAAACAAAAGCTTTGTTTAGCTTGTGTTTCCTAAGTCATCACTTAAACACACATAAACATCAATGAGACCTCTCCAACCCGTCTGGTCAGCGTGAAGAGTGAAGGCCAAATCCTCTGACTGCTCTGGCTAATATATGGCTCTGTTAGTTACAGATAGGGTCGAGCGTGCTCCTGCAGTGGAGACTAAAAAAGACCTGATGATGATGATTAATATAGTAATGAAGATATATTAAATTGAATTGAAAGAAGCAGTTGATTTTTTTTTTCCAGACTATCGTGGAAGTCTCAGATCAAGGATAGGTACTATAAAAAAATACAGTAAAAAAAACTTCTTTGTGGTAATTTTTGTAGGTAATCATGTTTATGGTACGATACAATAAAGTTAAAATAACAAGCAAACAGATGTAGAGTATCATTTGCATATATATGTGCTGAAAGCACCCTTACCTGTTTACAGTAAACTCATTTCTGAATAGGGCAAATAGGTATTCAAACAGTTAATTTATATAGTACCCTTACATTTACATAATGCACCCTCCACATCCCGTAAGATTTATACCACCAGATCCAACTTGCACAAAATAACCTCCCTAACTAAACATTTCTCAATTTAGAACCTCCCAACTACAAAGTTACTGCGCAAAATAACTAGGGTTACAGATGTCACACGTATAGTACTATAAGGTTTCCCATACACCTAGAATACTGCTACCCTCACAAGAGAAAAAGAGATAGCGGTCAAAGTGACACTGTGACAAGTCCTGGTACAAGACGTCACGTCTTGTATCGTACCGGGCCTTGGTGGCCCGGCACGAACTTCGTCTCACGCAAATGGATTTTTCAAATAGTAAACTATGTTAATTTATAATTGCTGCATTACCGATTGTTGTTCGATGTTTTCTTATCGCTTATTTCGTAGAATATGAATGGCTTCAAATCAGCCTAGTACAGGACCACTCTATCTTATTCTGCAGATGTCGAAAAGGCGACTAAAGCATCTCGTACTACAATTACATGCCCAAAGAGGGAGGCAGGTGGTTGTAACTCGTAACACTCAGCTCAATAAATTCTAATGGTTTGGGCATTTTCTATTCCATTTTGCACTGTCATCAGCTTCCTTAGGTGATCATTGATATGGATAGGATCTTCAAAGAAGAAAAAGAAAAAATCAAAATGTGGTCTTATCGCCATGCAATGGAGATACTGGACTGAAGATTAAATATATTAGCAATTAAATATATATCTGAATGCTTATCAATATATCTTTTGTACCCATTTTAAGTTTTCTAACAACCCAAGGGTTGGCTGCCAGATAATGCTTTTAGCATTAAGTCCGCCTATTGTGCTATATAAATTGTATTTTGTACAATAAAGTTTAAATAAATATATAAATAAGATTGTGTGCCGAAAACAATACTAAGTATTCTTCTATTAGCCTCTATATTTTGTAGTTACTAGCTCAGCAAATGAGACACACACATGAAACGCAACCAATCCAGCAAGACCCCTCAATTTATACGTAACTCGCAGAAAAGCTAAGTAAATACATAGAGGCGGGAGCCGAGGGAGGTCAAGATGTACTGGCGCTGTCAGGTACATAGTACGGGCCTGTCAGTGTTAACATCCAACTTATTAGACGTTTCGGAAATTCGGTTTCGTCCCGCAAGCACCACGGGCTATGCTGACAGAGTAGGGAAGGGCTGAGGCGAATTCAATGTCGATAACTTATTTTGTTGATACATAAATTAAAATATTTTATATGGTGGAGTGGTCAACTAACTACGTTTAATGATGTGCCGTTCCCGTTCCCCAGATTTCCGGGAAAGTTCCTGGGAATGAAAAAATAGAAATGTCAGGGTAAGTTGTAATTTTATTTATCAGACATATTTTTTATCACTGTAAATATATTTAAATGTAAATGCATCACTTTATATGATTATAATACAAATACCTACATATCCAATATTCCGTAACATTCCCTAGAAATACGGGAACGTTCCCTGGGAACGTTCCCAAATTCCCAAATTCCCGGGAATTTGGGAACTTTCCCGAGAACGGCACATCACTAACTACGTTGATGCCTCCGTGGTCCAGTGTCAAAGTGTCTTGTGATCCGGGGGTCGTGGGTTTAAACCCCACTGGGAAGCATACTTTGTTATTACATTATACAATGTTTTTTTTTACTTTCAGTTCTGTTTAATGTTGCTAAAAAGTTTAAATGTATAAATAAGTTAAGTTTGCCACTACAGAAATTTTACTACGTTGACCATTATCATCATCCGAGCGTATTCCCGGTTACATCTTTAGCGGTTACGATTCAGAGCCCGAAATCCGCTACCTAACCTAGGTGATTTGACGAGGTTACTTACTAGTTTTAACACAGAATTACTGCCGTCTGACCTCCGCAACCCTAAGGGTAGACCAGAACTAATCCTAGGATATGTATAATGCAAACGCTAGCAGAAACTACGCAGAAAAATAGTGATGTTCACAGATTTAACACTCGGAACAAAAATAAGCTTCGTATGCCTAAATTTCGACTTACTAGAGCCAGGCATTCAGTGCTAGGTCTAGGGATAAAATTATTTCACAAACTCCCTGAAACGGTTACAAACCTACCTATGCAACAATTCAAAAAATAAGTTAAAAAAGTTTTAATGGAAAATGCGTATTATATAGTAAATGATTATTTAAAAGACAAAAACGCGTGGAAAGTTTATATTGATAAAATCGTCACTTCACTCCACACATGAAACTCAACTGTTTTTCTTAATGTAAATATGTAAGGACTGCGATCAATGGGTGACAGCCAAATAACCCTGTATTCCCTCTTAGTAAGCTCTGTGAGCCCGAGCCTGGCATGCTCACTAAAATGTCCAGAATGGTGGTGGCGTCGTGGGTCGGGTCGCTGGATTCCCTCTAATATGGTTAAGTTCAGCGATGATTGATCCACGCGTCAACTCGTGAACGGGTGCCGCCAGTAGGGACTGGTCAGCTTGGCTCCGTTTTTTAAGACTTCTCAGTGTAACTTATTTCTGTAAATTGGATTTGGCACTCGTTTGCAAGCTTTACATTATATTATGTTGTGATAACATTGTATTATAGGCATAATATCTTTGTAAACTGACAAAGCCCTTCTGGCGCGTAGGCGACCAATACTGTGTAAATGAATTTCTTTCAGCGTTTCTTCTTAGCAGTGGTCATTGCGAATGCTAGTATCGGTAGCTTTTGAACAAAGAAAAATAATAATTTAGATATAAAACAACATTACACGTAATGTACCTACACTATAATTATTGACGTGTAAAAGTGCCTGCAAAGGCCTAATTACTAAATAAATATTTGATTTTGATTGATTTTGATTGCTAGATGGCGTTCTGAATCCACAGCTTTACGTGCCTCTCAAAGCACGGATTCATTCTTTTCGGATAATCAGATGATTCAAGCCTGCAATATCCTAACCAGACTGGAAACAACTTTCACAAAGTAAGCTTACCAGTGGGATTTGAACCCACGACTTCCGGATCAAAAGGCAAACGCCTTGCCCTCTGGAAAACGGAGGCGTCAAATCTAAGAATCCTGTAAAATATATTCCACGTTTTACATTTTCTTCAAGCATTTTTAAGATTACCTATTACAACAGACAGTTCGAAAAATCTTAAAATTAAGTAATATGTACATCGATAAGATACTCAACAGACGACCCATCCCTATCTGATATCCAGTTGGTAACGCAAACGTTTGTAACCCGCGGACCCGGGCAAATACTCCGGGTAAATACGTACGTATCTACGTGTATACCCGCGTGAGTTACGTATACGAACTTAAGCCTCAACTATTGCGAGCCGGGTTTATTTGATGTTTGAGTTTCCACTTGGGAGCTGATTATTTTCGTGGATACGTCATGTTTTATAAAAGATACAATTATGTAAACCAAAATGAACTCTCATTACTTATTTTAGAGTTCATTAATTAGTTTTGATTTTTATCTGTCTACTTTTTTTTTCAAACAATAATAAAAAGTGTTTTGGAGCTTTTTAATCTCCTTTAGATCACAATATTATATCATCATCTAGGTCTTCTTTAGTCTCCACTGCAGGAGCACGAGCACGACCTCCTGTACTTCTCTGTACTACAGTGCCATACATAGCTAGAGTAGCCAGAGGATTTGGCATACACTCTCCACAGTCCACACTGGCCAGACGGGTTGGAGAGGTCTCATTGATGTTTAAAAGCTTTGTTTAGCTTATGTTTCCTAAGTCGCCTTCTACGACATCCACGGGAAGAGTTGGAGTGCCGGGAACCACACGGCAACATTTCAACATAAATAAAAAAGCAGCGTGAAACGGCACGGGTTTTCTATGAAAGGTTTCTTTGACATTTGTACGCTAAAAATGTCAAAATTACGAGTGGTCAAGACCACTGAGGCAAATCCTTCGCATACCAGCCATTCAAAATTGTGCCTGTAAAAATACACCTTGACCTTTTTAAAATTTTAATGATGACCATACCTTGACCTTTTACTCCATAAAATAATACAAGAGTCGTCCGGTCCGATAGTATCGTCATATTTAGATGTCAAACCGAATTAGGCTTTATCATCATTTCGCAGATCTCAATATAGCTTGACACTGCAACGCGGACAAGTAGCTACGTACGTATGTCGTGCAGCGTGCTGCTTTTGGACAAAAGGTTCTGATTTATACTCTCACCATTTACATAACCTATTCAGACAAATAACTGCCCTATTTAATCAGTCTAAGAAAGCTACTAACTTAAGCACTGCAGACTTAATAAATTTGACAAAAAGATCAGTGCATTCAACCTATTTATCTGATTTTTAGGGTTCCGTAGCCAAATGGCAAAAAACGGAACCCTTATGGATTCGTCATGTCTGTCTGTCTGTCCGTCCCCATGTCACAGCCACTTTTTTCCGAAACTTTAAGAAATATACTGATGAAACTTGGTAAATAGATGTATTATTCTGTGAACCGCATTAATATTTTCACACAAAAATAGAAAAAAAACAATAAATTTTGGGGGTTCTCTAGACTTAGAACGGAAACTTAATTTTTTTTCATCAAACCCATACGTGTGGAGTATCTACGAGTATGGATAGGTCTTCAAAAATTATATTGAGGTTTGTAATATCATTTTTTTCTAAACTGAATAGTTTGCGCGAGAGACACTTCCAAAGTGGTAAAATGTGTGCCCCCCCCCCCTGTAACTTCTAAAATGAATATATGATGTACATTACCATGCAAAGTAGTAAGAAGTTTTTTTTTTAATACATCATAATTAACCGCAATTTACCTTTAGAACTTTTATATTATGTTACTTGCAGCTACAGAAACCTTCATGGGCGAGTCCGACTCGCACTTGGCCGCTTTTTTATTAATATAATGGTAAGCATGAAGGTATGATTGTTTGTCCCTATATACCTATAGGTGTACCTAAAGGTATATAGGGACAAACAATCATAGAGGGGCAACTCCTATAGAAACAAGCAAAAAAAATTAAACCAATTTCAAATGTTGTCTACACGTTTTCTATGGTAAGTATACGAGTATAATAAAATTAATCAGAGATGCTTAGGCACTCCGAAAAAGTATGAGGGAGGAGTCAGTATCAAATGGTCGCAGTCGCATTCCGTCTTATTATAAAACCCAGACTAAATTGTTACTAGGTTTAAACCAATATCGCCCAAATCAAGTAGACATCTAGTAATATCACACTATCTCACTTGTCAATGTCAACTTGAGTTGGGTGGATAATGGTTTAAACCTAGTAAGAAAGTTAGTCCTGTTTTTATAATAAGTCGGATTCAGTCTATGTAGAAACTCGTCTAAAATGCAATTCGGAACTCCTTTAAATAGTAGTCGTAATGAGTAAGTATATAACGTCAACTCTAAAACGTCCTCTGCTCTGCGAAGCAGTTATATAATAAAAATAAGACAAAACTTATAATAAAAGATAAGATAAAATATACAAAACCAACACGGTCATGTCTTGAAGATTCCCCTAAAACCCGCTGTCAGTTCCAACTACAATACAATATTGTGCTATTTAGAAATGTAAGCGCAACCTCGCAAGCACATAGAGTCCACGGAATACATAATGTAAGGAAACAAAGCCGCACCTAATGCCCGCCAAATTCTAACTCTTGCTGTGGTACGGGCAGAGGAGATAGCGAGTTCAAGAATCACATATTTATTTAGACAAGTTCATTTGCTAGACAAATTAAATATCTGTCAAGAACGCCATCTAGTAATGTGTAGCGGAACTACCGATACGACTTGATATCCGTAGCGCCATCTATTATTTGCTAGAGAAAGCTCTGACCTTCAAGCGTTAACCCCCAATAACTTAAGGCCGTACCTAAATTTTCCGGGATCCAGTGCTGCCCCCATTTAAAATAAATCATTTTAAAGAAAACGTAGACATTATTTAAAATTTTGCTACTACCAAGTTCTAGATAACCTCTCAAAGTATTTTATGAACTACTCTTTACAGTTTAAAGTGAGAACGTTAAGCCTTACTACGCACATTTTCAAAAAACGGCCACTTTTGGCAAATGTGCGTAGTAAAGCTTAACGTTCTCATTATAAACTGTAAACATAAAATACTTTGAAGGGTTATCTAGGATTTGGTAGTAGCAAAATTTTAAATAATGCCTCCGTTTTCTTTGAAATGATTTATTTTAAATAGGGGCAGCACTGGACCCCGGAAAATTTAGGTACGGCCTTAATGGCTGAACTGATTTTCACAAAACATAGATAAGAACCACCGCAAGGAAACTTGCTTTCACGTCAAAAAGCTATATTGAAATCGGTCAATCCGTTCGAGCGCTACCATGTTACAGACAGACAGACCGACAGAAATCAGATTCAAACTTATGACACCCCTCTTTTTGTCGAGGATTAAAGAACCAGACTTTTGTAGGCGCTTTTCTCATCAGTAAGTTTTCTTATTTATAACTAATGTTCTCCACCAGTCTATTATCTCTGCCAAAACATATTCATTGTATGCGTCTCTTTTCACGCACGACAAGAGCTTGGCTCTTAAATGACTATACTGTCCCAATAAAGATACGATTTGCCCATAATCAACACACTGAGGCGGGTGATCGCAGAAGATGGTATAAAGTTATTATAAAGCTACCCGTTAACTTGATTTATATTAGGTTTTAGGTCTTTTGTATTATTTACGTATTGTAGAGTGTTATAGATGCAATAAATAATGTATCTAACATAATGCCTGGCGAGAAGATTCTCCCTTTTTGGCTGTCGAGCATAGGTTTAGTACCTATCTCGTTTTCTCTTCAATAGAGACGTAGTCTATTCTGGCATATAGATCGCCACAAGTCCGCTCATCGCTTGTAACTCAAACTCCTTCGTTTGCGCGGGTAAGCAACAAAGGAGAATTTCTCCAAACCCAACCACCCACAAACAACCCGGCGACGTCCGGGCAGGCTTACTACACACGACAGGCCAAATTGAACCCTCCCGGCGGTGTACATTAGCCCAGTTTATTGCATGTTGTGTTTACGATAAGCACTGGAGGAGAGAGACGTAGTGCGATTTAGAGAAACCTATTTTTAATATTACTACTAAATCATCATTGTCATTTAAGCTGCATAACGCCTGCTGGACATAGGGTTTCTCCTACTACTATTATGTCATATGTTACGCTCAAAGACCGAAATCGCTCATTGCGCGAAATAATAGGCCACAACGTGTTGTGTGTCTAATGTAAAAATTCGCGATGTGGTCGTCCTGTGATTGCCTCAACACGTCGTGGCCGTTTTGCAATATGGGCTACAACACGAATTTCACATCGTGGTCGTTTACATTAGCCACAACGCGTTGAGGTCCATTATTTATTTCACTCAATGAGCGATTTTAGAATAGAATAGAATTATCGAGCGTTTGCACAAAGTAAAATTCAATATGGCCGAACTCGGGAAAACTAAATATATCCCGGTCTAACTGAGTTGGCTGATTATAAACAACAATATGTATATCATTGATATACAAAGTGAAAAAAACATTAGCGTAATGAATGAAAGCACATACTTGTATTAAGGCCGTACCTATCTCTTATCTCGTATTTTCCGGGGTCCAGTGCTGCCCCCATTTAAAATAAATCATTTCAAAGAAAACGGAGACATCATTTAAAATTTTGCTACTACCAAGCCCTAGATAACCTTTCACAGTATTTTATGAACTACTGTTTACAGTTTAAAGTGAGAACGTTAAGCTTTACTACGCACATTTGCGAAAAACGGCCACTTTTGGCACTGGAGCCCAGAAAATTCAGGTACGGCCTTAATTTTTTTTTAATTTTTTTATTTATTCATTGAGCAAACACAACAGTCAACAATCACATACAGTTACATAACAAATTTTGACATAATATAAATTAGTCTAGATCGCTAACCAAAAACGTGAATGTATTACATGTTTATCCACAATGTTATATTATAAGAACTATCGAGTATTATAGACATGAATGAAAGATATATTAAATATAGTTATTACTAATATTGTAAACTAACTTAATATTTAATGACGATATGCAAAGAATCATTGATATATTATTATATATTATGACCTAAATTATTTATTTTACACAGGTTCCCAAACTGTGAACCTCCCTTAAGATCCTCGCAGACCCATTTCGGTTTATCTAAACACATCACTCTATGTAACATCATCAAAATTTAAGAGCGGCGCTCTTGTCGGTGGAGTTTCTTCCATTTTTTTCTATTTCCCACCTCTTGACATCTTGATACGACACTGATATCACCTTTTCCTCGACTTGCTTCATATAGCTGTGCCTGGGCTTTCCTCTTTCCCTTCTTCCTTCTTTTTTGCCTTCTATTATATTTCGCATAAAATTGTCAAGCCGTATCAAGAGTCCCAACATATTGCCTCGCCTATTTCCGATAACCTCGAGTTTGTGCCCCAAAATATTTTTTTTTTTATTCAATATAGAATAAATATATCACTTATTGAAGTTCATTAATTTTAAATTATTATTTAGTGCAAAAGCTACAAACTGCTTGGGTTTCGGAACGACTACTGCTGAAGATACGCCGAAAGAAACCCAGTTCAATATAGGTCCCTACCCAGCCTAATGGGCTCTATTGCAGAACAGATTTACACTCCAATCATATCCTACGATTATATCTCTTTACGTCTCATCATCCAAGCGTATTCCCGGTTGCATCGTCAGCGGTTACGCTTCAGAGCCAGGGGTCCGCTACCTTACCTAGGTGATTTGACGAGGTTACTGGTTTTTACACCGAGTGACTGCCGTCTGACCTCCGCAACCCAGAGGGTAGACCAGAACCAATCCTAGGATAGGTACAAACGCTAGATGGCGTTCGGAACCAACAACTTTACGAGCGTTCCGAAGCACGAAATCATCTTTATTTTCGGATAATCAGGTGATTCAAGCCTGCAATATCCTAACCAAACTAGAAACAACTTTTCACAAAGTATGCTTCTGTGACGATTCGCAAATTCGCATTCGTCAATTTCATTCGCAAATATTTTAAATCACATAAAGAAACTAACAGGTCTTGGAATTTGATTCTATGAATGTTTGTACGTCATCAGAATCAAAAAAGTCTTTGTATTATCGTTCTCAGGAAGTGTTTATCAACTAAGCAAAATTGGGCGTAGCGCCGTCCTATTTCATAACGCTTAGTCTGTTTCTTTCTAAGTCGTAAATATTGTTTTAAATGGAGACGGAGTACTACTCTTATTTCGTTTGAAATATAAAAAAAAAAAAAAAACTCAAACAAACAATTCGCCTGACTAGGCTAGGTTTCGAATTAATTATTACTATGAGAAAAGAATTTATAATCGTTCACAGTAATTTGGGTACTTATTTATAGACTATTCTTTGTATATAATTATATATATCATTTCACTAGATTTTATATTAAATTCTAATATTTATAATGTATGTAAGAGATCATAAATAATATCCAATATCAACTGAGTTCATTTTCTGTATAGAAAATGATAGGAGATCATTATCACGTCTTTATCCTTGACGAGATGGACAGAGTCCATGGCCGTGGGACCCAAGGATCATGTTTGATGAAATGATGAATGCTAGGATGAAGAGAGAAATGAAAATAAATAAATAAAGTACAAGGAATTTTGTACACTGTTTTGTTAATTAAATCTAGATCACAGATAAATACTAGATTGTCTGAGTTCGTTCGTCAGCAAAGAAAAATCAAAACAAAACATATATTCGTTATGTTTTGGACTATATATAAAGTTTATAGATGATTTGTTTGTAATGGTCAGGTTACACTGAATTTATTAGTATTTTTTCCTTTGTCAAAATAAAAGAAGGAAATTATGTTATATTGTAATCAATTATTCTATTTATTTTCATACAACACCTTGAATGGTCTTATATAAATCTATTACATAAATATTACATACAAGGTTGACATTTTACTTCATTAGTTAAAAGAAAATGGACAGGGCTCTGTCGGAGCGTTGGGTTGAAAAACGTAAGCCGAACTCCGGCGCACGAGAAATGTAGGTCACAGTTCCTTATCACTGGGACTTAGCTAGGGCAGTATTTTAGGGGCATCTAAGGGTGGCGCCCTGATTTGGAATAGAAGAAAGTATTTCTGCTTAGAGAAATAGAATAAAGATAAATATTTTATTATTGTAACATTTGTTGTATTATAATCGAAAGATTTTAGTACAAAAGTTTGTACTTAATGCAAAGTAAACAAGTTTATCTTAGGTAAATAGCAGAAAATAAAGGATAATGGGGTTTAAAATTAATTATAAAATATTGGATAAACTAAGACGAGTAAATTATAAAATATTTGCATACAAGATATGTATAAACGTACATGATATAAAGGGTTATATATAAACTCCTTAATTCCTATATTTAAATACTACACAATAAACTATTATATAAGTATATTTTAATATATCATTGTTTTGTCAAAATAATGGGTAAATATCTTTGTTCTATCCATTTATCTTTAGTATTTCCCTATTTATATAATATATATAAAGTGGAAATAAACCTAAAGGCTTTTATCTCAGTATAATATTGACATAGTCAGTTTTGAATTGTCTATTTATATAAAAAATACTAATAAAATAAAATATAAAAATCTGCATTATAAATTGTTGCTCCACCCAAGTCGCAGCTTTGCAATGGATTCGCCTACACTTCGTGTGACGACTGTTCGAGTTCCTATTAAAGTAAATTTCGGGAGAGGTGTGGGGTGATTCATTCTGGATCGTCAAGGTGCGCGGACGTCTGAAGACTTCGGAAACAACGTAATATTTTTAACTCAAGAAAAGAAAAAGTCTTGAAGAAAAGTGTGGGGAAACGATAGTTTGACAAAATAGGTCGCTTTATCTTTCTCGCGGTGTCCCTTGATTGGTTTTAATTAGGAATATAATGGTAAAATGTATTCCGAAATTAAAATCTTAGATTGTTTGAATTTTTGTTATTAATAAATAATTTAGTTTGTCCCTAGTAAATTTTAATAAGTTTAATTAATAGTTTTGGTTTAAAATCAGTGCCAATCGTGTTGATTTCAAGAGGTGAAGTGTTCGACATTGAATTTTTAGAGATTCTATGTCGTTCAATTTCGTCTTTTGATGTCAGGGATTTTGGTGTAAATAATATTTGAATTTTAATATTTTGAACTTTGTTTCTATTTGGGGCTTAATGGTCAAACTCATCGTTAATTTCTATTATCTTTGGTCTCGCTAACATGAGGGCTCTCTGAAGAAATAGAAATTCTAGGTAAATTTCCAGATTTGTAGCGGGTCTGGCAGGATTGGTTTGTTTCAAAAACAATTCTGTGTTAGCTACTGGTTTTAACAATCTGAACTTGCAACATTAATAAGGAGACGCGTCCGGAATCCGTGTGTTGTTAATACATATTAAGGTTGCGAGAATTAGTTGTTGAAACTATCCAATTAGCTTGGTTAGTATTAGACCAGTCTAGACTCCCCCTTCCCTATGGAGTTGTAGATTGGAACCGACGGGCGATAGGTAGGTCGGCTGACCCTGGCCACTCCGCGAAGTCGTTAGCAGCTAGGGGAAAAAGGACAGTTTCGTTCTAATTCCACCACACACCAGAGTAGGATTCTCAAATTAGGATTTGTAGGCAGGTAAATTTTAGCTCAGGGCGAGAGAAACTCTCTCAAAACTTTTAGCTTTAGCTTTAGGGAACTTTCTCTTACACCGGAGACTGTTAGATACCTAGGTACACTAGAATTGATTCTTACACCGGAATCAATTCCAACACACACACACACATTTAGTGGGAATGGGGTAGTCTTTTACACAAGTAGCTTTAGCTTTAGGGAATTTAGGGACCGTTAGGTTAGACTAGGAATTACATTAACTATGCCAACAGTTAGTGTAAAATAACTTTAACAAAAATATCTTCATTAACTATGAAATATGATTGATTTGTTCAATAGAACGAAACTTCAATTATTGTTAAATAACTTTAACCAATTTATGTTCATAAACTATGAACAATTTCTAGTTTGTTCAGTGGAACAATTTGATTTGTCTTGGGAATGCTGAGACATGAATTCGGATAAATCTGAATTACTTTATCATTTATTTGTTTGGACTTATCTGGATGAGAAATGTACTGTCATAATTATTGGGTGATGCAAAGCAAGCCCTGGCTAATTATCTTTTTGGGTGATGCAAAGCAAGCCCTGGCTAATTATCTTTATGCAAAAGCACAAGAGAAAGGCCATATTCTTCGTTTGTGATGGTGCAAATCAAGTCGGAAAAGTCTGAATTATTTTATCATTTATTTGGATTTGACTGGATGGGAAATGTAGTCTCACATATTGGGTGATGCAAAGCAAGCCCTGGCTTTTTATCTCAATGTTGATTCACGAGAATAAGGCCATACTTCGTTTGTGAAGATGCAGACCTGTTCGGGAAAATCTAGATTTATTTATCAATACGTTCCTTAGCACATGTAGAAATCATGTTTGGAATGTGTCCTTGGTTAAAAGGATTTATATGAGAAAACCAACAATTTTGGAATTATCCGAACTGCTTTAGAGTCAAGGCAAATCCATGACATGTTTGATTTATGGCCGCTGAATGAACTAAGTCTTACGACTTATAACTTAGCATTCTGAATAAGAGTGCCCTACCTATTATAATTTGATCTTTCAAACATGGAAAATTCATGTTGAATTGATACTATTTCTTCAGAGGAACTTAGTTGTTCGAAACAATTATATATTTATATTTTTAGTTTCTTCGGAGACTAATCAATGGTTTTAGTAAAGCATACTTAACCATTTACCTATTTAACTATTGTAAAAATAGCAGATTATATATCTTGCTTTGATCTTCTACTATATTTATTTTAATATCAATGATATTAAACAGTTCTTTCATACATGGAAAAGGCATGTGGAACTGATAAATTCTACATACAAAATACCTAGAAGGTAATACTTCTAATTTAAGAAAATATTGGTTGCGAATATTTGGTTTCTTTGGAAGCTAAATTATTGGTCTATTTATTTATTGAATTGAATCGTATTGACAAAATTCTACTCTGTAAGATTTATTTATAATCTGGAATACCTTCTAACTATATCTATTTGTAAAGCCTAAGGTTTTATAAATACTATATTTATCATTGGTCTAACTAAAATACATTTTACGATCAATTCGAATATTTTACCAACTATAATAATTTCTATTTATTTGAATATTAAATAGAAATTGAATGAAGTACTAAATTAGGTAAATAGTGTTTAAATCTAACACATCAATAGTAGCGGATCGTAGGTACGTTGTATGATTTGACCTACTACTACTACTACTGACAAGACAGACTCCTTATATTGTTGAGTAGTATACTCTTAAAGTATTTAAGATACCAACCGATTTGAAGTAATGATTAAAATCATAGCTCAGTTCGGAACTATGTAAAAATTACAGGTTCTGATGCGGTTGATATCGCTTGGCAAGACTTTACTTGCGTCCTCTTCTATGTCTCTAGCCAGTAAAGGCTCATTAAACTTAAATATATTTGTATAACAAATATCTGAGCACTATATTTGCTGTCCCAAGGCAGGGAGGATGCCCCAGTCATTTGGATGAATCCTACTGAGGTAGCGGCTGGCGGAGCTGCCTCTTTTAGCCATATAAAAACAATACTGAGCTTCTAAATCATTATATATATATATATATATAAATATCTATATACATAATTATATCTACATATTTATAAAGCGAAACATACTTCAGGTCAAATCTAACTAGGAAATAAACTTAAAATATAGTATAAATTTTGATAATATAAATCTCTATAATACTTTTATTAATTAAAACATAAATAAATAAACACTATTCAGTAATGACTAAAAATCAACTATATTAAAAGAATTATTTACTCCAAGAACCTAAACTACAGTTTTCCTTTATTCAATACTGAAACCTAAAGTCAATTACGCTATCGACTTTCTTAGGACTATTAACAAACATCAAACACTAGGAACTCTAAAACTAATATAACAATAGGTTTCTCAAATTTTATACTAGGATTTATATAATTTATACCGACCTCAAATGTAAATAAACAATAAATTTACAAGTGTAATTTCAGGGCGTTCATATTAGTTTGACACTAAATAATTCCTAAACCGAATAAAATTAAGTTAATTTTATAGTATATAAGCAAATATAATAAGTAGGTAAATTAAACGTGTTACAGCAGAATTTAGGTTGCTATTCTTAACAACTTGGGTCCTAGACTTAACGATTACAGCCAATACACTAATCAGACACAGCCATGTTCAGGACGATACAGATAACAAGATTTTAATATAATAGGTTTGTTAGTATCAAGATAGTTATTTTTAGTTAAGTTCTAGATAAAAATTATAGCATAATAGGTTTTAAAAGACTAAAATAATAAATCATTTGCTTATTAGGATATATAGGTATTGTAAGTTTTGTTCTCGACTCTAATACCTAGGTCTTCTAGGTTCGGATTAACTAAGTAAGTTAAGTAAGCAGAAACAAAATAGAATTTTAGTAGGTAGGTTACCCGATTGTTACACTTCCCAGTGGGATTTGAACCTACAACCTCCGGATCATAAGGCAAACGCCTTGACCACTGGACCACGGAGGCAGTCTATATCTCTTTTCATCTACTATATTTAAAACCTCTACGTTTGTTAGGGTTGCTACACACTTATTCGGACCGGCATTAATTAGCACAGTCGGGTCGGGCGGTAAAGTCGAATATATGTAGATTAATGCTCGGGGAAAAAGCCGATATAATTGCTTCGGGTCACCAACCAACCACCAACACCAACACCAACATCTCGAATGCTTCCAATTTTTTAGTTTTTTAATCTTTTAGACTCTTCATCCATCCTCAAAATTATAAAAATTATAAACTTATTATTAAACCATTAGCCTATATGCCTCTTCCAATACCATTAGGAAGTTCTCTCGTATATAGGATGCAACCAATTTGAGCATATAGGGGGAAAGGGAGGCTCTGTAGCCACAAATTGATTAAACTATAGACATGACTTTCAACCAAGACAAAAACATAGTTTTAATACATAGAAAACTTCATATGCATTTTGGGTCTTTTGCCTATTGACATGATTCAGATTTTGGCACATTCCCTCGATCGGCTTTTTACAATCCCCGCGGGAAAAGAAGCAGCTGATACATTCAGATTCAGTTTTTTTTATTGTACCTTTTGAACTCCCTTTCTTCATAAAGTCATCATCATTCAGTTCTACTCTTCATAAGCTAGTTATATGTTTGTATATTTATATTTATAATGGTATGTATGTAGTGTGTAAGTAGATATTCATTTTGATATTATCTTGTAGATGTGTAGGTATATTATATAGTAATATTTTATTATGTATATTGTATTACTTTTTTGCGCCGTATAATTTTTCTGTTTATCCCTATGGTTGACTGAGAGAAAATGCTCTTAGCATTAAGTCCACCATTTGTTAAAAGTATATTTTTACTTTGGAACGTTAAAACAAACTATCAAACGTAAAAAGTTTGATAAATATATAAATAAACATAGCTCGTACATATATATTGTGTTACATTTAAAGTTCTTGTTGCAGTAAGTCCTACCACTAAGGTACTTACAATGTATAAGTTAGCGAAATAATAGGCTACAATGTTTTGTGGCTAATGTAAAACAGCCACGCGATGTGGTCGTTCTGTGAACACGAATTTCACTTCTAAATAGGCCACGCGATGTGGTCTATTACTTTGCTAAATTAAAAATTTCGGTCGTGGCCCTTAACAAAACGCTTACGACGCGTTGTGGCAATATCAGAACGACCACAACGCGTTCTGAGCGTTATGATAAGGGCCGCAACACGAATTGAAAATAATTTGGCAAGCTAATTGAGCGTAGTCGCAACTTGGATAGGTGACCACGCTTTCACAGGTGAAGCAACCAAGTATTTTTTCTTCCAGACCAGCATGTAAGAAATTCAACCGAAAACGCGCTAAGAAAGGATGCGTTCCATATGTAGCCTCGCTCTTTATGTCCTGGCTTAGATAATGTGCATACATTAAACTAAAACCGAACTAGTGGCGCCTTGATGAAGGAACTTCGCTAATTATAGGGGCAAAAATAGGCTTTCATGTTTTGTTTGATGTTTGATAATCTGCGGAATGGTGCGGTTTGATGGCTGGGATGCGATGGTTGGAGGGAATAATGAACTTATGATGACTTAGAGTTGGGGATACATGTGCCTACATGCTTATTAACAGACTTTTAAAAAGGAAGATCAATTCATTGGAATCTTTTTTATGTATTTTCCCCGATTACTCGAAGACGCCAACCGATTGGAAAAAATCTTTTTTTTTGTAAGGGTATACTTTCCAGATGGTCCATAGAAATGTTATTATTATTATGTTATTATTGTTGTGGTTTGTTTTTTTAAATACAAAATATGTTGTCTAAGTATCCGATTGTTTGAAAATTTAGTTTTTCTGTAAAAAAGTGAGTTTTTTGTTATATAATCATATGTATCAACGTATATTTTTTAACCAAATTTAATTTTGTTGTTCCGACATGACACATAGTGACTGTACATAGTGTGTGTAGTTAATTACATGCTTATCTTTAAGGCCGTACCTGAATTTTCCAGGGTCCAGTGATGCCCCCATTTAAAATAAATCATTTCAAAGAAAACGGAGAAAGGATGTAAAATTTTTCTACTACCAAGACCTAGATAACCCTTCAAACTAATTTGTGAACTACTGTTTATAGTTTATAATGAGAACGTTAAGCTTTACTACGCACAATTGCCAAAAGTGGCCGTTTTTCGCAAATGTGCGTAGTAAAGCTTAACGTTCTCACTTTAAACTGTAAACAGTAGTTCATAAAATACTTTAAAAGGTTATCTAGAACTTAGTACTAGCAAAATTTTAAATGATGTCTCCGTTTGCTTTGAAATTATTTATTTTAAATGGGGGCAGCACTGGACCCCGGAAAATTCAGGTAGTACGTACGTAGGTAATAGCTAGACACCTGAAATTTTCACCGATTATGTATTACTGTGGCCGCTACAGCAACAAATACTAAAAATAAAAAAAGTTGAAAATTAAAGGGGGTCGTCATACAAAAAACCTATTTTTTCAGCGTTTTAAAACGCTGTACGGTGGTACGGAACCCTTCATGTACTAGTCCGACTCGCACTTGCCCGTTTATTTTAAATATTTCTTATCAACTTTCAAACAAAATATTATTTTAAAACGCTAATACGAGTAGTTTATAATTATCTTAAAATATACTTATTAGTAATTCCACGAATTGAAGTAATAAAGACGAAGGCCTGGATTGAAAAAATAAAACGGGCCTGATTAAAAAATATCGCATCAAGTCCGAACAGAAATACATAGGTACAAGATATTTCGAGTAGGTACCATAAACAATATTGACAAAATCTACCAAAGATTAAATAGGTAGTATTTCAATGGAATGCGCAGCAGTCCCGGGCAGGTGACTGTCAGCAAGTCAAGGGGTTAGGGGTAGAAGGGGCCCTATTTGTCTTGAGTGTAAAATAAAATATGGAGACTACAGAATTGAAATGCGGTCTGTCTTCTTGGCACTATTAAATGCTACATAAAGCGCACACCGGGCTTCAAAGCAGCTCAGCTGATGGTGTGATCGAAAACGCGCTAAGATTAGAAAGAAATTTAAATTAGTATAACTTGCTAAACATATTGTATCAAGTCTTTTTTACAAGCTTTCATTCAGTTTCACCTGTCCCGTTGTGTGTATGTCCGTACCGTAATCAAATCTTGCAAGCTAAATTAGACTCACTTCCACTTGCGATAGGGCAAAAACTTCATATACTTATGTAAGTTGGGTGACAATGCATATACATACCAATGACCTGAACTCATGATGAAGCCAGAAGGTGGCCACTGCTCTGTGATAAAACAACATAACCCCACCGAGTTTGGGCTCAATTGTTTCGTCTTGAGAAACTTTAAAATTTTTAGTTCATTGTTCTAGAAGTTTGTTTTTTAATTTTTTTTTAATAATTACTGTAACTACAAGTTTACCCAAGTCACAACTAGATGGCGCTGTGTTAAACTAAAAACGCGCTATGGTTATTTTTGTACGACAAAGTAAGAAGTTTCTCATACATCGAATTAATTATAGCGGCAAAGTGGTACATCTACTTGTAGGTTACTATCTGAAAGCTCTTATAGGACTAAATTATTGTCTACAATATACTTTATAGTAGAGTAGTAATGGTTTAGTCTATAACATACTTCATAGTAGAGTAGTAAAGGCACGGCCGGCTGTCAGCAGCTCGAAAAGTACCTACTTTTACGTCTCGAAGCTGTAAACGTTTCTTATAATAAATAAGCGACGTAACAAACGAAACGACCTGTTTTCTTCTTCATCTTTACCAACACCACACCCCGTTACATTACTTGTTTTTAAGTTAATACTTCTGTCCTCTCAACAGTTTACGCTATTTGTCTCGGGGTGACATGTGCGATGGCGTTTGTTTGTTTAGCTAGAGTTGGATCGGCTTAATTAGTTATTCTTTGTGTGTTTCAGGCGCAATTAGTAATCGACGCACGTCATTAGAATTTCAACATATGAATTCAAGCTTTTTCCACCTTCTCGCCCACCATCACGCTAAAAGTGGCCTTTGGGTTGTGCGGCCCTAGTCTCTGTCTGCTTAGAGCCGCAAGACCCAAAATGCTCTATCTGCCCCATTAGGGATAAATACGTGTTAGTATATGTATGTAAGAAGTTAAACTATTACGAGTAGTTTAGTTTATTTTGTAGAAAACACAAATAATAATTATTAAAAAAAAATTACAGTATAGATATACAACGTGGAAGGGAAATACCCGTAATAAATCGAACCACGGACTATACATGATGATTATAGTATAATGAAATTTAAAAAAAATAAAAAAAATTCGGCATTTCCATACGAAAGTGTGCGGCCGCCTGGGCGATTTGTATAGGAATGTCAATTTTTTTTTTGGTTTTTTGACTTTTATTTTAATGTAATTATACTTTAGTGATCTAGTATAACCCGTGGTTCGATTTATTACGGGTATGTCCCTTCCACGTTGTATATCCATATCAACAAGGCAATATTTACTTTTCTTCTCCAAGGATAGTATGCATATCAATGGTCACTCGAGGATGCTTAAGACTGTGCTAAAGAGAACCATCAGCCTGCCTGACGTCAAATAAATACATACCCACTATCACGTCTTTATCCCACAAAACGAGTTCCAGTACCAAGTTTGTCCTACCGTAGGACAGAGCCCAGGGCCGCAAGACCCAGTTTAAGCGTGATGGAAGGTGAAAAGGTGGAAAGGGAATCAAAATAGTGATGGGTTGCTAGCCGCATCGCTTATTACCAATATTCACATTTTCACCCATTCCCTTTTACGCCGCCGCCCCAGCTTTCACGATCTGCGTGGGAAGAAAAGCAGCTAATACATTCTAAGTTTTTTCTTTTCTCTCAGACCAGCATAATCGTCCTAACGTCCTGACGTCAACCTGTAAAAATATTATTAATAAAACAAATTGAGTCCTTTAACCCAGAAAATAACGTCCAATGTAACTGTTATTCTAACTAGAAATAACGTTAAATAACTGTTATTTCAACGAACGAGAATTCTAACAAAATAAATGTTACTTCAGTAAATCTTATAAGATCTTCTCTTTAATCCAATATTTACTAGCGACATCTATGAGCGAGTAGCAGAAATAATCTTGATATTTGTAGTTGTCGTAGATAGGTGGCGGCACTGTCGTATGGTCTACGAAGCTACGAGAGTGCTACGACGTAGCAGTCTCACTACAGTTTCTTAATGGATTATAATTTCATTTTATGATGTACTTTTTTATACTTTTTTATTTAATACCTTTCTTCGTGACTAGTGTATTATGTTATAAGAACCTATCAGAAAAAATGCAAAGATCTAAAAAATAAATAAAGTGTCAGTTGAGAATGGTTAAAAACTATGTTAGAAAAACTAAAGTGATGACGCCACAAAAAAAATTAATGGCCTTTTTTTAATGGCGTTTAATTGTTATTGTAAATTCAGTACTACATTTTTTCCTTGGTATAGCGAGATCTTCATAGTTATCTAAATATTATAATATTACCTTTTCTTAATATTAAGTTGATAAAGTTGTTTTCAAACTGGCCATTCACGCAACCTTTTTATAAATAAAAACATTCCGTTCCAATTTCAAACCTAGATCCGCGCTCGTCGTGGCGGTGACGGGGTGACGTCACAATCCCGACTCGACGCTGATCAATCACGCTTGATGGAAAGCCAGCATCAGAGAAAGTTCTTTTACTTGCTTACGTTGATTCTAATTTTGAATTGTTTTCAAAATATTTTTTAATGTTAGGTGCGTAGATTACGTAGATGGATCAACTTTTATTAAATTCATATAACTTTCTAGTTTTCTTTTTTCATAGAATATTTTTAACTTAATATCTTATTTTTGTAAGTATGATATATATAAAGAATATTATACATACGTATGTATTTATAAACTCGATCTGGAAAAAATTCTAACGTTCGTTGACCCTATCTATCTTACCTCAGACGAATTTAGCAGCTTAGAAAAATCTGACACTAGATTTTGCCACAACAATCTATGAGCAATAGGCTCATAAATCTTTAAGTATGAGAAACATTTAGATAATATTTAAGTTTTATCCCAATTTTAAACCGAAAACTTAATGCAAAACCTACTTAAATATCCAAGCATACCAACATAAAGTAACATAACGGATCACGTCTTAGGCTTACCTAACATTATTGATGACTAAAGTAACCCCACCCGGCCAAAATACGAAGAGGGGTCAAACGTAACACTCTGAGGTACGAGCCATCTCCAATATTACAAAGCCCACAACCCAATTTCCACCTTATGTCTATAAGAATAAAGTTGAAATTACATTGGTAAGGTTTGCCTTTAAAGTCTAATGGGTCCAAAGGACATTGGGGGGTAAGAGGGTTAACCCCCCAGGTGGTTGAGCCATTTTACCACGTTAGGCTGTGACGGTCGTCTGTAATTTTGGGTCTAATGCGACTATTCCTATTTCACCCTCCGTGCTGTCGCAAGATAAGGTATGTGGGCAATTGAATATAAGTTTTGATGGGGTAGATTTTCGGTATCTTTGTTCAATTAAGGCGTTCGCAAATTCTGAAATATTTATTGCATATTAATAGTACTTATACAAAGTAGTAATATGTACATTTTAATGACCCTTATGTATTAATATTTTAAAATTCCATTTTTAACCCCCGATAAAAAGAGCTGTGTGTGTGTCTGTGGTGTCGTAACTCCTAAACGAATAAACCGATTTAAGTGCGGTTTTTTTAATCGAAAGCTTGGTCTGTCGCAATGGATCTTAGCTTTGTTTAATGTAAATGGCTTCAGCCGTTCAAAAGTTATTGGGGATGAATGCTTGAAAGTCGGGGGTTTTTTAATTTGTTTGGCAGTAACACTTTATTGCACCAAAAGCACATATAAATAATATTTAAAAATATGCACAGCTGTAACGATGCTGCATGCCACATGCATGCTGCGTCTTTCAAACCTCATTTCTTCATCTCATCCTGTCCACTTTTCATTCTTCATTTCATTTCAAATTTCGTTTTATTCCATTTTCAAATAACTTACACACGTTTCTTTATTTTTGACTTACTCCATTATCTACTTACGAGTATGTAAATATTATAAAATATAGCATCGTTATATTATATATATATGGAATACACTGATTAAGCTAGCCCCAAAGTAAGTTTTAAACTTTTGTTATGGGATACTAACTCAACGATACTATATTTTATGATAAATACATATATAGATAAACACCCAAGAACCAGGACAATTTTAAAAAGGCCATTTTCCAACTTACTTTGAGGCTAGCTCAATCAGTGTGATTTATCCAAAAAATATATTATATATATATCTATCTATAATTTAAGAACTACGTTCTTGTCGGTGGAGTAGTTTCTATGTCTCCCTCTCTTGAGGCATCCCCTTGACCTCCCTATACGACACGGCGTCAACTTTCTCCTTTACTTGATCTATAAATGCTGTTCTTGGTCTTCCCTTTCCTCTTCTTGCTTCTATTTTTCCTTCTATTATGTTTTAAATAAATTGATCGTGTCGTATAAAATGACCAAACATCTTTTCTCTTGTAATATCGATTGTTTTTAATAAATTCCTTTTCTCATTATCTAGATTAAGTTCTTCTTCATTTGTCTTTTTCTCTGTCCAATTTATACCTTTCATACGTCTTCAGAACCACATTTCGAATGCCTCTAAACGTTCTCGATTAAAATATATATTTTGATCGAGACATATACAGGGTCATATATATATATATATATATATATATATTATATATATATATATATATATATATATATATATATATATATATATATATATAGGGTCTAACAAAATATACTGAAACTATTTAAAGGGAGAATTCAGTCCATGATACTGAACAACTATCCCAAAGGAACATATATCGAAATATTACAAATATTGTTTAGCCTCCCAGTACAAGTCGACCGATCAGCTGATCCGAGTTTCTATGGAAAATCAAAAAATATTTTTTGTATTTCTATCTTAGATTTCGATATACGTTCCTTGGGGAAAGTAGTTCAGTATCATGGACTGAATTCACCCTTAAAATAGTTTCAGTATATTTTTTTATACGTTATACTTTATATATATATTGACTACTTTATAATTCACTTTCAGTCTTGTTATAAAACCAACGGACTAACGTTAAGACTTGACACAAGTTGAGATTAACCTAAAACAAGTTGAGGTTAACTGATAAGAAAGAGACAATTCGCCATTTTGTCTAAGGAGAATAATGATTTTTTTGAAACCACATAGGTACTAAATTTATTCTGCGTTTTATAATGGATTAAGGTTAATTCAGAGCTTAAAATAGAATATTTTTTTGGCTGGCGAGACGATTGATAAAACTTTTGGACAGCCATTACGACTTAAGACTATAAATAATAGAGGGCTCAGTACTGCTCAAGTTGTTTGATTAAATCGTTTATAATGTCTAAGACTTACAAAAAATATGATAGACTGTTACTTTTCAGGTTTTAAATAAGAATTTAAGTAATCAATTTATTGTTAGATATTGGTATGTAAAGCGGCAGTGGTATTGTGGTTTAAGACCGCAATCCATAACCAGAAGGTCAGATTCCCTGCACCAGTCCTGACTTCTAAGTTAGTAGTTCAATCTGACTTAAGTACGATCATTACATACTTGCTTCTGGTGAAAAAAAAACATCGTGAGAAAAACTAAAAAATTCAAAAAGAAAACAGCATAAAAATTACTATTGTCAATAGGTGATTGAGCTACGTCAGATGTCTTTAGGTAGCTCGAAAAATCTGACACCATTATAAAGCTACTTAAGGTGAATACCAAGCCGAAGTGGCACCTTATTTGAAATAAATTGTAAACTCGTAAATATGGTAAAAATGTCCATATTTCTCAATGTTACTAGTGCCTAACAGCCCATAGGCCCTTTAAATTGTTTTTCATCTCATCTATTTGAAAAACGATGTTTTCATCCCAAATATTTGGGGCTAAAGTCACTGATTTATTTAAAGTAAAAAGTAAATTCCCTAGGCGTTAAAATACATTTGAAAACCGAACACGAATGTAGAATCAAAATTAATATTGGCAGTCAGCAAAAAAAGAAGTTTTAAGAATTAAGTTTTAAAATTATAAAATATAGGCAACGGTGTCGTATTTTTTCAAAATATGAATACAACGCGTTTTACATGGATGACAGTAGGTCAAAAATTTTTAGTTCTTTTGCTTCAAAAAAATATTAATAAAAACCAATAAAAACGCGCAATTGTTGTCTCAATGCTAAACGCCATAAAAAAAATGTTGTCTCTGATTTAAGTAGTAATTTTATTGTAGAAGTATTAGGTTATTTTTACATAAACTATTTTAAATGTGAATAATTTCTTGATGAGACCGATATACTAAATATGAAGTTTACGTACATATTTAAAGATATAAAGAATTACGCACAAGGAAAAAGCAATTAAACGATTCTAATTACTGGGAAATGTATAAGATGTGGTTGTTCTAGAATGGTTTAATAGTAATTCTTTAGTGAAAACGCCACCAAATAAAAGTTAGTACCTAACTGTCTGTTAAACTCTAATTAGGTATATGTAGGTATTCTACTTCCGTTATAGGAATATATTTGCAAATTTTCCTCATAGATGGAGATGAAAAGAAGAATGTGCTACATGGTGTACGGTAATAGTTTTATCTCGGGCGATATACTTAAATCCCTTGCTTCACTCAGGAGTCCACCGTAGAAACCTACTGTGGAATCCATCGTTTCGCTCCGGATTCAAAATAGCGCCCTCGCGTTAAAACTACCTTTACGCCTTGTAGCACAATCTACTATTATGAAACACCGTTATAAGTATTACATTAGTCCGTCTAGCTGTAAAACCAGCTTCTGCCGCCAGCTGAAGCGGGTTTTAAAGCTAGACGGATCACCAATATTAGTTTCAACGGCAGTTCATAAAATAATTTAAAATGCTACCTAGTGCCTAACATTTATAAATATAGAAATTTTCACCCTATTTACGAGTTAACAATTTTTTTCAAATGATCATTAGAAAAAAATAATCACTTCTGCTTGGCATTCACCTTAGTAAATCACTTCGTTATAAGGATTGTAAGATATTTTCATAAGGTATAGAAAACGGTAAATGTATCTACCCCATAAAATATTTAGGTGTTACAAACGAAAATACATTTTCGAAAAGGATTTTCGATCGATCGATGCAGACGCGAGCGGAGATCCGTCGTAATCGTAACGCGCCCTCTGACTGCACATTACTAAATACTTGCCATTTCTAAGTAAAGCGATATCTATGGTAACTGACAGAAATGAATTAGAATTTAGTTGATTGCTTTCGTTCGATATTTAAGCGTTACCTCCACGGCCGAGAATATCGTGGCGAGTTGACGTTAATGTATTGTCGTTAGTCGTTAATCGTTAATGTATTGGAGACACGTTCATAGTCTGTATATGTATAGTGTATTAAGTAGCACGATTATATCACCGCGATGAACTCACCCGTGGGGGCAAAGCCTTAGTGAAGAAGTATTGAATCCGCTAGATGACAGAAAACCAAATCAGACACTTTTTAAACGTCAAATCAAACATTTTCTATGGGATTTGTATGAAAATCGAGACCGCGACGTCATAATTTTTTCGAGTCAAATAGCGATCTTATATCAGTTTTTCGCATTAATAAATCTAATTTCATGTTGAAAATGGATATGATCAATGACTACTATTTTGTGACGTTTTATTCTCTTAACAGTACACACAGTTGACCCAGTCATCGACCCATTTGGCTTCGTTCATAACACTCTCTCTCTCGTCTCTTTTATTAAGGGTTGCTTATTTTTATCAATAGTTTTTGAAGATAATATTTTTTATAATTAAGCATGGTAGACAATGTTCATGGTCTATATATCTATACTGGGTGTTTATCTATTTATTTATTTATTCGTAGTATCGTTGAGTTTGTATCCCATAACACAAGTTTAAAACTTACTTTGGGGCTAGCTAAATCTGTGCGATTGGTCCCTATATATTTATTTATTATTTATACTAGAAGGGTTCGTTTTTGTACACGAAAATACATTTTCATTAAAGATTTTCCGATCGATGTAAAGCCGCGGGCGGCGATCCATCGTATCGCGCCCTCTGACTGCACCAGGGCTTGTTAACGATACCAAATTCACACTAAAAGTAACGTTAAATAACGTTATTTTTATACGGGTAGTAGTGGTAACGTTATAAAGGGTATCGATAATACAGTTTATAACGTTATCAATTAACGATATAAGTAACGATACTTTTTTCAATACTTGTAAAATATTATATAAATAGCTCTAGTAGCCTACTAGAAAAACTCTCATTAATTTATTCTGTCAAATATCGAAAAGAAATACAGTGTTAACAATACCATTTACCGTTAATATCATTGGTAACGTTATCTGATTAACGGTAAATAGTGGGAAAAATACCGTTACCCAGCATAACGTTGTCTTCGCTGATAACGTTAACGCCTTTTGACAGAATTAACGTTACCAGATTTTTAACGGTATTCCAAGCCTTGGACTGCACTTTAATAAATACGTGTTATTTCTAAATACTTACTTACAACGATATCTATAGTAACTGACAATAACGAATTACAATTTGGTTGTTACATTTTGTTTGACTTTAGTGTTATGTATTTGTAGTAAGTTCAAATTTAGTTACCTATTCATACACATCAGTTTTGTTTAAATAGAAAAATAGTAGTCAAAATTTGCTAAAATTACAGGAATCGATGAAAACGCGAAGGAAACGTGGGTACGTTTCATTCGCGTTTTAATCAATACTGCACTTGAACAATACTAAGTGCAGTGTTATTTTTATTATTATACTATAAAGTAAGAAAACGCAACTCTACAGTTTTACATCTCAAACACGATACATAAGTGCTACAAGTGGCTTCAGAAATATTAAATCTGCAAAAAATTATAATTCTATTCTAATAATAAATGGTACGAGTATGTACCAAAACCACAGGACCAAACTATCTATAATTTCTTCGTGACAGTAGCGTAGCTCCAGGATACGCGCAGAGGTGTCACAGGAATATTAATCGCGGCAGAAGTTTGTTCGCTTAATTAATTGCGTTCGGATTACCGCCGACTGCACCCTCTGTCTGTACTTAGCTCTGTGGAATTAAAGCTGACAGCACAAAGTAATGAAAATGTGGAGAGAAAGTTTCATGTAAGATCGCCTTTATCGCCTAAAAAGAAGGGCGTTATAAGTTTGACGTGACTGTGTATATGTGTGTCTGTGGCATCATAGCTCTTAAACGAATAGACCGATTATGATGCGGTTTTTTAAATCGAAAGCCTTGTCTTTCGCTATGCTCGTTAAAAATCAATTTAGCTGTTCAAGTTATTGGGGGCAAAGATGTGCCGTTCCCGGGAACGTTTCCAAATTCCCCGGGATTGTTCCTCCCGTTCCCGTGTTTCTAGGAAATTGGAATTTGTATTATAACCATATCAAGTGATGCATATATTTACAGTGATAAAAAATGTCTGATATATAAAATTACACCTTTACCTAATATTTCCATTTTTTGGAACATTCCCGGGAACGTTCCCGGAAATCTAGGGAACGGGAACGGCACATCACTAATTGGGGGTGAACGCTTTAAAAAGGTTTTTTTAATTTATCTGGCAAATAAACTTGTTATTTTCATAGCTTATCGTTTGCGGATATTATTTTTATTTTATTTGATTTATTGTTTTTATTTTATTACGTAGCATAAAGTTTTAATCAAACAAAAAGTTATTTACAGATAAATTATTCTTTATCCCTGATGAGGCACACAGAGCATTTAGATTTAGATTTCGCGGCTCTAAGCAGACAGAGTCCAAATATGCAAGATCCAAAGGCAACTTATAAACCGGTATCACAGACCTACCACTACTATACTTGCAACGATATTGCTACGAGTAGAAAGAGACTGTCAAATACAGTACAACGTGAGTGTGAAAGTAACGCTGATATGTTTTTTTCTCTATCGGCGTGGCTGCTATAAGCTGGCCTACTGTCAAAATCTGGGCCAAACAAACCACAAAACGATCGAAGAAAGTTATTAATTTTAGGGATTTTATCATTCAAAGGGTGATTTAGGGTCTTATATGAGCTTATTAGAAGTTAGTAACTATAGTGTGTTCTGTGACGTGTGCAAAATATGGGTGGAGGCAACAATCAAAAATAGAAAGAGATGCACTAAAGTGGCCACGCACTATGCAGGTCTAGTAGTGGTAGGTCTGTGACCGGTATGGTGTGCGGGAGGATGGAAAAGGAATCAAAATATATATATATACATATAAAAAGGAATGGGTGAAAATTAGGCGATGCGGCTAGGAACCCATCGCCATTTTGATTCCCTGTAAGTTTTTTACACTCGTTGAAAATCTGCCAACGTTTTAGTTAATCCTCTGAATGAACATGAGCCTCACTTCTGCAGCGTCATTGGTTTGCGCTGACAGTACTCCAATATTCTCCTCACCTATTGCTGTCACAAACTACGCTTGTACTTTGTTTTGAAGGGTGAGACGGGCTGTGAAATTACACAGTAACTTCCACAACAAATTAACTCTATGTCACAAGCCAGTATCTACCCAGTAATCTATACTTTGAGCACGTAATTACATTTTTTATTTTTTTTATTATGTGATATCTTACAAGCACTAATCATTACAGGTTTCATATTATACCTAATGCGATGGTGCTTACATTCAAAAATTTCATGAAAATACATATTAAAATTATTATAACTATGAACAGAAAAAATACATAACACATTATATTTAGAAAAATCTTAATTAATTTCAATTTAATTATAATTATTTACATATGTCATATGAGAGAACATATATATAGATATTAACAATCATCTTTTTAAAATTCAAATCTTTATTTAGTAAGTAGGCCTTTTCAGGCACTTTTACACACCAATAAATTTTGTATACATTACGTGTTATGTTTATTTCTTTTTATTTATTACATTTTAGGAAGACTTACAGCTATAGATACAAATAACATCAAAATAATAGGAAATAGAAAGCTATTAAGAAGTCTCCACAAGAAGAAGTAAAGTAGAAACGAGAAGATCAAGGAAATAGTAAGAAAAAAGAACATTTATATTTAAATTATCACTGACCACTGCTGAGACAAAACGCCGAAAGTAACTCATTTACACAGTATTGGTCGCCTACTCGCCAGAAGAGCTCTGTCATATGTCTGTCAATTTACAAATACTTAAAATATAATACGTTGTTGTCACATTAACATGTAATGCTTGCGAACAAGCGAACAAACATAAATAACGTTATAAGAAAGTAGTCAAAAACGAAGCTGAGCTGACCAGTCCCTCCTAGCAGCACTCTTTCACGAGTTGGCGCACGGGTCAGATTTATCCCAATTGGAGGCATAAGATCCAAAAAGGTCAGCCTATACCTAATAGGGATGATGTCAGAAAAGTATCATTCCAATTAGTCCGTTAGTTAGATGATCCAAAAAGAATGTACCCATATTTTTCAGTTAATCAAAAAAGTAAAAATTCACAGAGATACAGAGTATATAAGTTCCAGAGTGCTTTGGACGTCACCGATGTGTAAAAATCGTACGAAAGCGTGACGTCATGCGAAATTTAAATGCGCTGTATCTTCGTCATTTATTGTTTCTCAGAGAAAAGAAAAAATATGTGTACTTACAATATTTTTTTTATAATCTAACCGATGAGCCAACAATAATTATTTTTAGTCATCATGCCTATTGCGAGTGTGTAGGTATAAAGGGAATCGTTAATTAGTAATTAAAGTTGTTTAATAGGAGTCCAAAAAAATACAGCTAGCTTGTAAAATCTGACATCAGAGTTAGCTGCGAAAGTTGTAATATTTCTTTATTGACCACATTGGTACAAAAGTTGGACTAATGAATTAATTATTTTTTTTAATTATAAATAAATTTATTAGCGACTAGCATTCCACCCCGGCTTCGCCCGTGGTACACACATAGCCTATGTCACTCGGGGATAGTGTAGCTTTCCAACGGTGAAGGAATCTTTTAATCGGTCCAGTAATTTCGGAGCCTATTCAATGCAAACAAACAATCAAATCTTTCCTCTCTAATATTAGTATAGAATACACTCTATATACATATCTTAATACATACACAACTTGCTCCAATAATTAGGCTGGTGGTTTAAAAGTCAGCCTGTATATAAATACATAATATAATATACAAACAATTCAAGATATTGACTAGTACATTTTGGGATAAGCCCACCGATGTCTATTTTTATTTTGCAGTAGGTACCTGCTATACAATAAAGAGTTAAAACAAACAAACAAAACCTTCGTATCGCCACACCTAGTGTCACAACACTCACAACAAAAACCAAAAATTAAGCATCGTCCTTTGTTGGTGAAAACGCTAAATTGAGGAAATTTCCATCCATTCTCCAACCAGGCGTCATCCGCGCCTAAACCCCGCTTCAATTTCAATAGCGCCCCCTACATACTCCCTACACCCTTTAGGACGCCTCCACCTATACAGCCCTCCCTTTCGCACTTACGTGAAATTGGTACGAGAAACAAAGACAGCACTACCTACAGGGTCGGTCCGAAAGTTAGACATATATTATTGTATTATACGATCGTAGGTGGAGGGTGAAGATTGATGCCAGGGCGGCGGGGTAGTTTTGGCAACCCTATGGATGCCGAGGTAACGAAATTTGCTCGCACGCATGTGTGCGTGCGTCATGTTTGGGCACACGCACACGCGGCTCATATTTCACGTGGCAGAATTACGTAGGAATTAATTTTCAAGTTTTCAATATAGAGGAAAAATTGGGCGTGTGGGTATTATGGCTTCGGCTTTGGGCCTTCGGCGAGGGTCTTACGAGAATGTGATACACATTTTTCGGAATTCATAAATAGGCTTTCTTTGGGTGTGTTTAGTCATATTTTTGACAAATTTTTAGACCAATTTCGTTACATTTATATTGTTCGTTCGTTACTGATAATATTTTTAGTTATTGTAAGTTTTTAATGAAGTTTTGTACTTAAAATTTAAATTATTTTGTGAAGTACTAACGTTTATTAGGTAAGTTTGGATTAAGTACACCTATACCTAAGCTTATAAAGCTAAAGCTTAGTGCGTGCTTAGTCTCAATAATAGGGTCCCGTTGGTACCCTTATTTTTTATTATATTATATTATGTACCCTTTGGGTAAGGAACCTTAAAACACAATCATAACCATCACTAAAATGTCAACCTTGTGGCCTAAATCATATTCCTGAAGAAAAAAAAATTCAAGTACCTAATCAAAGTAGGAAAACTCATAAAATGTAGAAAAAAGGAGTTCTAGAACTTCGCCAGTAATATTAAAAATAAATAGTCAACGAAATGTTATTATATCAATCTATAGAAAAAAACAGTCACAGTTCAAAGACGGGAATCTCCATGCTGCGAGGATTATGTTAGATTAAAAAAAAACTTTCAAATCAGCCAGTAATATTTCAATATTTTTATAAAATTAATACATATATAACCCTGTGGCCTTTAAATCGATCTATAGAACAAGGAGTTTAATTTTGCAAAGAAATAAAAAAATAAGTTTCTTAACTCATCCTTAATTCAGTAACATTTAAAAATACTATGGTAAGTCAAACGAATGGCATTTAAATCATAATCTGTAGAACAAAAAGATCAGGAGTTCAAAGTCGGGAAACTCCATTGTGCTAATTACGCGGTAGACGGCGTGCTTTCGCTTTCGTCGCCCGTTTTAATTATTTTTTTTAGCGTCTCGGCGTCTGGCGGGGCGCCGAGAAAAATTGACGATGGAATAGAGATGATACAGCCATATTCGCAGTTTTGGAATTTTAATTAAAAAGTTGCCAGTGTCACGTGATACGAATATCTAAACCATTATGTTTTAGATTTGTTGTTTATTGCATTCTGGACCTATTTCGGAGTTTTTCGGATTGGCGGAACGCCAGAACAACAAGCGTTATCAAAGAATAGTACTGACTATAAAGGCTTACTATATTGACTTTTTGACCACCAGCCTAATTTTTGGACCAAGTAGGTACTGAATTAGCTTTAATTAATTATTTTTATAGAAAGTGGTGATACTGAACTACTATCTATAAAAATAATTAATTGGACGCAAAAAAGCAATTGCAACTTCCGACACAAACGACACAGGACGAATTTTTTTTATCGATTTTCGTTAATTGTTTTTATAGAAAGTACTTAGTTCAGTATCATGGACTGAACTTGCACCAAATATTTGGCTGATGGTTTAAAAGTCAACCTGTATTAGTATCATAAAGTACCAGTCACTTAGTAATATATAGTGTCATTCTTTTAATATAAATTATACAAAATCGGGAACAATAATTTCACTGCCTGCTTTTGGTTTCGTCATACATTATTTTTGAAAAAAAATTGTGATTTTCCATGTAAGTAAATATTTTATTTATTTATTTATTTATTCTCCAAACTTATATATACAAGTACATTAGATAGATAGTACCTAAGTAGATGTTCTTCATAAAGCATTAAAATTTAATTGAAACTTGAATGATAGGTTACAAATTAACCACTTTTATTGGCTTATTTTTTTTATTTTGAAATAATTATCTGTGTCATGAAATTTGTTCCGGATTACTCCACAGAACACTTAGTTACACTTTAAATGCATAAATTTATTTATATGACGACGACTTCTCATGTACCTAAGTAAAAATACTAATCAAAAATATTGCTGAGCAGCGCCACACGAATCTTTCGCGGCTGTTAGCGAAGTTCGCGCTCCGCTCAATCTTTGATATTTTCTTCTTGCATTTTTTTAGCTCTCCTTATTAATGAAAAGTAGGTTACTAACTTGGTTCAAGAACGAAAGTTACGACCACGTTGTCGTAGGTCGATGAACTTGCCAGCTGTCTTTTGTTTTTGTTGACAACGTTCCAGCGCAGATTTTAGAATATGTCGTTTTGTTTTTAACTCGCCAGCCATAGAGTTCGTTTGGTTAGTAGGGTTGTTTATAATTTGATGGTTCTATTCTACATTTAAATGACGGATGTGTGTTTTCATGATTATTATTTCCGTGCTTTTTTTCGCATTAGGTTGAATTATGTGAAATGTTGTGCCGTGTGGTTCCCAGGTAGAGTAGAATAGGACCACTCCAAATCTTCCCGTGGATGTCCAAATTAGGAAACACAAGCAACAAAGCTTATAACCATCAATGAGACCTCTCTAACCCGTCTGGCCAACATGGAGATTGTAAACCAAATCCTCTGACTGTTCTGGCTAATATATTAATCTGGAGAGGGTCGTGCTTCTGCAGTTTGTTTGTTTTTCGTGTATGTAAGTGGCCAACACTGGTGTCAGACTTTTCAAGCTAAAGGCATATGACATAGCTTGACGACCGCCATACAATGACTGCCGGGACCAATGGCTTGTACGTGCCTTCCGAAGCACGGAGGAGCTCAAGAAATTTTTGTACCACTTGTGGTAAACCCATCCAAGTACGGACCACGCCCGGGGTTGCTTAACTTGTGAAAACGCTAGCAATGCGTACTCCCACCGGGCCACCGAGCTTCTGCAATGGAAACTAGAAAAGACCTGATGATTCTGATAATGATGTGAAATGTTACTTACTTAGTATTAATTAGTAAGTCTTTGTAACTTCTGATGCAATTTTTTCTTTTAATAAATAAATAAAAAGTAAATCTTTATAAATTAAACAATTTATTTGACTAAAACTAAACTAAAATCTAAATTAAAAAAACTAAATTAAAACCTAAATTAAAAAATAAAAATGTGTTTAAAAATCTAAATGTTGATCATGTGGCATGGTAATAATTTTTACTTATCTATCTATGCCTCTACATTTTGCAATTTGATAAAACTATGTACTGATAGCTATTTTTTTTTCATGAATACTTAGGTTTTATAATACTTTCAGTCCTTTTTAATTCAAAGAGCAGTATTTGTACCTAAGTACGACTATAGCTATCATAATTCAAATGCACTAATCGCTTCTTTGGCTACATAATATTTGAAAATAAATGATATCAATGTCATGTTCAAATAAAATGACACTTAAACCAACAGCATCTCACACAAACCAAAATAATAAAAACCAGAGCGTGACAGCGGCATCATTAATTATCTATTAAAAAATAATCCTTTTATACGTCAAAACCCATTGAGGCCAGCGGATTACCTGGTCTAAGACTCATAAAAAATGCCCAAACAAACAGTGGCTCAATGGGACCCTCGAAGCAAGGTGGGTGACGGTTTTTTGTCTATGGGCTGTGGGAAACGATAGATACTGGCTGGTAAGCTTTATTGTATTTATTATGAATGCAAAAATAGAAAGTGAATTGTCCGTGTTTTTCTTTTTTTTAATTTAAGTTTTTAGTAATTTATTATGGAAATCGTGGTCACAAAATTGCAAGGGTTTTATAGTGTGTAAGTATTTTTTATATTTGTAATTGTTTTTGTTCTTCAACTATTTCTTTACCTATCTATGTAACTAGGTTAAACACTGAAAAAGAACTTGTTAGTAGATATCTAGGTACCAAAGATTTATTAACCCAAATTTGATACTAAAATGTGTCGCATTTTTTACTTCTTTTGTAGATTCGTGAAATCCGCATATTTTTTCTGTTTATTTTTGTGGTTGACTAGGAGAAATACTCTTAGAATTAAGTCTGCCATTTGATTAAAATATATTTTTACTTTGGAACTAAGTATACAATTTGATAAATAAATAAATAAATCCGTGGAAACCGTGTAGATTTGTCACCGTCGACGGATAATTTAAGATTCCTTTAAAAAGATAAAAATGTTTTATCAATACCTTTCTCAACAAATCCCAACTATCCCAATCCCATCCCAACTAATATTATAAATGCGAAAGTGAGTTTGTATATTTGTTTGTTTGTTACCTCTTCACGCTTTATCTACTGAACCAATCTTCTTAAAAATTCGAATACACATAGTTAAGAGTCCTGAGAAGGGCATAGGGTACCTTTCATCCCGGAAAATATTCTGTCCTCGTAAGAACTGGGATACGCGAGCGAAGCCGCGGGTAAAAGCTAGTCGATAATAATTCCAAGATATTATTTGAATTCCAAACGATATTTTTTTATTCAACGTCCATAGCTAACGGCTATTCCGTTAACCCTCAAACGGCGCCCCAAAATGAGACCCAAGGAAGTGCTTCACACCCGCCTTGGGCTAAAATTGCCAAAGTCTTCCTGAGAACATATGCATAGTAATCATCTCAAAATTCTCAGCGCTCGAATTACCCTTGCCCTTAAAAACCCTTTGGGTCACCCTTCGTACCTGAGGGTGACATTTTTTATTCACACTTCCGTCAAAAACTAGTATGCAAAAAGGACTAAGGGACTGTTATTTTCTTTGATATCGGAAATAATAATTATATGCATAATAGAACGGATTAAAGGTGAGGTGTGTGTTAGTGACGTTTTTTCTGTTCGTGTCACCTCGACGGTGTCGGATGTTTTTTTTTTATTGTATTTTTTTAATAATATGCATTGGGATTGCAAGCCGATATTTTATTGATAATCTGGATTTGTAATCATTGTGGCAATGCCGATAGGGCTGTATTGGATAATTGTAAAGGTTCCTTTGTGATATGCAAATTACTATGCGCATTTATGCAACGCACTGCTCGGTGAAAAGATACTGGGTTCCTGGTATATTGTTAGTGTATATTTTATGCATAATAAAAGAACAGCTGCGAGTGAAAATCTACATTTCAAATGTGTCAATCAATAGACGTGATTAAAACTAAAGTGAATCATACATAGCTTATCATCATCATTATCAGGTCTTTTTATTTATTTTTTTAGTCTCCACTGCAGGAGCACGACTGCTTCTGATTCTCTGTAGGTGCCACTAGAGCCATACTTGGCCACAGCAGCCAGAGGATTTTGCCTACACTCTCCACGCTGGCCAGACGGGTTGAAGAGGTCTCATTTAAGTTTATAAGCTTTGTTTAGCTTGTATTTCCTAATTCACCTTCTACGACATCGACGAGAAGACTTGGAGTGGTCCTATTATACTCTGCCGGAAACCACACGGCTAATATATATACATAACTTCAGGCATAGCTTATGCTATGCTATGCTATGCTTAAATTAATATTTTTTGACTGAATTAGAAGGCTGACTTCACACCACTCCCTATACTGGTAGAGTTTTTATTTATATATATATATATAGCATTGGTCAAAAATGTAGAATCATTCCATAAATAGAAAATAACTTTGAAGAACATCGCAAACAACTCATTCCTTAAAATATTCATAACACATGCAGAATTCTGACGGTTAACCCTCAAGCGCCGCATAGGCGTGATTCTGGCGCGTTTTCATAAAATACTCAAGCGACCTCTCGAGGCCACGAAGGCGCTCTAACAATGCAACCCTGCACGGCGCGGCGTGGTACCTCTTGACTCCAATCAAATAATTACTGCCCCACGGTCGAATACACCCCCGGCCCTAGAGATATTCAAAATGGCCGGCTTGCACTTCGCTTAATTTATGCCCGTGATAAAATCTCCCGGCGATTTTGAGTGCAGGGCATTGTAGGTAAACGTTGGTTATTTACTGAAGTTAGATGGTGCCCAGACGGTACCACACAATTTTATTGCCTTTACTCTCCCTCTTTACTTATTTTGGTTTGCCTCATTGTTTGCCTCATTACTTACTTAAATGCAATAAAAAGACCTCATTAGCTAAAAGCTAAGCTTTTATTTAAAAACTAGCTTTTGCCCGCGGCTTCGCTCGCGTTGAGAAGTATAGTTTTTGCGGCTTTACTTTTTTTAGCATATGTAAATAAACGGGCAAGTGCGAGTCGGACTCGTACACGAAGGGTTCCGTACCACCGTACAATGTTTTAAAACACTGAAGAAACACGTTTCTTGTATGACGACCCCCTTTAATTTTTAACTTTATTTTATTTTTAGTATTTGTTGTTATTGTAGTTGTAGTAAATACATAATTGGTGAAAATTTCAAGTATCTAGTTAATGCCATTATGAAGATCAAGTTAAAAACGCTTAAAAAAAACATGTTTCTTGTATAACGACCCCCTTTAATTTTTAACTATTTTTTATTTTTAGTATTTGTTGTTATATCCGCCACAGTAATACATAATTGGTGAAAATTTCAAGTGTCTAGCTATTACGGTTCAAGAGATAGAGCCCTGTGACTGACGGACAGACAGACAGACAGACGGAAGACAGACGGACAGACAGCAGAGTCTCAGTAATAGGGTCCCGTTTGCACCCTTCGGGTACGGAACCCTAAAAGTTAGGGCCACAAAACTTCTTTGTACACAATATTAAGCTAGGTATAGTATTGTCAATTACTATATATATGTAGGTATATTCTATGAGTTATATTTTATTTATTTGTGTATTATATATTGTATTATATTATATAGTGTTAAGTAGACATATATTATATTATGCACATATTTTAATACTTTATTTTGTATCTAGTTTTTTGCGCCGCAACATGATTCGTATCTGTTTATCCATATGGTTGACTGGGAGAGGACGCTTTTAGCGTTAAGTCCGCCAATTGTACCATTTTTTTATTGTGGAACAATAAAGTTTGAAAAAATCCGAAAAAATGTCAGTCAGTGAGTCAGTCACCTTTGAGTTATTTAGATACACAAAATGTATAATGTAATTATGTATTATCATTTAATCAACGTTTTTCATACTTTTATGAATTATTTTTTTCTTTTACATAGGTATTGAATTCGCAACTTTTTGAATATTATAATTTTGTATGCTGTTATAGATTATAAAATAGTTATGCTAAGGTATGATCTTAACAACACACGTGATATTTTATACCACAACCGATATAATGTGGTAAGATACTAACTTATTTTCAATTAAGATTAGATTATTGAAGTTCTTAAACCATAAAGCCAGTCCGCCACACGGGAGGTACCGGGTTCGATCCCCGGTCAGGTCAAAATGGAAAATGATCTTTTTTCAGATTAGCCTGGGTCTTGGATGTTTATCTATATGTTTATTTGTTATAAAATATAGAATCGTTGAGTTAGTATCCCATAACACAAGTCTCGAACTTACTTTGGGGCTAGCTCAATCTGTGTGATTTGTCCCTATATATTTATTTATTATAATTTTATAATTGGTATAAGTACGTATTTTATTCTATCCATATTGCTACAGAGTGCTTTGTATGCTTATTATTGATTTCATAACGGCCAAAACTACTAGCTTTAGAGTATTATTAGTTGTAACACCATCAGATTCTAAAAAACATTACACCCTTGACACACCGCATATCCCTAATAACAATAGGATGCAGATTTTAAATCTCCAAAGATAAATAATACATTTTGATTTATAATGGACGTAAAAAAATACTCTTCTATCGAGAATGCATAAATAGACCCTATTCAGGAAGTGCAAAATATGGGTGTAACTTTTTTTATCTGTTCAATACGCATCGAACGGGTTAACTTACTAGGGACTTTTTTTTATAGTGTTCGGCATTCAAAATAGTTCGAAAATATTTTACGGGTGCATTCAATAGTGATTTGATTTATTCCAATGACATGCAGATGTGTTGCTCGTTATACTAGTGTTTTCCCATTGATCGTTCCGCGTGATTGGTCATGTCGATTGGCAGTTAGCCATTGACGTTTATGTTGAGGGTGAAGCGATTCGATTTTTGAATTTGTGACCCGCATTTCTTTATTGTTTAATTTGAATGTCAAAGTGTCACTTTAATTCATACGTGATTTGTTAGAAAGCAAACAAAAGTTTAAATCAGCGTTAATTTTTCACTTATATTATGTCGGAAGTAAATTGAAAATTATTTACCTAAATGCTCTCTTCAATTTATACCGCCTGAATTAGGTATTTCTATTAAACTTTCGTCTTAATAATTTTATAAAAAAATATGATAAATTTATATGCCAGGCACTCCACTTCAACAACGCTAATAAAATAATCAAGTTTAACAAATATAAGATTATAATAAATTGAATCCTTACCCGCACTAAGCAGACAATACCCGTATTACTTGCCATGCGGAAGCTTAGACATAAATTGCAAATCGGTCCAATAGACCATCTGCATAATAAAAAGAGGCGCAGAGATACCGCATCGGAAGGGTTACTATTGTATTTTCGACTCTTAATGAGCGAGTGCAAAAAAGTTGCGTATCGCGTCATACGATCTGTTTTTAGAGGTTCTCAAACTTCAACAGATCTTAATTAAAATGTTCGTAAAGTCTCTCAGATATGTTAATTTTTTGCTTAGTGCAAGTTGTTCTTTGGAGATAAAAATTGGGTTGATATAATCTCTGTTCTGATAACTCTTCTTTCAATATTTATCTTTCCAAAGTTCAAATTTAGCAAAACATTTCCGAATAGGTAAGTACTAAATATTTATGACACAAGAATATATTAATTTAAGTATGTCACTTTTAATTTGTGTTTCATATAACCTAAGATTTAAACTGTTTGTACTCTACAAAAAAATATGCAGGTTAGGTAATTAAATAAATATATAGAAAAGTGTACTTACAACCAAATTTAAAACTAGAATATTTGGATTGGCGAGTTAGAATTGCCTTTTTATACGACTGTGGAACAATGTAAAGCCACACTCAATCTCCTATCCCAGAATAGGTACAAACTAGTGACTTCTTTTCCTAAATATTGATATAAACTGTATCATTATACGCTTTATAAGGATCAATCAATATGAACCCAAGCATTAAAAAAATTAATCACATGTATTAGAAATCCCAGCAGGGTTGAGAGCCACTGCACAATTGCTACCGACTGATCTAATTTCCATGCGTAAGCGCGAGGTACGAAGGGTTAACTTTTATTCAAAGTTTCAATGGCGCATTTATTATCGCGTGTCGCAAGATTAGTGTGTTTTTGACATTTGCTTCGAATAGTAGCTCTGTGGCAGTGATTAGATCTGCCTCTAGATAGTTTGTGAACACCTAAATATAGTGAACAAAAGTGCAAAAGTGAAATGGAGTGATATTGAAAACCGTGGAAAATATGTTTCGCTACTGTCCACAAAATAACAAAAGAGGCTAAATGAAAATCAGTGACGCTTAACTTAGTAAACTATATGTGTCTATATACATACATACTTAAAATTAGACCAGCATCATGGTCATCATCACGCTAAAAGTGGCTTTTGAATATTACGTCCCCTAGGTTGTTCTACCCTGTTAAGGATAAGGAAAGACGTGATAGTTATCTGTCTCTATACCAGTTTCACTGATTTGTGATCCAGCTTTACTACCCGTCTTACGAGTTACGCCTTACGACTGACAGCCACTGTTCCGTACAGCTAAAAAAAAAATCGCATGCGCATGCGCATATACAGGGTCTATCAAAATATATTGAAACTATTATATGGGTAAATTCAGTCCATGATACTGAACAACTTTCCCCAAGAAACATGTATGCAAATATGAAAATTATTTTTGGCCCCATCCCATTCTAGTTGACCAATCAGCTGATTCGAGCTAGCATGGTAAGCTAAAAAATATATAAGGCATTATTTCCAAGGAAAGGTCCGAGTTGCAATTCTGTTAGATAATACCGTGCACCTACTATTCAGCTACAGTTTTAACGAAAAAATCCATCGTAAAGATAATTTCAAGCAAGAGGTTTGCTAGATTCTGCTACGAGTATTTACCTACTGCATTCTTAGTAGAGTCACTCAATATTATAGCTCAGTTTGCAACTCAACATCGTATACTGAGAAATATCTCTCACTATTCGTAAAAATCCAACCAAAAGGCCATTTCGTGAGTAGTTCGATAGTACAAAACCATATCACCAGGTTTCCTGTCATAAACCGCTATAGCCACGGGCGTAACATTTAATATTACACCCTAACACGTTAACGGGGCGGCTGTAAAACTCGTAAAAGTCATACACACGCTCTTATAGGGCGTAAAAATACTAAATATTTAGAACTTTCGATATGTCGTGAAATGGATAAAGAATCTTTGTTTGGGACTTTGAGTTTGAGATAACACAATTTATATATGTGTCTACCTAATATAACCTAACCTAACGATCTAGGCGCCGTGGTGTAATGATCAACACGCTAGTCCGCCAATCCGGAGGTTCTGGGTTTGATTCCTAGCGCCAAGGTAAGTTTGAAAATGGCATTTTTTTAATTGTTCTGAGTCTTGATCTTGAGTGCTTATCTAAACCTATATGTATTTAATATAAAAAAGTTAGGGCACAGAATAAGAGACAAAATGGTGAGTTCCAGCTATGGCTCATTTCTGATGCAAAGGTTGGCCATTGCCATTCAGCTTGGTAACGCGGCTAGTGTATTGGGCACCTTTGCAGCAGAAATGTCAAGGGACGGTTTAGAAATATAGTTTTTATAATTTGTTTTAATTGTTTGTTTGTTTTTTTTTTGTTAAGTTAAAAAAATATAAAATATACTAATAAAATATAGTATCGTTGAGTATTTTATAATACAAGTTTAAACTTACTTTGAAGCTAGCTCAAGTAGTGTAGTGCCCTTATCTATTTATTATATATTCTATCTATACTAATATTATAAAGCGGAAGAGTTTGTTTGTTTGTTTGTTTGTTTGTTTAAACGCGCTAATCTCAGGAACTAATGGTCCGATTTGAAAAATTCTTTTTTTGTTGGGTAGTCCATTTATAGAGGAAGGCTTTAGGCTATATAACATTCCGACAACCACGCGAACGAAGTCGCGGGCACAGCTAGTTTATTTATAAATTTACCGATTTTCATTAATAATTGTTAAAATCTGTATATAAGAGTATATTTTACACGGCTAAAAGTATGTACTAACATCTTTTAAACCAAATTAATTTTCACTTCACAACCTAAAATTGGGGATTTCTATAAAACAATCAAAATGTTAAATTGAACTAATTTAGAATTCCATCGTTCCAATTTCAAATATAACCTAAATAAAGCCACGTAGGCTGGTAAGACGCGGCCTGTATCCATAGTTTCCTTGCCTTGGTTTCGTCCCCCTCGATCGATCGCACTCGCAACCTTCTCGCAACTGATAGATTACTGTTCATCCCACCTGATGGCGTAAAAGCAAATATAATAACTTATTTTCCAGCCAGATATACTCGTATTGTTTTGTTTATCACACAACTTAAAAAATCTGTCAATTAAAAACAACTTAGATATTACAATAGGTCTTACTTGTCATTCGCATTAACGTAAGTACGTAATATTTATTTATAGATAAGCAGCTATAGTATTATAATTATTTATTTATTTTTGTCTTAATTAAATTCTACGAGCATAACCCGGAATGTACATAAATCATTCAATAATTGGGTACCTATTACCTTAGAATACGCAGTCATTGAGACATTTTTAGGGTTCCGTACCCAAAGGTACGGGACCCTATTACTGAGACTCCGCTGTCTGTCCGTCTGTCCGTCTGTCTGTCCGTCTGTCTGTCCGTCTGTCTGTCCGTCTGTCTGTCCGTCTGTCACAGGGCTCTATCTCTTGAACCGTAATAGCTAGATACTTGAAATTTTCACAGATTATGTATTACTATGGCCGCTATAACAACAAATACTAAAAATAAGATAAAGTTAAAAATTAAAGGGGTCGTCATACAAGAAACGTGTTTTTTTCAGCGTTTTAAACTCGATCTTTATAATGGCATTACCGAGATACTTAAAATTTTCACCAATTATGTATTACTATGACCGCTATAACAACAAATAATAAAAATAAGATAAAGTTAAAAATTAAAGGGGGTCGTCATACAAGAAACCTGTTTCTTCAGCGTTTTAAAACATTGTACGGTGGTACGGAACCCTTCATGTACAAGTCTGACTCGCACTTGCCCGTTTATTTTTTTAATACTCGTATGTCATTTATTAGATAACGGAAAGGTTTAAGACTACTCAGTGTAACTTATTTCTGTACATTGGATTTGGCACGCGTTCGCAAACTTTACTTACATACTATGTGTGATAACATTGTATTAGGCATAGTATCTTTGTAAACTGACAAAGCCCTTTTGGCGCGTAGGTGACCTATAATACAGTCTAAATGAGTTTCTTTCGGCGTTGTAATGTACACTAAAATTATTGACGTGTAAAATGCCAGCAAAGGCTTAATTACTTAATAAATATTTCATTCTGATTTTGGAATTGTCCAAATATCCAAAACAAGCCATAGACATTCTTTGGTATGGCCCCTTCCCTCCTGAATCGATCGCTGCCTGAAGGATTAGGTACTATAATTTAATTCAATTTATTACATTACATACATAATTAAAATACCTTGGTGTGTGTTACAATACAGTAAGAATAATTCAAGGAACACAGCAAAGTGTAAAGAAATAACTTTCCATCGGTAGGTTACCAAGCAGATTTCATTGATTGAAAATTAAATACGTAGGATAAAATTCTCGCCGCCATGTATTCAAAAATAGAACAGGGGATTTGAGATAGCCGGTCTATATATTCAATGTCAATGGTAAATACACAATATATAGACCACACACGGGAGCGCAAAATCTAAAAAGCCTTGTCGACTCCCACACCCCGCACATAAAACCGAGTCCATCAGTGACTCGTGACGTTAAATAAACATCTTCCGGCGTCCCCCGGGTAGTAATGTTTCCTTTTTATTCCAACAGGATGACGGCGTAATCCATCAGCCAGCGATCGATTCGGGATTCAGGAGGGACCCACTATGTCTATGGTTGGTGGATATTTCGGTTGCGTTAAGACGTTCGAATTTAGAACGTTGTCTTAAATATTATTTCAGATGTATGTATGTTCTTTTTTTGTTTTTTAGTGTGTGTAAGTGGCCAACACTGGTGTAAGTCCTTTAAAGCTGCCTAAAGGCATCTGATATAGCTTGACGACTGCCATAGAATGATGACAGCCGGTACTAACGGCTTTACGTGCCTTCCGAAGCACGGAGGAGCAGGAGTATTTATCCCATTGACTATGCTATCCCTATCCCAAACATCGGCCTGTATTCTATGTTTAAATATATGGCGGCGTGAATTTTATCTGGTTACTTACCAATAGAAAGTTATTTATTTACACTTTGCCGTGTTCCTTGAATTATTCTTACTGTATTGTAACACCAAGGCATTTTTAATTATGTTTACCCCGTTTTCGTATGGTTTCGGCACGCTTATAGCGATACTGACGAAAGTACTAGGCGTATAAGAGCTAGCAAGCGACTAATTGAAGTTTATGGAGATAACTACATAAGCTACAATTGAACGTGACAAAACTGTGATATCTGGTGTCTGCTCTACTTTAAAATAATAACTCTTTGATCCTACCCCGAGTGGTTCCGGGTTAGAATAGGACCACTCCATCTCTTCTTATGGATATCGTAAGAGGCGACTAAAGGGCTAAGCACTAACATTTCGTGCTATAAATGCATTCCCAATGAAGGTTAAAGTCGGGCGGCGGCCGGTTATAAAACTTTCCGTACAAATACATTCCCAAAGAGGGTTGACGTCAGGCGGCCGGTCGTAAAACTATAGCCAAATCATTTAAACTGTTCCGGCTATTTCTTCGCCATATCGCAAGGTCTTTGGCATCTTTGGGTGACCATTGACATGCATGTTATATTTGGGGAAGAAAAAGCAGGAAAGCGCACCCCGGGCTCCGAAGTAGCACAGCTGAGGATGCAACTGGGAACGCGCCTAGACGGAGAAGAAGAAAGATTTATCCTCATTTCTCAAGAAACCAATATTGCCCCCCCGCGCAATCCAAATAAAGTCGTATTCAAAACTCAATCCATCTCAAAATAAACCCAAAACACTAAATCCTCGGCCCTGGCATCCAATGTCCACCTATATACCAACCCTAGCCCTGCATTACATAGCGCGGGGGTGTCGCCCCAAGATACGGGGTGATTTACTAAGGGTCTCCGCGACCCTTATCTGAGTCGTTATGACCATGTGAGGGTGGATGCCCCCACTGGGGGTTCCTCCCGGCACTTTGACGGGACATAATATGTTATTATTTTTAGAGTGTGTGTCGTCTTTCGATTTTGTTTCGTATCGTATTGTGTTAAATGTAAGGCTTTGTCTTTGTCATCAAAATGTCTTTGGGAAGAAATCCATGACGAATTGAGTGGAGCGTTCGTTAGATGTGCTTTGACGGGAATACATCTATATAGTCAAGTCAGAGATATGTAGGTATTGACTACATAAACCCAAGTATGGAACCTGAGTAAGGGAGAAAATGTCTACTTTTGGATTAAGTACTTACTATACCTAAGTAGATACTTTACCTTTTTTTTTTGCGGATTGTTTATTTATTTATTTATTCAGTATTTATTAAACACAATAGTACAAAAGGTGGACTTAACGCTAATGCATTCTCTACCAGTCAACCTTTAGGAAAAATAGAAAAAATAATTTAATTGCTTTAATTTGGTACTTAATTGAGTTATAAAGCTAGCAAAAGGCAGCTGACCAATCAAATGCCATTTTACTTATTTCTTTTAAGTTGAAATTAAGGTAATAATAAAATCTTACTTTTCTAGTTTCTAAATTCAATTTTTTTTAATTTCCGTGAATTGTTATTAGGACTATTTCCATCTTATTATAAAAACAGGACTAACTTTTTTACTAGGTTTAAACCATTACCCGCCCAAATCAAGCTGACATCTAGTAATATCACACACTCACCTGTCAATGTACTTTGGGCGGATAATGGTTTAAACCAAGTCACAAAGTTAGTCCTGTTTTTATAATAAGACGGTTTATATTTAAATAAACTAAAGAACTTCGTTATATCAGATTTGATAGCCTATGAACTGTCTCATAATTGGATATAGAATTTCACGTATTCTTATCTTTAAAATTTGACAGTCAACAAATAAATTGAATGACAAAGACAAAACAATAAAACTGCAAACAAAATATTTAATAAATCACAAAATAAGAAATGCCCGACATGTTTCGCAAACCATTGGTCCTGCAATAAAATTATATACGCCTACCAAATAAAGCGGTCCCCTCCGGCGACGGCGTTCTGCATGCAAAATTTAATTTTAGAATCCCGTTTCAATATAGGTAATATTCGAAATTTATGTTCCATGTTTGAATTTGAATGTCCCTCGCGCCATAAATTGTCGGCGCCCACCTCTAAGTCAATGTAGTTTTGTGTTCCAAATGTTTTTGATGGCTGAAAATTTAATTTGGATATTTCAATATCCTTTAATCTGAGTCAATATCTATTGAATTTATTTTAACTTACTTTTTCGTACATTAAATTTAGACCACTGTCGTATTAAGATGAGATTAATATTTAGACCACTTCATATTATGGCGACATATACCATGAGCGTTTTGTTTGGAAGACTATCTATTAATTACGTTTGCGACATTACGCGACAATACAAACATTTTCTATGGGATTTGCATGAAATACAAAACCGTGACGTCATAGATGTTTCGAGTCAAATAGCGCTCTTAATATCAGTTTTTCTGCATTAATAAATCTAAAATCATGTTGAAAATGGATGTGATCAATGACAAGTGACATTATTTTGTAACGTTTTATTCTCTTATCAGTACCAAATAATTTATTTTTGACCCAGTCATCTACCCAATTCAATTCAAGTAAGTAATTTATTAATATTCAGACAATTAGGCATGGTCCATCATGTCATGTGTTAATAACAAAATTAATTCTTAAAACTAAATGTTAAAAAACATTAACACATTTACACGAGAACTATACAGGAGACACCCAAAATAATTTAGTAAAGGTAATTTTAAAGATACTGTATACGAATCACCGTAACAAAGCCACAAAAACAATTTCTACTTACTTACCCCTAAACAGTTTGTACCGAATTAAAAACGTATAACACCACAATTAATACAATTATGACGGGGGAGGAAAAGCGGACGTAAAAGGCAGTAGCAGTAGAAACACAGAGTAAGAGGTAGAGATACTACCCTTTATACCACAATGCTATATGAAAGTAACTGACACTTCAGTCTAAAAATGGCTGCGACACATATAATGCCATTCTAGATCTGAGAGCTTTTAATATTAATTAATGCTTTTAATTAATACATTATTGGTATCGACACAAAAAAAATGGATTTATAAACAATATAAACAGGGTGATTGTCAAAGATTTTCTAAGTATGCCGTCGATTCTGTAACGTTATAAGCGCCGTCGTGTAAAGAATAGTTTAATTGTTCTTCTTAAAGACTTAACAAATCCATCAGTATGTATTAGTTAATTTTCATTGCCCTAGACCCCATTTAGCACTAATCGAATATAGGTATATTCGATTAGTGCTAGATGGGGTCTTACAGGGTTACAGAATCGACGGCATACTTAGAAAATCTTCGACAATCACCCTGTTTATATTGTTTATAAATCCATTTTTTTGTGTCCATACCAATAATGTATTAATTTATTTATTTATTAAAATCTTTTTTGACCACAATGGTACTAAAGGTGATCTTAACGCTAATCCATTCTCTACCAGTCAACCTTTAGGATAAACAGAAATTAATGTGCACTTTTTACAATGCCAGAATTTTCAAACAAGGCAGAATTTTCAGAGAAAATAAAACCCGTTAAAAATATCACCTTCTTTAATTTAATTATGTATGTTAACTACATAGAAACATTGTTGAAACTAGGTATTTAGCTAGGCTAGGCTACTAAACTACCATGCAAAAAGGCAGTGAAATTCAAGCATACCTACTGTAACAAATAATTTATTAGGCTCCAATTGAATTATGTCTGTATTGTCTGTGATAGATATATTATTGACCTACTGCAAAACAATTGATGCGAATGAAACTTACTCTCCGTTTTCTCTTAAGAAACTTACTCTCTACGTATTCTACTCTGTGCCACCAGTAACACAATTTCAGTAGATTTTTCTCCCCCAGCTAATTACAAGTCGGTTTATTAATAATCGTTACAAGGGCGAAAGAATTAATTTGTGATAAACGGTTTATTTTATAAGCAATTAGCGAAGTCGCTGTGCAATATCTTATCCTTCTTTCTTCTTTTGAATTAAATTAGGTATGTATGACATTTTGACTTTAAGGATCAGTTCAGAAACGCGATGCGAAGTGGTGTGCACAATTAAAGGAATATAGAAGTTGTGTACTACACAAAAAGATACAGAATTCAGTGAGAGCCCGCAGCGCTGCGCAGTGCAGCAGACTCTTACTGAAATTAGTCGCTTTGCGTCGCGTCTTTGAGTGAACTGAGCCCTTAGTGAGCCCTGAAAAAAAAACATTTTTAAATACAACCCGTAACACCTGCCTTATTAGAGTTATGTAGGTACTACTTAAGTAATAAAAAAAATTAATAAAAAAATAACTAAATATCTTCACATGCAAATAGAGATTGGAAATTTAACTACAATATCCACCAAAATAAAATCTTAAACTGGTTTTCTCCAATTTGTTGGTCATAAAAATGGTGTTAAAACTTAAACTATTTTACACCTTAATACAGGTCATAAATAACGATATTGCCCACAAAAACACCCAAAACTTAAACCATTTTCCACCAATTGACAAGTCATAAATAACGGCGTTGCCCACCAAAAATATTTGACCAGAAATGGTCACGTGGGCTCACGGGTCACGCATTTACAAAATATTTGAATAACGAATGATATACGATTTGTTTATTAGCGGGCCTATTCGTCCCTTACTTGTCCATTTATTGTACAACGGCGCACGTCGGGTCACCGTTGGTCAGGGGCCCGACTGACCCCTCGTGTTCGCCACATTATATACAAACGTTGTATTTTCGCAGCTTGGCTATCCGGTTTTGGGTTAAATTTTACGTTTTGATTTGTGATTTGGATGCACGCGTTCCTTTATAGGGTTAATTCAGGGTTAAGAGCGAGGCGAAGGAATAGGAAGATGTTGGTGTTAGATTGATTTATCAAACTAGTTTTGAACGGGTTACTTTTTAAGGAACTGTAAAAATGTTGGTCATACGTGTTTTTTTTATGAATCGAACCATATTAAAAGCCCATATGACCCTGATAGTACTTAGAGCGATCTTAAATATTATCAATATTAACGAAATACTCACTTTGAAAAAAAACGCAGCAAATTTCAGGACTACTCTATACATAGTATGTTTCGAAAACACATGATGATGATCAGGTCTTTTTTAGTCTCCACTGCAGGAGCACGACCCTCTCTGTACTGCCAGAGCCATATATTAGCCAGCGCAGTCAGAGGATTTGGCCTACACTCTCCACGCTGGCCAGACGGGTTGGAGAGGTCTCATTGATGGTTATAAGCTTTATTGCTTATGTTTCCCAAGTCACCTTCTACGACATCCATGGAAAGACTTGGAACGGCAAACCAGCCTCATTGACCTCCCGTGTTCTTTTCACCCCGGATGGCTCGCGGTCTCGCTTCGGCTAGAGTAAATTTGAGTGCGTGGAAGCGGGAGCAAAATTTAGATAATTTTATATAATTTGGACTATTTATTAAAGAGTTTAAATTGAAAAATTCAATTTTAAAGTAACTATTACGTATCGTTATCTAATCTTAGATATACGCGGATGGTACATTACCTACTCGTACATTTTGTACATATATTAGTTTTCACATTATATTTTATATTAGTACACACCTATTTAATACGTATATTTAAGGCATATTTAGGGTATATAAAAATGGTATTTCCAGGATGAAAAAATATACTTATTTAAATAAAAAATGTGGAATTATGAAACTAGATAGATTCTCCAGGTACCTAATTACTACTTAAGTAATCAAATTTAGCGCCCATTCCATTTCCCAAATCACCAAAAAAGATATAAAAGCCACCTCAAACACACACGATATAAAAGTTGTAAATTAAACTCAAACGCCGGTGCGTTCCAAATTTGAGCCACGACCCTCCGCGTCCCAGGGGATGAAAAACGAGGAAACTTTCCCTCCCGCCACTTTTGTTTACATTTACACTAGTTATGTAAAAACGGGCGACCGGGGGCGCCCCGGGATTATTTCGATATTTTTCATAAAAATTCTGATAAAGTGACTGTCAGTCGATTTTTTTTTTATTAAATAATTTTACGGCTCTGGATACAAGTCCTTTAGAGCCTATCTTTAATTTTGTTCTTTATTCCTAATCCTAACCTAACCTAATCCTAACAAGACAATCAAAGGGTGGTGTAGGCCTTTGTCTGCTCCAAGGGAGCTTCTGGCGACAAATCTATACGAGTCCACTGGTTTACATAGACGATTGAGTGGCGGACGACGCCCGAAGACACCCACACAGTCCGCATAATAAATATCACTAGCCGTACTATGCCTGTCCACTTTAACTATTTCACACATTGTTCATGTCATGAGCATTTATAACACCAAACAATACCAATTTCATATTATAAAGTCCACTAAAATCAATTTGCAAAATAATTTAAAGCAAACCCCAACCGAACCCCTTGACTTCCCGCCAAAAAAACTCACTGTCAGTCGAGTTTGTGAAATATTTTTTTTTTCTTTTATTATATTTCGTTTGTATAAGATACTGATATGAGATGTACTCATGGCTTGAGTGGCTTTTCGCAAAATATTGATTTTCGGACTCATTAATTAAGTATATACAAGAATAAGTCATGTGAACACTTAGATTTATGAGTCTTATAGATGAAAGATTTAGGAATTAACCACCAATTAAGGAAGGGTTAGAAGTAAGGTCCGAAAGATGGCAGAGAGAAGAGAGGTATGGAGGCATCTCCACTAACTCCATTGACATAAGCAAGCTCTTAAATTAAAAAGAAAAAGATGAACTTATCAAGTAGTCATGTAGTGTCTGACTTTTTAATTTATTTAGTAGCACTTTTTGGAATTGCTTTCATTATTCATACAAGTTTGTATGGACAATTATGCGATCATATTAAGACGTCGACCTCGTGGTTAACACGCCATTTCGCCACTTTAGAAGGTTCTGGGTTCGATCCACGGTAAGTCGGAAAATAGCCTTTTCCAACTTGTCCTGGGTCTTGAGTGTTTATCTATATGTATTAATTATAAAATATAGTATCGTTAAGTTAGTATCCCATAATACAAGTTTGAACTTAGTTTCGGGCTAGCTCAATCAGTGTGATTTGTCCTTAACTATTTATTTATTACGGTCCTCAGCATTAGATCAACCTCTTCAGCAAAGATATGACCACAAACTTGTTAGTTAAATTGTTAGTTCAAATTACGTTTCCCTTGCTGCTCACGTCACGTAAGGAGCCGTCTGTTTAGTATGCAGTACTGGCCCAGTCATTACACTCACCCTGACATACAACTTTTGATATTACTACGACTATCTAACTACCTTATTAATAATGCCTGTCAAATACAAACCACTTCATTGTTTAAAACACTTGGTGTGTTTTTTTTTTTAATAATTTATATTAAAGCATAAGTAATTTTGCAATAGGTGCTTTCTTTAATTATTAGTTAATTACAAATGATGTATCCCTCACTGCTCTCGCAAGGAGACGGTTCTTAGTATGCAGTACTGGCCTAGTCATTACACACACCCTGACATACAACTTTTGATTTTACTACGACTATCACACTACCTTACAGTGCCTGTCAAATACAAACTACTTCGTTGTTTAAAACACTCTGTAGGTTGATACTCTTGTCTAGCCTTTTGACATTTTATATAAAAGCATAAGTAATTTTGCAATAGGTACTTTCTTCACTTGTTAGTCTAAATTATATTCCCTCATTGCTCACGCAAGGAGACAGTTCTGATTAGTATGCAGCACTGGCCCAGTTATTACATACACCCTGACATACAGCTTTTGATATTATTACGACTATTTAACTACCTTATAATGCCTGTCAAATATAAAATACTTCGTTGCTTAAAAAACTTGGTGTGTTTTTTTTACATTTTATATTTCAAAAAAAATATATATATATATTCCCTAACTGCTCACCCAAGGCGACGGTTCCGTTTAGTATGTAGTACTGGCCCAGTCATTACACACAGCGTGACATACAACTTTTGATATTACTACGACTAACTACCTTATAATGCCTGTCAAATACACTTTAAAACACATGGTGTGTTTTTGACATTTTATTTAAAGCAAAAGTAATTTGGTAATAGGTACTTTATTCATTTGTTAGTTCAAATTATATTCCTTCACTGCTCATGCAGACGTCATAGTTCCTTGGAGTCAAATAGCGCTCTTAATGTTAGTTTTTCCGCATTAATCATTCAAAATAACGTTCAAAATGGATATTATCAATGAGTTCAAAGACAAGTGGCAATATTTTCAGGCGTTTTAGTCTCTTAACTTTACAAAATAATTTATTTTTGATCTACCCTATTTTATAATATACTGAATGTGCAGTAGTACAAATCATAAAGCTCTATACAAGCTAACTTTATTAATCAAAGCGCCGAGCTCACAAGCCTCAGAGCTGAGAGCTGCCTCAGAGACGCTAACTATGACAGCTGCGCACTACGACGTATTTGAAGCGAATACTAATGCCGTCCTGCTTTGTCGAACTAAGTATGGAGGAGGTATGTATAGGTAGGACAGATAATTCTTGAACTAAGTATGGTGGGGGTATGTATAGGTAGGATATATAATTCTTGTGGACTCATATCTCACATTTTAGATGGCCATACGGAGTCGGTTTGTGTAGCTAGTACAATTCACACGCGTAAATAAATTATGATTTAATTCAACCAGTCTAAATGTTTAGGTATTACTGCGAAATATTTATTTATACATTATTATTTAAGTTTTTTTAATTTTGTCTATAAATATTTTTTTAAGTAAAATCTTTTTATTATATTTTATTTTAATTTAGTTTTTAATTTAGTTATACGATTTTAGTTTTGTATTAATTAGATAAATATTTTTAAAAATAAAGTTTTATAGTTTCCGGTCAAGTGCTAGTTAGATTTGTACATGAAGGGTTCCGTACCTTCGCACAATGTTTTAAAACGCTGAAAATTACACGTTTCTTGTATGACAGGGGGTCACCTTGTAATTTTTAACTTTATCTTATTTTTAGTATGTGTTATTATAGCGGCCACAGTAATAAGAGTACATAAGCGGTAAAAATTTCAAGTTTCTAGCTATCACGATTTAAGAGATAGAGCGCTATGACAGACGGACAGGCAGTGGAGTCTCAGTAATAGGGTCCCGTTGGCACCTTTAGAGTACAGAACCCTAAAAAGTAAGAGTTTCATAAAAAATTAAAGGTGCATAGAGTACCTACTAGTTTTTATCACTTGTTTTTATCAAATCAACCAACGAGTTCTCTACGCAACTATGAATCATTATTATTTCCATTCGAAGATACCTCTATACTTTATTTTCAAGCGATGAAGCCTTAACCTTCTTTTAAATAATAACTACTGTACCAAATAAAATATGACTTTTTCTCAAGCGAGTTAATTATTATGCATCTAAAAAGTATTTCTTTGCTAACTGTACCAACAGCGCAGCAGCTTTGAACTTTTTCAAGATCAGTTTTTATGAAAAAAAGTTTTTACCTTTTCACAGAAAACCGTAGTTAAATAAAATAGTAACTATAATAAACATTTAAATCATAATTCGGACTGGAAATAAATAATGCTTACCCTCAGATTAATAAAAATTAACAAAGATTGCTAAATCTATTATATAGTTAAAATATAATTCGTCTCGTTCTTTCAATGTTAAAATATTTAAAAGATAAATAAAGACAAGATTTATTTTTCTACAATACATTTAGCAAGCGTTTCTTAATTTTAATGAATACAAGGTTAAGCATTAAAAAAAACCTTCTTTTACTAAAAAAATAAAAACCCATTCAACTTTTTGCCAAACCATTTATTTCGCAAGAAAAACGATACAGACTTGACAAGCCACAAACCTCTGTATTACAGGAAAATGGGAGTGAAAATGTTGCGTACATAATATTCGGACCCCAACGCACACATCCACATCCTACATAACCTCATACATACGACCGTATGTGAGATACGCTCACGTGTGCGGGAGGACACGTGTGGGAGCGAGACCAATATAATAGTGAGTCGTAAGGGAGTGAAAGAGAGAGGTGTTGCAGGACGAACGATACAACAAATCAATACGCGCGGTGACCGGTAGCCTGTGTCACTACCCCTCCCCTCGCCCCCCTCAGACCACACTCCACCTACATTGTCAACTGCCACAGAGTATGGATCTCCCGAAATGCGGTGTAGGTAAATTAGATACTCATTTTCAACTGTTTCAATTTGGTACGAAATAGATTGAGAATTTCGTTAAATATTTATGTTTTTATCCACAAATATACTTGATACAAGCTCGTATTTCTTGCACCACCACAACTTAGTATTTATGTACTAATTATGTATTCTTACGCAGGTACTATGTAATTTTGTATTAAATATTAAATAGGCTTGAAGCTTAGATATACCTGCAAACGCTTATTATTTTGTCGTTCTTTGATAAAATCATGATCTGAAATCATGACAACTACAATTTGATCCTTGCTACTCCTCAACATCTATCCTTAGCAGGTATTATAAATCTACACTAATATAGGCTCTAGAATAGGCTCAAAAAGTACTGGGCCGATTTAAAAAATTCTTTCACCATTGGAAAGCTACACTATCCCCGAGTGACATAGGCTATGTGTGTACCACGGGCGAAGCCGGGGTGGACTGCTAGTCGATAATAATCCATTACCCTTTTCTAGTTAGGTAGGTACAATTTTATGCGTGACATACTTAGTTACATACATTGGAGACGCTAACAATAAGAAATAAAGTGATGTCACTAAATGTGCCACAAGCTGTTAAAACCATATACATACATAAACAGTATAGGTACTTATTAACAGGAAATGCTTGAGAAAAAGTCATCTCTGCATTTTTTTATATTCTTTGGAGCAAAATCCGCTTGACCGCGCGTATGGAAGGAAGGCGCAGCGAAACTCCGACCAAACAAACTTGATACTTTGTGAACTTTCAGAAAACGACTCAAAAATGTCGGATATGAATATATTATATCTGCCCGCTTGTTTTACGAGTTCCCGGGTTTTATACAATTCTTTACGAGGGAGGTTATGAGATAGATATGTTATAAACAAACTTAGTCTATTTAGTTTTGAAATGCAAATAGTATTAGATAATTTTATGATTAAAACATAAGCAAGACTTCAAGGATAAAAGAAAAAAGTAAGGATCAATTCAAGTTATCAAGTACCTACAGAAACATAAAACTATATATATAAAATAAAAAAAATTCAGCTATATTTAGCTACATTACGTTCATCTAAAGGACCTACCACTATTGGACTGCCTTCTAAAAAAATTCTAAACAGGCCGCCATCTTACCCACACATTGGGAGGGCTGAACCTTAGGGCACGTTGCGCTGAGTAACTCCCGATTTACCCTACGAGGGTAAGTTGGGGTGAAAAGTAGTTACAATACAGATGTGAAGCTTCAACGTCCTCAAATCCTCTGGCTGCTTGTAAGCTAAGTATGGCTCTAGTAGTACAAAGAGGGTCGTGCTCCTGCAGTGGAGACTAAAAAGACCTGATGATAGTTCCCAACTCCACGGGCATATAATTAAGTATTGAAAAACTTAGTTGTCCTTGCACCATGCTCAACTACCTTTAACCTAGGCTGAAGATCATTAACAAATTTAGGTTATTTAGGTCGGTAGATTTACCATGGTCCTGAGCTATTCTCATTCACGTTTGACTAACGAATTTGACAAACTTTCTGGTATGGTCGACCCTTCTCACCAATAGAGAACCTGCCAAGGGATACTAAATCTGAACAGGTATTTTAACCGTCACACATCTAGTGACAAAATTGCACGTTTCGGCTAAAATCTTCTATCAGACTAAACCAAATGTATTTTAGCAATCAATTGGATCAAAATTTTGTGCCCTTTTTATGGCCTTACTTACTTAGGAAATACAGCTAAACAAAGCTTATAAACATCAATGAGACCTCTCCAACCCGTCTGGCCAGCGTGGAAAGTGTAGGCCAAATCCTCTGACTGCTCTGGCCAAGTGTGGCTCTAGTAGGTAGTACAGAGAGGGTCATGCTCCTACAGTGGAGAGTGGAGACTAAAAAGGGCCTGTAGATGATGATGATTTATGTCCTCAAGTAGAAATGGAAAGAGTAGAAATCGGATTACTTATGCACCTAAGAACTTAAGTTTAGGTTGAAATTGCTTTAACTTAATCTACAGCACAGGCCGGAATCTCCCAAGATACGCGCAATATGCGTCCCCGTTCCCCGTCCCCGCACCTTTCCCCCGTTTTCGCCTCGATGACTCACGTTGGCCGTCAAGAACCGGGGGAGAGGTGTGAGTGCGGGGAACGGGGACGCATATTGCGCGTACCTTAGGAGATTACGTTCTGTTTACTCTTACTGTATTCTGTGTCTACAGGGCAGTAAAGCCAGTAATATGTTGGCTAATAGGACATATTACGTAAAGCTCGGCGCAGATGGTGGCACTAGCACATACAGTGAACAAACTACTGTCAGTCTACATGTTATGACATGTAGACTGACAGTAGATTGTTTACTGTTACTGTAGAAGTTGTAGTATAATGATTATTTTCTGCGTGTGGTTCCGGATTAGAATAGGACCACTCCATCTTTTTCTGTGGATGTCGTAAGAGGCGACTAAAGGACTAAGCACTAACATCTCGTGCTACAATTCCATTCCCATGGACGGTTGACGTCGGGCGGCGGCTGGTTGTAAAACTTTTCGCACAAATACATTCCCAAAGAGGGTTGACGTCAGGCAGGCGGCCGGTTGTAAAACTATAGCCAAATCATTGAAAGTGTTCTGGGGTGAATCAACTTTTAATTGTACCTATTGTCGAATTTCGCATTTTATTTTAAATGTTAAGATTTTATTGATTAAATTAATTTAGATTGTAGCCTATTTATTCCATTTTATGTTTCAACTTCGAGCAGAACACTTTTTAAAGTTTTAAGTAGGTTTTCGAGCGAAAATTTTAAATCAGGCTAGAAAAATGTGTCCCTTGGACAACTAAATAATTATTTTTTCTAGTTAATTAAACAAAGGTTAAAATTTAAACCACTTGTCGCATATTATTAGACGTATCAAAAACCTCAGTTTACAACTAATTTGTTATTGTTTGCTGTATTAATTTTGCAGATATTTCGATTTAAACAGTCTCTTGGACAACAGCTATCTTAAAAATAAGGTAACTTTGTTATTTAAACCACAAAACGATATGATAAAATTTTAAAACTACAAGGAATAATAAACTTGGATCGTAGTGTTTGTAATTCCAACCAAAAAAAAAATATTACTGCGTTATTTCATGTTAATAACTTACCATTACTATCAGAAAATATGGGGACAATGCGGTTGTCCGATAGACAAAATTGGTTGTCTCGGAGACAAAGCAGATACTCAAGCTAGGTATATCTAAAAGATAGAGCTTAGTTATTAATTAAAAAGGCCATATTCTGCTTTAAATTATATTCATGGAATCTTAAATACAAAATATTTGAGAAAACCTTAAACATTTTAAAAACAAAACTTCTAAAACTGTTATTTTTATTGAGGTTATTTCTCTTTCGATGACATTCCCATTTTGTAACAAAAATATAAAATGGTTAGCAGACTATAAATCTTTCAGATTATGTAAATCAAGAATTTCTATAATCTAGCCACTACCGGCAGCCTTTTTCAGATCGATGGACTCGTCGGTTCACCTGATAATAGGAAGTCCACTACGATTGCCAAACCGTAGTCGCCATTTGACAACGTCGTTGCTCTGTCATTCTCACAATAAATGTGGCTACAGTCTGCAGCCACTTCAGCTTGCAAAATATCTGTACTGTTACGTTTTTTTCCCGATTACGTCGTTTCTCCTTCTATCCATTAGTGGCTAAATGAACGATGGCAATCATACTTTGTGGCTTGCCCTACTGATGAAAGTTTCTTTTTTGGGAGAAATATTTTTTTTTCATAACTCAAAAAGAAAACTAACTAAAACAGTACATTTATTGTCTTATTTTATTTGATTGTCTATTGGGCAACCAGTACTATCCACTGGACAACCGTTTAAGTTGCCCAAGTGACTGGTTGTCCAAAGGACGTTATTAAGGTTCTAACCTGTTTTGTTAAAAAAACTACCTAGATATCATTATTTTACAAGATCAATACAAAACTAACATAAAGACCATTCTATTATGCTGAAACTTATAATTAATATATAATTTACTTACATTTTAACTGCGGTTGTACAGTGGACACACAAAAAGCCAACCACAGGCACCACGAGGTCTCCGGCGACTGACACCACGATTACCGCGAAAACAAGATGGCAGATAGATGGGCATTCAATTCATTCAATTTTTTTCAATTCAAAATAACTTTATTATCATAGGATATTTATAATATCTCTTAATAATAGTCACTTTGTTTTGTTTTGCACAAATGTTGACGTCAAATCGTTACTTAAAGCTAAGTTTACGCCGCTTCCTAGGCGCAAGTGCAGAAGAAGCGGCAACAAACTGCACTGCACGTTTTCTCCAAAGACGTCAACTAACAAACTAAAAACTTAAAATTAGTTATATAGATGGACAGAGATTACATTGTTTATTATGTCATAATTAAATTGAATTATAAGAATTACGAAATTTAAAATAATGTCAATTTGTAAATTTAGTATGTACCAATGTACCTAAATTATGACATGTCTAAGTATACAAACCTTTAAGAGGGACCCGCGCCAAGCTCAAGCCAGACCTTTTTGTCTTTAAGATAGTCATCGGTCCTATAATAAGCCTTCTCACAAAGTACTTTCTTTACATAAGCTTTGAATTTTCTGTCTGGCATATCAAGGACCGATTCTGACAATTTATTATAAAAAAGTATACACTTCCCCATAAAAGACTTACTGACTGTATTCAGACTGTAATACGGGCTAACTAAGTCATTCTTATTACGTAAATTTCTATCTGTAAAATCACTTACTTTATTGAACATAGAAATATTTTTCCTTACATACATTATATTTTCAAATATGAATTGTGATGCAAAAGTAAGTATACCTATTTCCTTGAATAATTCCTATAATAAGAAAAATAGTCTGAATGTTGGCTGCACTCCCCCATAGAAGTATCCCGTAAGACATTAGACTGTGAAAGTAACTAAAGTACACTTGTCTAGCAGTTGCTACATCTGCCAATTGTCTTATTCTCCTAACAGCGTAAGCCGCAGAGCTAAGCCTATTAGAAAGTTTAGTTATATGAGCGCCCCATTGAAGTTTCGAATCAATTGTGATTCCTGGGGTGAAAGGTGCTGTTCACCGCGCTAGCATCACTGTTATGTCGATCTATTTTAAATATTAGCGAGGTGTCATCAGCAAACAGCACTATGTCAGCCTCTTTCTCAACCATGTAAGGCAAGTCATTGACATAAACTAAGAAAAGGAACGGTCCTAGAATTGAACCTTGGGGTACGCCCATTTTCACATTAGACCCGTGTGATTTTACGCCGTTTATATCAACAGTTTGAAGCCTATCTGTTAAGTAAGATTCTATTAATTTAATTGACTTATCATCAAAACCTCATTGACGAAATTTGAGCAAAAGTGTTGGATGATCAACGCAATCAAATGCTTTAGAAAGATCGCAAAATGATCCAATTGCATCATTTCTGTTTTCCCACGCGTCGTAGATATTAGTAATAAGTGCTACTCCTGCATCGGTGGTCGATTTTCCAGCAGTAAAGCCGTATTGTTGGCTATGGAAAAGATTATTGGTCTTAAAGTGAAGTAGCATTTGATTGAGCATTATCTTTTCGAACACCTTACTCAAAACTGGCAGAATAGAGATAGGTCTGTAGTTGCCAGGGTCTGTTTTTTCTCCTTTTTTGAATAAGGGGATTAGTTTACTACATTTCATTAAGTTAGGGAATATTCCTTCATCAATACATTCGTTAAATATAAAAGCTAAATCAGCAGCAATTTTGTGTATAATATGACTTACTACGGCTACTGACATGCCCCAGTGATCTTCTGATTTTTTTATATTTAACTGTTTAAAAGCATCTATTATATCGCTAGGGCCTATTTCTTCTCCATTTTACAAGGTCTTTGGCATCCTTGGGTGACCATTGACATGCATAAAAAGCGGGAAAGCGCACCCCGGGCTCTGAAGCAGCTTAGCTGAGGATGCAACCGAGAATGCGCTTAGACGAAGAAAAAACAAAAGAGTTTCATTTCTGTACCCTCGGTATTCCTGCTCCGGGGGTAAGTTGGGGGTACAAGGCAAACTGTAAAACCACGGGAGGGCCCGATAAACAGCAGTAATTTATGACACCTCTAAACCCTTCTGGACGGACCGTTCTAAGGGAGGCGCCCATTTTCAATTTCCGATACGCATATTTATCATAGGTTCGTAGGAGATTGTTACCAAAGGAGGGTACTTAATCCGTAATATGCGCGTTCTGTAACAATAACCTTGTCTAACCCGTTAGAGGTAAGTAAGTAGGTAACACTTTATTTTACCAAAAACAATTACATATTTCAAAAATATGTATACTTACAGTACATATTTTTGGAATAATATTCAAAAATATGTACTGTATACGTATACCTACAATAGCGACCTTATCGCCAAGGTAATTTACCTAATAACCTTTCGTCTTTAGTAATGTACAATCTTGGTAGGTTTAAAATATCGAGTTTATTTGAGTAGTTTCGCATTTCTCATCTTAATTTTTTTTTTTATTTCTTTCATATTTTCCTTCATGGAGTCCATTTTTTTATAGTCTTTATTAATCAATGTAAAAATTGATAAAATGTGACAAATAATAATTGAAGAAACCTAAACTTGTGGCGTAGTGGTTAACACGTCAGTCCGCCATTCCGGAGGTTCTGGGTTTGATCCCCAGCCAGGTCAAGATGGAAAATGGCCTTTTTCAAATTGACCTAGGTTTTGGGTGTTTATCTTTATTATAAAATATAGTATCGTTGAGTTAGCACCCTTAACACAAGTTTAAACTTACTGTTTTGCCAGCTCAATCAGTGTGATTTGTCCCTATTTATTTATTAACCGACTTCAAAAAAGGAGGTTCTATGTTCGACTTTTAATTAATCTGTTCCCATTAAAATATCAAAATCCTTTAAAAGACATTTTTTAAAACACTAAGTAATAAAAATAAAAGATTATTATTAAAGTCGTAAAAAGTAAAAAGTAGGTGGAAGTTGTATCGCGGGAACTTTTCGCTTTAACGCTCACTTTTATAGGCCTTTTATTTACCCTCAAATGGCTAACCGCGATGTTTTTGCAGTTCTGTCCGTAAATGTACGATAACTCTTTGATGTTACTTATATTTTCAGTGTTTTACAAAGAGCTATATATGTAAAACAAAAGGCGACATCACATATCACTGTTTTGTCCCGTTTAATTGTAGCTATCTCCATAATTAAACTTCAATTAGTCGCTTGCTAGCTCTTGTACCCCTAGTACTCGTACTTTCGACAGTTTACTCGTATAAGCGAAAACCACGCGAAAACATGGTAAACAAAATTAAAAATGCGTTACAATATAGAAGGAATAATTCGAGGTACACGGTTAAGTCTAAAGAAATAACTTTCCATCGGTAAGTAATGAGATTTCATTGATTGAAAATATACATATGATAAAGTTCACACCGTCATATATTCAAAAATAGAACAGGGTTCAATATTAAGGTGACGTGGGTTCACAATTTGCAAAACTGTGCGTGTTTTTGAAAAATCACTGTTATTAAACTACTACAGTTTATTCCTCAAAAAATTTACATAAAAATTTTAAGGATTTTTTACAGACACCAACAATAGGCAAAACACGATTGAGCATTTTTGGCTTGATAGAAAAAAATCACAAACATACCTTTAAATTTGCCTAAATTTGCCTTTATAATACGTGTTACCATTTTATATAAGCACCTTTTTATACGAAAATTATACCAAAAAATTTATCATCAAAATATCTATCCGTTTTGGCTACAGAAAAAATTAAAAAAAAAAAAAATAATGAATAAAACACAGTGAAATATTCGTCGAGAGCGAAGGAAGAGTCGGAGCCGTGCTCGACGATATTTCGCAGTGTTTTTTTTTTTTTTTTTTGTTTTATATTTATATATTTTTTGATATTATTAAGATTTTTCTGTAAATTTTTTGAGGAATAGACTGTAGTAGTTTAATAACAGTGATTTTTCAAAAACACGCACAGTATTGCAAATTGTGAACCCACGTCGCCTGATAGTTGGTCCATACGAGTATATTCTTTGTTAGATTTTTTTAATTATATATTTGTTTTAATGAATAGCTACGATATTCATTGGCTGCCCTCATACTTTAAACACTACTGATTAAAATATTGACAACTGCAATTATGGGAGAAATATTTTTAAAATTTTAAATTACGAAGACATATTTTTAAAGCAAAACACGAAGTCGTGCAATACTCAGAAGGGATTGCTAATATAATAGTTCATGATTCACTATAAACTAAGTAGATTATCTTATTAGTGTAGGTAGGTTAATGTAGAGTCATTCTAAACTCTATATCTTTCCTAAACTAATTCACTCATCTTTAAAAAACGAAGCTAAGCCCGTCTATTTGTACAAGATCACAGAAATTAACAAATTAAAAAACATGCATTAAAACGAAACAATAAAATATTCTAACTAAAACTCGAGACAACCTCTAGAATCCAAAATCAATAGCCATCGTCTGACCAATATACAAACTAACGTATAAATACAGCCTCTTACCCGTATGGCCGGCCGCGGCCATCTTGGAACCACCCCCACCCGCCTCTTCTTCCAAACAACCCCTCAATCCAAGGGGCTGTAAGGCCGAATCTACTAATACTAATGTTCCCCGTATGTGTGTGGGTTGACTCGGGCTCTCGTTTGTTCTCTGATTTTCGACTTAGGTTTTCTTTTGCAATATTAGTTTTGTTTATGCATATGCACAGGTTTAATTAATTTTTAATAACAGAGAAGTTGGTATGGATATGAAAATTTTGCTGTCAAAAATGTTGTACCTGTCTTTTTTTTTGGCATCATACAATTTAACATAGCATAAGCAAACATATTATACTCGGAAAGTTAATCTTACTAAATTGAAACTAATAACTAAACTAAATATAAAGGTAAATTATTGTAATTAAAACTAAAAAATAGCTTAAATAAAACCGGCCAAGTGCGAGTTAAACTCGCGTGGAGAGGGTTCCGTACAATTGATTGAATTCTTACAGGCTTTCCTGTAATCTACAAGCAATGAACTATATTTTGTATTTTTATTTTTTATTTTAGGTTCAGTAGTTTCGAATATCAGGGAGGGGGAAATGGTCAATTTTCGTCTTCTTTCATGAATTAATTCAAAAATATTTATTTTAAAATTATAACAAAAATATATTTGAGATCCTCATAACGAGCCCTTTCATTTGAAATATGACACAGTAAGGTTTGCAAAACTTTTTTTTTAAATTTTCTAATTTGTTCCCTGAAAATGACCCTCCTTTTAAAAAAATATTTATTTACTTTGTGTTTGGGTCATAGGATTACACGATCCTACCAAATTTCACCTGATTCGGTTCAGTAGATTCGAAGCAAATTGGCTGTGACAGACGAACGGACAGACAGACGCATGAGTGATCCTATAAGGGTTTCGTTTTTAATTTTTTGTACGGAACCCTAAAAACTATAAAAAGAAATACTATATACAACTTAAATAACTATTTAGAAAATAAAAATAAAATTAAAAACTTACAAATTAAAAACGTCATATTATTTGCTTTTTATTTACAACATAAATATTTACATTTCATTAGAATTGAATAAAAATAATGAATACTTACTAAAATCTAGAACTTACAAAAACTACAAAAAAAATAGCTTTCACAAATTGTATTTTATTCAAGACAAATCTAACCCCAAGCAAGCTGGTTGGCTGGCTGGATGGTTATTGCTAGATTTTTAGTTTGCGTATTCCTCATCATACAATAAAAATTGAGGTTAATTAGAAACAAAAAATGGTTTTAAAATTTTTTTTTTTTTCTACCGTGCTTGTTCATACACAAAATAAAAAGTAAAAAAAAAATACAATCTCTTTTAATTTTATATGTAAGTACATATTAAATTCTTTTCTTTGTTGTAAATAAACAATTTGAAAAATATCTGGGTTTACATATTAAGTTCCTTAAAGATATGTTTATAACATAATTTTACCTAACAATTAGAAAATTTGATGTGTCATTTAAATTAAAAAGAATTTAAATGACACATCAAAAGCAAACCGGAACTTAAAGAAAACTATTGATCCATTAACGCCATTCCAAAGTCTAACTAGGTCAAAATTCAGATGTTCAGCTATCGGCAAACTGATTAAATATTTAATATTCGATTATTACACATTTTATGACGTCACTTTATGGCCTTGCTTTATGACATGTTGCGAACATAAAAGTCGAGATTTCGCCGCTAAACATGCGGCTGTGAATAACTAAGTGTGTCACAAGCCTACATATGTTTATAAACCTTCAAAATACAAGGTCCAACAAATATACTGAAACTATTTTCTAGGTGAATTCAGTCCCTGATACTAAACAGTTTTTCCCAAGGAACATATCGAAATAGGCGGCCGGTCGTAAAATTACAGCCAAATCATTTGGCATCCTTGGGTGACTATTGACGTGCATATTGTTTGGAGAAGAAAAAGCGGGAACGCGCACCCCGGGCTCCGAAGCAGCACAGCTAAGGATTCAACCGGGAACGTGCTTAGATGAAAGAGAAGAAACTTAGTGCATATTACAATAATGCTTATAATATACATGTTTCATAGACAATGCAAAGAAATATTATTTTGGTACTAATCTGCGAAATATAATATTTTAATATTCCTTTAGTTACCTATATTAACGTCATAAGTACAGCGAATAGAAACCTAAAAACGATATTAAAGAATCCAAATCCAACATTTCAGTTACCTTCCAATTTTTATACTAATTTATATTATTTCTACGAAAAAACTTATTACGCCGATATTTCATATAAAAATAAATGGCGTAGTTACGCGCAATTAATATAAACCACTCAATTATGTGATCTCCAATCATTATTTCGACTCATTAGAAAAAAATCTTTAGCCATAAATATTATAACGAGCTAACGATAAAATCACTTGGTAAGAAATAATCAGATTAATTGAGTATACGCTCTTGATTAGTAATATTTTTTTTTCTAAACATGAAAAATCGCCAAATAATACTTGAAAAAATAAATAGAACATTTGTGTTCATGAGGTTTATTGTTTATATTGTAAGAAAAGAAAAGGTAAGAACGCTGGCAGCGTTTTATCATAGGATAGCAATTAAGATAGCAGACATTAACAGCAACAAGCAGTTTTAAAAAAGTTGTTTGATTTACCGAAATACTTACGTCGTAGGTACTTATTTAGCGTATTAAAATTCATTCATTTTTTCGTTGACTTTCCCTAATAGGTAAACATACTCGTATAGCCATTCTAAAAAAAGCTTATGTTTCTTTCATCAACAAACAAAAACCCTCCATAGGATTAAAACCACCATATTACTTAACTCCGTTCGTAGGAATCGAACCCCTAAAAGCGGCATAGCGAAATCCAATCAGTCACCTCAAAAAGCATTTCAGACATAATTGGCGAGGACCCTAACCCCCAATGCATTACCGAAATAAAAAATTCAGTGAATTCCCGAAGATTTGCGATACGATGCGGCGCGGTGCGACGCGGTGCGGATAAACACGATGGCATTCACCATCTTACCTCTATACATCATTCATTCGTCCGCTAGAGAGTTTCAACACCAATCTTCCATTTGGGAAGAAAATCGATACACGCTCTGGCCATATAAGCATTCCGGGGGTGGTAGACGGGGTGTCTTAAGGGGAGTTAAGGTTTAGTCCCGAATATTGAATTTCCCTCGGGACAAACCCGTTTCGCTTTGTCCCTTCTCTCGGGGTCGTGTGGGCCGAGAGTGCCCGGGCGAAGCCTACCTATACATATACAGAATATAGGTGTGTGCGTCGGATAATAATATTGCGAGGACCAGCATACGTGACTTTGGAGCGTTTGACGGTTATATACTATATATTACATACGCCCACCTCCCTCGCGTCAAAGCCTCCAAATTAGGTCTCCTTAAATAAAAGCGTGGTCCTTATTTTGCAGAATAGGTCGATAGACGCCTTACTCATGCGAGCTCAGGATTTCTTAGAAGTAAGACTGGATTTGCATCCAATCAGTGTGTCTTTATTAAAGATCAAGATAAAAATAAATTAATTTGCCGAACATGTACATACATACATACTATCACGTCTTTATCCCTAATGGGGCACACAGAGCAAAAGTTCCAAAGCCCACTTTTAGCGTGATGGTGGGCGAGAACGTGGAAAAAGGAATAAAAATAGTGATAGGTTGCTAGCCGCATCGCCTATTATATGATTCGCAAATATATGTTACAAGATATTCACATTCCGTTTCGTCCAATCATATTTACCATCACCGGTGTGCTAATTTAATCTACTATATTTAAATTTTTAACAAAATAAAACAACCGACTTCAATTATTTTAGGAGTTTCTTATCTTTGGTTCCTTATCTCCAAATTTCTTCATCATATCTGCACTAAATTAAAATAAAACCAACTTTGTAATAAAGGCTTTCTTAAATAAAAAAATAATCATCAAAATCGGTTCACAATTGGCGAAGATATCGTGTAACAAACATACATATAAAAACATACAGTCGAATTGATAACCTCCTCCTTTTTTGAAGTCGGTTAAAAAATATATTGTCTATGAATCTACTACGGTTACTATAAGACAAAGTCATTTTACAATTTATCAGATAAAAAATCCGTAATAACAACACTTATCTGTCAAAAATAACTTATTTTTTTAAACAAAGTCACATTATTACATTCTTTTGGTATTTGAATATAAATATCTTCGGTGTCATACATAATTATCATAAAAATTTAACTGTAGATAGTATAAACTGTGAATAGAAAAATTACAGAAGTTTTTAGATGTGTTGGGAAAATATATGTAAGTATATATTGTATAAACTGAGTAGATATCTTTTATTTAATTCTCATAAATATAGGAAATTAGACCAATATATTTTAAATTCAAACATGAGCCAAATCACCCAAGGGCTTACCAATGGGGTTAAGAAAAAGAGTCAAATGCGAACTACCTACTAATGAATCCGTCGCCCATGGCAATCTGTAGAAGTTCAATTAGGTACCCTACCAATTACGAGTAATATCCGGAAGGGTCGTACTCGTGTAGCGTTGGTAGCGTTTAAGAGTGCAGTGCGTGCACATTATCTTTAGGAACTGTCAGGTAGATATAGATAAGATATATGTAGTATATGTATGTATATTATATCAAATCCTTATCTGCTTATATTTGGAATGTATGTTTATTGATATCATGAAAGTCACATAAAAGTCTACTTTTCTCGGCATCATCCGAAGATAACTTTTTTTTAGACCAAGATTGCATCTGGATTTTAGAATTTTAATTCGTTCATAACGTCCTACTGGAATATCGAAGGGGTCTGAAATGTTGAACTTGAACTGTTGATCTGAAAATGAACTCAAAACTGCAAACAAATTTTGATTCTAAGGTGGCCCCACACATTTTTGAAGTTTCCTTTACTGACTGTATTTTTAACCCATTTAACAGGTACACTAAAAACCGCGGGCTGCTTGCAGCCCGCGCAACGCCCGAAAAGCTAGTAATATACTTAAACATACATTCATTCCGACGAATTGGGAACGTCTTTTTTTTTGAAGTCGGTTTAAAAATATCCTTCAACTAGAATTTTCTAATCGCGCTTATTCTATTAAAATAATCTCGATAAAAGTACAATCATTAGGAAAAGTTGTTCAAAGTGACGAATTTAAAGCACCTCTTTAAATATTTATACCTACTTAATTAATAATCACATTGTATACTGAAATATGTAAGTACATCTAAACCACGAAATGTATCAATTTATGTCCTCTCAGCGGCCCCTAGCCCATACATCCACGTGTTACGGCCCCATACGGACCGCTCGTCGGTTCGTTTCTTCCCCGAATTCGCGCAAATTAAGTCCCTTGTACTGCCTTACGTGAAGTACTTAAGTAATAATGTCTACTGGTGTATGTAATTGTATCGTTTGTTCTTAGATTCGGTTTAGCCGACTTCAAAAAATAAAGATTTCATTTTGATGTTATGGACTTACTTGTAAATCAAAAGTTTTATATGATCAATGATACACTTTTATGTCTTTATCCCTAACGAGGCAGACAGAGCCTAGGGATTGATCCTGGCCACTTTCAGCGTGATATGTATCAATTTTTATTTTTAAAAAGCTGTATTTATACATACCCAGTTCTTAAGTAATTTATTGTAGAATTTTTTTAATTAACTTTTTTTTCTGTTTCAGATGCCGCGGGGGTTTATGGATTTCTTCAAAGAATCCAATGCCTAAAAACTTATCAGTTTTATGCAAAAGGATGAACTATTGAGAAAGTATAATAAAGAAAAAATAAATGAATATATTCCTATTTCTGAGTACTGGATAGTTTATATACATTATATCGTAGTAGATTAAAGCCGACTATTTTTATTTATTTTATATAATCAACTTTATTACAAAAATTGTAAACGGCGGACTTAAACCTTAGGCTTTCTCTACCAGTCAACCGACAGGTGTTGCAGAGACAAGTGTAGCCAAAGTACGAGCAAAATTATCATTTTAATAACTACTTACTAAGTACTAGGTACTAACTTACTAAGACCACGCTTCCATAAATCCATGGCAAGGTGGCATGCCCCCACAGACGTGTACCCATAGCTCAAATGTATGTTTGTTCTGTTCTGTTTAAACATTACCTACAAGGGTTTAGGATTTACCTTTCCATGTATATTTCACACTGTAATTTCTTCTTTTGGTGATGTGGTGAACAGAACCTAGTTATAAATAGCTATAGTAAACGAAATAATTAGTGCTGAAACTAAATTGCTACTAATGGATCCCTCTATCAGCCTACGGCTGACGTTGCTTGCCATGTCAGGGGTTAAAAATATAGACACGAACCTTTTATAACTTCAGTTTCTTATTCAACATTAAATTTTGAGAAACACTTACATAGGTATAGTTGTTATGTAAAAACTTCTTACACTTACACACTTGCATAGAAACTTCTTACACTTACATAGAAACTTCTAACACTTACATAGGAACTTCTTACACTTACATAGGAACTTCTTACACTTACACACTTTCATGGGAACTTCTTACACTTACATAGGAACTTCTTACACTTACACACTTTCATGGGAACTTCTTACACTTACATAGGAACTTCTTCACTTACACACTTACATAAAGAAACACTTATGTAAGTGTTTCTATAACTATACCTATGTAGAAATAGTTGTAATGTGAGAAGTTCTTACATTACAACTATATTCACCTATGTAAGTGGTTCTCAAAATTTCATGATCAAAGAGAATGCAACAAGCTAAACTAATAAATAAGAGGTTCATGTCTATATGAAGATTGGTTCTTACTAAGAACCAATCTTCAGATCCACTACTCTACACGCTATCTTGTACAGGAGCAATAGTTTGTATCCCAAGATTAAACCGGGAGACGCCATATGTCTCCATGTCTTTTACCAATACCTCCCGCACTCGGCGATACAAAGGTGTAAGCTTGATTGGAAACCGTACAAGCAAACATGTAAGTAAAGTATGTAAATGTCTACGGAGTCATCTATGTCGGTAAATAGGAGTAAAGGCCAGGCATTCAGGTGTCTAACATTTTTAGAGTTGAACCTAGTTAAAGGTAACTACAGCAGTTTTGCATAAGAACGATTTTACGGAACTAATTCTAAGGATTGAAAAAATTGTTCTTAGGAAAAGTATATTTTAGTAAATTTTAATTCGTTTCGTAGACCCTCTACGAAAAGTCGTAGATGATCGTAGAGGGGGTACAAAATTATTGTATGTGGTAGAATAATTTATATATGTATATTTTTGTGTAAGTTAATGAGCGTTATATATATATATATATAACGCTCATTATAAATTAATTTTATAACATTAAATATATATATATATATATATATATATATATATATATATATATATATATATGTATACATACACATTTATTTATTTTTACTTTCCCCAAATTGCTTTCTCAGCATCATCTGTCGGTTGACTGTTAGAAAAGTCCTCTGGCCTTAAGTCTGCCATTTACAAATATTGTAAAGTTATACAAAGTGGAAGGGACATACCCGTAATAAATTGAACCACGAGCTATACTATATCACTAAAGAATAATCAAATTAAAATACGAGTAAAAAAAATCGACATTCCCATACAAATCGCCCGGGCGGCCGCGCGCTTTTGTATGGAAATGCCTAAATTTTTTTTGTTCTTTGGCTGTTATTTTAATTTCAATATACTATAATCATCTAGTATAGCCCGTGGTTCGATTTATTACGGGTATGTCCCTTCCACGTTGTATAAATAAAAATAAATAAATAAATTGTTTGTACTCATTATTTTTCTGCGACTACCTAGTTTTTTTTTTTTTTTTTATGTTATAGGGCGGCAAACGAACAAGCGGGTCATCTGATAGTAAGTGATCACCACTGTCCATGGACAACTGCAACACCAGGGGTGTAACAAGAGCGTTACCGGCCTTTCAGGAAGATATAGACTCGTTTTTTGAAGGTTTCAATGTCGTATCGGTTCGGGAACACCGCTGCAGGAAGTTGATTCCACAGTTCGGTCGTACGTGGCAGGAAGTTCCTTTTAAAACGTACGGTGGTTGATTGCCAACTATCCAGGTGGTGTGGATGGTATTTTAATTTTAGGCGGGTGGTGTAGTGGTGAAATTTTGCAGCAGGTATTAGGTCGAACAATTCTTCAGAACATTCCCCATGATAAATGCGATAAAAAATGCACAAGGACGTAGTTATACGACTTCAAAGAGATGATCTTCACTAGCATAAAATGATAGGCAAAGCCACGCACGGGAAAAAGCTCGAGTCTTTCTTCTCTTCCCGCGCAGATCATTAAAGCCAATCGAAGGAATAGGCGAAAATACAAAACATGTTAATAGGTGATGCAGCTAGCAACCCATTAACATTTTGATTCTTTTTCCACCTTCTCGCCCACCGTCACGCTAAAAGTGGCCTTTGAGTCTCGTGACTCTGGGCTCTGTGTACCATATTAGTGACGTATGTTTGTAAGTGACCAACACCGGTGTCAGATTTTTCAAGCTGAAATAGCTTGACGACTGCCACACAATGATGACAGCCGGAACCAACGGCTTAAGGCCGTACCTGAATTTTCCAGGGTCCAGTGCTGCCCCATTTAAAATAAATATATTTAGCACACATAACAAAATTTAGCACTGGACCCCGGAAAATTCAGGTACGGCCTTAACTTGCCTTCCAAAACACAGAGGAGCTCGAGAAAATTGTTTGCTATTTTTAAATTATTACATGAGGTCACTCATCCAAGTGCGGACCTCTCCCGGGGTTGCATAACTTGCGAAAACGCTAGCAATACGTACTTCCAATAGGCAACTAAGCTATCCAATTTTTTGAAAGACTGATACAAAAAGCTACACATTTTCTTTTCTATTGGGAAAATAGAAGATATAACACGAAATCTACAATGTGATAATTTAAGAATATGATTAGTTACATCTTATAAATTGACAACCAAAGCTACGACGGAAAATTGATAAAATACAATAAGAGTAGCAAGATTCATTCCGTCTGTGGACTTGTTAGAGCATTGGTCGAGGATCACGTTCTCTTTGAAAAACGTCCTTTGATGCGTCCTCCACTGATCAGCTGCAAAATAGACAGTGCAAGACGCATGACTAAGGCCCGACTTAAACACGGCTTAGGCACGACTTGGGCACGACTTAGGCCCGACAAAGATACGACTTTAACTTGACATATGCACGACAGATCGTGGTCGTAACCTCAGTTGCAAAAACTGCGGCTATTTTTTGTTTAGTAAATAAATAAAGGAAAATTGGATTATACTTTTTTAAGAAAGTCGTTTTATTTATAGCCATTTGACATTATCATTTTCTTGACAATATTTAACCATATATGTTTGTTTACGCTTCAACAAATGATGGCAATGTGTGTGACAAGAGCCATGTATGATTACAAGAGCTGATATGAAACAAGACATTACATTACATTTTACATTACATTTTTGCTCTTTAATATCTCCCATATTGGCAAGGCCCTTCGATCACTTGATATGCATAGATCTTTGCATTAAAAAAGTCAGTAGGATAAGGAGAAACAAATTGACACTAAATAAGTATTTTTCTTGCGGTTTTGTGTTTTATTAATGACTAGCTTTTGCCCAAGGCTTCGCTTGCGTATCCCACGGGAACATTACTTTTTACCGCGATGAAAGGTACCCTATGTCCTTCTCAGTACTCCTGACTGTGTATGCGAATTTTCAAGAATATTGGTTTAGTAGATAAAGCGTGAAGAGTTAACAGACAATCAAACAAACAAACAATCAAATATACGAACTCACTTTCGCATTTATTATATTAGTTAGGATAGGATAGGATTAGGATTCGGATCACAAGATTTCAATATACATAGCTAGGGGGTGCAAAATCAACCTGTACGAGTATATATGATATACATCGATAGATAAATGAATACATAACTATTATATAATACACACTTCACGTTAATAGAATATGTATTAATATACTCGTATTTCTATTTATACAATTTTAGTTTATGGATGGGAACGCTTTGCTGAGGAATCAAAATGTGAAATAATGACGGCTGATAGTTTTCTGATCTATTTTTATCTTTGTCTATGACATCCTCCTTGTTACAACCTCCCCAACTAGCGTACTCCACGTCACGTGTATTAAGCCTTTAACTCTTTGTTAACAAACCACCTCAAAACCAACCCTATTGGTTAACACATAAAGTCGGTTTTCCAAAGGCTAATTGTTATACAGAAAATAATTTCGACTGGGCCGCGTGCTTGGGAATTGAAAGTTTTTTTCTGCAAATATAATGTTTTATATGTGGGCTTTATCGTTTTGATGTTTATACGAGCGTACTTTACTGACGTGAGACAGAAATGTGTTTAAAGCTACGCCACAAGGGTATCTGTGAAAATAACATTTATTTTTCGCGTATTTTCTGTGATATTTTTAGACTTTCATAGCAAGTTCTCCATGAATCTGATATTGTGGGGATTCCGCATGAAAAATATGACGAAATACGAAAAAAATTCATTTGTCATTCATACAATCAAGTTTTAGAGAGAATCATTGACATAGAATATAACATATAGACCAGTACCTATCTCAAACATTGGCCCCTGTTTTATTTTTCAACAACTCTCCTCAAGGAATCATCGAAATACGAAATATAATTTTTGATCTCCTATACAAATTGACCGAACAGCTGATCCGAGTTCGTATGAAAATCAAAATATTTCTTTCGTATTTCGATATATGTTCCGGAAAGTTGTTCAGTATCATGGACTGAATCTACCCTTAAAATAGTTTCAGTATTTTTTAGACGTTATATATATATATATTCATACCTACACGTTATCAAGTTATATATAAAAGCCATGTACTTACCTACTTACCTAAAAATAAACATACAACGTTAAGTGTAAGTACTCTTCTAAATAACTAGCAATTTGTTTGTTGAAAATATTAGTGTCAAAGTCACCTTAACCAGAATATACCAATCCCAATTCTCAAAAGACAAGAGTTTAAAAAGACCAATATCTAACGAAGCCGACTTCAATCAAATACTTGTAGTATTTTTTCATCAGCGAATAAAAACTCGCTTCGAGCACGCTTGTGATATCTGAACCATAATGTATAATGCCTCCCTCTGATTACCATTTGGCGAACTGAATATTCCGCCCTGATAGACTTTTTGAAGTCCCACAGCATTCCACGATTCAGACTCGGTGAAAAAATAATCGCACATATTTTTTGCTGGAGCTATTTATTTTATTTTGTCTATGCTGACTTTTATTTCTTCTTTGACTTGTTATTTTTAATTTTGATGGCTAGTCTGTTTTTTTATACATCATAACTTTATATCTGTGCTTTATACATAACTTTTTATATATCATAGTCAGCAAAGAATTTCAGTGTCAGGGTTAATTATTCAAATATAGAACAAAAGTTTCATACTCTTTTTTTCTCTGAACATTTAATACCCAGTCTGTTTTATTAAAATTTGAAATCGGAACACTCATAAAACTAAAATACTATCAACAATAAAGAACCCAAAGGACTATTCGAATATAGAACAATAAAACTAAAAACGGCATTGCATCGAATTAACGCCATTGTTTTAACAGCTAAAACAAAGGTTCGGAGTCACATGCCGAGCTATAGACCAAGTTCAGTCCACGGCTTTGTCGCAACCCTTTGTACGAGCCAACCTTCATTGTTATCACAGAGCGAAAATTAATCTCAGTTTATTTCTTTGATCGTGATGTTTAGAATAAAGAGCCCACACTGACAGCTACGTTGATGGATATGTAAATGGATTTAAAGTTTTTGAATTTGGAGCAATTGTGCGTGCGTTGTTTTCGGTTAAATAGACATTATTTTAGCATTGTTTTATTTTACAATGCTGTTTTGGCTGTATGGCGTAAATTTCAAAGTCAAATCAGTCAGTATTTTTTTTAATAAAAGCTAGCATTTTTTGTTGTCATATTTTTTGATAATTAATTTGGATTATTCGGAAAAAGCGTTATATTTCAGATACTTTTATTAACTAGGTAAGAATTAAAACCCTACGATAGAGAAATCTGTCTACATTTACAATACTTTTTTTCCGATTATATAGTTTCTACAATTACATAATCGGGAAATAAGTAAGATGATGTTTCTAATCCAAATTTTCCATTCCAAATCAATCATGTTATAAATTACAAATTAGCCTCAAACATCCTTCAAACACACCATAATGAACGGTTTTCATCTATTATTTCCCTTCAATATGTTAAAGACGAACAAAGGAGAATTTTCCTTGTAAAATACACCGTCATGTTTGCTGTATATGTAGGTTAGGCCTCGCAATATCCGCTTCGTATCGTTCCGGCCTGTCAGTTTGCACGAGAATATGTGGAGATTTAGGAGGGGGGTAAGAAGGGGGGTGAGATAAGGGATCACTTTATATATTGATACTTGGATTAATAAATGACGTTATTTCAATGGTGTTGGAGATAGTCCTAGATTAATTGATGATTAAATGAATGTAATGATGAATTTTTACGTTCTATTCTATATTAAGAAAGTATTATAATAAGTACTATATTGATTAATTTTAGTGTCCGATCAAAAATGTATTTTAAGCCAAAAACGAAAAAGAAACTTCGGCTGGAAACAAAAATGAAAATATTAAAATTCGCAAAATCCGCTGTACACTTAAATTTTGTTTGTTTTTACACCTAGGGAGAAAAAGAGCAAATGTAAATTTGCAAAACAGGTTAAGTAATTATAAACAAACTGATTGAAATAAATGCCTACCTATCTTCTCAAATTCTTACAAACTACGTGCATTTGGAATCTTCCTATACACACAAAACAAAACACCATACTATAAAGTATAATACTTTATAAACAACACCAACAATCTATAATAAAAACTAAAAATATGTATTTTTTTTTTATTAAGTACTCTATCTAGTTATTTCTGTTCTAAAAAATTGTTTTTGATCAGGCATATACAGTTAAGCAAAATTTTCTTGTATTCTTATTTATTTTTCTCCCATATACTTTTGTTTAGCAGGAACTTCTTTTGCACATAAATGTAAATTATTTTGCATCCAATAAATAATTACTTAACGTAAGCATAATCAATTTAAGAGATGCTTGCGCCAGCTTAATTGAAATGAATAATATAGTGTGCAAAGGGCACACCCATACATCTTAAAAGCTCCTAAATGCCACAGCCAAACCAATATACATGAAACATTCATTTACAGGACTAATTTATACCGTCTAATTCAGCCCTTAACAAGACGCTGTCCGTAAACTTAACATATACATGTGTGCGCATGTATATGCACACACACGGAGTATGTATTGGGTTAAGCCTTCCGAAAGTAGCACTAACACATGTAGAGATATAGGGGAGTTGTACACCGAATGAGAAACAAGTTGACCATTTTCGTTGATAGTCATAGAGTTATTGGTACTAAAGTAATAAAGAAGACACCAGATATCACTGTATTGTCCCGTTCAATTGTAGTTATCTACATGAACTTCACTTAGTACTTGCTAGCTCTTATGCGCCGGTAGGTACTTTCGATAGTTTAAAAGCGAAAACCATACGAAAACATGTTAAACATAATTTAAAATGCCTTGAAATGTATTAAAATACTGTCAGAATAAATCATGAAATAAATTAATCTCCCCAATTTTTATTTTTAACTTTGTCTTTGTATAATATACTAGCTTTTGCCCGCGGCTTCGCTCGCGTATCCCAAATCCCACGGGAACATTACTTTTTCGGGATGAAAGATATATAGACCCTATATCCTTCTCAGTACTCCTAACTATGTGTATGCGAATTTTAATGACGATTGGTTCAGAAGATAAAGCGTGAAGAGGTAACAAACAAACAAACAAACAAACAAATATACAAACTCACTTTCGCATTTATAATATTAGTTAGGATTTAATATGTAAGTAATCAAAATCGATATGACAAAACTTATTTACCAAATAACACTGGTAACTCAACATCAATTCCGTACGCGTTCTACACATAGCTCAGAAAAACGCTCAAAGAAACCAAACAAAGTCTGTTTTTCTTTCCACTTTCCGTCTCCCAGTCTGCAGATCCCCTAACACCCACACATGTACCGTAAAGCCGCAAGGCACGTAACATAAGGAGCTTTGAAATTAATTTAGCTCGGAACTAGCTGGCAAATGGATAGACGTGAGCCCGGCGAGGAGGTGGTTTAGACCCCCCAACCCTCTACCGGAGGAGGGGATGTGAGGCCATGTGTTGGCGAAATTCGGCGTTTAGGAACCTTTGATAGGTAAAATGGTAGATACAGCAGTGTGAGCAAAACGTGTTGGTAGTGATGCTTTAGGTAGGCAAAATAATTATTTTAAACTATCGCGTTGCATCATTATTAAATAAAGCGTACGAGAATTAACGCGAACTATACCTCTTTTATTTATTTTCGCTGACGTTTCGTCCGGGTTGCACTGATTGTGGTCTCAGCCTGACTGAAGCAGCGATGTTAGGCCTCCTCCTGCCCGGTGTGATCTTCATCACCCTCATGTTATTTTTTCTGTAACGCAACCGTATTCTAGTAGTTTATTCGCGTTAATACCAGTATGCATTAATTTAAAAATGATTCTTAATAATAGCTAGGAGCCGACTATATGTCACGTCACGCATAATTTTGACTTTTTTGAACCCCCCTTGTCATGCTTTTTTCATGTACCTAAACATTTGGCATGACCCCTCCCCCCATCCATGAGACGTAATACCTATATAGATGGCCTCTTAGTTCAGCTATCAAATTTTACGACAAGCACAGGAAGAGATTGAGTGGTCCTACGAGTAAGTCAGAAACTACACGGCATAAATTGAGGTCTGTCTGTCTACCTTTAAGAGTCAAGCCCTTGTCGGTGTCATCGTGTGGAAAGAGACGCACACAATGACTATTTTTTGGCCGAGATAATGGAGTGGTTTGTTTGCCATTGGGGTACCTATCTTCAAAAATATAACATCATTTTTAAGATCCTTTGTGGCAGTGGTTCCTCGCGGTAACGCTACCTTTCAGGTTGTAATTAAAATAAATTATGTTTTTCAAATCAATTATACAGAGATGTATGAACATGATATTTTATTGGGGTTATCGATTTGAGATGCATGTCGACTTGCAGAGAAAGCTCGTCTATCAGGGGAAAATATAAATAGGGTTTTACTCGGACACTATTTAACCCAACCCCCAGCCCCCGCATCCCTCCGCCCCCCTCCGGCCCTGGTGCCAAAAAATCTTTATTTCTTTGAAATGTCCGGTTTTCGAAACTTTTGTCCGGAGTCCGTAGTTTAAGCGATGGCAGGCCTACGTAAGAGGCAACTAATCGTAATCTATCTTACGTAAAAAAATCGTAAAACGTAGGCACAGATAAGTGTCAATATTGAATCTCATAAAACATCCAATAAGGATGTATGCTCACGAAGGGTGAGGCTTCGACGGCGGACTGTCATTATGTTTTAATAGGTTATAGAAAATGGCGCGAAAGGATTTCCACGAACCGGATATTACCACATGGCATCCGGTTATGGCCCTGAGTGGTATTTTATGTGCATATTTAGTGTACTGATGTAGAGAGAAAATACTTACAATTAATTAATGATAACACCTGAGACAAAAAAATGTTTATAGTCCTTCTCTTTTTTTAAACAAAAAGCATTTAGCTTATCTAATAAGCTAATATAGGATATTATACCTCATTTCCATCTTACACAATATAAATATAAATACATATATTATATAAAGAAGATATTTTAATAATAAGATTATTTTTCTGTGCCATTCCAAAAATAAAAATACCTACTTCACCCATAAAAATATTGTTTATGTTCTTACTGTACAAAATTACTTAAATATATAATTAAATAAACCGGTCAAGAGCGGACTTGCACATGAAGGGTTCCGCAAATTTCAAGCTATTACGGTTCAAGAGATAGAGCCCTGATGTGGCAGGCGGACGGACAGACGCGAAGGACAGACAGCGGAGTCTTAGTAATAGGGTTTCGTTGGCACCTTTTGGGTATGTTATTAAAAAGTTTTCTAACATTTTTAAAGTAGCACTAGGGCTAACGCTTATAAGAAATGAAAGTGATATCCTTCCTATAATTATTTCTAAGAAATACTTATAATAAAAAACACCCCGTAATTCCCGAACATAACAAACTCCTTAGAAACTTATATACTTACTTACATACACGACGTCTCCATTTATTTTATTTCACTTGAGGCATCTCGGCTTTCATGGACTATAAAAACAAACTATGCTGGGCTACTCATGTTAAACATTGTAAAGAAAAATACGAATACCTACTGAAGACCTTATTTACTTGACTACAAAAAGACAATTGAAGTTTTTATGGCAAGTTTAATTATAAACGGCAGCTGTAAGGTCTATACTTTACTACTCTCCATACCCAAAGGTAGTCAACCTGATTAGAAGAGATTGCTACCTATGCGATAAGTCCGCCTTTGTATCTTTTTTTTTTATTTTTCTCGGTATTGTTGTATTTCCTTTGTTTATGGTGCAATAAAGAGTATTTGCATTGTATTGTATCGTACTTTTAAGAAGCTACTAATTTTAAAAGCTTTTCATTCTAAATTTAACTTAGTAATCCGTAGTGATCATAATTAGAAATACACAGATTCTGATACCGGAAATGTGTGTAATTCAGGAATTGTTAAGGTACAATTCCTAGGAAATGTATACAATTCCGAGCTTATTTAGGAAATGTATGAAATATTTGTTTTACAATATACAATTTCTAGGAACTGCATACAATGCCGGGTGAAGATCAGGAAAAGTATGACAAATGTTACAACGGTAACCTATTAATTATTTACCCTGAATTAGTCACGTAAGTTAGGTTATGGTTGTGCCGTGACCATCACAGGAGTGAATGAGCGAAGCGAGCAAGCGTCGATCAAGCGACCAATTTGGCTGAATGTAATACATATCCTATCGCTATTTAGGAAATTTATACATTTCCTAGGAATTGTATACATTTCCTAGGAATTATATACAATTCCTGAATTTAACACATTTCCGGTAATATAAGATTATATATACAGAATACATACATAACGTCTTTATCCCTGACGGGGCAGACTGGGCCTAGGGCTACAGCACGACATGTTTCGTCAAAAAGTGTCAGTTTGTGGCCAAGAGTAAAATAATTCTATGGTTTGCAGTGAGATAATTACTATTTTCTGTTTTTTTTGTAATGATGGCTCCTGCATTATCGTTAGAGCCCTACTTCTACGGTATATGTCCAGCCATCACTTTACTTTACGATTCACTTTACGTCGCACCTACACAATGTATGACTTCTATGGTCAGATGAACTGAAACTACTGTTGTAAAGTCGACTTTATTTCTACAACGATACAGTTGAAAATGTAATTGTGATGTTAGGTGCAATTTTGTTTTAATGCCGTTGGTTTTACGATCTTTTTAGGAGTTACTGACACATCAGCGTTCTGCTGTCCACAATCATATAAATCATGATTTCAGTCGAGAGTTGGTGGATCAGTGGAAGTATGCATTATTAGCGCTTTCTCAAGTTAAGTAACACTGAGCGTAGTCCACAAATTGGATGGGTGACCAAAAGTGGCAATAAATATTTCTCAAGCTTCTTCGTGGTTTGGAAGGCACGTTAAAGCGTTCATCCAGGCTGTAATCGTTGTATGGCAGTCGTCAAGCTATGTCAGATGCCTTCAGGCAGTTTGAAAAATCTGACACTTGTGTTGGCCACTTACACACACGTGTTTGTTCATGGTCACCCTTCCAAGTTCTGACCACACTCAGAGTCACTCAACTTACGAGAGCTTTAGTAGTGTGTTAGCTCACTGGGCCACCGATGATCACCGATCTATCTGTAGGGTTACTCCAAAAGCGGTACGCAATGACGTGGGCTGCGTATCCGCATTTCAGTGTCAAGCAACATTGAGCGTTAAAACATAATGATAAAGTCTAATTTGGTTTGACATATAAATAGGACGTCACTTTCGGACGACTATCGTATTATTTTATGGAGTAACCCCCTTACATCTCCTTAGCTGTACTGCTACGGAGCCCGGGCCAGATTTTTAATGGACTCCCAAGCATGCCAAAAACCGTGCGAAATGAAGGAAAAGATGCCGGAATAGGTATATGACTGGGTCCGTAAAAAAGTATTTTATTAAATCCGTCAGTAAGATTATCCAAAAATAATGGACCCATATTTTTCGGTTTTTCGGACATTGATATTATAGTGCAGTGATGTGCCAGCAGAGACACACGAACAAAGTGCCTTCCCCTTAATAAAGACAGTAAGAAAAGTGCCAATGGACACATTCTTAGTCTACAACGTATAAAACTAGGCCAATGTTTAATTACTTATTAGTCTTAGTTTAGGCTAGATTGTAATATTATTAGCGTACTTGTTTATAGTAGGTACGTTAAGAAAGGGAAAAAAAAAATATATTTTTCGGTTAATCAAAGTAGTAAAAATTCACAAAGATACAAATAAGGATACAGTCGTGATTGGCGTCACCGTCAAGTGAAAAATCGTACTTGATCGTGACGTCATGCAGAAACTAAATGCTCAATATCTTTGTATTTATTTACTAATCAGAAAAACGAAAAAACGTAGGTATACAATATTTTTTAATAATGTACCTGGAGCTAAGTATATTTTTTAATTCCACATCCGCATTGGTAAGGTAGATGGAGCACGAGATGTTAGTGCTTAAAATCTTTTAAGCATCCACAGAAAGAGGTGAAGCGTTGTCCTGTTCAAAGTCAGAATCTAACCGGCACGAAGGAATCCCTACTTAGTATCTTTGCTTATGTACTCCACCCTTTGCTCTAGTAGGATCTAAATAAGGACAGACACACACGCACTCTGCGTTAGCAAGTGTAATCAGTCGACCAACCGTAGTCAGCCGTAGCCATAGCAACGCGTGGTCGTATCGTTAGTACGAGTAGGTAGTAAGGTGTAGAGACAGCAGCGAAAACTACGATTAAAAATAATTTGACTATAATCCGCTAGTTTCCAACAAGTCAAATTAGATACTTTTTTCTTAACGTCAAAACAAACATTTTCTATAAGATTTGTATAAAATACAAAACCGTGACTTCTTGGAGTCAAATAGCGCTCATAATGTCAGTTTTTCTGCAATCATACAAGCTTAGTTCTAAGATAGTTTATTTCGGACAACTTAGTTAGGATCTAAGTTGTCCGAAATAAATGAATTTTATTTTATTTATTTTATTTTAGTTTTAATTAAGTACAAATATTTTAAATGGGATTCACTCCATCATTTTAAATGATTTTTCCCACTAAATGTATATCGAAATACGAAAAATATTCACTTCTCACAGTCACGTGATCTACGTGACTACTTCGATTTGTACTTAAATAAAAATAAGCTTGTATATCTAAAATCTCGTTTAAAATATAATATTATCAATGTTTTTTTTTCATTTTCCATACAAACTCGGATCAGCAGATCAGTCAGTCGACTTTGGCGGTCGGCCAAAAATTAATTTTCATATTTCATATTTTAGGGGAAAGTTGGGGACTGAATTCCCCCTAAAATAGTTTTAGTATAATTTGTTAAACACTGTATAATGAGATTTTGAAAACGACTCCAAAGATTTCGATGAAATTTAGTATATCGGGTTGCAAGGTCAAAAAATCGATCAAGCAAGGTTTAATTAGAGAACCTCCTTTTCTGCGCGTTTTTCATCGAGTGAAGTGCAGTTGCCCATGGTTACCCAGGTACTATTGATAATACATTCCTAAATTCTTCTAAATCTTCGAATGATATTGCAAAATTTTAAAGAGAAATGATAAATAAAAAATATCATCAACTCGTATTCGTCATTTTAATTTGCTATCGGTACTCAAGGTGCGTGCTTCTATCACGAATGGGCAATTTTAGAGTTCTGTCCTGTACAGGATTTCCCGACGTGTGCCTTCAAACAGGAAAATGTTACCCCGTTCTACCCGCTACTCCCTGCCTCCCTGCTTAGTTGACGAACAAATGGTGTGGGGCAAGATAGAAGCGATTAGCGAGGCGACAAGCGGAGTTTGCCGTGAGGTTCCCAGCAAAGTAGAATAGGACCACTCCAAGTCTTTCATAGAGAGAGTCGTGCTCCTGCAGTGGAGACTAAAAACATTATCAACAGTTCGTTGATAAAGATGATGATGAAGCGGAGTGGGTTTATGACGAGATGTGTGACGTTCCACGGGTTATAATGGTAATACGGCTAATAATGGTAAGACTCACCTTGTAGGAGATGCTTATCTATATAAAAATAGATCAAAATGAAACTAAAAGCGTTCATAAGGTAACTTTACATCACGTATTGTAAGAACCAATAATAAACCGGCCCAGTGCGAGTCGGACTCACACACGACGGGTTCTCGTACCATATCTATACAACATCAGACATCAAAAAAATCACCTTTATTGTATGAGAGCCCCCCTTAAATATTTATTTTAATTTAATTATTTACCTATTACGAGAATACGTGTATACCTATTACAAGAAAGAAAAAAATAAAGATAAATACACAAATATATATAGAGAAAATACTATTTCTCTGCTCAAAAACAAATCAACTGTTAGAGTTATAAGCAGAAATCGGATTACTAGTCCACTTTACTAGTCTTCCCTTTACAGTAAGCTTCTGTCATTAAACTGTTTGCTTTTGACTTGGACCACCCATCTAAACATGCGTCGGAGAGCCACCCAGTTTAGACCAAACAGTGGGCGAGGGGGAGTATGTAGCATGATATATAGTGCCCCTTAAACTTAAACGGATTACCTTTGATATATGCGAGTTCCGAGATTCAATCTCGGATAGTCGATCTCGAGATTGCCACGTTTATATAATTAGTGTTAGAGTTAAAGAGTAGAATGATTTGGTTGGATGCTTTAGATTAATACATTAATATAATAAAGGGAGATAAAATGGATCCCATATTTGTACAACCTAGCATTGTACAAGACGGTATTTGACAAATTTTGAAAAATCAAAATAAACTATTACTTCTGGGACATTTATTGTATTATCAATAAAAATCAATGTTGAAATTTAAATTTCCACAACAGGCATAGTAGTCATTATGCCAAGATGCCACACCGGAGGTCCCGGGTTAGATCCCGGTCAGGTAAAAATGGGAAATGATATTTTACAGATTGACCTGTGTCTTCTTTTTTAACTTAAGTGCTTGCTCTTGTCGTTGGAGTTAAATGAAGATGCCTCCATTCCTCTCTTCTCTCTGCCATCTTTTTAATGTCTTGGTAGGACAGGTTAGAAGTAAGGTCCTACCAAGACATTGATCTGTGTATTTGTTATAAAATATAGAATCGTTAAGTTGTTATCCCATAAAACAAGTCTCGAACTTACTTTGGGGCTAGCTCAAACTGTGTGATTTATCCGTATGTATTAATTTATTTATTCTACGGGTATAAGTTATTTTAACGTGACGGTCTTCATCGCAGCATCATCACCACGATAAGCATGGTGCTACGGCTGTCATCTATCCATAGACCATACACTAAACCTAAATTAAGTTACCTACCAAACATATGGTAATCCAAGAGATATTCGTTAGATATTGTAGAGTCATGTCCCTTTTTTATGCGCGAGCAAATATCTCCCGTTATTTATTAATTAAAGCTAGTATGAGAAATGCATGAAATTCTATGTGGATTTAAGCCTGAAATAGCACCACTCCATCTCTACTACTATATGTCGTAAGAGGCGACTAAAGAACAAAACATAAACATTCACAATAACTGCATCCCATCTACAAGCCTACCTTGCCAAGTTTGGGTGTTTTCGTCTATTGAATTCGACCCTCGACTCTGTCTATCGCATAAAGAATAGAGACGTGGTATCTGTATAATTTTATGTATACTATCATTCTGATGCTTATAGCTGTAGTCTATACTTCCCAAGAATCCCAAGTCAATTGAGAATTACACTCAGGTCGCAGACTGAAAAATAGCCTGACAATATTAAAACCGCTCGACGCTAACGCGACGCGTCGTGCATCGCCCCGCATCGCCCCGCATCGCCTCGCGTCGCATTCTGCGGTGGCTACACAACAATTCGATGCATTCCAATAAACGTCGCTCGCCATTACCGTATGAGAACATCCCTCTTGCCGGGGATGCGATTGTGCGGAAGCGGAATTTCTGTGATATTTTTCCCTTATTTTTGAAAATCCTTGCTCTCTCTCCCTCTCTCATCTCAGCGTATTCGCAGTTGCATCCTCAGCTATAATGCTGCGAAGCCCGGGACCGCTTTCCGGCTCATCTTTTTCATTGGCTATCAAAATCCTTGCTAATAGGGATAATAAAATCCCCGGATAGAAGAATTAATAGAATTCCCCTGATCGATCACCCCAGATGCAAATAGTATAGTGGAGACTGGGTTAAAGTACAAAATACTGAAAGAATAGCTTGGTACAGAGAAGAATTTTGCCTACTGAACTCCAAACTTAAGATATAAATGTGGAATTGTGTATGTTTATTTGTCCGTCTTTCAGTTTGTCGAAAGAAAGACAAATCAGTACGGCTAATGACGGCCATATCCTCCCTTTATTACAGCCTGAAGTGAAGCAGTGGACTGATACAGACATGTAAAAAAGTAGTCCTTTGCCACGTTAGTAACGCTTACAGAGTAGTGCGCACTCTTCATTTGGATGGTTGTCCACGCGAGCTCGCGTGTGCGGGCACGTCTATTGAGAGAAGCAAGTCTCGGAGTCATAAAACTGAGATAGTATTTTAAAACTGTAATATTTTTGAGAAATTATTATTTTGAACTAAGTGACCATTCACATGCGAATAGAAATATATGAACTTAAATGAAAATATAATGTGTCATTAATTTTTGACATATATACTATATATACATATATACTGGTACATAGGTATATGCTTTTTGAAGTGAAAACTTCTGTAGGCGCGTTGGATAAAAAAAACCATTGAACTCGCGACACTATTACCGACACCACCTTGTTCAAGATTTTACTTCTGTTGGCACTCCCGGATTGTCACTGTTATTTCAAGTTCATATTTGGAGCGTGAAATACTAGTTAAAATCCTAGATACCTATACCTATGCACTTTTTTTATAATTACAACATTTTGTCTGCATCTGACATATTGTTTCACAATAAATGCTAGAGTACGTTAGTATGGAATATTCCAGGGCAATGGCGTTCAAAACTGACAAAGAGTTTTCTCTGTTTGCCATATCCACCTACATTCGGCCTCCTTCACGCGTGCCCTTCGCTTCTCGCAAGTGATGAAAGGCCGTGATGCGTACCCTCCATTGTGGTTTCAGAACTCGGAGGGTCGGGGTTCGTAGGCACTAGGTAAGTACCTAGTGCCTACGAACCCCCGACCCTCCGAGTTCTTATACTGATAGCAAAGTCGCTATCAGTATAACCGTAGAGGGTGCAGAAACAAGTACACTGTGTACATTATCTTAGGCATGTATACTGATCATGGAAATATAAATACAAACATACAAAGAATATATTTTATTTAACTTTCCCCTCGATGTTACGATGACAATGCAATATCATTATAATGCAATATTATTATAATGCAATATATTATAAAGCTGATCTGATGATGGAGCCGGACGGTGGCTTTAGAAACCCTATAATAAAACGACGCAACCTAATCGAGTTTGGGCTTATTACATTTGTCTCTTAGTACTTAGGCCTCACAGTCACATTAAAAGCTTGTACGAAAAATGTCTTTTTTTAGTGAAAACTTCTAAAGGCGCGTTGGGCATTTTTTGAGATGGGAACAATCATTGTACTCGCGACACCGTTACCGTAACCGACACCACCCTGTTCAAGTTTTCACTTCAGTCGGCACTCCTGGATTGCCACTGTTTTTTTTTTGTTATCGCTTGTTGTATGAAAAAATGTCAGGTACACACAATAAGTAGTCTAAAAGGAATATTTCGCCGTTCCAAAACACCAGCGGTATTCAACTGCCTGCCTATTTCCTGACAGCAATCAATTACCAAACCACGAAACCCCACACAAGTAACACTCGTAAACAAACCTAAAGTTATTTACATTTCAGGTAGTGAAGACAATTCGCGGCCGTTGCCATGACGACGGCAAGATGGCCGACGTCTGCGGTTCCCAACTTTGCCTCTAGTTCCAAATTGTTCTCGAGTATTTTAGAGCGATGTATGTGCATAATCACATTATGTACTGAGCTATGTACGGTCTCACTAATTAGTTGTAGAGATAGCAGACTAATTTTGCGTTTATTTGCTAGTAGATATCTATAGTCTAATTAGTAGGTACAAATTAAATAATGAAATAAGAAGTGGTGAAAAATACTACGTGAGCGGGACCATTTCACCATTTCTTATTTCTTTTTCTAAAAACCCTATAAAAAAATATGGCAGGTACAAGTTATAGAAAATACTTCGATACAAGTACTTTTTGTTTTGAGGACTACGACCTATGGAAGAGTACCTAACTTCAAATATTATCATCGCGTGAAACAGATCCACGATTTTTTTTAATAAAATGACTGTCATGCATACAACAGCCACTGATTGGTCCAGCAATTGGCGTAAAGTCAGTATCGGTTTTGGTAGAAAATGTAGTTTTTAAGTACCTACCGCCTACTGGATGTAGGTACTATTTAATGAGAATCAAGAAGAATCGAGAATCAAATATTTATTCAGTAAGGCCTTTGCAGGCACTTTTACACATGGTGGCTAAAAATTTACTAAGAAACATACGTGGTGACATATTTTTTTTATGAAATTGTAAGTAGGTAAGTCTATTTAGAAAAATTATTAAGATTTTAAATTATTTGAAAATATTTAGAGACGTTAAGTATTGAACTATATACAGTACCTACCCCAATTTAAGTTTTTCCTCGGAACTCCATGAATAACTATTAAGGCGTAGTAGTTGTAAATAGGTCTAATATTTAAGATTAAACTTTTGAGTATGAGCGGCGTACAGAAATTATGTGTAGCGCGCAAACTTCTATTACGGTAGCGATAGCATGTTAGTATTTCTTTAACTTTCGCACCTAAAACTTTTAATTATAGCATAGAATGCTATAATTTTACTACTTTCACACTAGTGAAACTACATACTAATGTAAACTAGTGTGCAGGTTTCCCCACGATGTTTTTCTTCATCATAACAATAAGATTGAAAATGATCGTAGGTACTTACCTACATGAGAAAAAACTCAAAGGTAGAAGTCGCGCTTAATGAGCGGCACAGCAAGTGCCGACCAACCACTTGCCCACCACCACCACTTCATTGTGGAAATATCTAACAATTTCATCATCATTATTATTTCAGCCGCATGACGTCCACTGGACTCTCCTAAGGATTCCCAAAATGACCGATCTAAAGCGGCCAGCATCCAGCGTTTTCCAGCGACCTTGGTCAGGTCGTCTGGCCACTTTGAAAGTGGGTGACCCTACGCTTCGCTTGCCTGTACGTGGTCGCCATTCGAGAACCTTTTTCCCATCGGCCATCTCGTCGCGCTATGTGTCCCGCCCACTGCCACTTCAATGAGCTATGCTGGATTATGTCAGTAACTTTTGTTCTCCTATAATTTTCCTCATTTTTGATTTTCATCGAATCAGAAATGAGGAAATCGTATTTAGATAAACAAAACCGAATATAGCCCTCTCCATACCCGTTGAGCGACCTGCCTTCTTAGACCCATAGTCAAGGAGATATATTTATCTAACAGTTTGGGAAACATTACAATATTTGCTGAAATAAACTAGCATCGCTGCTGTCGGTACCCGCCTGAAGGATTAGTTAAGGGGATTTAATAAGAGTTCCTTAGATAAGGGTACAGCAAGAGCTCTCTATCTAAGTAGTACTTCAGCTTAAATTCGCTAAACGACGAGAATGCCTGGATAGATTTTTTGAAGTTTGTGCATTTTGCCCAGCTAAATGCTGCATCGCATAAGTTAGGTTTTTTGGGCATAACTTAGACTTACCTATACAAACGTAATGCTTTTATTTTGAAACGAAATGTCGGATATCGGCGAAATATAGAAATTTTCAAAAAACTGCACAAAGCTTCTACACACAATATGTTCTTTTAAGTTCATTATGTTGACTGGAAAACCAGTTAAAATCCTAGATAAATATATATATTTTTTTAATAATAAAAAAAATTATCCAAATCTGACATATCGTTTCAAAATGAAAGCTCAAGTACGTAGCTTTTACCCTTTACTTACCCTAGCTAGGGTATGGGCATTCTTAAAGCCAGGTTCAATATATAATTTTCTCGTAAACGTAGATAAAAATCACCAAAAGTGAATGTATAGAAAATACCAAATTTCCCTATAGTGCTGCTGCGGAGCCAGCTTCCGGCTTTTTTCCTTCCTAAGATTTAGAATACCTGTTATTGTTAACCCTTCTTTTGTGCGTAGTCCTTTAGTGACCTCTAACGACATTCACAGGAACAGATGGAATGGTGCTATCCTAAACCGTAAACTTCACGCATGTATCTAATACCACAGAATAAGAATCAGTACTCACGTACAGAAGTCTCACTCAGCAAAGAAATATCTACTCAATGTGGTTAGCGATATGGTCACGTCAGAACTCAGCACCTTTTCGTTTAGATACCTAGACATCCATTGCAGACCAATTTCATTTTTATAACTCTGGACAAACGTTTCGTATAATGAATTTACCACTCCGAGGGGCCGCTGCGTGCATAGTAATTATGTAGGTATATTTGACGACCTCCGAGGTGTAATGGTCAACACGCTAGTCCGCCAATCCGGAGGTTCTGGGTTCAGCCAGGTCAAGTTGGAAAATGGCCTTTTTCAAATTGTCCTGGGTCTTGGGTCTATCTATATGTATTTATTATAAAATATAGTATCGTTGAGTTAGTATCCCATAACACAAGTCTAAAACTTACTTTGGGGCTAGCTCAATTAATGTGATTTGTCCTTATATATTTATTTATTTTCGATATCTAAACGGGGAGTGACACAGGCCTGCTAATACCATTGTATCAAAACCTAAAATGATTTTAAGTAAAGCATAACACAGGAAAAGTGCAGTTTTGTGATCTTATGTGAATTTAACCTTTTAACTCTCGACCTCTACAAATAGTTCTATTCCTAATCACTTTCCATAGATGATCTCTCACAAAAGGATCCCATGAGAAAGCAGAGGTCAATAAACCATTACTGCTCGACACGTCACTGTCAAACAGTACTAACATCCATTGTCGAGAAAAAGTTGGAACCCCATTTTTTTATCTATAGAACTCATTTAAATCCGACCCCTATTTGCCTGCGATGCACCTTGTTGCAAATTAAGAAAAAAAAACGTGACCCCCAAAGCGTCGTGGGTAAAAAAGTTTTATCTTTTTTTTTATTACACATTATTGAAATGAGACACCGGGTACGCATACAAAATTGGTCTTTTTATGCAGCGGAAGGGTTACGTCAGTACGCATTGAATGATTTTTTTTTAGTATGAGCCATTCAGTGAGTTAACCCTCAGCGGTTCGTGATGCTTCGTTATTTCAGTGTTAAAGTTGAATTTCGGTTTGTAACGTAATATTTTTTGGACGCTGCATCTTTGTGCGTGTAATAGAGTTGCGAAATGTATTCAAATATTGATTAACTATTATTATTACACAAGTCATTTGATTTCTATAGGTACTTTATAAGTACATCTTCTTTCATGCTGGGATAAAAGAAAAACCTTAGAATGTACCTACTGGCTGCTTCTCTTCCCGCGCAGATCGTAAAAGCCGATCAAGGGAATGGGCTAAAATTCAACAACTCATTTTGATTCTTTTTTACTTTCTCGCCCCCCATCACGCTAATAGTGGCCTTTGGGTCTTGTGGTCCTGGGCTCTATCTGCCCCGTTTGGGATAAAGAGGTGACAATCTTACCTAAGTATTTCACTTGTCAAGTCAAAAATAAATTAAACAATCATAAACCCAGCACTCGGTCTTTTAGACCCCAAACTGATAAAGTTTTAATTTGACATTTCTTTAAAAACGCGGACCAGATTTATTCAATTAAAACATCGTCCCAACAAAAGTGTCTCCGAATCCATTGTGTCCCATAAAAGCCATACAACTGATAGCATCAGTAATTTCACACTTGGCACCTATTCGACGTTTTTTCGATAACTATCGCGAATGATGACATTATTGAGAGTGCTCCTCTTGACTTTGCTGGCTTTTGTGATTCGATCGTTGAAAGGTGAGGACGTGAAAGTGTTTTATTATTTTGTGAGATATTCCTAAATGTTTTGTCTATTTTTTGATTTATGAGATCTTAATAATCGCCTTAGACTTGCGCATACAAACGTAGTCTACGCTTTATTTTGAAACGACATGGCAGATTTCGGTAAAAAATTGTAACTTTTAAGAAATTGCATATATCTAGGGTTATAATTGGTTTTCACAATCAGAATATGGACTTGAAAGAAAATATAAGGATGTAAAAGTTTTTCATAAAACTTGGAGGGGTCCTATTCTACTCTGCCAGGAACCACACGGCTAACTAGCAGAGCCTAGGCCTAGTTAGGCCTAGGCCTAGGCTAGTGTTCATTTTGATAACTTTTTAAGACTTGTAGGCTTTAAGACTTGTAGGCAAATAGGCATAAGGCCTAGCTGATGGTAAGTGGCTACCGTTGGGGATGTCTGTAACAACAGAAGTGCCACACGCTGTTCTGTTGAGTAGGTACTTTTCAGTAAAGTTAAAAAAAAAAAAGTTCGCTCTTACCTAAAAAAAGCAAGAATTAAGTATTTTTGTTATTTTATCGTGACATAAATAAGTTACCCGACCTACTTATTTGTTTTTTTTTTTCTCCTTTTATTACAATAGCTTTTTAACACAAAAATCAAAAATAAATCATTACATACTGCAACAAATATAATTTAAAAATAAATAAACATTCCAAATTCAAACCAAATTCGCATTGCGAAAATCCATAAATTTCGTTAACCCTTCGCTGCCGACATGTTGCCCAACTCTCTCGCCGCGTCACTCCCCTGGCCATTGGCCGTTCCTATTTACCAATAACCCGGGGTGACCCTTGCCCTGTCTACCTAAATATGACCTCTCGGGCCTAGCCCCTGGTCATTGTGTAAGGGAATTAATCGGCTAGTAGGCCTTTTGTGCCGGCCACTGCCCACCCGTTACGTGCGCCAGTCATTGTGTTTATATTAAAACTTTTTAAGTGTCCCTCGACAGTTTAGGGTTGAGAACGGGTTTGCGAATTTTAATTCTATAAACTGGTTTTATGCAGTTTATTTCCTTATCAAGGGCTCATCTATTTTTCGCTTCGAACTTTACACCGTTTGTTATCATTGTTATTATCTACAGCTGTTAGGTGCTGTTACCCGAGGCGTCGTCGCCTGTCCATGGTTCAGACAGATTAACAGATTTTTGTATTTAGTTGGTTATTTAACATTTTTTTCGAGATCCTATGTTTTGATTTGGTTAATAACTCTTCAGAGCAAGGCCTATAAGACGGTAAACTTCCGTTATTTTATAAAGGGCCGTTTTGCGCTATGTACATTGCGTAAATCGAGAAAATCGCTCTTCCATAGTATTACCTATACTCGTACCTTCACCTTCCGTAGTTTCACCTGTCCCGTTGTCTGTATGTCTGTAATCAAATCTTGCAAGCTAAATTAGACCCACTTCATATTATTTTGTTGGAACTTAAAATACTGTAAGTTAGGTGACAATGCAATATTATGGTACCAATGACCTGATCTCACGGTGAATCTGGAAGGTGGCCACGGCCACAGCATCTCTGTGATAAAACAACATAACCCCACCTAGTTTGCGCTCAATTGTTGTGTCTTGAGGAGCAGTTGAAACTTTTTACTTACTTCATTGTTTTAGCTTGTTTTTGAATATATTTTTAAATAGGTAATTACTTTTTAACCGACTTAAAAAAAGGAGGTTATCAATTCGTCGGAACTTTATATTTATTTGTTTATGTATGTTTCCCGATTACTCGAAGACGCCTGGACCGATTTAGAAAAATCTTTTTTTTTTTGTTTAAAAGAGTATACTTTCTAGGTGGTCTAATAGAAATGTTCTTTTTTTTAAACGCAAAATAACTAGAAAAATTTGTCATCTAAGTATATAGTTGTTTGCATATTTAGCTTTTCTGGTATTGAAGTCGGTTTTTTGTTTTGTAAAATGTCAATAATTATTCCAATACCAAACTCAGGTAAAAGGAAACACACGAGTGTGCGTTGGCAAAACTCAAGCGCATTCACCAACCGCTGTTTTGCATACTGCACCCTTCTAATGTGCAACAGTTTATTATTATTGATGGTTATGCACCGGAAGTAGTCCCCTAAGGTACGACCGTTGATTACAGATGTTGCCTGGATGAAAGAATCTTTAAAAAAGGTAGAGATAGGCATGATGATGATGACTACTTGTAAACTATCGCGATGCATCATTTTTTAAATAAAGCGTACGGGAATTAACGCGAAACATATCTTTTTATTTATTTTTGCTGACGTTTCGTCCGGGTTGAACCTAACGTGGTCTCAGCCTGACTGAAAAGCGATGTTAGGCCTCCTCCTGACCGGTGTGATCTTAGTCCACCGGGCCTATAGCCTCATAGTCACCACACCGGGCAGACGGGTTAGTGATCGCAATAGATGGTATAAATTTGTTGTAGGTTAGGTACAAAGGATGCTGCTAGGCTGCTACGCATTCGTAAGTACACCTAGGCCGGTGCCCTTCCCGTTTAGGTATCGAAAATATACCTAGATTATTACTAAGAGCGCGACGGCCCCTCCAAGTGGTAAATTCAGTTATACTCGTACGAATCGTTTGTCCAGAGTAATAAGAATGAAATTGGCCTACAATGGATGTCTAGGTATCTAAACGAAAAGGTGCTGAGTTCTGACGTGAGCTAAATTAAACCATATCGCTAACCACATTGACTAGATATTTCTTTGAATTTCTTTGCTGAGTGAGACTTCTGTACGAAGTACTGTATCCTATTCAGTGGTACACCAACATCTGAAAAAACAAAATACTCGTACAGTAGGTACCTATATACTAACACACAAATTGCTACATGTAGTAAATGGTCACACATGTCGGTTTTAAAATCTTCCATTGAACACGAGCTGTCAGTCAAAACGCATAGAATGCATCATCGAAAGGTGCGCGGCGCGGTGTCGCTTATGCAAATTTTTGCATTTCGAATCCCGTATCATTGCATTCAATATTTAACTCTATCACAACTGGTATAAGTTCAAAATAGTTTTGATGTATTTTCAATAAAAATAATATTTGCATCAAAAGTTACACAGTGGATTATGATATTTCTGATTTCACGTTAAGGTTCAAATTTAAGTGACAGTAAATTATAGGTCTTTTTAAAATAAATTCGCATCTAATTTGCATGGCGTATTGTATAGGCAACTTCTATTTTTAAATGGCCACAAAAGATTTTTTTTAATAAACAACATTGCGAAAGTAGAACATCTGCTCTTTGGATCGTAGGGTGGAAATGAAAATAGGTCGCTTGAAATTTAAATATTTTCTACCTGAATAAACTTTATTAGATAAGTACATTTAAGTATCATCAAGACAGAAAACGCTCATGATTTATTTAAAAAAAAACAATTAACCTTCAGGTTCATTCTCGAAACGACAACTAAAAGAATAATGTAACTAACATATTTTTTTTTGTTTTCGTTTAGGAAGTGGTTGTTTTGGGAATTTGTCATTTTGAAAAGTTGTCATTTTGGGTAGTTGTCGTTTTGGAAAGTTGTCGTTCCGAGAAGTTGTCGAATTGGGTAATTGTCGTTTTGGGAAAATTACGTTTTGACACAGTTGTCCATATGAATCTAAAGGACAATTAAATAGACTAAGTCAATTATACAGATTAAGCTAGCCCCAAATTATCTCAGTTTTAAACTTGGGAAACTTTGAGGATCAAACCCAGAACCTCCAAATGGCCCTACTAGCGTGGTTACCAATAGGTACGCCACGCAGGTTGTCTAAAATGCCCACATGTATAAAAATCTCTTTAACGAGATGTTTAGCCAGGTACTTATACCTACTAGGTATTAGATAACAATAAGACTTAGGCGGTGATCCCATTGCACCGCCGCGGAGCGCGGGGCGGCAGATTTTAACATTGTATGCAAGTATCTCAGTTTGAATAGAAAACACGCCTAGTCTAACACACTGAAAACGCGTCAACGCGTGGGAGCGTCAGTGTATTGAACCACGCTCAGCGACGGTGCGCGGTGCAGTGGGTTCCCCGCCTTAGGTACGCACTCCTATTTACTTTCATGCTATTTTTACTTTAATGACTTACAAAGTTACCTATTCCATGCAGGTCTGAAAGAAAAAGAACTTAGAATATACCTACTACTAAACTTAGCTGTAACTACTGTAAGTAAATGATCTGACGTCAACAACTTTTATAAAATCGAAAGATAAAGTTGACAATTATGAAGTGATCCTACATCAACAGATAAGTAAATGATTTTGCTTCTCTTCCCGCGCAGATCGTAAAATTCGATCAAGGGAATGGACGAAAATGCGAATCATATTAAGGCCATACTTGAATTTTCCGGGGTCCACATTTGCCAAAAGTGGCCGTTTTTCGCAAATGTGCGAAGAAAAGTTTATACCTAAAAGGTTATCTAGGGATTGGACGAGTAGTTTTAAATGATGTCTCCGTTTCCTTTCAAATAATTTATTTCAAAAGGGGGCAGCACTGGACCCCGGAAAATTCAAGTATAGCCTTAATAGGCGATAAGGTACTGCGTTAAAAAATATATACGCCACTACGTTTCAAAACAGGTTACACTTTCGACACTTCAACGTGAAATCTATACAACGTGCTTACAATGTGTAACAAAAAGGGGGGCATCAAATCAACCCGAAAGGGAGTTAACGTACTATACTAACCAATGTGAACCACTTTAAATTTTTTTTTCGCGATTTCAGGGATGGTCCCATAGTAAAAGTTGTTCACATTGGTTAGTACGTTAACTCACATTCGGATTGATACCCCCTTTTTGTTACACGTTGTATACATACCTACCTCCAATATCTCTTATGTATACCTATACAAATGAAGTAACACGCAATTTCTTGTTCAAAAACTAATCACCAGTCAAAATAATATCATAATCCAGTTCTCAACCCAAAAATCCAGCTTCAATTTCAAATTCCCGCCATAATAGGAAACACGCGCGTTTATAACCAAAAGCAAATTTTCTATTTACATTCAAACAGCGCGAGGCGAAACTATGGACTAGTTCTAACAATGGCGGCATACAAAATCATTATGTTTGGCAAATCGCGAAAATAATGCCAAAACCAGATATTCTAGTTCATTCGCTAAAAACTTGTTTGATCGCACGCCTATAATTTGCAACATTTGGGTTCCGTGCCAACAAAAGGGAAACCTGAGTGGTCTGTAGGGTATAATTTACTGTCAAGCAGTATATAGTACCTGTACCTGCACTGTTTAAAATTATGTAATTTTACATGCAAAAAATTACATAAACCTGTAAAATTCCCGAAAAATCTGGGAAATTTACGGAAAAGAATGTAAAATTACGGAAAAATACAAAGTGGAAGGGACATCCCCGTAATAAATCGAACCACGGACTATACTAGATCTATATACTTAGTATAACGAAATTAAAATAAGTCAAAAAACCAAAAAAAAATTTGACATTCCCATACTAATTGCCAGAGCGGCTGCAGACTTTAGTATGGAAATGCAGAATTTTTTTTTTGTTCTTTGGCTGTTATTATAATTTCGATTTATTACGGGTATGTCCCTTCCACGTTGTATGTAAAAATGACAAAAATTATGTAAAATTTTATATGTTTCCGTAAATTTCCCAGATTTTTCGGTTTATGTAATTTTATTGCATGTAAATTTACATAATTTTTAACAGTGTACTTGTTGTTTTGCATGTGTGTAAGTACCCAACGGTATTAGATTTTTTAAGCTGCCGAAAGGCGTGACGTAGCCTGACGACTGCCATGCAATGATGCCAGCCGGGATCTACGGCTTTACGTGCCTTCCGAAGCACGAAGGAGCTCGAAAAAGTTTCACTTTTAGTCACCTATTCAAGTGCGGACCACGCCCGGGGTTGCTTTACTTGCGAAACCTTACCTACCAGGCCAAACTACTTAAGGCGACATGGGTTCACAATTTGCAAAACTGTGCGTGTTTTTGAAAAATCACTGTTATTAAACTACAACAGTGTATTCCTCAAAAAAATTATATAAAAATCTTAAGAATTTTCTACAGACACCCACAATAGCTAAAACACGATTGAGCATTTTTGGCTTGATAGAAAAAAATCACAAACATACCTCTAAATTTGCCTAAATTAGAGGTATGTTTGTGATTTTTTTTGTAGTTTAATAACAGTGATTTTTCAAAAACACGCACAGTATTGCAAATTGTGAACCCACGTCGCCTTAAAATACGGAACTCAATGCTCAAACGTGACTCGTACTTGGTGAAATTTATTTAAATGAATGGAATAAAACCTGAAACACCAGGGGAGGGACCAGGGACGCCACGTATACGTCGCGTGTTCTTTGTGCCCGGTACATTGTCCGGAATGACCCTGTTGGAACATTCCGTAATTGACGCATTTGTTGCCAATGACCATAATTCATTTTCGTGGGCACTAAAGCAATAACTTACCATCATCACACTATATGTAGTTAATTTATTAGTACTAGCTGTTGCCAGAATGCTCAAGGAGTACCTATTTGATAATCTTAGTAGGTAAGTTAAGTACCTACCCACAGTGAGAACTAAAGTGAAACGAACTCATGAACAAAAGCTCTATACAAATGAGATGAAGATGTTAAGATGATCGAGTGGCGTTACTAGATTGGATAAGATTAAAAATGAGTTCGTAAGAGGCAGTTAAAAAACACGTTTTTTGTATGACGACCCCCTTTAATTTTTAACTTTTTTTTATTTTTAGTATTTATTGTTATAGTGGCCATAGTTATACATAATCTGTGAAAAATACAAGTATCTAGTTAATGCCATTATAGAGATCTAGTTAAAAACGCTGAAAAAAACACGTTTCTTGTATGACGACCCCCTTTAACTTTTATTTTTTTATTTATTTTCAGTATTTGCTGTTATAGCGGCCACAGTATTACATAATCGGTGAAAATTTCAAGTGTCTAGCTATTACGGTTTAAGAGATAGAGCCCTGTGACAGACGGACAGACAGCGGAGTCTCAGTAATAGGGTCCCGTTTGCACCCTTTGGGTACGGAACCCTAAAAACCAACAGAGACCCGTCTAAGATGGTGCGGGCATGTGATGCAAAGGGACTGCGACCATGTCGTTCACAAAGCGCTAGAGCTACCGGAGATGAAGCGTGGTAAAGGGCGTCCCCCTGACACTTACCTATAAGTGGGACGACCATAACTCTTTAATTTGTAAACCCTACTTAGCTCCGATAGTTTTCTTTTTAACTTTGTTATAAGTACTAAAATAAAGTCTTACAAAATATACTAAAACTATTTTAAAAGAAAAATTCAGTCCATGATACTGAACAACTTTCCCGAAGGAACATATATAAAAATATTTTTTTGCTTTCCATAGAAACTCGGACCAGCTGATCGGGCAATTTGTGTGGGAGGCAAATAAACATTGTTCATATTTCGATATATGTTCCATGGGGAAATTCACCATAGCCTTATTGCGCCGTGAATTCGTCAGTCGCCTGTTCGTGATTGCCCGATGGAAGCGTTACAAAGACTACAAAACGATTTTACAAAATTAAACAAATAGTCACATGACTCTGGCCTAGTTCTTAACGCAGATAAAACTAATTTATTATATTTTAGCTCTAGTCATAACAGACAAAAAGTAGATCTAAAATTAGTAGCACATGAACATAGTTGTTTACATGCTAACTTAAATATGTGTACCTAAATGCAAGCCAATAGAAGTGGTTGATAGGCAGACATATTTAGGTTTGAGGTTCGATAATAAACTAAATTGGGACAGTCTCTCTTCAGGAACTCACTTCTAATGTGAGTTCTAGCGCCCAGCGTGCTGAGGCTTTGCTTAAGAGTAATGTTAGCCCTTGTGATTCTAAATTTAATTTTAAGCATGTTAGCCCTAGCGATATAATAGATGCTTTTAAACAGTTAAATTTAAAAAAGTCAGAAGATCACTGGGGCATGTCAGTAGCCGTAGTAAGTCATATTATACACATAATTGCTGCCGATTTAGCTTTTATATTTAACGAATGTATTGATGAAGGCATATTCCCTAACTTAATGAAATGTAGTAAACTAATCCCCTTATTCAAAAAAGGAGAAAAAACAGACCCTGGCAACTACAGACCTATCTCTATTCTGCCAGTTTTGAGTAAGGTGTTCGAAAAGATAATGCTCAATCAAATGCTACTTCACTTTAAGACCAATAATCTTTTCCATAGCCAACAATACGGCTTTACTGCTGGAAAATCGACCACCGATGCAGGAGTAGCACTTATTACTAATATCTACGACGCGTGGGAAAACAGAAATGATGCAATTGGATCATTTTGCGATCTTTCTAAAGCATTTGATTGCGTTGATCATCCAACACTTTTGCTCAAATTTCGTCAATACGGTTTTGATGATAAGTCAATTAAATTAATAGAATCTTACTTAACTGATAGGCTTCAAACTGTTGATATAAACGGCGTAAAATCACACGGGTCTAATGTGAAAATGGGCGTACCCCAAGGTTCAATTCTAGGACCGTTCCTTTTCTTAGTTTATGTCAATGACTTGCCTTACATGGTTGAGAAAGAGGCTGATATGGTGCTGTTTGCTGATGACACCTCGCTAATATTTAAAATAGATCGACATAACAGTGATGCTAGCGCGGTGAACAGAACCTTATCTTTAATTTCTGATTGGTTTTCGGCCAATAACCTCATGTTAAATGCGAACAAGACCCAATGCATTCGATTCTCTCTTCCTAATGTGAATCAAGCCTGTGTTGACATACTAATTAATGGTCAGAAACTCGATCTGGTTGAAAGTACTACCTTTTTAGGAATCACAATTGATTCGAAACTTCAATGGGGCGCTCATATAACTAAACTTTCTAATAGGCTTAGCTCTGCGGCTTACGCTGTTAGGAGAATAAGACAATTGACAGATGTAGCAACTGCTAGACAAGTGTACTTTAGTTACTTTCACAGTCTAATGTCTTACGGGATACTTCTATGGGGGAGTGCAGCGGACATTCAGACTATTTTTCTTTTACAAAAAAGAGCAATTCGTGCTATTTACGGTTTAGGATCGAGAGACTCACTGAGGGAATTATTCAAGGAAATAGGTATACTTACTTTTGCATCACAATTCATATTTGAAAATATAATGTATGTAAGGAAAAATATTTCCATGTTCAATAAAGTAAGTGATTTTACAGATAGAAATTTACGTAATAAGAATGACTTAGTTAGCCCGTATTACAGGCTGAATACAGTCAGTAAGTCTTTTATGGGGAAGTGTATACTTTTTTATAATAAATTGTCAGAATCGGTCCTTGATATGCCAGACAGAAAATTCAAAGCTTATGTAAAGAAAGTACTTTGTGAGAAGGCTTATTATAGGACCGATGACTATCTTAAAGACAAAAAGGTCTGGCTTGAGCTTGGCGCGGGTCCCTCTTAAAGGTTTGTATACTTAGACATGTCATAATTTAGGTACATTGGTACATACTAAATTTACAAATTGACATTATTTTAAATTTCGTAATTCTTATAATTCAATTTAATTATGACATAATAAACAATGTAATCTCTGTCTATCTATATAACTAATTTTAAGTTTTTAGTTTGTTAGTTGACGTCTTTGGAGAAAACGTGCAGTGCAGTTTGTTGCCGCTTCTTCTGCACTTGCGCCTAGGAAGCGGCGTAAACTTAGCTTTAAGTAACGATTTGACGTCAACATTTGTGCAAAACAAAACAAAGTGACTATTATTAAGAGATATTATAAATATCCTATGATAATAAAGATATTTTGAATTTTGAATTTTGAATTTTGAATTTCATATAAATTACGTCTGTGACAAACTGCGCGCACTTTTAGCGAAATTTGTAGTAATTAAGAAAAAAGTACCGTATTAAATTTTACTACTATTATACAACACCTTAGGGCAATCCATAATTTCATATGGTCCAAGCTGTTATGGCCGAACTTTTATAACATATTTAGATATAATTTATAGCATAAGCTAAGAATTCTTAAAAACATTGTACCTGCGAAAATAAAAGATAAATATAAAAATGACTATCACAATCTTTTTGAATATTGTAACGTCATGCATGTGCATACTCAATTTAAATACAGCATATTAATAGAACATTATTTTAAAAAAGAATTTCAAACTGTATTTAAGCATAAAATATGCACCAGGAGTCAATGTAACCAAAAATTACTTATACCAAGAGTAAAAAATTCTACGGACAACGTACGTTACAATATTTAATGCCGAAACGAAACTCATTAATGAACTACCAAACACTTTAAAAATAAAATATCTGATAAAAACTTTAAATTTAAATTTAAACAACACTTTCTTAACAATTAAACTGTAATTATAATAAAACACAACACTTACCCTTACACTACTTCACCATAATTATCATATTCGTCGTAATCATAATAAATGCATCATGCTGCATGTGCTGCGCTCTGAAATTTTTTACCGAGATGTGATTATAACCAAGATTGTTGGAGTGATGGTAACCTGCTCTGGGCCCGTTGCTCTTCACACTACCGTGATTGTGAAAAATATTTGTCTACCCTCACATAAAAATAAAATAACTTTGTTTAGTGACTTTTATTAGTTAAAAGTTCCAGCTCATTTAGTGATTGCTTATTTAGCTTATTTAAACTTCGTTTTAATAATTAAATATATAAATTTAAGGGACCGATAACGGTTTCCGATGTTCGAAAAAACCAAATCTGGTTTATGAAACATTGTATAGTGCATATATATATATATTGTAACTTTTATTGTAAGAAATAAATAAATAAAAATAAAATAGTGTGTGTGCCTAATTTTCCGTAGGGTTCCGTAGCAGCAAGTAACATAATTTAAAAGTTCTAAGGGTAAATTGCGGTTTACGATGTATGACGTATTAAAAAATAAGTATCTAAGTATGATACCGGGACCGCTATAGTTCTAATTGAAAGTAAATACTTTGAGGTATATGCCACATTTTTTTCAGAATTATTTTAGTAATATTTCTAAAGTTACGGTGGGGGACACCTCAAATTTTAACTTTGTATTAGATTATCTCAAAACTTATGGAGGGTTGGATCTACATAGTTTCAAAGCAGTTTTTGTTGCATTTATATATTAAAAGATCTTTTCAACGATATCCCACACGTTGGGGTTAGTCCAATTTAATTTTTTTAACTCACTTTTCGTTGTATGAGAGGGGGGGGGGGGGGGTGAAAAAAAAACATTTTTTCATAATTTTAAAAACCAACTATTGTAACTTAAATATCTATCTCTCCACCAATTTTCGTGACAATCGGTGCAGTAGCGGCGGAGTACGAGCCCGGACGGACAGACAGACGGACAGACGGACGGACGGACGGACGGACATGACGAAACTAAAGGGTTCCTTGTGGACTATGGAACCCTTAAAACGGTCATTTTGACTGACCACCGAGATCGCCTGATTTGACGGCCCTATTTTAAGTAAAGTTTAAATCAACAAGCCACGAACTGTGGAAGAACTCAAGACCATTCGACGTGAAATAGCTGCCATAGAGCCCGCAACAATTCTTTAGGTCATGGAAAATGCTGAAAAACGAGCTCATTACGCCATCTACTGTAAAGGCGACCATTTACGCCACATTGTCTTTAAAAAGTGATGCAAATAAATTGTCAAAGTAAACAATGTAACTCTTAACAGAAGCTAATTTGTTTTTCTTTTTGAATTATTAACAAAACAAATGCTAACACTTTAATTGGGCCACCCTGTATAATACTTTACCTATTTACAGGGATGATACAGTACCTACAAGATAGATTACGATAAGAGCATGTGGTAGAAAACCAGATTAAAAAAACTTAGTTCTTTTTTGCTCTACCGCTTTTAGAATTATAATTCTAAAAGCGGTAGAGCAAAAAAGAACTAAGTTCTTTAATAGAGTAGTCTTTAGCTTTAATAATTTGCTCAACACCTTGTAGATAGACTTTCTCTATTAAAAAAACATTGTTCTTTTTTACTCTACCGCTTTTATAATTTGCTAAACACCTGCCCAAATTGTAGTATGTAGATACCTAGAGACTACTCTATTAAAAAAACTATTCTTTTTTACTCTACCGCTTTTATAATTTGCTAAACACCTGCCCAAATTGTAGAATGTAGATACCTAGAGACTACTGTATTAAAAAACTTTGTTTTATTTTGCTCTACCGCTTTTATAAATTTACTACACCTGACCTGCCTAAATTGTAGAATGCAGATACCTAGAGACTACTCTATTTAAAATAACTGTGCTTTTTTACTCTAACGCTTTTAAATTTTGTTATACACCTGCCCACATTATAGAATGTAGATATCTAGAGACAACTCTATTAAAAAAACTGTTCTTTTTTGCTCTACCGCTTTTATAATTTGCTTTACACCTGCCCAAATTGTAGTATGTAGATAGAGACTACTCTACCTAACATTCATCCATCCATATCTAGGTACCTAGATACCATGAGTTAAAATTGGGTACTGACAGTGCTTAGCTAATAGAATCATTAGCATAGGTAGTTAATGCTCATCGTGTTAATAAGACATTTTTTTTACAAAAATCTTTAAAGCTATAAATACTACCGATTATAAGTATTATGTACCTGTCCAAATAAATATAGGTACCTATAGTATCTACATTCATTTGGGCAGGTACTTACATACTCAAGTATTCAGATATTTGTAAAACTACGTTACATAGTGTTATTGATTTTTATTATATTATTTTATTTATTTATTTAATTCGTTTATAAAACAATATTTGTGTTCGAATACATAGTTTACATAGAAATAGGATACGATACAAAAATAAATAGAAAACACAACACACACACCAGACATAGACATTACTTAAAATACATAATTAAACGCAGACCGTAGAGTAAATGTAAGTGGTGTACCAACATGCAAAAATTAAATCTACAGGGTCAAACCTTTTTTATGTTCAAAGAAAAAACTTCAAACGCATAGAGAGCGAAAAAATGCAAATCATTCCAAAAATTAAAAGTACAAATTACTATGACCGCACATTATTCGAAAATGGAATGCCCAATTTGGCGCCAAAATCCGGCGTGGCATATAGCGCGCGCCGCCTCACACACGAGCTCCGCCCCACATACGCCGGCCAATCGGAGGACTTTATACACCCTCGCGCAACACGCATATTGATCTGCGGACACCGCTCGAACCGTTTACATTTCGACATATCACATGCTAAACACCGACAAACAATAACATATGTGACAACCACAAATGAATTTAAACTTTATTTGAAACGAAACAAGAGTACATTTTCTGAGTTGGTTGTTCTGTCGCTTATGACGTTACAACATTCGGATGTGGTATAATTTATAATGGTCTTTAGAGTCAATCCTTTTACGACCTTAACGAAAGTAGAAGAAGGTTGGAAATTGTTTATGATGGGTTTTGCAAGTACGACGTTTTTAATACAAATTGAAGATCAAACCGTGTGTAGCTGTGTCCTCAGTCCTCACAGTCCTCTGAGTGAACGTTTGGGATGATTCAAGGTGACCACCTCAGACAGAATAAATCCTAGCTTAAAATTGGATGAAAGCTGCTAAGTAGAGTAATTTATTGATAGATAAGGTATGAATGGCTTTATGGTGAGCATGTAGTTAAGGTATGAATGGCTTTATGGTAAGTATGTAGATACCTATGTATTGTCTTTTAAACATAATTTAGGACTACTATATTAAATTACATTATTTAAAGTCAAGCGGGAAGGTACCTACTAAAAATAAAAATGTAGGTACCTACCTATGCCTTAAATTGTCCTACGTTTGTACTGGTACTGACAGATACATTGTTTTGAATACTAAGTGACAAATAAACCGGTAAAGCGCTGATACTAAGCTGTAACAAAGTAATTTGAATGCCTAAACGTAACGAATTCCTTCATATTCCTAACAAAAATCTTATTGGAACTGATAGCGCCATCTATAATAATCCCGTATTAATTAATAAAAAAGCAAAGCAGTGTGGTAATGTCATTCTAATTAAAATTTACAGCGCCATCTATTGCTATACTTGATACATTGCCACACACGCCTACAAATATGAAGAAGCAAGGATCGCCAGTGGTACCGGAAGTTTAGCTATTTGTCACTAGATGGCAGTATCCTTATTACTGTTATTACCAGTTCGTAAAAACATAATAATAATCTTTTTTTTATTTAGCCAAAAAGACAGACATATTAAAAAAAAAAAAAAAACTCGTACATTTATAGATACATCGAGTAGTTATATTTAATTCCATCCAACCAGCTACAGGCCATCTCCGAACTAGACAGGGGTCTGTATCTCGGAAACAACCTGTCTCCGGAATGGATTTCATAATTTTATTGTTGGCCCAACATAATTGGCAAGTGCGTTCACAGGTTGTGCGCGTGACAACAGAGAGTAATGTTCTCCGTACTGGTTTATCCGTGGGTTTATCTAATGATATAAATATTATAGGTACTATATCTTATTCACGGCGTCACTCGAGCGCGTTATCATTTATTATCCCTCGAGACTTCCATAGTTAAGGACGGACAAAGACATTTTTATATTTATCTTCCTTTTACAGTGACGTAATCTACCTATTTAATTCTCGACTCAATGTTAAAATAAGGACTTTTATGAAATAAAACAATTTGTTATTTATTATTACATACAATTTATTAAATATGAAATAAATAAGTAATAATACAATTTTAATACAAATGTTAAGTTGTGACTTCAAACATGAAAATAATTATGTAAAAATAATTATTTTTATATCAACTCAATTTTAATTACGTCCTCTCGGGCCGCAACTGGCGTCTCGTTCTTTACTTCATCGCCCTTGGTGTAAAATCTACTATTTAGTCTTATTCTTTCCATATTACCCTTCATTAGTCAGTCAGTTTTAATCCCTATCACATAACATACATTTAACATTATTAGTCAATAACAATAAATATATTAAGGCATTGCCAATATGTACTTACAGTTAGTTGCTTAATGGTTTGCAGTCTGTCGGGACGTCACAAAGGAGGCATCTTTGAAGCCGCCCGACAACACAAGTTATACAGGGTGGAATTGAAATCGTTGGCATCCTTTTAAATATCCACTTTACCCATGATACAAAGTAATGTGAGCCTATAAAAACGACAATCAGAAGTCGTCATTTTCATATTAAAGAAAACCTCTAAACATGCGTTAGACTCTTTGATAGACATCATTACTGCAATTATAAATAAAAAAACTTATCTTCATAAAACTCATGAAAAGTAAATTAATTATAATAGTATTAATTTCATTGCGTCGTCGTAGATTCCGTAGTACATAACATTCGTTCCCTCAATCGGTCGCGTGACATTGCCTTTCCCCACTCGACTTTAAACCTTATCCACGCAACTTAAAGTCTGTTTTTGTATGCCGGCCGCCCGCGCCACAGCTGGTGAGTGTACTTACCAGCGCCGGGGTCATAGCACTCTCGCTAGCGCGACGTGCGATGTTTTGATACTTTGTTTATTTTTCTTACTTTTCGATACTTTTTAATTACTGCACTAATTGCAGTATTGTTACCGTAAAAAATAACCTTTAAGTGAGTATGTTAACAAGTTAAATTAATGCCAATGATTTCAAATGCTCCCTGTATAAATAACTTTGCGACAGTCTGCAAATCATTTGAACGAAATAACTATACAATAATTTCTTAAATAAATATTCACGTTTAAAAATTACTACATCATACTCATAATATTATATAATAAAATTAACAAAAACATAACATTTAAATGTAATTGAAGCCTCATACCTACTGTACTGTTCAGCTACAGCCGCACATCAAGCGAACTGTACTTTTCGGCCTCTATAATAAGATCCAGGCAAAAAAAAGTATCACATTTGACTGTTAGCCCATCGTACAAAGAAACATTTTGCAATTTTGGCATGATTTTACTGGTTTTTGGCTATAAATGATAAAGCAATATACCTACCAACCACTCAATTAATTGTATAAAAAAGTTTGGTCTCATTATTTTAGTTTATTACCATAACCTACATTTTATTGCGAAAAAGATAAAACAAAACATAATCTTCTAATAGAAAACAGCAGATTATTTTACCTTGCACATACTGCAGTAGTATTTATAAAAAAAAAAAATAAGTGTCCCCGAGAAAAATTGGAGGGAGGACATTGAAAGCCACGGTATACAAGTGGATGGCCACAAGCTACTTTGGATAGTCATCATCAGGTCTATTATAGTCTCCACTGCAGGACCACGACCCTCTCGAGCCATATATTAGCCAGAGCAGTTGATTTGGCCTACTCTCCACGCTGGCCAGACGGGTTGGAGCGGTCTCATTGATGTTTATAAGCTTTGTTTAGCTTGTGTTTCTTAGGTCGCCTTCTACGAAATCCACGGGAAGACTTGGAGTAGTCCTATTCTACTCTGCCGGGAACCACACGGCTAATAGCGTTTTTACTTTGGATAGTGAATTGTGGAAAAAGGAAGCAGAGGCCTTTGCCCAACAATGGGACACTCATTAAGCTAAATCTATACTAATATTATAAAGCGGAAGAGTTTGTTTGTTTGTTTAAACGCGCTAATCTCAGGAATTAATGGTCCGATTTGAAAAATTCTTTTTTTGTTGGGTAGTCCATATATAGAGGAAGGCTTTAGGCTATATAACATTACGTTCCGACAACCACGCGAACGAAGTCGCGGGCACAGCTAGTCATAAAATAATACTCTTAATAACATTGTAATAAGTTTGGTTGCTTCGTGTGCTGCTGTTTTCCAAACATTCTTGATACTTATACTTAAACCTCAACCAAAAAGGTTATAAACCTGAAATGACGTCGCCATTTTTTCTATTTCGAACCATAAAGCTGCCGGTCTACCGAACCGGAGCGAGGCTGTGGAGCGAAGACGTGGAGAAATATTAACCAATAGGATTGCACAAAATCTCCGCTCCGCTTCAGTGGACAGGAAGTTTAGGAACTAGTTTAAAAATTCATACAAAACCAGGAAGCTGAGTGGGGAAGCGGACGTACGTAGTACGAGTACGTCTCGCTCCGCTTCGGTGGACAGATACAGTACGCAACTCCGCTCCGCACCCTCGCTCTGCTCCGGTAGACAGGCAGCCTGATTCTGTCCAACATGGCGCAGTCACAGATAATTATATGTATAACATCTAACAAAATATACTAAAACTATTTCAAGTGTGAATTCAGTCATATACTAAATAACTTTCCCCGAGGATCATATTTCGAAATAAGCTAAATATTTTTTTGCTTTCATACAAACTAGGATCAGGTAAATCGGTCTACTTGTATGGGAGGCAAAAAATTATTATTGTTTTTTGAGGAGAGTTATTTAGTATCAGAATGAATTTACCCTTTAAAATAGTTTCAGTATAGGTTATTAAACCCTGTAAACTCTACAGTGCAGTCTATAAACTCGAGTGGTAAGGTTTTACAAATATACCAACTATTTTAAAACAAATTAAACATGATTCTCTGCATCCACTTTGTGTGGCTCAGTCATAACTAAAGGTATATCCCCACCACCATTCTTGGGCACCCACCCAGCAGACTCATCATCCATTTTCCGTTTCTCTTCTCGCATTCTTTCGTACTCATCGATTTCCAGCTGGTACTTGGGTGTAGTTATGCCGAAGAACCAAGCCAAGGACTCACCAGCTGCGTCAACTGCATGCAAAACCTTGGAGCCTGATGTGGAGGCGTAGTGGGAGATCCATGGACCCCAGTTTAGTTTTGACTGGAAATAAAATTCAGAGTTACATTTATACATGTTTAGTTAACTTATTCATAAATTTTACTACGCCAGCCACACATATTTTCTGCTTGGTCTAATGGTTAAGGCGAAGATATAGGCAAATGGCCTTGAAGTGTGAAATAAATTGTTAACTCGTAAATATGGTGATAATTTCCATATTGCTCAACGTCATGCACTAGATAGCCCTTTAAATTATTTTATGAACTGCCGTTAAAACTATTATTGATGATCCGTCTAGCTTTAAAACTTGCCGTGGCCACTTTTGGCGGAGGCAAGTTTTAAAGCTAGACGGACTAATGTAAATTCTTTCAACGGTGGTTTATAAAATAATTTAAAGGGCTATCTAGTGCATGACGAAGAGCAATATGGAAATTATCTCCATATTTACGAGTTAACAATTTATTTCAAATGAGGGCGCCACTTCAAGGTCATTTGCCTATATCTTCGCCTTAACCGGGAGAATGCCATATGGCATTAGGTCCTCCACTTGTACCTAATTCTAATTGCGCAATAAAGATTAAATAAATAAACATTTCAATAAATGTTATAAACTTGGTTTGTCTGTGTTTGTCTGTTAACTAAAAAGTTTTTGTCACTAAATGTATTTCCCCGACAGAATAACTCTGGGTACCCGAGAACAGTCAGCGTCGCGGAGGTAGGGTTAGAAAAGGTGGAGCATGGAGGTTATGATGACACAGGGCCGGTTTTTAACACTTCGACTGCAGAAAAACACACCGTGTGTGTTTTGCGAAAATGAAAACACATAGTGTATTTTTCTGCAGTCAAATATTAAGAATTTTTTTAATTCATTTCTTTTTTTTATAGGGTTTCATTGCTTTTCATACATTCTTTATTTTTTTATACAGTTACATTGCTAAATGCTACCACGGCAGACTTCTAGTTTAATACCAAATGAAGCAGGTTTATAAAAACATTAAATTTTATTCAAACTTGAGCTATGTACATTTAGATTGGATTGTTCTGCTCTAGACAGAATGTAAAAACATGATATATCTTATTGCAGTGAAGTGGTTTTCTAAAAATCATTAATTGTTAATTGATTATGGTCATAATTAATATATAGGTAACCTCGAATATTCCATGCAGACACATAACTTATTACTTGAAACAAGCAATAAGTTATATCTTATAAACGGCTTTAACAATGTGTTATTTATTACCTACGTAGGAGGTTTTAGGGCTCAACTAAATTTTGCCAAGGTACCTCATTTTCTTGGTGTTTTCATAGAGCTAAGCTCCGTCCCCAGATACTTGCTGCTAGGATACTTTACATTTTTGTTCTACTCTACATTTTTGATTTCCCATTAATCAGTTTCCTCATTCAGTTGTAATTTTGAATTATGTAGGTACTTATTTAAATCTATGAAAATAGTATACGAAAATTTATTAAACTCTTTGAAACTTGGGTCAGTGTCGGAAATTGTATAATACTATATCATTGATTAAATATATTTGTTTTATTTAAAAAAAAATCATAGGTATCTCTAGTAAGTAATTTAAATAATATAAAATAATGACTGGATAAATTAGATTCCACTTTGTTAAGGTGACTCATGCACTCTATTCAGCACTAACACATGCGAGCAAACAATCAATAAAATCAAATACGGCTTCCTTTACAGTCATCGCACAAAATAGAAACTCGACCTTGTACAGCCAGCTTGTAAACATACTATAAAATTTTAATAACCTTGAATATTCCATGCTCAAAGAGAACTTTTAATATACTTTTTCACATATTTCTGGAATTGTAATTAAAACTTACCGTATCTACAGGATCCTCATTTGCAGGACTACTCTCCAATTCAGCTGCGTCTATTTCCTCGATTTCTTCCTCGACGCCGTCGGAGAAATGTAGAACTCTCGTCGGTTTAACATTTACCCGTACTTGTTCATCAGTAGTTATTGAGTTCGCTTCCATTTTTATTAAATTTTTCTCTTTTCTTATAAATAATAAAACTTACAGATTTATCATGCGGAATTGCGAATTCTCTTTCAACTTTTCAAGATTGTTCTTTTCTGTTTTTCTTTGTTTTTGTTGTCAATGTCAACGTCAAACTGTCGTCAAATTAAAAAGCCATAGACTAGGTATTTGTTTTTTTTTTCATTTTCATGGGAGTCAAGGAAAGCAAATGTAAAAAGTGCTGCCGGATGGTAGGGCTGGTATTTCTATCCGACTGCCGAAGTGTAGGAAGTTCTACTTTTTAATAAAAGTAGAACTTCCTACACTCCGGCACTTTACACATCAATATGTGAGTCAAGATGTTTGTTACTCACGCAAGATACTGAACGGGTTGGAATTAAAGGCCTATAGGTAGCTTATTACTAGGATACTATTATCCCTGAAAAGTATAGGTTCCCGCGGGATTAGAGAATGAATATAAGTGCTTGTATTTTATTCACTAGCGGACCCGATAGTTGGTCCGGCATTATATGTATTTCAAGCGATTACGACTGTATCGCCATCTGCCGGGCTGATTTGTGAATCTAAACGATCCTGGGCGTCACCCAAACGCATACAAAAAATGTATTCAAATCGGTCCAGCCGTTTAGGAGTTCAGTGACATACACACGTACAGTATAATTATATATATATAAAGATATGCACAGTGTTGGGCAAATCAACTAATTTTTTCAATCAATTGATCAGTCATGACTTATTTAATCATGATTGAAGAGCTCATTATAATTTTTCATGACTAAATCAATCAATCGTCACTAATCATTCAATCGTTATTCTCAATCATGTCCTGACATTATGATTGAGAGAGAACAAAACTGCGGACTGAACTTTTTTAATTTATTTAAAAAGCAAACTAACAATCTGTACTTATTACTTAATAAATAGTTTGTTGAAATTGATCAGGAACATAATAGCGTAGTCATGATTTTTCCAGCATTTTTTTTAACTTTTGTCCCGCCGCCGCACGTGCAGCCGCCCCTGGAGTGCTTATACTACTATCGCGCAATATGCGTTCCCGTTCCCCGTCCCCGCACCTCTCCCCACTCTCGCCTTATCTCAGGGCGAGAGCGGACGAACACACTGCACGGCGCACGTGGCAGCACATTAATGGGGAAGAGGTGCGGGTGCGGGGAACGGGGACGCATATTGCGCGTACCTTAGAAGATTCCGTTCTGTATAGTCTAGTCTTCTGTGCTACTATTGAGATAGGACGCCGCGTAGGTACACACACAAGTCGCGTTCCACAACAAACTGCATCCTCTCTGCCACGGGAATTATAATTTACATAATAATTATGTAAATCATATAATTTACATAATAATTATGTAAATCATAATTATATTAATCATGACTTGTTGACTAAGATTGAAACTAATCAATCATTAATCACAGCAAACAGATTAAACAAATCAATCATAAGTCATCACTCATGATTGACTTATTCAATCATTAGTCATTAATCATTAGTCAAATCTAAATTTTGCCCAACACTGGATATGCATTATCCTCCTGCTTTGCGATAGGCCGAAAATAACCATGAGTTTTTGTATGATACTACGTTCCACAAGGCCCAATAATAGTTCTTAAAATAGATATAAGTCCTGTTCTGCACCAATTTCCATTACCTTCAAATGGCACATGATCTAAAATATAAAGTGAGGTTCCAAGATGAATACAATTTAAAATAATAAACTTCTCCCTGCGTCGATGTTTCCCCATACATATGATTTAGAGCCGCGCTACACTGGATTGGCACATGGCATGGCATCGGAAGAGACGCGTCATTTCTAAACAAGCTAAGCTAGAGGTCAAACTCACTCAAATAACTAATAAAAAAAACTTCAGTTACTATCAGTTTTTCGGTTTATTAAATTTACAAGATCTAGACAATATATTAATCCTCTTCGATTTTGGACGCAAAAGCGGTGACATGTTCTGTTGTTCTCTTTGGTCATTTGTTTTTCGCACTGCTTTTATACAGCTTTGTGGTAACTTGGATTTTGTAGGGCCATCTAAAGTCTGATTATCTACCTCTGTTACACTAGTATTTGGTGCCTGAGTGCATATATTTTCCTCGTTTTCTAAAATAGATTCGTCTAGCCATTCGACTTCATGGTTTTCTCTTATTCTTACTTCATCATCTGGACAATTTTTTGGGTCATTTTCATTCAGCCACATTGCATTAAAATATTTGTCTCGAAGTTCTTCAAAATTGAGGGATTGTCGGTCATTATTTTCTAGATTTAAACGTTCGTCAGATTTTTGGAAATGGCTTCGTTTCCGCTTTCGGGTCTCTCTATTTTCTTCACATTTTCGGTCTCCAGATCCCGTTTGGATTGGTTTAAATTCCTCATCCCATTCTTCTAGAATTACTTGTGTCTGAAAAAAAAATAGAAATATGACTATTCTATTTTTAGTATAAGTGCAATTGTAGTTTTAGCCATAATTTATATGTATTAAGGGATTCGTCGCTTTTCGTCAGAAACGCAACTGCGTTTCTGACGAAAAGCGACGACCAGTTCTGTATCTGACCAGTTGGTCAGATACTCATTTCGCCAGAAAACGCATGTTGACAGAAACGCATGTCGTCAGATTTGAAAATCGTCAAAAACGCAATTCGTCAAAAACGCAACTCGACAGACACGAAACTTGACAGATACGCAACTTGACAGATGCGCGTCTCGACAGATATGCATCCCGACTCGACAGTCAATTTAATATATATAATTTTAAAACTGTAGTCATTATACATATACGCAACTAGTAAAATGAAGTAATTTACTATTTCCTATTTCATACATTTCATAATTCAAAAAAAGGACTTAATATTTTCCATAGTAATTTTATTTTTTATTTTTCCATTGTAAAAGTATCTTGCTGAACAAAAGCAGTAAACTAATTAGTTAATAATTGATGGCAACTTCTTTATAATTTATCAATCTACGATAGTAACTCCATCTCAATTTATCGGTTTCACGGACATTTTTCTATACCTCTATAGTACCTACCTATCGAGGATATGTTTATATACCGGATATCCCAATTACCATTGATTAGATTTTTTGATCATTACTATATTTTCCACGCCAGTCCTAGCGCGTCAATACAAGGTAGACAAATTTCCGGATTCGTCGCTTTTCGTCAGAAACGCAACTGGTCAGACAAGCATCTCGTCATCTCTCAGGATAGACTCGCAACTTGTCAGATACGCAACTCGACAGACACACAACTTGTCAGAAACGCAACTCGACAGATATGTGAAGTTATTCACCCAGATTGACGAAAGCAGATGGGTAAAAGCTTGTATATATACTAACATACAAAAACTGTGCAATTCTGACAATACTAGTCCCGGCTTCGCCCGTGGTACATACGAGTACACAACCTAATTAACACTCAGGGGTCTATCCAACGGTGAAAGAATTTTTGAAATGTGCTTTCGTCAATCTGGGTGAATAAATTCAAATATATGTCGAGTTGCGTTTCTGCCGAGTTGCGAATCTGACAAGTTGCGAGTCTATCCTGAGAGATGACGAGATGCTTATCTGACCAGTTGCGTTTCTGACGAAAAGCGACGAATCCGTATTAAGGTGAATACGAAGCAGAAGTGACGCCCTTTTTGAAATAAATTGATAACTCGTAAAATAGTGAAAATTTCCATATTGCTTAATGATAGGCACTAGATATCCCTTTAAATTATTTTGTGAACCAACGTTAAAAGTTGCCACTTTTGGCAGAAGCGAGTTTTACAGCTAGACGCACAAATAATAGTTTCAACGGCAGTTCATAAAATTATTATTATCTAAAGGGCTATCTAGTGCCTAACATTTAGCAATATGGAAATTTTTACCATATTTACGAGTTAACATTTTTTTTCAAATGAGGGCGCCCGTTCTGCTTGGTATTCACCTTAATTACCATTATTGTATTTCTATTTGCTCATATAACTAAAAAAATGTAAAAGGCGGCCTTGCGTCTCAGGGCCTTTTCTACGTCAACCTACAGGTAAATCTTCTTCTTCGTCTAAGCGCGTTCCCGGTTGCATCCTCAGCTGTGCTGCTTCGGAGCCCGATTTGCGCTTTCCCGCTTTTTCTTCTCCAAATATAACATGCATGCCAATGGTCACCCAAGGATGCAAAGACCTTGCAAAATGGAGAAGAAATAGCCGGAACACTTTAAATGATTTGGCTATAGTTTTACGGCCGGCCGCCTGCCTGACGTCAACCCTCTTTGGGAATGTATTTGTGCGAAAAGTTTTACTACCGGCCGCCGCCCGACGTTAACCCTCTTTAGGAATGCAATTGTAGCACGAGATGTTTGTGCTTAATCCTTTAGTCGCCTCTTACGACATCCACAGGAAGAGATGGAGTGGCTGTATTCAAACCCGGAACCACACAGGTTAAACCAATCTACAGGTAAATATATGAATAAATATATTAATAGTGTTATATTACACATATTGAGCTATCATATTGAGATATCATAACATCATAACTATTTTACTTTGGGGCTACCCAAAGTAAAATAGTGCCAATAAAAGCAAAGCTTTGGACGTCAGCACCGATCAGAAGAATCCAATCTTTATTTTCATAACTATTCATATGTATTGAGTATATTAAATACACTATTTTTAAAATAAACTAGGTATTTATTTATGTGCGTAACTGACATTTTACGCCCGCTACACGCACGGATTTCTTCATATATTAATCTGTGTCGTATTAATATTGCACAGATGAGTAAATCAATTAAACGACCTCTGTGGCGTAGTGGTTAACACGCCGATCCACCACTCCGGAGGTTCTGGGTTCGATCCCCAGCATCATGGGTCTTGGGTGTATAGCTATATGTGGCGTTCCAAGCAAAAGGGTACCACTGGCATGGGTACCAGTGGTACCCTTTTGCTTGGAACGCCACATATATATATTTATTATAAAATATAGCATTGTTGAGTTAGTATCCCATAATACAAGTTTAAGAATTGGGCACAGAATACAGGAGTATACAGAAGGAAATCTCCCAAGGTACGCGCAATATGCGTCTCCGTTCCCCGTCGCAGTGTGTGTCCGCCCGCTCTCCCCCGAGACAAGGCGAGGGCGGGGCAGGGACTCAAAAACACCTTCATAACGAAAACACATTCATAATGAAAACATATTGAATCTGTGACCGAAATATTACTGTAATACTTATTAGGGTGTTTTAAACCTGTTTTGCTTCAAACACTTATAAAAGTGTAACAGTTATATTTTTCTGTAACCAACCTGTTTGAAAACTGTTTTTACATTTTTCGATGTTTGTGTATTCACAATATATGGGGAAGTACCTATTGGCTGCCGGTATCGTCAAAGCGCGCGGCGCTGTTGCCGCTTTGGGCTTTATATGTGTCTGTGTGCGCGAAGTGGCAACGCCGCGTGATTCATCGCATAGTTATGCCAATTTAAACCTTATTGGCTGTAACAGTTATAAACACTTATGAACCTGTTTTTGCAAAAACAGATTTAAAGTGTTACAGTTTCTTTCTGTTTTACTTATAAAACATAAATGAAAAACAGTGTTCAAAACACTCTATTCGGTTACCCCAAAAGTCCCTGGGGCGGGGGAGAGGTGCGGGTGCGGGGAACGGGGACGCATATTGCGCGTACCTTAGGAGATTCCGTTCTGTATACTATTACTGTCTTCTGTGCTTTGGGGCTAGCTTAATGACTGTGATTTGTCCCTATTTTCTCTCTTACCTTCCCGTCCCTTATATTTATGTATTTTGAATTAGAAATATCGCGGGTCGATTATGGATTACTTATGGACCGTGGTAAATGACATTCATTGAGAAAGGTTTATTCCTAGCAGTTAACGTTAATGGCTGATGATGATGAGATAAGGTATTAATACCAACCATGTTCATGTCTTGCGGTCTATCTTCCTCGGGTTCTGGCACCTCTGCTTCTGATACCTCTGACTGTAATTCTGTCGTTTCTGGAACTACCTCTATACCATCCACTTCTTTGAATGGATCTACCTGCACTTCCTCAAAAGGGGCTTCCAGTTTAATGTCGTCTAAATTCATGCTGAAAAATAAACAAAAATGATGTATAATATCAGATCTTAGATTGAATACCTTTGGCTGGGCTGATTTAACAATTCGTGTTTTAGGGTTGTAGGTGTTAAAACCTTACTTGTAATGTAATAGAGAAAAAAATAATTATAAAGAATTAATAATAAGTACCTAATTCATGATGTTGACTACTTTTTACAATACTACTTTTTTAATACTTTTTACACATCTGTGTAATAAGTATTTTCATTCCGTCAAGGGCTAATCATGAATTGGGTATTTTACTGGGTCAAAAACTATTTGGTACTGTTAATAGAATAAAACGTCACAAAATAATGCCACTTGTCATTGATCACATCCACTTTGAACGTGATTTTAGATTTTTAATTACAAAAAACTGATATTAAGAGCGCTATTTGACTGCAAGGAACTATGACGTCATAGTCCGATATTTCATACAAATTCCATAGGAAATGTTTGTTTTGATGTTAAGAAAAGTACAATGAGTACGGCCAAAGGGGAACTGGGAAGGGGTTAGTTCTGCTTACCTGTCAGAATTATATTGCATCTCTTCACTTAGTACTTTTATCTTGTCTTTGATAGCTTCAAGTATTCTATCTACTTCCGTCTGAAAAAAATAAACATCATAAGATCATCAACAACATAAGTATAGTGTATATGTCGCAGTCAGATAGTATAATCCGCTAATTGATAAAACCTCTAGCTGTTTGGCATTACAGCTCGGTTTTGTTAAACTGAAAATTATTCAGCTGGATTTTCTAAGATTGCGCAACGTGTTACGTTCATTTAAACCGCGAACCACGTTTCTAAACGGCTAGCGGTTTTGTAAAACAGGTTAGGTGAATTAGCGGATTATACTATTCAACTGCGACATACGAGGGGCACACCGAAAAAATCGGGAATAGAATACTTAGGAATAAATTAGAGTAAAACCTTTTTGGTGTTTGAAATTTAGTATTATTTCGAACACAATTCCATTTTTGAATTTTAAGTAAAGTAAAAAAGAAAAGAGTATTGACCATTTGAATTTGACAAGTCGGTGAGAAAAATGGACCTTACGCGGGAACATTTTCGTGCAATAATTTTTCATAACTTTCGTCGAGGTTTATCTCAAGAACAATGTCTCGCCGAGCTTGTTTCTATTTATGAACTTGAAGCACCTAGTAAAACGACTATATATCGTTAGTATTCTGAGTTTCGTCGTGGACGTTCCTCTCTTACCACAGACCCTTCTACTGGTCGGCCAAAAACAGCGGTAACACAAGATAACATCGATGCTGTACGCCAATTAATAAAAGAAGATAGACATGTGACATACGAGCAGATTCGGGTTTCTCTCAGCATTGGTATGACAGCTATTCAGACCATTTTACATGATGAACTGGGTGTCAAGAAGTTAATTTCACGCTGGGTGCCCCACCGTTTAACCGAGGAACAAAAGTCGGCTCGTGTTAATTGGTGTCGGTCTGCTCTGCAACGGTTCAATAGAGGGAGCTCAAATGCAGTTTACAATATCGTCTCGTGGACTTATTCATATGAGCCCAAAAGAAAACATCAATCGGCAGTTTAGGTCTTCGAGGGTGAGGTCAAGCCAACAAAAGTTATTCGCTCACGCAGCGTGTCGAAAAAAATGGTCGCTTCGTTTGTATCGAAAACTGGTCATGTGGCTACGATTCCTTTACAAGAACGAAGGACGGTTACTGGTGATTGGTACACAACAGTTGTTTTGCCGGAAGTCATAAGAGAACTTCGTAAAATTAATCCGAATCGTCGTATAATCCTTCACCACGATAATGCGAGCTCACATACCGCACGCAAAACAAGCGCGTTTTTAAATCTGGAAAACGTGGAGTTGATGGACCATCCTCCGTATAGCCCTGACCTGAGCCTCAATGATTATTTTACATTCCTAGGATTTAAGATATGCTACGTGGTCAACGGTTTCACGGCCCAGAAGAGGCGGTCGAAGCTTACAAATCAGCTGGTTTGACTGTATCCACTTCAGACTGGAATTACTGTTTCAATAATTGGTTTGATCGAATGCAAAAGTGCATTGACTGTCACGGAGAATACTTCGAAAAACAATAAAAGTAAACATTATTATATTATATTTGTACTTTTTTTCTATTCCCGATCTTTTCGGTGTGGCCCTCGTATATACAGGGTTACTGGTATCTAACGCAAAACCTTTGTGGTGCAAGTTCAGTCCATGATACTGTTTTAAATTTAAATTTAGGCTTCCTATACATATCAGCACTCAGCCAAATGGATTTTGTATGGGAAGACGAATTTTTTTTTTCATTTTTCTATATTGGTTTTTATGGAAAGTAGTTCAGTATCATGGACTGAACTTGCACCAAAAGGGTTATGCGTTGATTACCAGTAACCCTGTAGGTATACAACGTGTAACAAAAAGGGGGTATCAACCCGAAAGGGAGTTAACGTACTAATCAATGTGAACAACTTTGACTAGTGGACCATCCCTGAAATCGCGAAAATAATATCTGCAGCTCCATATAAAATAAAATACCTATCGGGCCAAAATGTATGGAACTGCGTGAATTTTCAAAGTAGTGAATAGAGAATCAATAAACGATGGATTATATGAAATTTATTATCTGATACTGACTAATATAACAGAATAATATTTAATTTATTAAGGTACAACAGAGAGAGAGAAGCAAGTGATCAGCTTAAGGGATGACGGTGGAATGAGTCAAAAGACATCAGTAAATGATTTGAAAATGGAATGAAAGGGAATTTGAAATGAATTGAAGTATGAAAAACGGACAGGACGAGATGAAGAAAGGAGGTTTGAACAGGATGCATGCAGCATCGTTACAGTAGGTACTTACGAAAGGTGTCGGTCTCGGTATCCGCAACACGTAGTGGTGCGGATGCACCAGCGAGCTCTCGCACTCGTGACACAAGTCGAAGTTGTCGCACTGCACACATCTGTATCTGAAACTGAATGATACATTCCGTCTTAGTATAAAACAAGAACCAGCTTTAGTACTTGGTTTCATCATCATCATGACGACCTCTGTGGCCTAGTGGCACAGAAGACAGTAAGAGTATACAGAACGGAATCTCCTGCGGTCCCTTGCAATATGCGTCCCCGTTCCCCGTCCCCGCACCTCTCCCCGGCCGCGTGCGTGGCGAGTGCGGAGAGGGGCGGGGACGGGGAACGGGGACGCATATTGCAAGGGTCTTAGGAGTTTCCGTTCTGTATACTCTTACTATCTTCTGTGCTAGTGGTCACCACTCCAGGCTGTAACAACGAAGGTCCCGGGTCGAACCCCGGTCAGGTCAAGATGGAAAATGATCTTTTCTAGATTGGGTCTTGGATGTTTATCTAAAATGTATTTGTTATAAAATATAGAATCGTTTAGTTAGTATCTCATAACATAACACAAGTCTCAACCTTACTTTGGGGCTAGCTCAATCAGTGTAATTTGTCCCTATATATTTATTTATTTATATTGTATTCAGTATCATGAACTGGACTTTTTCAAAATATTTAGACTCTTTGGACAAACAACTCCTGCTGTATATTCAATCGAATATTTACCCGATGATATCTTTGAAGCAGTGGTCACAAGAGTATCCGGTATGCTTTTCACTTTTATATTCAACCTCCTTTTCTACAACCTTCGGCACGCATTCCTCGTCATCCACTAACACCACGTCTGTAACGAAGAAAGATCAAGTCAGGGACCGGAATACCGATACCAAAATATCAGTATTTATACTTATCGATATTTCGATATTGATACTAAAAAAATTCCAATGTATCAATATTCCGTGTAAGGAAATAAAATATCGGTATTTGGTATCGATATATCGATACCAAAATATCGGTATTCCGGTCCCTGGGCCAAGTTGACAAGTAAAATGGGTTTTACTAAGTATTAAGTAAACGCCAAGAGACTTACACCAGCTAGAAATGCTCGACGACATTGAAACCGTTTGTTTCAGTCATATTTTTTCATTACAGTAAGGTAGAGCGAGACGTGCGTATTGTATTGTTTATATTTTATTAATTAAACAAGTTATGTATGTTAACAAAACAGAGCTGTAATGCCAAACACCTAGAGGTTTTATCAATTAGCGGATTATACTATCCAACTGCGACAGATACATTGATAAATAGATAGAACCATAAAATATGAAATATACAAAGGAAGACCGAAAGAGAACTATGCTAAAACTTAATAAATCTGAATAGAATACAGCGGCGCCTTAACTCCAATGTGATGTGGTGGAATTTAGGCCTCCCGTAACTTAAACTTCTCTTTAATTTACGAATTTAGCTTAGATGCTCGGGCCTCATTAGACCGGGAGCCCCGTATGATACGCCCCTGCTGTAAGTACTGTTATATTTTTGGTCCTACCTATCAGTACCGTAGTCCACACAACGAAATTTAACTTACCTTTAAACGCATTTTCAGTTGGATCTAAACCTTCTCCTGTCTTCTCTTCAGCTGAAATCAACCAAGTTATAAAATATACCTTTTGTTTTTTACAACACTTTTACAGTTTTGATCTTCATCCATCCATTGAAACTAACACAATCATCATCACCCGAGCGTATTCCCGGTTGCATCCTCAGCGGTAACTCTTCAGAGCCCGGGGTCCGCTACCTAACCTAGGTGATTTGACGAGGTTACTGGTTTTACACAGAGCGACTGCCGTCTGACCTCCGCAACCCAAAGGGCAGACCAAAACCAATCCTAGGATAGGTTAGCATTGGGGACCTACAGCCTTACGTACCTTCCGAAGCACGGAATCATCTTTCTTTTCAGATAATCAGGTGATTCAAGCCTACAATATCTTAATCAGTCTGGAAACAACTTTTTACAAATTATGCTTACCAGTGAGATTTGAACCCACAACCTCGGGTTCACAAGGCAAACGCCTAGACCACTGGACCACGGAGGCAGTCAATACTAACACAATATAAAACTATTGCTATGGCTTAAAGTCCGAACCCCTCATCGTAAAAACTAAAATATGTGTGATTTTTAGCCTTTTTATTGACATAAAACCTACTCCTATTGGGTTCAAGCCCCCCAAACCAACACCACCGTATCAGTCGGAGCAGTCAGAGAATTTGACCTACACTCTCCACGCTAGCCAGAAGACTTGGAGTGGTCCTATTCTACTCTGCCGGGGACCACGCGGCTTACACCACTGTATGTTATGCACTTATTATAATATAACTTACCAAGCTCATCATCTTCGACGGTGATCTGAGTGGATGCTTGCCAAGAGAACAGTGGCTCCTCCTGGTCATCTGCAAAATTAATTTGATTTAGACGCGGACTTTGTAATCTGTTTACATTTCTTAAGGCGGTGAACCCACTGCACCGCGCAACTAAGGTCGCGGGTTCAAGTCCTGCTCACGTGGTATTTTTTCACCATTTCTTATTTCATTATTTAATATTGAGTACTTTAGTACTGCATCTTGAATGCCTAAAAAACCCTATAAAAATACTAGGTATATGTTATAATAGAAAACTGTGGACTTCATACTATCTAATGAGATCACCAACCTGCCTGCCCATCGTGGTGATTATGCAAAGTATGTATTGACTATTGTAATAAATCAATAAGGTATAAGATTATGTGCAATGAACTTAAATAAACATCCCTTTATTGGGTTGGGAGAGACCTTTAGTTCAGCAGTGGACTGATAATATCAGTCAGTTAATATTACTATCTTTGCAGCATATATCAGTCTGATATATGCTGCAAAGATATAAATATTAATAGTAGAAGATCACTTGCAATGCTTGTTATTTTAGGGTTCCGTACAAAAAATGAAAAAACGGAACCCTTATAGGATCACTCGTGCGTCTGTCTGTCCGTCCGACTGTCACAGCCAATTTGCTCCGAATCTACTGGACCGAATCAGGTGAAATTTGGTAGGATGGTGTAATCCTATGACCCAAACACATATGTGCAAAGTAAATAAAATTTTTTTTTTAGGTTCATTTTCGAGGGATAAATTAGTAAATTGAAAAAAAAAAGTTTTGCAAACCTGACTGTCATATATCAAATGAAAGGGCTCGTTATGAGGATCTCAAATATATTTTTGTTATAATTATAAAATAAATAGTTTTGATTTTATTCATGAAAGAAGACGAAAATTGACCACTCCCCCCTGATCTCCGAAACTACTGAGCCCAAAATTTTGAAAAAATACGAAATTAAGTTTATTGCTTGTAGATTACAGGAAAACCTATAATCATCATCATCATTTCAGCCGCATAACGTCCACAGCTGGACATAGGCCTCTCCCAAGGTTTTCCAAAATGACCCATCTAGAGCGGCCTGCATCCAGCGCTTTCCAGCGACCTTGGTCAGGTCGTCTGACCACCTTGTGGGTGGGTGTCCTACGCTTCGCTTGCCAGTACGTGGTCGCCATTCGAGAACCTTTTTGCCCCATCGGCCATCGGTTCGTCGCGCAATAAAAACCTATAAGAATTCAATCAATTGTACGGAGCCCTCTCCACGCGAGTTTAACTCGCACTTGGCCGGCTTTATTCATACTAACCTGAATCACTTTGTATGGGGTCTTCTGCAAAATCCTCTTCATTTAGCGCTCTTATTGCTGCGTTTTCTATTTCATATTTTGCTCCATCGATTGCCTTTGTCGGTCTGCTGCATATTGATTTATGTTCTGTAGTAGACCCTAAAAAGAAATATCCGTTTAGTTTGAAATCAGGACTTGTTGGGTTGTTGGGTCGGTCCATAAAAAAAACCTCCGACTTTAAGCGTTCATTCCCAATAACTTTGAAAGGCTGAACCGAATTTCATTAAACAGAGCTAAGAAACATCTGTTTCTTTTCTCTTTACCCGTGTGGTTCCGGGTTAGTATAGGACCACTCCATCTCTTCCTGTGGATGTCGTTCGTAAAAGACGACTAAAGGATTAAGCACAAACATCTCGTGCTAAAATTTTATCACCAAGGAGGGTTGACGACGGGCGGCAGCCAGTTGTAAAACTTTTCGCACATATATACATTCCCAAAGAGGGTTGACGTCAGGCAGGCAGCCGGTCGTAAAACTATAGCCAAACCGTTTTTGACTGTTTCGGCTATTTCTTCTTCACTTTATAAGGTCTTTGTTATTCTTGGGTGACAAGCATGTTATATTTGGAGAAGAAAAAGCGAGAAAGCGCACCCCGGGATCCGAAGTAGCACAGCTGAGGATGCAACCGGGAACGCGCTTAGATAAAGAAGAAGATTTACCTGTAGGTTGACGTAGAAAAGCCTTGTCTGTTGACAAGGCTTTCGATTAAAAAAAACCGCATCTAAATCGGTCTATCTATTCGCTTAGGAACTACGATGACACAGACAGACACACAGATATACATACACGTCAAACTTATAACACCTCTCTTTTCGTTGGGAGTTAAAAAATCAATGTAACTGTCAAGAGCACGCAGAATCTAACACACTGTGCTTTGTACTGTTCTTATTACAATAGCCTTGCCAGGGCACTACATACATATTTAGTTCGAAACTTAATGTGAAGCTCCCACCTCCTCCACCCCCAGGCCGTCAGCTGGAGACACTCTTAAACAATACAATCAAATGATTATCAGCTTACATTTTTTGGTTTTACTAACCTGAAGAATGTCCATGGACGGAACCCGGTCCACGATACGGCGTATTTGTAGCTTTGTTTTCAATTGGAAGGTCTATTTGTGTTTCACCTGAAAACAGTTTAAAGACTGTGAAAACATAACCCATCAGTCTTATTATATCGAGTCGTAACTAACGAGATTGCGTTAGAAATAAGCGTAAAAAGCTTTTTTTTTTGTAAAGACTATGTGCATGAAGCCATGAACGAAAGTGCTGCCTCATTCAAAATATTTTTTTTGGCAAATGAGTGAATATCAAAAAAAATGTACATATCAAAAATTTTTGGTGTCCTCATTTTTAACACGGGTGTAAAAAATGTTGTGACAAATAAAAAGCCCCATTCTTTTACAAGATATTAAAATATTATATCTTTTGTATATAAACACCTCATCAACTGAATTAGGTCTTAGGAATAAAATTAAAAAAAAAACATTTCCAGTGATGTGGAATTTTTTTGTCATACAAAAAACAATTGTCTCCACGCGCCAATTTTAAAAGAAAAAAAATCTTATTTGCATTTTATGAAACTCACACAGATTTCTTTGTCACAGTATACTTGGAAAACGATTACCGTACATGAGAAACCTTTTTAATCCTTTAGAAACATTCAGGTAAATAAAATAAATGTAGTAATAATCATGTCTCCAAATTTGGTTACTTTGTGTGACGAGCCTTGTGTGACGAAATAATGTGTCCTAATAATACAGTTTCTGAACGTATCTCTATTTTTTAACATCTGGCAACATTCGATTTACTACCAACCTTAAAAAATAAACCGTCAGCCATCTTGCTCTAAATGTTTTGATGTCGAGAAATGTGTCTAGCCGTTTTGTCGCTGTAAAAAAATATTCTTGTGTGACGCAATATTTCTGGTAAGTTAATTGGTTTTACTATAGACATGTTATTATTAAAACTCATTTGTATTAAGAAAATCGTGCAATAGACAAGAATTGTAAAAATCTTTGTAAGTTGCTAGTAGGACGTAAATTCTTGTTTTGATAGGTTATATTTTGCTTCCATTGTGTGACATTCGGTGACGTCACACAAAAGAATAGGGCGCATACTGACTGGTTGTTTTTTAAGTACAAATTATATTTTATGGGAATAACAATTGGAGCATTTTTGTATTACCTAATAATCGAAAACAATATCCAGTCGTTCAATGGTTGAGCCTAGTTTTACGTCCTTTCGCATAGCGCTTTTTACCCGACTGTCGAAGAAAGGAGGGTAAGGTTTTTCGAGCGTATTTATGTATGTATGTCCATTTCTTTGTCACACCCTACAGCCTAAACGGCTTAACGGATTTTGACAAGCTAGGTGTTATTGGATTTGTCGTAGTTGCATGAGTGACACTGAGTATATTAAAATTTCTAAGAAATCAAAATGGCTGAATTTTGGCATCAGATTGTTATACCGAAGAATTTTTTTGTACTTTACATACCGAGCGAGGTGTCAAAATGAAGAAATTTCAAAGGATATCACAAAAATATATATCACATACTTGTTAACTAAAAAGTTTGAAATAAAATAAATAATTTAAATAATTAAAAAATCCCGGCTATGATGCAACAAGATTAAAAACAAAATAAAGACAAACTACAAGCCTTGTTTGGTTTGACAAACTACTTTGTAAGCTAAAATTATGTTAAATATACGCATTAAGTTTGTTAGCAGGGGCGACCCGTGATTTTTCCGGTACTTACGAGTATACTGAAAGCCGAATACAATGGGTCCCGCCTGCTTGCAAACTTTATGCGTGTATTTAACAGAATATTAGTTAATTAAGTAGTTTGTCAAACCGAATAAGGCTTGTAGTTTATCTTAATCTTGTTTCGATCTTTTTAGTGCATCGAAGTCGGCTTTTTTTATTTTTTAAATTATTTATTTTATTCAAGTCTGTTAATAAGTTATTTAAGTTTCTGCGTATATTAAGATGTTACACTTATATTTAAAATTAATGTTCCCAGATAATGGTACGTAAAACGCCTTTGTCTGGAGCAGAAAGGCAACGACGATATCGTCAAAAGTTGAGGGAAGAAAATCCCGAGAAATTGCTGCAACAAGAAAGGCAGAATTTAGAAAGAACCAAGAAAAAATATAAGAAAATAAGTATACTAACTGAAACCGAACAAAAGTTACAGCGAGAAAAGTGGAGGAAAGAGAAACAAAAAAATAAAGATGAAAAAAAATGTGATAAAAGGACAGAAGATAAGACAGAAAAAGCCAGGCAGCGCATGTATTCTCGTAAACTACAAAAAGAAAATATTAGTTTAAAATCTACAGTGACTCTATTAGTTAAGAAAGTGAAGACGCTAAACAGGAAAAATAACAGATATAAACATAAAATAAATCAGTTGACACAAAAAATAAGAATGATGAACAACACTGGAAAAAATGAACAAGTAATAGAAACCAATGAGAACAAAGACACTCCATATTCTAAAGCTGAAAAAATTATGAATGAAACAATTCCCGTACTTTCGACCCCGGAAAAGAACAAAGTTGTAAAAAAGATATTATTTGAAAATATTATATTAAAACAATCATTACAAACACAATATTCCCAAGCAACAAATAATTCCGAAAGACATATACTCAAAAAAGTAGTGAATAATGATATGACATCAAAATATAAAATGAAAACCAAGTTAAGTACATGTGTGGGACTAAAGGGAAGGTTAAGGTCTCGACAAAGATTAAACAACTATAAAATGAAATGTTTGGAAGAACTCACTTCATTTTATATAAGAGACGATAATAGCCGCGCTACAGCCGGAAAAAGCGAGTACAGAACATTACATAAAATAAGAAAACAAGTAAGGTATTTGTTGGATACCTTAAAAAATTTACATAAAAAATATAAAAATGAAGGGGGCAAGCTATCGTATGCCACATTTACTCGCTACAAGCCGTTTTATGTATTAAGCCCAAAAATTGTAGACCGAAATACTTGTGCGTGCGTAAAACATGCGAATCTTAGTTTCATGGTAAATAAATTGAAGCAGTTACATTTATTAAAAACGGATAACTTTACCGAGTTATTATCTACAATAGCGTGTAATATAAATGACAAAAAATGCATGTACAATGAATGTCAATTATGCTCTTCTAAAATTTTTGAGTTTGAATTATCACAATTGAATCCAACAAATACAGTATCATGGAAGAGGTGGGTTACAAAACAGATAAAATATTCAAAAAATCTATCCGTGAATCAACAAAGTGAAGAAAAAATTACTAAACGGACAGTCAAGGAAGAAACTACGGGATCATTACAAACACTTCAACAGACATTTTGTACTCATTTACGGGTTTTCAAGAAACATCATTTTAACTTGTTGCACCAATTTAAAATGTACACAATGTGTAAGAATAAACTCACTGAAAGAGAAATTGTTGTGCATTGTGACTTCTCTGAGAATTATATCTGTAAGTTCACAGAAGAAGTACAGGCAATGCATTTTGGTGCTTCCAAGAGACAAATATCCTTACATACTGGAGTTATTTACGCCAATAACAAATATGGCCCAAAAACAATATCTTTTTGCACGATATCGCAAAATACAAACCATACACCTGGCGCTATTTGGGCCCACCTTACCCCTGTATTGAAACTAGTAAAAGAAACATTTCCATCTGTTAAGATAATACACTTCTTTACAGATGGGCCCACAAGTCAATATCGGCAAAAGAAAAATTTTTATATGATAAATACAGCTATCCCTCAGTTAGGTTTTGACAAAGCGACTTGGTCTTATTTCGAAGCTTCCCATGGAAAAGGAGCCGCAGACGGTATTGGAGGAGCAACAAAACGAAATTTAGACGGATTGGTAGTACATGGCCATGATATTCCAGATGCTGAGGCAGCTTTTAAAGCGCTAGTGACAAATACAACATCTAAGATTAAATATTTTCTAGTGCCTGATAAAGACATCGATACTTCAATAAAAATGTTGGATGCGATTTCAAAAACCCTGGTAGCTGTTCCAGACACAATGTCTCTTCATCAAATTGCTTCGACACCAAATACTGGAATTATAAAATTTAGAAAATTAAGCTGCTTTTGTGGTGAGGATTTCGGTTTTTGTGATTGCTTTGATTTGATGGAACATAATTTAATTCAGAAAAGAAAAATTATAAATGAAGAAATAAAAGTGAATAAAAGAAGACGTTTGACATCTAAAAAGCAAGAAGAATCTGATGATACCACCGACACGGATAGTAACATCACGTATGCTGAATCAGACGAAAGTATGGACGAAATTGGCAAGCTAGATAGTGACAATATTGAAGACAATGAAGAATCTATAATGATCTTGAAAGACAACACAGTTGATGGAAAATGTAGAGGTGATAGCGCTATAGACATTACTCAAGAAGGCAACATATTTACGGGTAGAACAAACATAAAAGAAACCAATAAAGTAACGCTACTATCGGACATAAAATTTTCACCGGAAAATAAAGCTTTTCTAAATTTACAAGCGTACGGTCCATTCAAGAAAATTGACATAAACACAAACTTATTTTCTACCAACAGTCTGAAAGAAAATGTAAAAAATATTTACGACAACCCAGTTCCGTCTACATCGGCAATGAAAGAAAATGAAAGCAAAGATTTTAAAATAGAAGAAGAGCAAACAGGAATAGACAAATATTACACAGATTTAAGACATAGCAACCTGGAAATATTAAAGAGGCAAGAAGCCAACAATAATGATATAGCTAAAACTTTTGAAGAGAAGAAAGAAACGAATGCTGTTAAACTGAATAAAAAGACAAGAAATGAAAAAAGAGAGACAAAAGAGAAAAAGATTGACATAAAAGAAATCGGAAATAACAGTGAAAAAATAATAAAGAAGAAAATGGAAGACGAAATAATAAGCAATGATATGGCTTTGACAAACACCGGACCAGAAAATAATAAAAAAAATAGAGATACAGAGACTGAGGAAAATGATGGGGCTGAAATACAGAAAAGTAAAAATGAAAATGAAGGGTTACAGGAGAAGATAAAAGAAAAATCAAGATTATATGGCTGTGATGATTTCATGAGCTTACTCAATGTTATAAATGAAAGTGTTCTTGTAAGATATTTTGAAAAAAATAAGTGGATCTATTATATTGGATTTATAGAGAGCGTGCAAAATGATTGTTATTATAATATAAAATTTTTAAAGACTGTTAGGAAGCCAAAACTTAGATTTATTTTTCCTAAGAAAGATGACAAAGACACAGTTCCTAAAATTAATGTGGTTAAAAAAGTAGAATTAAAGTTTCAGTCAAACGAATACAGTCTTTGCGATGAAAGTGATTCAGTATACTTTACGTAATTTTCCTACTTGATATCTTTTTAAAAACGATTTTTTATTTTATTTTTATAAAAACCCATTTATTTACGCATAAGCATTTATAACGCCAAAACCATTTTTGCGTTAAACAAAAGTTCTCGTACTAAACAGAAGTTTAAAGTAATGAAAAGCAATACTAAAAATACTACAGGTTATTAACTAGCAAAGTACTACCTTCGTTTTTTGAATTTTATCTCATTTTCGAGAAAATGAATTTAAACGCTGGTGGAACTAGTTTCAGGGCTATAGTCGCCTAAAAGGTTAAATACGACGCAAAAGAGATGCCACCAATTGAAATAAATTGTTTAAAAAAAATGGGAATGTTTTTTACAATTCTGGTCTGAGCGCTCTTAAGATAAACCATTTTATAATTTTAAAGACTGCAAATAAATATTTTAGAGCTAGTCACCTAGTTTTACTGGGCACTTACACCATAAGTGGCCGTTTTAGGCCGAAGCGCCGAGTAAAACTATGCGACTAGCTCTAAAACATTTATTTGCATTCTATAAAATTTAAAAAGGGTTTATCTAAAGAGCGCTCATACCATAATTATAAATTACATATCCGTTTTACTTAAAACAATTTATTTCAAATGGGAGCAGCAATTTTGCGTCGTATATTTTACTTATAACCGTTTATGATGACCTTTTTTATTACATCTATGCACAAAGTTTGTTTATCTGTAGATTCATTTTGAAAAGTAATCGGCGATTAATGTGATTAGTTTTGTTAATTTTTCATGTAGACTTTTCGAGTGGAATGATTGTATTTTATTACTTGAAATAAATATTGTGTTTAATAATTGTATTTTTTTTCTAATATTGATACCCTAAATATAATAATTTAATATAATTAAATTATACCCAAACCCTACATTATAAATAATATAAATTAAATTAACCTTATGCGTCTAATATTGTTAAGATTTCTAAAAGTCATGCATAAAAATGCTAACAAGAAGGGATAAGTTCACATTTACATCACTAGATGGCGGTGTCACTTTTACAAAATGCTGCAAAGCGCTATCGTTCGTATGGTACGGCCCTGGCCGGAACTTTCTTTGCATCTATCATCCACCTACAGTATCTACCTACATACTTACTATTACTAGCCTAGTGAGACAATAAAATATTTTGATCCTGCTGCTCTTCGTTTTATTTGTAACGAGTTGAACAAATATTAATCAGTATGAATGCATCTTTATATTCTTTTGTGTGACTCAAATTCCTTTGTGTGACAGAAATTGTAATATTCCATTGTGTTTATTTTGTGTGATGTACATTTTTTTTGATATTCACTCAAATGCCAGTAAGTGGGGGAAAAGTAGATAATTTTGAAATGAAAAACTTGCATATTTCGACACATACAAAAATATTGTAAAGAAATATATTTTTATGTAAAACTATAATACACCACGCTGAACCTTATTTTGTTTCAGAAAAATTAGAGATTCCCATGGGATTGTCAAATATCTACTCACTTTGACCTCGCGGGCAACGCCGCAGGTAACAGACCGCCCCGACCCGGTTATTGATCGAAGATTAAGATCTAGTTCTTAGGGTTGGGACAGATCTGTCAGCACGGAACAGAACTTCCCTATGCTGCTATCCTTTTCTGTCGCTTAGAAGCGACATTTGCTAGAGCGAGAGAGAGCGACGGAACGCTTTAGCATGACCGGCGCTGTGATCTGCCCAAAGCCCAACCCTTACATAACAACTCTCGATATCTCTCATTTGATAGACCAGCAACTATTGCTTGCTGTGTACCCCCACTCTAAAATAAAAAAATTACAAATCCAGTTACCGGTTTGTGGAGGTTGGGGTTTTGGCCGCAAAACAGGCAGTTTATCGTAGTAGTTATGGTCATCTTTCGATTTAGGACGTGGGGGATTCTTCTTGCAATGGTAATTGTGATCATCCATATAATTATCGCCTCTTCCGTCGGACAGTTCCGGCTAAAACAAAAAGAATAGTTAAATTATCTAGACGTAGACTTTTATGTAAGTCCTAAAGGTCGACAGGGAGAGAATGCTATGTCAACATAGGCGACTCATACCTAGATAACGACGGTCGCCTTGTCCCCTGGGGACGATGACTATTATTTCACAGTTTCAATCGTCCACACTGGGGCAAATTTTAAATGGGACAGACTTCCATTAAAATTTCCATTTGTCCCCAGTGGTGACGAATGAGAATATTCGTTTTTAGATTCGCATTTGACCCGAGTGGTCACCCATCCAAGTGCGGACCACGCCTATTTGTTTAACTTGCGAAAGCGCTATTTTCCGTATTCCCACTGGAACACCGAGCTATGCATTACAGCGGTTATTATAAAGGATTATTCTCACTAGTTCTATCGGCAAATATGTAGTTCCATTGACTATATGAAGTCGATGGAACTACCAAATAAGCACAACTTCGTGTTGAGTATTTGGTAAATAAGAAAAATATGTATAGGTACTTCATTTTGTATTTATTTAAGTATAAAATTAAAGTACATAATTATTGACAACAAGTTAAAATTAGTGACATAAACATTATCATAAAATAATATTGAGCCAATTGATCAAGAGAATGGCCAAAAATGCGAATAACGTTAATAAATAAATATCCCTTATAGGATCACTCGTGCGTCTGTCACAGCCAATTTGCTCTGAATCTACTGGACCAAATCAGGTGAAATTTGGTAAGATAGTGTAATCCTATGACCTAAATTCAGATGTGCAAAGTATATAAATATATTTTTACGAGTAAAATATTGTGAAATAAATAGTTTCGATTTTATTAACCCTTTAGCCGCGAACGTCACGTATATGTGACAAACATTTTCGAGCCCATTCCGCGAGCGTCACATATACGTGACATAAAACCAGTCCTTGTAAAATCCAAATTTTCTGTTTCATTTTGTTGTATTCGGATAAAAAAATATTCATATTAGATATATAAGTAGTCTAGTAATCATTTACAATAACATTCACTATAATCGTATAATTAGAAGACTCAAAAATAATTTCAAAAGTTTGACGAATTATCAGATATATTTTTCATAACTTTAAATGTCCACCGCGAACGTCACATATACGTGACACGCGGGATGGGACATTTAAGATTTATTTACTGATAAAAATTAAACGTAAATTGCAATATTCTTTCTTATACCGACTATATCACCATAAAAAGATCTAAAATTATCACATATATTATTAATTAATAATTTTGATACTAATATTTGTGTATATTTTATTTAATGTCCTTGAAACTTAGTAAATGAACTATCGAAATGTCAGCAATGGATTTGATTTTCCCATCCCTAAGCCTAGATGTTTAGAACATAATGTTGGTAGTTCCCCAGCGCGAACGTCTCATATACGCGACAGCTTGTGACGTCACAGGCGAGCGCCGTCTTCTTTAGTGTTGGGCTTGCGTTCGTGTGGTTAAATTCTCTTTGGTGGTGATGACTACTGCGGAGGAATTGATAAGAATTCTTGAAGGCGACAATAATGAAGAATTCAATACAAATGATGAATTTGATATTGATAATGAGGTAAGTTTTTTAATACATCGTTTTTTTTTACCTATTTCAATTGCGAGAGTAGTAAATACCTACGGACTTATAATTTTGTTACCAACTGCTATAAAAGTAGAGTAATTTAAGAAGTTTAGTGTACATGTATGTTTGCGAATTTCTTTATCACTAAATAGTATAAAACAAAGTCGTTTACCGCTGTCAGTATGTAGGTATGTATGTCGCCGCTGTTATAGCAGCTCGTTCGTACCTACGGTACGCTAGTCGCTCGTCAATATGGAGAACTTCTTGATGTCAATTTTCTTTTTCGAGTTGCCATCATCAGTTCCATGCAAAAAGTTTTTCATCTTGATGATCTGATTTGCACCTTTGGCACGTTTATTAAGTTCTTTCAGCAGTAGAAAGCTTCGTCATTTATTAGTGAGTCATGATTATGATACGATTAAATGTGATTGTTAGTACCTAAGTCAAGTACAAATTAATAAATCATTTTAAACCTTTAAACGCTTTTTGTTTTAATACGAATAGCTTACGAAAAATGCCTCATAATTATAGTATGGGTAAGGGTATTTAAAGTAAGTACACCATCAATCAGCTTCTGGACAATTCATTTATTTGTATAAAAATTATGGTGAATGGTATAGGTACCTAGGTGAAGTGTACAAACAAGAAAAAAACATAACACAAATCTTTCACAAACTTTGGACAGCGGAGGTCACTCGGCAGTTGCTCTGTGTACCTAAATACCACTGAACTGAATATCTAAATACTAATAACTTCATCAAAAAGTTAGGTAGCCGACCCCGACCTCCGGAGTGCGAATCGGGAGTGCGCTATGATGATATATTATCATCGTTTTCCATTCACGCCTTGATAGATTTCCATTTTTGCCAGTTGAAAGTTGCCTACATTGATTGTTTGTCATATGTTTAGGTAGTATCGTTGGGATGGAAACACTCGCACATACTTAGATATTGTAATTTACAACCTATAATATCGCAGCTATATATGGGAGCTGCGACCGCGGATTATTATGTATTATAAGTACTTAAATAAAACGTATCCGAATAAATGTTCTTAATAGTAAAAACGTCATCAAGATCGCCCCAGTCATTTCTAAGCCTATATAGACAGCCAGATAAATGGATATACGCGCGGAGACTTAAGTTTATGCTACACTTATACCTATCGTAATCATTATCGATATCTTAATACGTAAGTATTGCACATACCTATTTTTTGTAGGTACTTATTTTCGATTCACTACGCTTCGCGCTGGGGGGCACGACAACTGACATAACGTCTCGCGGTGAAAAGGTTAAATAATACACACTATTATTTATTATACTAAGATATACTACTCACATAATAAATACTACATACACTAACTACATAAACTTATCTTATTATAAAACACAGGCTAACTTTTAGGACTTGGTTTAAACCATGACCCAAAAGAAGTTGACATACAATTATTAGGTTTAAGGTCATACAATTATTAGGTTTAAGGTGAAGGTATAGGCAAATGGCCTTGAAGTGGCGCCCTCATTTGAAATAAATTATTAACCCGTAAATATGGATATAAGTTTCATATTGCTCTTCGTCATGCACTAGATAGCCCTTTAAATTATTTTATGAACCACCGTTGAAAGTATTTACATTAGTCCGTCTAGCTTTAAAACTTGCCTCCGCCAAAAGTAGCCACGGCAAGTTTTAAAGCTAGACGGACTAATGTAAATACTTTCAACGGTCGTTCATAAAATAATTTAAGGGATATCAAGTAAGTGCATGACGAAGAGCAATATGGAAATTATCACCATATTTACGAGTTAACAATTTATTTCACACTTCAAGGCCATTTGCCTATATCTTCCCCTTAAAAACGGCTGATCGGAATTAGATGAATTTTGTAACTTAAAATAAAGGATACTTTTTATCCCGAAAATCAACCCCTTGGAGGTAAAATCGGGGGCAAACACTAATGTTAAATGAAACAACAATCATAATAATTAACATTTATTTAACAGTACAAAATATAATTGCTTATCATTAATAATATATTAATGGTAAAAAACTCATTTTTAAAAACAAGCTTTTATTTAAATTCTAAATCTAAAAACATAAGAAAACTTAAAAAAAAAATTGATAACAAATTATTATCAGTTGTATACACAGGAAATAATCCTGACGACCATTTATAATAAACTATTTAGTAGTTTTCTCTGAGTATTCTCAAACATTGAAACAAAAAAGAGTAGTAGTTCATAGTAAATCACAGTTTAGTGAATGGCTACTACCGGCATCTACATAAGTAGAAACAAGTTATATGATTTATATGCCCAAAAACCGTATAATTTTAATCCTTCTTTTATAGAATATGTTTAAAATTATTCCAAAATATTTAAAAAAGTTTGTAGACAAGCCAAGTCTAATAGTATTAGCAGAAAAATAAATAATGCTTTCTCGTCTCGCGGCCATTATTAGAATGTGCAAAAAAATTCGCCATTTTGAAATACTCAAGCGCGTCAGATTAAGATATATGTATATGGTTTATCTTTATGTCCTAGATGTGCTGTTTCATAATCTGACAATTATCTGGAGGGATTCGCCTAAACCGACAATTTAAAAAAAAAATATTTTTAAATCATTGAAGTTAATTGATTGAAAAGCTCAGGAATTAGCATGGAAATAAAAAAGTGTTTGTCTTTTAAGTAGAATACATGTATGTATTTATAGAAAAATATGTTTGGTAATTTTTAAGAAACATTTAGTCGAAAAACAAATTCGAAAAAAAATCTACATAGCGCGCTATGCAAGTCAACATCCTTGCATAGCATTTGCAACGCGATAAAAAAAAATATTCAAGTAAACAGGATTATGAGTAAACTATAAGTGCTTAAAGTTTTATTAGTCTTAAATTATTTTGTATCATAGTAAATATTTAAAAGGATGCCAATGAATTAAATTCCACCCTGTATAAAAATAAAATAACCTTTATTTAAATATTTTTAAAGGACTTAGATACTTTCAATTCATGTCATAACCGGGTTACTCTGTAAAATAATTTTATTCTAATTACGGCCCTGTCCTTTTGTTATTTTTATTATTCTAATCGACGATAGATGGCGGCTTTACAAAATGATAACAAACTATAAAAATAATATTTTGGCGAATTATTTGTAGAAAAATACATCAATTTTTACGTATAATATACTAATACTGAAATCTACGTACAGCGTACCATATATTTAGAATTTTCATGTGTCGCCATCTAGTGTCGAATAGATTTAAATATATTGAGTACCGAATCTAGAAGATTTTTCTAGAACAATTTTAATAAAATACATATAGAATTACTTACAAATGAAATTTGATGTCATCTATAGAATCAGAACGTAACCTAAGGCTTTAAGTCCGCCGTTTACAATTTTTGTAATGAAGTTGAATAAATAAATAAAATAAATGTCTATCCAAGTAGCTTTTACATGCTAAAATACAACACGTCATCCTTTTCTTCTTTAACACTTTCGGAAAGTCGACAAACTTACGCACAGAAAGAGCCACATGAACGTAGAACATAAACGAATGTTGATGGTATACTAACTTAGGCCACACACACTGTGACGACGTCAGAAACTATATTTTTATTTTTGTTACTTCGGCTTGTGGAAATCATCAAATTATATATTTCGTTATCCTTGAATTATTTCCTTCAAAGTAAAAAAGAATTGCCACGTTCAAGAATGTCGAGATGACGTAACCCTCCCAGTTCTTTACGTCACTTAAAAATTGTCAGATTAGTGGAATATACACTTTTTAGCATGTAATTAACTTACCCTACCTACCTTAATACTACCTTACCTACTACCTTAAACTGACGCGCTCGAGAATTTCTGATGATCTTTTTTTTTACTAATCTGATCCTTTATCCATGACGGGCGGCTATATATATGAGGCTCATATCTGGTGGAGGTACTTAACCGGGTACAAGGTATCCCCCTGTATGTTAATCTGCCGCGCTCGAGTAAATCCCAAAATCCCCTCCCCTACTACCAGGAACAGGTTCAGTTCCAACAATACAAATTTTTGGCTGCCAGTATTACGCATTGCAAATCATAACATAGAGAGGGAGACATGAGACTACTCCACCGACAAGAACGTTGTTCTTAAATTATAGATAGATAGATAAATCATAACATACATATATTGCTGTCATTACCCTCATTGGCAAACTTATACAAAAAGCGGCCAAGTGCGAGTCGGACTCGCCCATGAAGGGTTCCGTAGCAGCAAGTAACGTAATATAAAAGTTCTAAAGGTAAATTTCGGTTTACGATTTATGACGTATAAAAAAAAACTACTTACTAGATCTCGTTCAAACCAATTTTCGGTGGAAGTTTGCATGGTAATGTACATCATATATTTTTTTTAGTTTTATCATTCTCTTATTTTAGAACTTACAGGGGAGTGACACACATTTTACCACTTTGGAAGTGTCTCTCGCGCAAACTATTCAGTTTAGAAAAAAAAAATATTAGAAACCTCAATATCATTTTTGAAGACCTATCCATAGATACCCCAAACGTACGGGATTGATCAAAAAAAATTTTTGAGTTTCAGTTCTAAGTAGGTATGGGGTAAAACTTAATTCCGTTTTACAAAAATAAGGGCGATGTTCGGGTTTGTGAGAATTATCGTGCAATAAAGTTAACATCACATGTGTTAAAGATCTGGGAACGCTTGTTGCCAATAGACTTGCGAAGCTGATAACAGTTGCATCAAACCAGTGTGGCTTCACCAGCGGGGTCCATTGTACCGACAATGGATGCTATTTATTCGGTTTAAATGTTGATGGAGAAGTATAAAAACTCAAAAAAGACCTCCACCTTTTATTGACCTCGAAAAGGCATTTGATCGTGTCCCGAGAGAGCTTATATGGAAGGGTTTAAGAGCGCAATTAGTTCCTGAATACTAAATCGACATCCTTAAAGATATGTACCACAATATCAAGACCAGAGCCCGCACTTTGCTGCTGGAGTCAGTCCAGAATTTGAAGTCAAGGTTGGGGTTCACCAGGGCTCAACTCTTAGCCCATTATTGTTTAACATCGTTATGGACTATGTCACCAAACACCATCACAAGCCTGCTCCTTGGACAATTGTACACTGACGACATAGTCCTAATTGCGGAAACAGCACAAGAGGTTCAAAGCGATTTATATATATATATAAAGTACCTTTTGGTGAAACCGTAATGGTATTGCATCATCTCGCAGTCTAATAACATCCAAAGTTCTGTTGAATGCATTTTCATCAAAATGTAAGGAGCAAAAGAATATCTCTTTCACATTTGGTCGTACATTTTCGTTTCCGATTGCTTCTAACCATTTTTTTCTCCGATATTTACTTTTTGGTAACCTGAAAATAAGAAATATACAGATAACCTCACAACAACAGCTTTCACGACACATCATTTTATTTTAAGGTCTGTAATTTATATAAAAAGTCTGTAACTTTGTATGTTTCTTTGTTGGGGATTACCTTCATCAGTCATCCATCAACCAATTTAAAATATTCTTTAACATGCACAAACAAACCTTTCTAATGGAGTATGCTATGCTATGATATATATGCTTTATTTAACCTACAGCTCCACCTGTATAATCTGTGTCAAGTGGGGAATCTGCGCGGACAGCTAGTAATGAATAAAGATAAAATAAGAACAGGACTAGAAAAAATAAATTATTGTTAAAATCAGATTGATCAAATTTTTGCTACATCATTGAAAACAATAACAACAAACATTTTTCTTACAAAGTTTCGCATTGTGATGTACGTGAACAGAGAAAGAACAGAGTACACACTGTCGAATATTTGGATTTCTTGCCCTAACATTTCTTTAAATCGATGTAGGTACTAAACACATCATTAGCCGTCATAACAACTTTATTCTAATATCGAAAATAAAGACTTCTTCTATTCCAATTTACCACTAATCGTATTATTTTGGTGGATAATTATTAAAAACACACCAAAAGAAGCCGATCATCTAATACTAACAAATATTTTAGTTGGAATGTAAACTTACCGATGCAACGACAAACTCTCTTTCTTTTTTTTCATTCCACATCCAACAACACTGCAGTTAGGCATTATGTCCTTTCTTGTCCTTAACTAATTATAGGTACACGTTTTACCACGAATGTTGTCGAAATCTTTGTTCCTTTAATCACTTGTTATTAAATGTCCACAAGACTGACATTTCTTTTTTGTACCTACCATAGATAACAAGAACTAAGCATGGCCGACCAGCCACAGACAAAGAGCAATGAATGACGTACAGTCCGCGAGGCGTAAGCTGAGCTTTGCATTTGTGTGTGTGAGTGATCACTAAAAGTAGGATAATTTATATCCGCCTTCAACTTTTCATGTATTCGCTTCATAGTTGGTACTTCTTTATCGGTAATGTGAAAATTGTGAATAGGTAGTTCTTCGGATTACCGCTTTATCAAAATCGTCAATATTGATAATATTTTTTCTACATCTGGTCTTCATCGGAGATGTAAATTTGCTCCCATCTTCCAAAACACGTTTACCTTCCACTAAAACGCGTTTGACAGTAGACAGAGGAATCCTGGTCGATGTCGCTACCAATTGGGCAGATGTAGTGACACTTGACATGTCTTTATCGTTCACGTCTTTAAAATACTTATTTAGATTGCACAAAATTTCTTTCACTTGGCTATTTAAAGGTTTTCTTATTCTTTGTTTACTTGTGTTAGCCGCCATTTTTCACTAACGAATCTAGTCTAGCACAAAATAAAATATTAATAAATACGTCACGCTGCTACCAGTACAAGAGGTGAAGTGCGGAAGGTGCGCGGAGAAGTCGCGTCAGGCGATGGACGCACCGCGCCTCAGGCCGATTGTCAAAAAGCAGAAAAAACCGGTTTATACCAAGCAAGGGACGCGCCGCGCTTTAGGCCAATGTTACACCTACACTATCTATGTACACTCACACAAATGCAAAGCTCAGCTTACGCCTCGCGGACTGTACCTCCTATGTATCTTTGGAACCCGCGAAAAAAAGGTGTTTTTTTCAGCGTTTTTAACTCGATCTTTATAATGGCATTGAAATTTTCACTGATTATGTATTACTATGACAACTATAACAAAAAATACTAAAAATAATATTAAGTTAAAATTAAAGCGGGTCGCCATACAAGAAACGTGTTTCTTCAGCATTTTAAAACTTTGTATGGTGGTACGGAACCCTTAATGTACGAGTCCGACTCGCACTTGCCCGTTTATTTTATGTATGATTTTTACGCGATATCTTCGCCGATTTTGATTATTCTTTTTTTATTTGAAAACCTTTACTACCAAATGGGTCCCATATTAATTTGGTGAAGATACGATGAAGAACTTTAGAGATATTGAAGAAACTCCTAAAAAAGTTTCTACTCCTGTGGGATACAGGTCAAACAGGGGTGATAGTATGTATGTAAGTATGTAAGTGTTTAGTAAGTTTCAATCAAACTATGTAGGTGTCCTTTAATTGCTTCAACTGCAGCTTCTGGCGAAAATTCTACACGAGTCTACTGAGAATTCAGGGACCAGAATATTGGTTTATTAGTATCGATATATTTTGGTAATCGATATATTTTAACGGCTAAAAAGTGGCAGTTTTTCGCAAAAATGCAAACTAAAGCTTAATGTTCCCACTTTAAACTGTAAACTGGTTCATAAAATAGTTTGAAGGGTTGTTTAGGTTTTACTAGCTCAAAATTTTAAATGATATCTCCGTTTCCTTACAAATAATTTATTTCAAATGGGGGCAGCACAGGACACCGTGTATCGTCTTAACGCCTCATGGAGGATTTCGATTAAATAATTTGTAGTTTCTGTGTAACATCACAGCTCTTAAGAAAAAGTAAATGGTTTTTGCCATGTGTGATGATAGTGGATTGCTTAATAAGCTCACCATCACTATTGCACATTGATAGTCCCACTAAAATTTGGCCAGGGCCATCAAGACATGTATCAAGTCCTCCGTCCTATCACAGTAATTACACAAGTCTGAGCGGGTCACTCTCATTAATAGAATTTGTTCAATGGAATAGGACCAGCCCTCAACCTAAACGCACACACAAGATATTCCCTTGGGATGCACTAGAATTATCAAGCTGGAAGTTTCCAAAGAATCAAATTGGACCAAGTAAGGATGCAGGATACTGAGTTTACAGTTCCGGGTAAACAACTAGTTTAATAAATATTCATATACAGTTACATACTTCCTTTTCAACATCTGGTACAGCATCTGCGCAGTTTCTTATCAAAATCAACTGAATTTTCATTAAAATGTCTATTACACAACATTCCATCGATATTCACCATACAACTATAGCTAAAATTATGGAGATATCCATGGCCTATCGGGAAAAATGTATTATGCCCACATCTGACCACTTTCACCCTCTACTTTTATGTAGAAAAAATTGCATTCATATGTTCCAATAACCAGTTTGACTATACAGAACAGACTTGACTTTTGCAGAAGTAAATCCAGGGTACTTACATCATATGGTACAGCACTCCTTATCAATCTTTTCTTTGACCCATCCATGAAATGTTGTGCTTTAAAATGCTTCTCACATATCATTTTATGCTCATTGTATAGTTTTGCCAGAAATTCTACAGAGTAGACTTCTCTTTCAGGGCAAATAAATTTTGCCCATAACCTGCAACTGCAAAAACAGCAGGTAGGTTAATGTTAAAATACATTTTTTCATAGTAATTGCGACTACTAAGTTATTACTTGTTTTCGGAAATAACAATATGAAATACATATGTACCGAGACAGGTTCCATTTCCCCGGCTTCAAAACACGGAACAGTTTGATGCCATCTTCTGTAGGCGAAGAGCCGCACTTACAACATTTCCGCCTCTTTTCTTTAGCTAACATTATGGCACTTATTAAGTCTTTTCTTACTAAATAAACGACAGTCACACGAGTATATTTTCTCAAAACTTCCAAAAACGGAGGAACAGCAGTTGAACTCGACGGTCTCGGGCAAGTTAATTTAAAATAATTCACAAACACAGGAGAGTCGGGAGTAATTTCTTAAAGGGACAGAAGCTAAATTCTACGAAAAACAACACGAGACCCACAAATTAACTATATAGGGAATTAGGCTATGCCTAGGCACACAGAGTAGGTAGGTACTATATAATAAACTGAAAATTAGGGAATGACACCAAACCCAAACAGAACAGAAACACCGAAATTGACTCATTCATTGATTTGATTAGTGTTGCCAGTACTAATGTAAAAAATGTACTACAATAAATAAATGTAGTGTTTTTGTACACTACAATATTTGTTTAGTAACTTTACCATTGATATATTATTATAAGTTAGTTTTATTTTAATTATCGTCATACAGTATTTAATTAAATAAACCAATATGAAATAAGTTAAATTTTATTTTAATAATAAAGTACTTCATGTACGTACGAGATATAAATAGCATCAAAAAAAGCGCCCAAGTGCGATCGGACTCGCCAATGAAGAGTTCCGTAGCAGCAAGTAACATAATATAAAGGTTCTAAAGGTAAATTACGGTTTACGATTTATGACGTATTAAAAAAAACATCTTACTAGATCTCGTTCAAACCAATTTTCGGTGGAAGTTTGCATGGTAATGTACATCATATATTTTTTCTAGTTTTATCATTCTCTTATTTTAGAAGTTACAGGGGTTTGGGTACAGAACCCTAAAAATTATATTAGAAATCTCAATATCATTTTTGAAGACCTATCCATAGATATCCCACAAGTATGGGTTAAATGAAAAAAAAATTGAATTTCAGTTCTAAGTATCGGGAACCCCCAAAATTTGTTTTTAGGGTTCCGTACTTGAAGGGTGCAAACGGGACCCTATTACTGAGACTCCGCTGTCTGTCCGTCTGTCACAGGGCTCTATCTCTTGAACCGTAATAGCTAGACACCTGAAATTTTCACCGATTATGTATTACTGTGGCCGCTATAACAACAAATACTAAAAATAAAAAAAAGTTGAAAATTAAAGGGGGTCGTCATACAAGAAACGTGTTTTATTTGCGTTTTTAACTCGATCTTTATAATAGCATTAACTAGATACTTCTCTTTTAATTTTATCCGATTATGTATTACTATGGCCACTATAACAAATACTAAAAATAAGATAAAGTTAAAAAGTAAAGGGGGGTCGTCATACAAGAAACGTGCTTTCTTAAAAGTTTTAAAACATTGTACGGAGGTATGGAACCCTTCATGAACGAGTCCGACCAGGGCTGTAGCTAGAATCGAATTTGAAGTAGGACAGCATTGGTTACAGGTAGGGCGGAAGTAAAAAAAATATCATGATTGATCTGCCCTCGAAGCACGGGCTCCTAAATCAGTCACCATGTATATTACTATCCTCTAGGTCAGTAATGTACATTCAATAGCTATTCGTAGACAAATAATTTCTGTGACAGAGCATGAGCATGGATTTAAGAACTGTTAAATCCTCAATGATGAAAAACAAGCGAACAAGATGGTTGAACTTCCAGATTTGGATGTAAAGATCCACGTCTGAGTAAGAGTGAGGTAATCATTAATTAATTATTGGGTGGGGTGATACGAGTACATAGATACGACTAAAAATACTATTTAGATCATATTGATTCTGCGAAGTTATAATAATTATTAATAATTACAGAGGTCGGAATTAGGTAGAGTTATTTATGTACTTGCATCGAAATGTTGATATTAATATGGATCTTCCCGGGATTTCTAATGGACAATCCCCTATGTTGGCAACGTCGAGTGTGCAGTGGTTTAAATTGTGTAAAAGCAAATAACATTTATATTTAATTAATCACGGGATTTTTCTGCTCTTCAAAATTAATCTCGGGATTTGAGGCATATCCACTTTATTCTTTCGCTGTATGAAATCAGTGTAAGTACATAAATAACTCTACCTGATTCCGACCTCTTATAATTATAAATAAATAGATCCATCCCTTCAAGTGATGGCGCTTCAAAGGCCATCTATACATTGAACAAAGAATTATTATAATATGAAATTAATGTCACAAACTGGTATGTTCGGAAAAGTTTAGATACCTACCTATCGCTATTTACAATTGTTTTTATCTCAAACTATGAACAAACAATTTAATTATTATAATTTATCTTAGCTGTTCGTATTTTCAAGGAAGGACATTGTAATTTCAAGGTAGGGCATTGCCCCACAATTCCCCACCCTAGCTACGGCCCTTAATCCGACTCGCACTTACCCGTTTATTTAGATTCATTCAGCCACTCAGCTCAGGCAGCAGGTAGGAGTGCTATTTTTCATTGAGGGATCTTAGCGAAACACAAAACGTGTAGTTTTTCAACTCACCGCTCGCATTCCAGTCCAATACATACTCAGACCAATGATCCTAATACAAGGAACATAAATACTCCTTACAGAAGAATTGTAAGTCCCATACAAAAAAAGGAAACACTTATACAGGCATTACACTAGCGCCACGACAGTTTGTCAACGTAAACTAATATGCGTCGTGGGAGTTTAAAATTTCAAATGGATAGTCATCTTTATACTTACTACTGCCGTACATATTATATAATAACGCAGTGATAACGCGGTTATGATAAGCACGACAGTATAAATTTCATATCAAACTGTTCATAGTTAAATGTTTTGCTCAGATTTACAATAGTAATTAATTGTGAATTAGCTAAACTTGGTAAAATAAAACCAAAATTACATTGGGTAACTGATTTATTGTTAGGTACCTACAATATCTACAAATATAAAAACACAACATTAGAAAAAAATGCCTTAATATACTTAATCCTTGAAATGCCTTAACTAATATAATCACTATGTATCACTCTTCATGCGATTCCATTCTGTTTGTATTATTATGTATTCTGTGACTCGGCTTGAGGCTTAAACTGAGTTTTCTAAATGAAGTTATGTTATGATATGAATGTAATTGCAAAATAAAAATAAACTTACCATATAGCATACATTTTTTTTATTTTCCATGAGTTGCTTTTTGAACATTGCAGGGACAGCATACTTGCTCAGTTTTTGTCTCCTATCATCATAGAAGTCAGCTGAATCAAAATGCCTTCCGCATAGCACTTTGCCTGAATTATGTAGTGCTTGTAACTGGTCCCAGTCGAAGTCTTGTTCAGGCCAACACAACTTTGCCCAAGCAAGGGCTCTAAAGACAAACATAACCCAATTAATAACACATAGCAGATTATTAAACTGACAATACATAAATAAAATAAATAATTGTTAAAAATTCAATTGAATAGGTACTTAAAGTCACATCCGTGGCACAGAATACAGTAAGAGTAAACAAAACGGAATCTCATAAGGTACGCGGAATATGCGTCCCCGTTCCCCGCACCCGCACCTCTCCCCCGGTTTTTGTGAGCCAACGTGAGTCATCGAGGCGAAAACGGAGGAGAGGTGCGGGGACGGGGAACGGGAACGCATATTGCGCGTACCTTAGGAGATTCCGGCCTGTGTCCGTGGCACAGCGGTCAACACGCCAGCCTGCGACATGGATGGTCCCGGGTTCGATCCCCGGACAGGTCATGATGGAAAACGATCTTTTTCTGATTGGCCTTGGTCTTGGATGTTTATCTATATATGTATTTGTAATAAAATATAGTATCGTTGAGTTGGTATACCATAACACAAGTCTCGAACTTACTTTAGGGCTAGCTCAATCTGTGTGATTTGTCCGAATATAAAATATAGTATCGTTGAGTTGGTATCCCATAACACTGTCTCGAACTTACTTTAGGGCTAGCTCAATCAGTGTGATTTGTCCGTATACATATACAGACTTGAAAAATTAGGACAGTGTTTAAAAGGTCAACCTGTATATATATTGAGCCCTAAAATTAACAGAATGCAGTCGAATTTTATAACTAATCATAACTAATTTAGATTACTTTGATAGAACCTAAAAGGCTAGATAGATAGCCACAAAATTATGAACAGAATAAAACCAAGAAAGGATTTTTTAGAAATTGGAACACAGACAGATCTGTTGACCTTTTAGATATGTATTGTATAGTTAGAAATATAAATGTTATTTTAGGTTGTTTTTGATGGATTAGTCACAGTTACACAGGTGGAAAAATTACTCACTTTGTAATATTATTTTCTCCTGGAGTCGGAAACCTGTGATAGGACACTGTCATATCCTCTGCACGGGTTTTCTTACACTTAACACATTTTCTATTGTTATTACACGACATAATTACACTTAAATTTACCACTTAACCAATGTTCACAAAAAAGAGACCTTAACTAAAACGTCCTGTCGTATTATAGCGAAAGTTAAACCACTTTCAAAAAAGTTCAACCACTATAATATTCAGCGTGCAATTACAATTTGATGCTGAGAGAACATTACAAAAGACTCGAGTAAATAATCACTACGGAAATCACCACGAAACATCAAATTACATATTGACTGGTTGTCACTTAAGTCACTTTTCACTTGACTGGACTGGCTAAGCCGGTGCTGCCAGAAATAAAATAATTCAATGATATTTTTTTATGCTGGCCATTTTATCAACTCACACATCACAACAACTCATTCAATATTTATGTGTGCACATGCGAAATCTCATGTATGCAAGACAAGGGACCCTGCTCTGAGTACTGAAACATATGGAGGAGACATACCTAAAAAAATGACGTACTTATACCTAAACTTGCTAAGAAATAAAAAAGGCGCCTATGCGTAGTACCAGGCCTGTGTCACTCCCCGTTTAGGTTTCGAAAATGTACCTACATTATTACTATGCGCGCAAGCGGCCCCTCCGGGTGGTAAATTCAGTTATATACGAATCGTTTGTCCAGAGTAATAAGAATGAAATTGGCTTGCAATGGATGTCTAGGTATCTATGCGAAAAGGTACTGAGTTCTGACGTGAGCTAAATTAAAACCATATCGCTAGCCACATCGAGTAGATATTTCTTTGAATTTTTTTGCTGAGTGAGACTTCTTTATTATTTATTCTGTGGTTGTACTGCCCCACTGTATTAAGATATCGATATATTATCGATATCTTTACGAGCAATTTAGGGAGGAGACTATTTTTTACCCGACTGCGGCAAAGCCCAAAAGGAAGGTTATGTGTTTGGTCTGTATGTATGTCCGACATATGTTCCCTCGTATTTACTAACCGATTTTAATAAATCATACGTAGTTAGATTCGTCTTATGCCTCCTCTACACTATGAATGAATGAATGAATTGTTGATTTTGCAAGTAACATGACTCATTTTGTTAGTAATGCTTATAGACTATGGATTAGTAAAACTATCAGCGATGACAGACGATTACGGCCGAGTACGATAGTGTAGAGGGCATATTCGTATGTAGGTATTCGCCGATCATCGTCTATCATCGCCTGCGACCCGTCATTTGTCGGTTTTTCGGGCATGCATCAAAGGGAATCGCCAGTAGATGCGTTTAGGACTTGAGGTGCCTACACTATCGCCGATGACCGCCGAGCATTCACGCGCCGTCGACGAGGTGGGTCGTTGACGTTTTTGGCGCCAACGAAACTCAACGGTTTTTGATAAAACAACTAGCGTTGTTTTTACATCTGATTCGTAACGTTTTGAGCGTATCGCATTGAACGTAAGCAAACTAGTTGAGAACAATAACAAGTTAGGAAATTTATTGTTTTTTTTTTAATTTTTCTCCTCAACAATTGTACGAATCATTTTTTTAAATTTATATTGATTATATTATTCACTGTATAAAAAACGTGAGTCGAGAACAGTCAAATATCGATACTATAAGGATTGAAATTGTTTGAGATTGAAATGAACTTTCCTTCATACTTTTCCAGGCTTAGGACTGGCTAGCGGGTGAAAATTTATTTTTAATAATTAAGGAGTAGTTTTCGTATGTCTACGGAGAGTAAACATTTCCAAGTGACTCCACCAGTTAACCAAATGTCTCTCTTAACCAAATACATTGTCAGCATCTCACCTACTGCAATGTGTTCGATTCGATTCGTAGATATTCGGTTGTTTCCGCCGCGTGTCTAGGTCTCGCTCGGTGTGTTGGTATTTCGTTGGATACAAACCAGTTGGTCATTCCAACTTCTTTTACAGTAATGAAAATCCAGTTGAATCGTTGAGAGTAGAAAAACGGTTGAATAAAACGGTTAGTTGAAATAACGCACACGTCTAAGCGAAGCGTTGCACACGTGCGGCGTAAATAAACTGTACCTACAAAATCAGTGCAGTGTCCTATCCTATCATAATTAATGTAGTATTCCTATAAATCAAAATAAATATGTTAGTAGTATTCCTATTATTTCTAATTCTCGGTGGCCCGGTGGGAGTACGCATTGCTAGCTTTTTTACAAGTTAAGCAACCCCCTTGCGTGGTTCGTACTTGGATGGGTGACCACAATTATTTATTTGGTTACTTACCCTATGATGTGCATTGCAGTTGGTGTTGCCTTGAATAGGTAGTTATATTAATTGAGATTTTATTTAATCATAATTTTGTATTCAATTGTAATTTTCGTGTAGTGTGCATGTGTATTTTGTGTTTTTGTAAATCTATACTAATATTATAAAGCGGAAGAGTTTGTTTGTTTGTTTGTTTGTTTAAACGCGCTAATCTCAGGAACTAATGGTTCGATTTGAAAAATTCTTTTTTTGTTGGGTAGTCCATTTATATAGGAAGGCTTTAGGCTATATAACATTCCGACAACCACGCGAACGAAGTCGCGGGCACAGCTAGTAAATAATAAAATAAGTGGTACAAATTTTTCTCGAGCTCCTCCATGCTTCGGAAGGCACGTAAAAGCCGTTGGTCCCAGCTGTCATTGTATGGCAGTCGTCAAGCTATGTCAGTTGCCTTTAGGGAGCTTGAAAAATCTAACAACTGTGTTGGCCACTACATACACAAAAAACAAACAAACAAATTTCTAATTTGTGAATTTACTTATATGGCTTGATGAAATGAAGAAACAATTAAATTTATTGAACTTTATCAGACTTTACTTTGTTCTATTACGATGAATGGTCAAACTCCACCATCTTCTCTTCCTCCATTTTTTTTTCACTACTCCTCCCTGAACCACTTTTAAACAGCTTTCAATAAATGGTAGCAGCATTTCGACAGCGCAGCGGTCCTACTTGCCCTCAGAAGGACACATGTGGACTCTGTCTTAATACAAGAATGCCACAGATCCCTGGAAAAACTCTGTAAGTATAACACAGTCACTCTCCAATGGATCAAAGGACACAGCAACTCACTGGGTAACGATGCAGCTGACGAGCTCGCGCGTCGAGGATCGAGTATGACACCGTTGGGACCTCTTCCTATGGCTCCGATCCCCTTCACGCAGGTTCGCACCTGGATCAGAAATCGCATTAGCGAAGAACAAAATCAATCATGGCAATCCCTCCGGACATGCCGGCAAGCTAGGGAGGCACTACCCCAACCCCTGGTTATATTGCACTAAACAAACACCTTTACACCCTAGGCATCACTGATAGCCCTCTGTGCAGAGCTGGCATGGAGGCTGATGAAACTGCGAGTCATCTCCTCATCGAGTGCGGTGGCGTCGCATACATAAGAAGAGGGTTCCTGGAACATCAAGGAACCGTGGAGGAAGCTGTGAGGGCGCCCGGGAGCGTTCTCGGATTCCTGCAGGAGCTGGGCTGGTTTGAAAACTGATAACGGCGCCGGCTCCACACGCGAAACGGGTTCAGCGCAATGGACCAAATTGCGGAAAAGAAGTCCTCGGGAGAAGTAAGTAAGTAAGTAAATGGTAGCAGCAGCAATACATTCCACGTCCATCTATTACGCTGCGTTTAAAAAACTGTAATTGAAAAACTTACAAAAAAAAATTGCGAAGGTACAGCATCGTCTCGCAATACTACTTATGTGACTGAGGGTCCTATTAAAACAAGATTCTTCAAAATGCAGGGAGCAAACGAAAATGGACTTCGTATACGACTTCAAATTTTCCACACCTATTGCATCCAGCCAAATTTTCTTTTTTAGATAATTTTTAGGTAACCTAGAATGAAAGAAAGGTTATAAAATATTACACTTCAAATCATACTTGAAAACATCGATAGGTCGATAGGAAAAAATGGCTTGAGGGGCTACTCTAACGACAAAAGAACTGTTTATTTTATTATCGTGAACTTTTTAAAATGCACTAATAAAACGTACAAAAACGTGGTACAAGCTAAATTTAGTATGATAATCCATATACTACCTATTTATTACAAAGCAAAAACATGCAAGATCTAACGTATTGTTTGATATTTTTGCAGAATTATAATACGTACCGGTGTAATGATATATTTGGTCGATTTTTGCTCTTTTTGATGCCGCAACCTAAAACACTGCAATTAGGCATGTTCCTTGTTGTTTTCTTCCTCTTTATATAGCACTATAAACACGAGTCACAAATTAAAGCACAAAATAAACAAAATACTGCAAAAACAACTAGCACCATCAACGTACTATAACCTACCAGTGTTGGGAATTAGCGCGCCCATAAACATGTACCGTTGCCTAATATTTTCGAATATTCTAATATTTCTGATATTGTGCCAATTATTGTATCATTATTGGGTCCAATCAGCAATTATTGTATGAATACAATAATTATTCTACATTTCCCAACACTGTAACCTTAGGTAGGTTACAGTCAAAGCTTGTCAAAGCGAGAAACCAAAATAGCGAGACGGCCGCAACTTCACACACAAGGCATTTCTGTGACGTCACTTTTGAATGTTTCTTTCTGGAAATAGTTCAGATAAATATATTGTTGTCTCTTTTTACATGGCATGGAGGATGGTAGGTAAGTTAAATTGAGATTATGAGAAAGCTACAAGCGCATGTTTATGAGTTCAATGTCGATGTACATCATTATTTGTTTGTGTAAGTGGGTAATTGATTGTTTTATTGATTGACTGAAAACGGTACCGGACTTTTCGGTATAGATATACCTACCGAAAAAAGCATTATGTTACGGTATCATTATTTATTTCTACTTTTACTGTTTAGGGTAGAGTTACGGAATCCAACCGTATTTGTTTGTATAATTGATTGTTAGTATTAATATAGAACAATAATGTCGGCTCCAGCGATTTATCGATTTATTTACATAATGAATATTAAGACTAATATATTTTTCAATGTAGTAGCCCTAGTACCTTCGTGCGTGAGTGTATGCATGCGCAAACACATTTACTTTCTTCCAGCGTTCTTTTTACATGACGCTACCTATACTCAAGAGCATTTACACACGTCACTGTCAGTCAGTGTCACTTTTGACATTAATACATTCATGTCTTCTTTCATGAATAAAATCAAAACTTCATTTTACAATAATAACAAAAATATATTTGAGATCCTCATAACGAGCCCTTTCATTTGATATATGACAGTAAGGTTTGCAAAACTTTTTTTTTTATTTTCTAATTTGTCCCCCGAAAATGTTATGGATTTTAAAAATATATTTATTTACTTTGCACATATGTGTTTGGGTCATAGGATTACAACATTCTACCCAATTTCACCTAATTCGGTCAAGTAGATTCGGAGCAAATTGGCTGTGACAGACGGACGGACAGACAGACGCACGAGTGATCCTATAAGGGCTCCGTTTTTTCATTTTTTGTACGGAACCCTAAAAATTAGCAAATATGCAGATATAGGCATATACGACCCAAAATACTTTGTCTGCCCCATTAGGAATAAATACTTGATAGTATGTTATGTATGTACCGTTAAAAACCTAGTAACGTTCATTCTGTCAAACAGCTTTAACGTTATCAGCAAAGATAACGTTATGCTGGGTAACAGTATTTTTCCCACTATTTACCATTAATCAGATAATGTTACCAATGATATTAACGGTAAAAGGTATTGTTAACACTATTTATTTTTGATATTTGACAGAATAAATTGATGAGAGTTTGTCTAGTAGGCTGCTAGAGCTGTTTATATACCTAATATTTTACAATATTGAAAAAAGTATCGCGTACATAAATAGTTAATTGATAACGTTATAAACTGTATTATCGATGCCCTTTATAACGTTACCACAAAAATAACGTTACTTTTAGTGTGAATTTGTTATAGTTAACAAGCCCTGGTCTGTGGGAAACAGGCGAGAATGTGATAGTGCATGAATATAAGTAAAGTATGTGTATTCCTAACAAGATTCAATCAAACGGTGTAGGCACGGAACAATATTACTCCTAGCGGAGAAGAATGACAACTCCATAGAAGAAAAAAGAAGAAAGAAATTCCCAGAAATTATATACTACAGCCATCTATTGTCCGCCACTGTTAACTTACATTGGAAGGCACTGCTTCCCTTAGAAGAAACTGCTTAGAATTATTTGTGAAGTCGTCATCTTTAAAATGATTTTGACAGAGCATTCTGTGTTCAGTGTGCAATTTTCTCTGCAACACCAAAGTTGGGTCTCTATCTGGGAAAATATATCTTGCCCATAATTCACACCTGAAAAAAGAAACCATAACTGGTAAATACATTCTTTCCATCTTCTGTTCAGAACTGGATTACGGAAATCATAAAGACCAATATTACCATAAGATAGTCCCCTAAATTTAAAGTAATTTTATTATGAATTCACTACCTTAATCATAACATGAAATATTTAATGTAGGTAGCTACCAAACAAAGTTTTCACTTCACACATACAAAATGTCACGCATACAAAGTGATGGCATTTGAATAAATAAGCTTTTAAGTGGAGCATTTTCAAAATGTATAAAAATATGACTATATTATAATAACTTTTAACCCACCTGCCCAGTTTCGGCAGTGGACTGTTATAGTTGACTTTTATATCTAACAATGTTTAACAATATATTCATATATTCAACATACCAAACCATTTCTCATTTGTTGTTTGACAAATTCCAATTTCCAACCCAATTTGTTTTCTAATCAAGTTTCAGATGGAGCATTTATATTTATGTATTTTGAGGATTTTAGTATCCAAGTATTTTTAAATCAATCTAAGTTCTGCGCACCCTTTTTTATACCTTAACCACTAAGTTCTATACAGTTTTGGGAGTTGAAAACATAATATTATGTAGGTAGTAGGGAACAAGTCAACTTACCGAACAAGGTTCAGTACAGCAGGCTTAGGAAATCTGAACAGTTTGACACCGTCAGCAGCTGGCGAACACCCGCATTTAAAGCAAGTTCTTTTGCTCTCTCTATCGACCATTGTAAAACTGATACAGAATGGAATGAACACAAAGATAACAGAGTCTATATCTCAAAGAGTCTCACACACAATTTGATATCTCTCCACTTTATACACAGAAAAACGGACTAAGCGATGCTCAACTCAACCAACGTCGTACCCATAGATGATGGTCGTAACGAGGAGGTAAATAAACAAAGAAAATTGATAATCAAAACGAAAAAAATACCTAAACGATTTTTACGTAAATTTTTGTTTGCACCCTCATAATATATCTGTCTGTTCTTTGTCTTTTATCATTACGATTCACACCATGGTATTATACCATTGATTCACACAAGAGCACCACAAGAGTAATAATAAATAAACAAAGTATTAAGTATTATGATATGATTTCTGTGTATGATATTTTATAAACTTAAATTAGGTTATACGTCAAACGTCATGGTGATGCCGGTTTACCTGGTCTGGTGTTGCCATTAGTAACTCCTACTCAGAGATATGGGATATAATCCTACTCCTACTCTCCTACTATACTTTTTAAACATTAATGGTTTTATTGGTTTTTAAGTAGCAAAAATATTTATAACAAGTTAAAAAACATAACTTTTTAAAAACTAACTCAATCAATACCAAAAAGATTTTAACAAAATATAATTTTAGTATCTACCGGAAATATGTTCCTTTTTATTTTTAAGCCCCGCGCCGGTAGGTTTCTTATCGATCCAACAGCCCTGGGTTTCTCGCAATCGCCAATTCTCGCGATTAAGGCCGTACCTGAATTTTCCTGGGTCCAGTGCTGCCCCCATTTAAAATAAATCATTTCAAAGAAAACGGAGACATTATTTAAATTTTGCTACTACAAAGTCCTAGATAACCCTTCAAAGTATTTTATGAACTACTGTTTACAGTTTATAATGATAACGTTAAGCTTTACTACGCACATTTGCCAAAAGTGGCCGTTTTTCGCAAATGTGCGTAGTAGAGCTTAACGTTCTCACGCCATAACGCCTTAGATCATTTAATACAGGATAAGCCTTACCTGCGCGTTCCCCTCTGCCGAAGTATAAGATCGCATGCTCTAATACGTTCATAAAAACTAGTTGCGTAATCGATTATGATCATTATGTGCATCGGTAAAGTATCGAAAGGACGTCTACAAGTGCTCGATTAAAAATGCCAAATTGTGCAGTTAACGCATGTAAAAAGAGGTCAAATACTTCTAATCTTAGTAAAGATGGAATAACCTTTCATTTGTAAGTATTTTTTTATTTTATTAACATTGATTTCTATTTAAATGTAATTACTTAAAAATCGATATAATATCTTTCAGTATAGATTACGGAAAAAATAATCGAGTCAAGTTTGCAACTGAATTCCTGCCATCCCAAGCGATTTTTTATCTTATTTACTGCCATAACCACACCAAAAAGATCTATAATCACTTATCACAATGTGAACATACTTCATTTTTCAATGTTATTATTGCACGCCTCATAAGCGGAGCGTTGAGGTAGTGCTCTACTCTCGACATTTTAAAAAAACCCAGTCTTTCGATACTTAAATAACGTTTTTTTTTTTAATATAACACTTACAGGATAATACGAGTGCATTAATATGAAGTTAAATAATCTGTCTAGCACATATGGTACATTTTATAAACAATTAATTTGTTTAATATAATAACTAATAACATTAAAACTAATCATTCTTGGACGTCCGTGAGTCTGTGTTTATGTGACTATGTATGTGGCAGAGAAATTGGTCGAAAAATTCATCTTACCGGAATACTTTTGTTTTTAATATATAAAGTATTACACTGTGCTGATTCCTAGTTAATATTAGCGTTCTAAGTACTGTCGTTTAATTATAATTTATAAAAAACTAATATACCACTGTATAAAAAAAAATTTGATTATGAGGCGTGCACTTTTGGATTTTCCAAACTATTTTTTCACTATCCTTCGACACGAGACTTTCTCATTTTAAATATATCAATTACATTCATAAGGTTCGGTAATAAGATTCAAATTTAAAAAACGATGAGTTGATGACGTAAGCGCACTCCCCACGAGACTACCAGATTTTGATGCGCACTCCCCACAAGGCTTGTCTTTTTATGATTTACAACCTTCGTCTTTATACTCTGGTCATTAGATTTGAATATAGATTAACCACTCAACTGTCCAAGTAAATTTTTGCTACTTTTTGAGTGACGAGACATCGCATTATTATCGAACGATAAAAATTACATTTCCTTGATATAGTTTTATTTGTAATATAATTTTAATATCGAAATATTGTAATTTTTTTACAAGCTTTTATTTCGTTTTACCTGTCCCGTTGTCTGTCTGTCTGTAATCAAATCTTGCAAGTTAAATTTGACCCACTTCCTGGTTTCCGATTGAGCTGAAATTTTGCACGCATACGTATGTCGCGTGACAATGCAATATTATGACAACATGGATCTGATCTGATGATGGAGCTGGAAGGTGGCCATAGGAACTCCATGATTAAACGACATAACCCCATCAAGTTTGGGCTCGTAATATTCATCTTGACGAGTATTTTGTCTTTAGATGGTATCCAGGGTCTGATGATAGGGCTGCAAGGTGGCCATAGGAACTCCGTGATTAAACGACATAACCACATCCAGTTTGGGCTCGTATGATTTGCCTTGACGAGTATTTTGTCTTTAGATGGTATCCAGGGTCTGATGATAGAGCTGAAAGGTGGCCATTGGAACTCCGTCATTAAACGACATAAGCCCATCGAGTTTGGGCTCGTATGATTCATCTTGACAGGTTTTTTGTCTTTAGATGGTATCCAGGGTCTGATGATGAAGCTGGAAGGTGGCCATAGGATCTCCGTGATTAAACGACATAACCCCATAACCCCATCTATATATGTATTTATTATAAAATATACAATCGTTGAGTTAGTATCCCATAATACAAGTTTTTTAGTTTTCTGTTTCGGCTATTTCTTCTCCACTTCGCAAGGTCTTTGGCCTACTTGGGTGACCATATTATATTTGAAGAATAAAAAGCGGGGAAGCGTCACAGTTAAGTATGCAACCGAGAACGCGCTTAGATGAAGAAGATGATAAAATATATATTGTTGAGTTAGTGTCCCATAATACAAGTTTAAATACTAAAAAACTTGTATTATATTGTAGTATGCTTGAAGCGCCACGTAGGCATTTTAAATAATAAAACTTGTTAAACTAATTAACAAGTTTTATAGTATTCGTGAAGCGCCACGTGGGCAGTATAAATAATAAAACTTGTAAAACTAAATAAGTTCTATTATTTAAACTGCTCACGTGGCACCTCACGTGACGTATAAACTTTTATCCCGAATTTCCGACATAATTATATGAAAACATTCCAGAGTTAAAACGAACGTAAATTTTTTTCTCCGAAATATCGATGTCGATATTTTTTTTTTGTTGTTCAATCCTTTTGCACTAGGGTGTATTATTACGTGTACATACACATTTGTTTTAGTGTGAGTCTTGCTAGTGTGCAGAAAATAAACTAGTGTGTCAATTTTACGTGAGTGTGCGTTTATAACGACACAAATTATTTTTGTGACTGTGTGTGTTTTTTAAATGTAGTAGTACCCTCCCCCCGCACCAAAAACGGCAGAAAGTTTTGTAAGAAGATTTGTCTGCGTAACTTATCCTGTATTAATGATCTAAGGCCGCCATTATTGCTACGTGAAGACTGACGAAAGTAAAGATAGCATGTGCCTGAAGAAATCTTTTGTAAAAATCATAATTCGCGGCTGACAAAATAGAGCACACGTCCTGCCTATACAACATTCACCGGTCGAATGGGCGTACCCTCGGAAAGGGACAAGTTTATGAGTGTAAGACAGTTAAGAGCGAGATAGGGAGATATCGGTGTGCTTGGGTTAATTTTACGTTTTTTCATATTATTAGCCAGATATGAATAAAATATAAATATATTTTTTAAAATAATTTTATTACTACAGTTTCTTAGATACACCAGTGGCCGTTGTTTTGAACAAATATTTTCTGGTTAAGGACGGTATGCACAAAGCCACGTGGTCGGATTTGGCTCTGAAATATGCAAAATTTTCCCGCTAGGGGGATAAAAATGTCAAGCTGAAAATGCATAGAGTTAATAATGTGTAAACGGGACAATAGATGTAGGTTATCATAAATTGTAACGTAGAATTAGTATACAGCTTACGTTTTTCTTTTCGTCAAGGCTTCCAGTCCGCGATACTTATTAAAATTTTCAAATCAATCAAATCAAATAATTATTTTGTTTGAATTATTATTTCTGAATTAAGGCCTTGGCAGACGTCATTATAATGTACTTAACACTTTAGTAGACAGGCTTTCAGTAGAAAAAGTAAAGTCGAAAATACAGTAGTGTGCAAGTGTGCGTGAATGCAAGACGTTTATTTAAAAAGCGAGTTTAAATATATGTGAAATTCATATAGCACTTTTTAAAAAATCCAAGTTTTAGGTATTCGAATCTTGCGTAAAATTTATTACTTTTTCAATTTATTAGTCGACCTCCGTGGCGATTCCTTAACACGTTAGTCCGTCACTCGGAGATTCTGTGTTCGATTCCCAGCCAGGGCAAGTTGGTAAATGGCCTTTTTTAATTTGTCCTGGTTCTTGGGTGTTTATTTTACCCCATCAAAAACATAAATGTAAAAATGCCAAGTTCAAATTCCGACAAAACAATTGAAATTTAAATAGCTGCCAAGTTATGTAGGTAGAGAAAACTGAAATTTATTCATTAGAATCTCAACATTTGACTTGGACAACATTAAGATTGAAAGCACGGTCACCCATCCTAACTGTGACCAAGCTAGAAGTTGCTTAACCTGTAAAAGCACGGTCATTCATCCATCAATTTTTAAATTTATCGTATGCGAAGTGGAGCGAAATATATGCACAAGTGGTTTTGATTACTCGTATTTTGAAATTTATTAAAGCGCAAATGACAAAGAACCCTTAAAATAGAGAATCTGTTTTGTTTCACGCAGCTTTTTAGGGTTACGTAGTAAACAAGAAACCCTTATAGATCCATCATGTCTGTCTGTCTGTCTGTCCCCAGTTTTACTCATAGACTCATAGACTATTAGTACTAGAAAGCTGTAATTAGGCATGGGCATGGATATGTGGTAATAAAAACTTGAAAAAAAAATGTGTGTTGTGAGTCTTCGTTGAATAGGTCTCTCAAAAATATTGTAAGATTATGAACACCCTTTTTCGTTTTAGCAATCCGTTTGTGAAATATTTGGTTTTTGATTGCAAATTTTTGTTAGAATCATGTGTCTCCCCTCTCTGTCAGTTAAACGGTTGTATATGGACACTTAAAAAATTCACGGCAGTAGTAGGTATATAACGTCTCCCTGTACATAAACTAATTTAAGGTGGATTCAGTTCATGATACTGAACAACTTTTCCTAAGAAACACATAATTAAATATAAAAGAAAATGTTTGCTTTCCATTCGACCTCCGTGGCGTAATTGTTAACACGCTAGACCGCTAATCCGGAGGTTCTGGGTTCGAGGCCCAGCCAGGGCAAGTTAGAAAATGGTCTTTTTCAAATTGCCCTGGGTCTGGGGTGTTTATCTATGTATGTTTTTATCATAAAATATAGTATCATTGAGTTAGTATTCCATAATACAAGTTTAAAACCTACTTTGGGGCTAGCTTAATTAGTGTGATTCGTCCTTACATATTCCATACATATATTCCATAAATATTACATTTTGCCAAATCTTGTGTGTAAGAGATCAAAAATAATTTATGTATTTCGTTTGTTCCTTGGTGAAAGTTGTTCAGTATCATGGACTGAATTCAGACCTAAAGTTAGGCAGTTGTTAGTTACATAAAACAAGTAGGTACTGACTACGGAACTCTACACTGGACGTGGCCCGTTACGGCACGTGCTCGTTTATTTTGGTTAAGTTGAAATTCTAGGGAACTATAGACAAATTTATGATATTTCTGCGTAAATCAATATTACTTATCGCTGACAGGACGTTCTCAAAAATACAATCAAATAGTATTTTACGCGAGCGGTAACTTGAAAAACTACACGTTTTGTGTTCCACTGACAGAAAATGTACACATTTGAATTTTCTTTGTGAAACAATACGTTTAGCGACCATCTGCAATCGTAACACCTTTCACTTCTATTCACCTTATTATGTAAGTACGGAGGGTAAAAAAGGATTGCACGTTGAACAGATCAACAGTCTTGGCTTAGCAGCTGTATGTGCTCAATCAATGACTTGACTGTTTGATTTTGTACAATATTTTTAACGAATCAACAAAGAGCACTAAAAATAAATCTTTTCCTGAAAACAGCTAAAAAAATTGGTTGATTAATGAAGCAGTAATAAGCATTACTACACCCTTTTATTTTTTATCTTCTAATAGGTTTTCCTGTAATATATAGGTAAAGAACTTTTAACTGTATATTTTTCAAAAGATTGGGTTCAGTGGTTTCAGAGATAAGGGTATTTTTATTATTTATTTTCAAAAATAACTTCAATCTTAAAAAATTTAGAAAAATATATTTAATATTATCATAAAATGCTCTTTCATTTGATATTTTACGCGATGTAGTTCACGAAACCCTTTTTTTAATGTCTCATTTATCTTCCATAAGTGGCCCCATTTTTTTTAAATTTATTCATTTACCTACATTTTACTTCCGTCTTTGGGTCACAAATTTACATTATGTGCACAACATTTCAACTGAATCGGACCAGTAGTTTATTAGGGGGGGGGGGGGGTCAATTTTCGCCCATTTTCTTAAATAACTTAAAAATACCAATCTAAGAAATAATATAAAAAATATATATATATATTTAAAATTGTCATAAAAAGTTCTTTCATTTGATATGTCACACGATTTTGTTATCAAAACTTTTTTTTAATGTCTAATTAACCCACCAAAAGTGGCCCCCTTTTTTAAATTCCATTTATTTACGTTATACGTCTATCTTTGGGTCACTAAGTTACATAAGTGTAGGTACTAAATCTCAACTAAATCATTCTAATAGTTTCGTAGCAAATTGGCTGTGACTTACGGACAGACAGATTAGCGAAACCCTAAAAACAGTAAAAACACCAAAAAAATAGGTTCCTATACAAATTTCCCGGGCGGCTGCACACTTTTGTATGAAAATGCAGATTTTTTTTTGTTTTTTGACTGTTATTTTAATATCATTATACTATACTAGCAGTCCACCCCGGCTTCGCCCTTGGTACACACAAAGCCTATGTCACTCGGCGATAGTGTACCTTTCCAACGGTGAAAGTTTTTTTTAAATCGGTCCAGTAGTTTCGGAGCCATGTAATGCAAACAAACAAACAACCAAATCTTTCCTCTTTATAATATTAGTATAGATAAATAGCCTACTATAGCCTGTCTGCCTAGCCAAGTATAGATCTAGTATAGCCTGTGGTTCGATATATTACGCATGTCAATTGTCAATTCGTATTTTGATATACATTCATGGGGAAAAGTTGTTCAAAATTTCAGACTGAATCACCCATCAAAATAATTGTAAAACCCTAATTAAACAGCAGCTTTTATTACAAAAACAGTTAATATGATTCCGCGACCCGAGAAAGTTCCAATCCGATTTTCACCCCAATCGCCAATTAAAAAATATAGGTAATAAATCAAACCAAATTATTTTTTTCATTGACTTAATTTTCAATAAAATTCAAAAAAAATGTGCGATGCCGTATCTGCGATAGCATTACATCTTTGCTTGAATGTCAACAAAATGTCAAAACTGTACCATAGTGTAGCAAAAGTATGATATAATTTGGCAGTTTGTACATAGTTTTTTATTGAAATATTTTAGACTGTAATGCAATTTTACGTAATTCGAAAATGGATTTTTTTGAAAAATTCGACACGGCCTCCTTCCTGAACGCCCGGCGGGCAACTAAATTTGTATGGAAGTAACATGGCCGCCATTACAGAGAATTCTGTCAAAAACGTTGCAAAACATCCAATTTTTAAAATTGTTTTTTTTTATTATTGCGTGATTGCATTGTAAGCAAATATAAAGAATAATGTTTCAAGATAGCCTTTATTTTTATAAAATATATGCAATCCCTTGTTAGAATATTTCTTTACGCTGAAAAACAAGCCAGTTTGTAGCAAGATTTTCTAAAATATTTCTTTCAGGTTTCTCTACAATTATCTTACTTTTTCTGAATGAAAATTAAAAAAATACTGTTTTCGTCTACTGGCTAGTCTATTCACCTATAACTAGGTATGTAATTTTCTTAGTGGTCTTTTCTACTTAAGCCATAACTATTGCCCGCGCAAAGTGCGTTTTGCATGTTTTTGGGTAAATTCAATGCTTGTTTTTAGGAAAACTACAAAATATTTTAAAAAATCCTTTTTTTCGTCTACTGTCCCAACTCTTCCTCTATCTATGTGTATACATTATTTGACTTAAATCAAACGCTTTCTGTACAAACTTGTTGCCCGCGCAAACCCATTTTACATGGTGCCGACCCTTAAACATGCGCCATTTATGTACACTACTCACATAAAGAAAAAGGAGAGGTAACTTTGGATTTATTTTCTATCGAGAAAATTTTAAGCTATCATGTTTTCAAAACAACCAAATCTTCGGGTATATAGTCAATTAAAATATATATTTAATTCAGATTTTTTCATCGTCCACATTGGACGATACAGTCACATAAAAAACACCATTTATTTTAGGTACGCCCTTAAAATAATTATTTATTTATCGTAAGTACTCATTATTGTGATAATTGTGCCATTCATTGGACAGATTCATCAAATCATGATCGTATATGTCATATACATACCTATATAAGCAGTGCCGGTTTTAGTTCTACCAGCGCCCCGGGCGAGATCCCCCCCCCCCCCCCCCAAAACTGCAATTCAGACTCTGACTTAGTCTTCAATCTTATAGGATTTATTTCTACTGATAGGGGGGAGGGGTGCAAGTACAATATAGGATTCTTCAAATTTGCCGCCCCTTTGTAAACGAAGGGAGGGAGAGGGGTGATAAGAGTCTAGGAGTTGCCGCCATTAACCAGCCGCTATTTATATATTTATTATTACCTGTGACCCCCCTTGCCCAAAAACGCCCCCTGTCGCCCCTTTGTATCTGGCGCCCTGGGCGGTCGCCCAACCGCGCCCTACCCTAACGCCGCTACTGTATATAAGTCTTGTTTATTAATATCTCAAATACTTTAATCTCAGGTTAAAAATAGGTCTAGATACCATATACGCCACCCAAAAGGTGTTAATTAATTGTAATAAACGGGCAAGTGCGAGTCGGACTCGTATATGAAGGTTCCGTACAATGTTTTAAAACGTTGAAGAAACACGTTTCTTGTATGAGTTTTATTTTTAACTTTATCTTATTTTTAGTATTTTTTGTTATAGCGGCCATAGTAATACGTAATCTGTGAAATTTCAAGTATCTAGTTAATGCCGTTATAAAGATCTAGTTAAAAACGCTGAAAAAACACGTTTTTTGTATGACGACCCCCCTTCATTTTTAACTTTTTTTTATTTTTAGTATTCGTTGTTATAGCGGCCATAGTAATACATAATTTGTGAGCTATTAAGGTTCAAGAGATAGAGCCCTGTGACATACGGATAGACAGACGGTCAGACGGACAGACAGCAAAATCTCAGTAATAGGGTCCCGTTTGCACTCTTTGGGTATGGAACCCTAAAAATGACTGTTTGTGCAGTGAAATCGTGCAAAAATTACACTAAAATAAAAGACCAGGAGATGGACATCACTTTTCATAAGAAAGTAAGCAAATTATCGACTAATTCCTACGTATTATTCGTAAAATTATTACGTAAAAATATTGTCAACAAACCAACGCCATGACATTTAGTTTTGCCAGAATGTGGAATATTTTTACCATCTCTTATTATTGAGTCGACAAATCGTATGATTTGGAGAACAGTTTTTTGTATGTATTGTATGTTTACTTGTATGTTTTGCTATGTATGTTTGTGTGAGATATTAACGTTAACATTTTCATATTGCGCTAAGAAAAAATTATATTCGTAAGTAGGTATGCATTGATGAAATTTAAAGTGGCCGTATTAAGTATGAGTTAGTTATTGAGGATAAAAAGTTAGTCGTTATAATGTTATTTACAAATAACATTTATTATTACCCGACTGCGCCAGAAGGAAGGTTATGTTTATCGAGTGTATGTATATGTATTTCTTTGACTCGCTCTCCAGCCTAAACGGCTTGGAGGATTTTAGCTTGAGAGGTGTCATTAGATTTGTCTTAATTCTGAGAGTGACATTAGATACATAAAAAAAAATTAAAATACAAAATGGCGGATTTTCGGCCCAATTTTTTTTTTAAACCAATCAAGTGGTTTATCAAAAGAAACGATTTTATATAAGGAATACAAATATATAATGTAAATTTTAATGAAAAATACTAATGACAACATATAATCACGCTGATGTTGTATCAAGCAGTCGGTTTTTTTTAAAATAATTACTTGTTTCCTTAGATTTCCTACTGATCCGGTGACATCCAGTCATTGGACTGAAATAATAAGACGGAAAATGAATTCGGGTGGAAATGGCAGCCTAAAGGAAGGACGATTTCAGATAACTTTCGTGTCCAGGACACATACACAATAAAATGTGGTCGTCAAACAATCGCTCAGGGGCTGTGCCTACAAAGGTATTGTATGGATTTTTAAGGACTCAAATAAATAATGTTGATTTGATACGTGTTTTTTCTGTTACATAATATGTTAATATAATTTTTGTTTACCTACATACACAATAAAGCTTAGGGGTCATCCACATACTACGTCACGCAAAATTTCTGGACATGTCACGCTTTTTCCGATCCCTATGAGACGTACTGTTACGTTTGGCATGACTCCCCTTATCACTGTAACGTAATATGTGAATGGCCCTTACGAGGTTTAATTTTATACACTTATTTCTACGAACAATAATTTTCTAACCCGTAACAAGGTTATTTATTTTAGCGCAGCGTCACAGAATACATAAGATTCAAACAGAATGGTATCTCACAGCGTCTCCCGCAAATTGGCGTCCCCGCACTTTGTGAGCTTTGACAGCTCCAAACCAGGGTTTAATTACTAGCCGCTCGCAATACGCGACGTGTGTTGTCTTGGGAACTGTCAACCAATAGTAACCATCATGGTGAGAAGGTGCGCGTATAATAATTGTTTATCCACCCAATACTCTAAAGAACGTATATTTCATACATTTCCAAATGATGTAAACAGGTAAGCAAAGCAACAATATAATTTCACGTTATTACCCAGCAACCATCTTGATATATATACCCTTCTTGCTCTTTCGCATTGGTGGGAGATACACAAGAGCGAGAGGGGTATTAGCAATCCGGTAATGTTGCATAAGCTCCTCGCTCACAGGTAATCACATACACGCAGATGCCAACTAGATTTCCGCGGGTTATAGTGCTAAATGCCATTGTTGACAATAACAACTTGACATGCTATGCGTGGAAGCGTGATAAACATTTGTTTATTTTTATTGAATTTATTCATATAATTACCGTATAGTTCTGCGCCGAATATGCAAATTACTACCTATATTACAATAGTGAACTTATGGTAAAATGAACAATGGATATAATGAAAAATATTTGTTAAGTGATATTATGTAGCTGTTTCCGACTTTTCTGTAACATTTAATACATATAAAACAGAATATTTTTTACGTCATAGTGTTCGCAAATCTTCCGGTATGGAAAGATATAATCGTAAATATGTCGAACTCGTTAGTAGGTAAGTATTAAATTAATTCTGCGGTGCGACCCTAAGTATAAAACTCACACATCGACGTGTGTACAGATAAATTGTTTCGTTTGTAGTAGTAGTAGGTATATATGTTACTCTAAATCAATGGAGAGTCATACCAGTGGTAGCGTACTGCATAATAGGTACCATTCACGCGTTGTATCTCACCGCTCATTGCGTTGACTGCCCCACCCGACCAACGACGACGCATGACCTTGTCGCGACCAATCGCATGCATCTTTGTCTATGTGTGCGTTTGAGTGTGTTGTTGTAATTACTGTTCGTTTGTTTGCGTAAATGGAATCAGAATCGAAGCGGTGAATGTAGGAGCGTTAGGTTTCTAGAGAATTGTATTTCGATGACTTATTTATAATTTGTCAATATGAATAGGAACAACACGTAAAAAAATCTCCCACATTCTGGGGTAATTATCTTGCGCTAGGAATAATTTACTTTACACACACAAGAAGCACAAGAACAGTTACGATAGTACATAATTTAGATCCCTACATAGTTTGTGTACATAATACACGCGTAGTGGGCGGTGCTCACGCACACGCATATCACAAAATGGCTTCACTTTGATCGTTGCATTTTGTATGAAACGCTCAATATAGATTAATCTAAGACTTTAATAAATTATTGTGATATCATATCAGTAAATTACGTAAAGTTAATTATATAAGACTAGCTGTGCCCGCGACTTCGTTCGCGTGGTTGTCGGAACGTAATGTTATATAGCCTAAAGCCTTCCTCTATAAATGGACTACCCAACAAAAAAAGAATTTTTCAAATCGGACCATTAGTTCCTGAGATTAGCGCGTTCAAACAAACAAACAAACAAACAAACAAACAAACAAACAAACTCTTCCGCTTTATAATATTAGTATAGATTTAATTAAGTTTTTACTAAAATAATTGATCTATCTGTAAAAGTGAAATCTAAGTAATCTATACTAATATTATAAAGCGGAAATTTGTTTGTTTGTTTGTTTAAACGCGCTAATCTCAGGAACTAATGGTCCGATTTGAAAAAAATATTTTTTTGTTGGGTAGTCCATTTATAGAGGAAGGCTTTAGGCTATATAACATTACGTTCCGACAACCACGCGAACGAAGTCGCGGGCACAGCTAGTAAATGATAATAATCTAAGTTAGTACATAGATCTCGTTGTGGAAGACTGAGCTACTCGTTACATCGTTAAATTTTTACTCTAGTAGATAGTTAGTACTTAAACTACTAGATTTTAATACGCATGATGACTGAAAAAAAAATGTTTGGCCCATGCATCGGTTAGATTATTAAAAAATATTGTACACGTATTTTTTCTTTTCTCTGAGAAACAATAAATAATGAAGATACAGCGCATTTAAATTTCGCATGACGTCACGCTTTCGTACGATTTTTACACATCGGTGACGTCACAAGCTTCCACTCTCGAACTTTGATACTCTGTATCTTTGTGAATTTTTACTTTTTTTATAAACTGGAAAATATGGGTACATTATTTTTGGATAATCTAACTAACGGACTAATTAGAATAATACTTTTCTGACCCAGTCATCATCCCTATTGTTTGCTGGTTGTCTAATCTTAAGGTGAAGGTATAGGCAAATGGCCTTGAAGTGGCGCCCTCATTTGAAATAAATTGTTAACTCGTAAATATGGAGATAATTTCCATATTGCTCTTCGTCATGCACTAGATAGCCCTTTAAATTTTTTTATGAACCACCGTTGAAAGTATTTACATTAGTCCGTCTAGCTTTAAAACTTGCCTCCGCCAAAAGTGGCCACGGCAAGTTTTAAAGCTAGACGGATTACCAATAATAGTTTCAACGGCAGGTCATAAAATAATTTAATGGGCTATCTAGTGCATAAAGAAGAGCAATATGGAAATTATCACCATATTTACGAGTTAACAATTTATTTCACACTTCAAGGCCATTTGCTTATATCTTCACCATAACATTGGATTGGAAATCAAGTTGATTTTATATTATGTATACAGGGTTAAACAAAATATACTGAAACTATTTTAACGGTAGAGTAAGACGATGCTACTGAACAACTTTCCCCAAGGAACATATATCGAAATATGCAAAATATTTTTGACCACCCATACTATAATTGATCAATCAGCTGATCCGAGTTTGTATGAAAAGCAAAAAAATATTTTTCTTATTTCGGCATGGCATACTCGTATGTTCCTTGAGTAAAGTTTTTCAGTATAATGTACTGGATCTACCCTCAAAATAGTTTCAGTATATTATGTTAAAATAAGTAAGTATATTATGTTTTATTTTTTATAAACTACCTATATCCCCGCTTTGGGCTTGCCTTGTTAGAAGGGTAATCTTAAAATCACACACACAAATCTGATTTAAGTCTAAAATAATTTTATGAATTTTAATTTTACTTTGATTTTATTTTGACTTTATTTTAATTTTATTTTGACTATTTTGACTTGTATTTTGATTTGATTAAATTTTATTTTGAGTTGTCTTAATTTAATGTATGGATCTCGTTTAAATCTGAAATAAACAATTATTATTATTATATTAAGTAGGTACAGTGGGCCGCATAGAAAAGTATACTCTATACCTCTATACTATAGTGGTATACTATTCTATGTGGCCCACTGTACAATGAAATTTGATTAATTTACTATAGAACAGTTTATTTTAGTATATATATATTTAGTTTATTTGAACCTAAAAGCGTAATTTTCAGTCCGGCCGGATCCGGTCCGGCTTAAAAAATAACACCGGCCAGATCGATGGGAAAAATTACGCCGGATTGCAATCCCTAATTCTGGCCAACCGAGATTCGCTTCGATGAAAAACAAGAAGAAAAAGGTTTTATAAAAAATGTAACCTACACCCTACATAGTAATTTTTATCAAAATAGTTGAAGCCGTTTCTGAGATCCTCATATGTATACGTATACAGGATCTAACTGAAACTATTATAATGCTGAATTCAATGCATGAATGATACTGAACACTGAACAACCCAAGGAACATATGTAGAGGTAGGTCTCAGAGGTAGGTATATCGAAATATGAAAAATAATTTTTGGCCTCCCAGTCCTCCCATACAAATTGACTGATCAGCTGATTTGAGTTTTTTATGTAAAGCAAACAATTTTCGACAAACGTGTCTCGGGGAAAGTTGTTCAGTATCATGGACCGAATGTACCCATAAAATAATTTCAGTGCTTGTTCTAAGTAATATAATAGTGGATAAATCTTGTATTCATAAGGGGGTTAGGAATGCACAAGATTTATTCATTTATGATACTTAATTAAACGTTGACGTCATCGGCGGCAGCCGTTAGAAAAACTTTTTAAAATCAATCACGTGCCTTTTTTTTTTTTTTCCGAGACTTCAGTTCACTTGGTGTGATTATGCCAGCCTTATTGAGGATTTCCATTAAATAATCTGTAGCTTCTGTGTAACATCACAGCTCATAAGAAAAAGTTTATGGCTTTTGCCATACATATGTGATAGTGGGTTGCTTAACATAATGTTAAGGTCACCATTGCACATTGATAGTCCCGCAAAAAATTGGTCACGTAGGGCGGTACACTGGTCACATTCCATAAAGACATGTATCAAGTCCTCCGACTTATCGCAGTAATTACACAAGTCTGAGCGGGTCAAGGGAAAAGGTCAAAGGAGAGATAAGAAGTACCTGTAACCGAAGGGCATGTATGAAGAGGTTGATGAGTGTAGATGAAGCGAAAGAGGTCTGTCAGGATCGTAGCAAGTGGAGGTCCATAGTATCTGCCTACCCCTGTGGAAAACAGTCGTAATAGTATGTATGTATGAGCGGGTCACTCTCATATGACAAGCCCTCACCCTAAAGGCACACACAAGATAATCCCTTGGGATGCACTTGCCTTGAATTATCAAGTTCGAAGTTTCGAACATGAACCAAATTGGACCAAGAAGGTATGCAGGATACTGAGTTTACAGTTCCGGGACAACAACTAATTCCATATAAAGAGTTACTTACCTCCTTTTCAACATCTGGCACAGCATCTCTGCGCAGTTTCTTCTTATCAAAATCGATGAAAGAAGTTTCATTAAAATGTCTATTACACAACATTCGATGTTCACTATACAACTTTAGCTGAAATTCCGTAGATATCCATGGCCCATTGGGGAACATGTATTTTGCCCACATCTGACATCTGAAACAAAATAATGATACAAATCTTTACATTCGTCTTTATCTTAGGTAATTTTGATTCAATTTTTTTACTCCATTAAATAACATGCATGACAGTCATCTGATCAATGATTTCAACTAAGGATAAGACCATCGGAACATTTTGCATAAAATATCTTCATACAATTCAACGTCACGCCCGGAGCGACCACAGCGCATGAGCTATTGTCACTCCGGGCGCGACGCCGTGAACATGGCTGCCATTCGGTTGTAAAATTAGCGCGGTCAAATTCCTTAGTATTTTAATAGTAACAAACAGTTATGTTACTTACCGATGATACTATATTCCATGTACTTTTTTAACCTATATCGTAGTTTTTGCAGCCTTTAAATGCGCATCCAGGCATTTTTATGGCATTTACAAGTATGAATCATGTATCAAAAACGAATAAACTCTTCCGCTGACCAAGGACGACTAAGGCGCGTAGATCCAAAAACTGACTTTTTTGGGTCAACGAGTTGGTGCCATTTTTTCGCGCGATTGGCCTAGTCTATACGCTAGTAATACGCTAGTAAGATATATCAATGCATCTGATAGTGTTGTGTTATTTTAATGTCAAACCAAAGTAAACTTAATTATCACTTCGTAGCATTCAAAGTAGCTTGACCCCTCAACGCAGTGCTGGGTCTAGGGATAAAATTATTTAACAAACTCCCTGAAAGAGTTACAAACCTACCTATGCAAAAATTCAAAATAGAAGTTAAAAACGTTTTGCTAAAAAATGCGTGCTATACGGTTAATGATTACCTAAAAGAAAAAATCGTCGCTTCACTCCACACATGAAACTCAAATGTTTAAAATTGCTTATGGATAATTTTATTACATTTTTTTTCTCGTATTTTTATGTAAAATATGTAAGGACTGCGATCAATGGGTGACTAATGAACTTAGTATTCCGTCTTAGTAAGGTCCGTGAGCCTGACCCTAGCATGCTCACTTAAATGTGCTTAAATGTCCAAACTGGTGGTGGCGCCGTGGGTCGGGTCGCTGGATTCCCTCTAATATGGTTGAGTTCAGCGATGGTTGATCCACGCGTCAACTCGTGAACGGGTACTGCCAGTTGGGACTGGTCAGCTTAGCTCCGTTTTCTTAAGACTACTCAGTGGTACTTATTTCTGTAAGTTGGATTTGGCACTCGTTCGCAAGCTTTACATGTTATATTGTGATAACATTGTATTAGGCATAATATCCTTGTCAACAGACAAAGCCCTTCTGGCGCTTAGGCGACCAATACTGTGTAAATGAGTTTCTTTCGGCGTTTCTTCTCAGCAGTGGTCGTTGCGAAAAGCTAAAGTCTGATTTTTTATTCCGTAGAATTCTGACAGTTCAAAAGTGTTGCAACTAAAAAAACTCTCTAGCTTAAAAGGGAACCCATTTAAAGGCAATAAAAAATTAAATTCGGGATAAATGTTTATGTTTTACCTTGAAAAAGATAAATTTTAAACTTTCTGGTATATTTAAAATGTATTGACATTTTTTAATACTGAATTATCAAAGTTATAATTTTAAGTTAGCAGGTTATTTTTCTTTAGCCGGCATCACTCCCTACTAATTCATGTATAATAAACCTTTTCAAAGCATTTGAAAAAAAATTTTTTCGTAAAAAAATTAACTACTAATTTAAATAAAACTAATTTCGTATTTTTTTTATTGGCTGCGGTAGCAAGCTAGTAGAATTTATTTAAAATCTAATATTAAATAAATATAGTCGTAATGAAAAGGGACGTAAATATCGCTCGCCGTAAATCTCCTTTTGATTTGGAGCGTGCGAAATGGTTACATTCACTAACAAATAAAATGAACAGACTTCGATGTTCAGACTTTTATTGAAACCTGGAATTTAATAAAAATATGTGCCCGGCGAAAAAGGTTTGTAATCTCTGACATGTCAAATTTCAGCTGTCAAAATGAATAAAAAATCAGACTTTAGTATCGGTAGCTTTATTTTTAAAAAAAGTACTTTTAGTATACAAATAAACATTACACATAATGTACACTAAAATTACTGTAAAAGTGCCCGCAAAGGCCTAATTACTGAAAAAATATTTGATTCTTTGATATAAAATATAGTATCGTTGAGTTAGTGTCCCATAATACAAGTCTAAACTTACTTTGGGGCTAGCTCAATCAGTGTGATTTGTCCTTAGGTATATATATATTTTGAGTTAAAACCTTGGGACCGTGGGGACCATCAATTCACAAACTACATGACAGTACCACTAAGAAACTCATCTGAATTTCCTGTGTCCAGAAGACTATAGCCTATCTACATCAGAAAATGAGCATTGGCACCTAGCGCCAATAGAGCCTTTACTTTTACATCTAATATTTTAAGATCCGAATTATTCATTGGATAAGTATATTATATAGAATAAATCAGTGTGATAATTTGATAAAGTACACTTACAAAATGTTATAACTTTAAAATTAATAGCAATAAATTAAAAAAATAATCACCTAGTTTGGCTACCTAAGAAATTTTAGGCAAACCACTAGCAATATATTTTTTTACATACATGCCTACTTACTTAATCTATACTAATATTATAAAGCGGAAGAGTTTGTTTGTTTGTTTGTTTGTTTGTTTAAACGCGATAATCTCAGGAACTAATGGTCCGATTTGAAAAATTCTTTTTTTGTTGTGTAGTCCATTTATAGAGAAAGGCTTTAGGCTATAATAACATTACGTTCCGACAACCACGCGAACGAAGTCGCGGGCACAGCTAGTTTGATATAAATTACTTTCATTCTTTAAACAGATGGGTGAATATCGCCTGCTAAAGCCGGGTCCAGACGGGTGTAACGTGTAATGTAATCTAGCGAGTAATGAAACGCGAATTCTGTGTGTGTGGACGGCACTACGACCATTACATGAAACGATCGCGCCAGCGCTCGTACTGATCCATCGGCTGTCGGTTTTTTGCGCGAATACAAAGGCGCTCGCAGTGCTTGTTTGGACAGTTGTGTTGTTTAGATGTTCATGACGTGGAGTGACGTAGAATCGCTTGAACTTATAAGATTACATGAAGTAACCTTTTACTTGGAGACCAAAATACCGGGTTACTTAACATGTAATACTAAAAACGTATCATTTTTAGATTTATTTTAATTGTCATATTGCTAACGCAAGAATGGATACCGAACTCATTCAAGAAAGCATCTCGAATGAGTGCCGTATAGTTCTTTTTTCTTTGTCCTTTAGAGCAAGGTAACACGCTCAGTTTGGCATCATTCCAGTCCATCAGTCTGGGCAGAATGATCGTGTAACCCGCTCGTATCATTCTCGCGTCACCATACTTTACTACACACCGTACTTACACCAAGGTATATAAGGTTCATTATAGCTCTTTGCCATACACATACCTTTTATCAGTCTGCTGTCATTCTGGATTGACCGTGTAACCCTGAAAATCATCCATCATTCTGGCGTCAGTCACGTCAATCCAGACTGATGGACTGGACTGATGCCAGAATGAGCGTGTATCCTACATCTTAAGGAGTTTACATACGGCAGCTATAAGGTAAAGATTTACATTATAGCACGATACATCGCATTACATCTTTCCATAAAAATCATTAGGTCAGGAGACCAGACACGACAGCTATAATGTATATTTTTACATCTACCTACCTACCTTAAAGATACAGAGCTATATGAAAATATACATTTCTATTTCGATACATCCCAATACATGTCAATACATTTCCGTACATCTCTCTTTGAAAAGGATGTTCATTTTTGAATATTTTCACTACAAAAGTATAAAGTAACTTGACAGGTCCATAATTATAACATTAAAAATAAGAACACTGTATAAAATCTTAGCAGCTTCAAAGTGCGTCAAGCGGGACGTATACCAATGAAATGAAGGAAAAGATACATTACCTGTTGTGTGTGTGATATGTTAAGATAATTAAAGATATACATCCCGGAATGTAATGTACATTAAATATACATTATAGCTGCCGTGTGTAAACTCCTTTATACATGAAAATACGGGCCGGTACTGCGGAGCAATGTGTTACCGTGTGGCTAGAACCGCGCCCGCGCAGACTGGTAGAATCAGCGCGCAGGACGTGCTCCCGCGCGTTGACGCGTTTTCAGTGGGTTGGATTAGGTGTGTTTTCTGTACAAACTGAGATACTTGCATACAATGTTAAAATCTGCCGTCCCGCGCTCCGCGACGGTGCGCGGTGCAGTAGGATCACCGCCTTACTTACCGATGTGCGTTGCCAAGCCCAGGTTTCGAAACTCGGTACAACTTTGTTTCAGGGTGCGTACCGGGAGATCTCCCACATTGCAGGCATTTACGTCTTTGGTTATCGCCCATTCTCTATTATTTTTCATCAGCAATAGCTAAGAATACCTAGTACTTTGCTAGCAACATGGGGGAAATAATAAATAATAACACAAATTATAGAAATATATACCTATCCGAATCGAAAAATTTGAAAGAAGAAAAAGAAAACATAACATAGCTGTCACTGTCACAAACTAATTGGTAGGGTAGGGATCTAAGGATGTCACTGTCACGCAAACAGCTGTGAAAAGTGTTGCCAAATAATGAAACCAGAAAATTATAACTTTTTTCTGGAAGATTTAGGGTCAGCAAAGACCAAACTGCAAACTAACTGCTCAGCTTCGCGCATAGTCGACCACAGAGTACTTTATAAGTCGACCATGCAAAGAATTAATAATACTATCTAGAATAACTACGAATAATAATCTCACAAAAACGACATTGAAAATTAAACTTAATGCCATGCACATAAAACTCATATTTTCATAATGCTTATATTTAAATATCTAACGTAGTACCTTTAGGTACGTAGTACCTAAAGTTATAGGCGTCTCTTACCTGCAAACTTTCAGTGCAATAAAGTAGAAGGGGAGAGCTATAACTTTAGGTATAATTTTTGGGAACGGCTTTGCAATTTCGTAAGCATTCTAGATTTGTATACAATTTCTTTTTGTACGCGCAATATGCCTCCCCGCTCTCCGTCCCCGCACCTCTCCCCCGTTTTCGCCTTGTCGAGGGGCGCACAAGAATGGGGCAGAGGTGCAGGGGCTGGGAACGGGGACGCATATTGCGCATATTCTGTTCTTTTTTTTTATATATTTTATTTTGACACAAACAGTCATTAAGTAACAATTACAGTTGATGTATGTTTATGTTATAGACAAACACAGTGCCGAAACAAAATAAAAAATACAGTTTTTGGAACATGCTGACAAACATTTCTTTTTAATATTTATCTAATATAGAAGTTACGCAAATTTAAGCAGGTTAATAAACTATTATTACAGTATGCAGAACAATGTAAGTTATAGCCTCAAAAATAAAGATAAATAACACTGACAAATTAAATTTAGCAGATGTCTGCAGGCGACAAATTTTCAATGCCCTAAGTAGGTATAAACAAATCCAAAAGTTGTTGTTTAGTAATTATCAACGAGTTTGAGAATATATCAAAATCAGAGAAATCACTATTGTATTTCACTATACAACGATGGAAAAAATTATTTCTAGTGTAGTTCTTGCGCAAGGTCGGTTCTGTGTACTCTTACTGTATTCAGTAGGCCGTACCTTTTCTATATTAGTGATCAGATATCTATTTATTTTTTACCTTAAAAAGCAAAATATATCGCCTTCTGTTTCTGTCAATATTCGAAATTTGTGTCTAAAAAAACACAATTTGTGGGCTGGGCTCTGACATTTTAGCAAAACCGTATCTTCCGTACGTTTTCAGAAAGGCTACCGTCCTTTTTTGGGTAATCATACTCACAGATACTGGCAACACTGGCCAACATACATTATTTAATATTTAAACTTATCTATTTAATTTGTGAATTTTGTGATAAAAATAAAACACTAAGTTTAATAATAAAACAACATATCTATCTAATTTGTGATAAAACACATGCAAATGATGCAAAACACTAAACTTTCCATTTCATATTTTTGTGCTAGAGGTTTTCATTCATGCAATGCAATACAAATAAATAAAATGTGTTAAAACATTATTATATTCCGTGTTCTAAAGGTTGAGATAAAAATGAATAACGTGGCTATGTACTGATAATTATTAGAAACGAAAACCATGGAAGGATTTTGTAGAGGATGTTTAATCAAATACGACGACCCAGACGAACTATTAGAATACACAGAGAAAAATAGAAGATTGTTTATATACTGCACAGGTTTACAGGTAAATATTAGGTACCCTAATAGTTCACCCGATCTTATTAATCTCTACCACTCATAAAACCCCATATTTTGGCAACTTTTTCACTTTATCATGCTCATGTTCGAACTTAATAATTCATTTTCAATTCTTGTCATAATTATAATTTCAATTGGGCACGACTATGGGCGCGCCACCTGTAGGTTGACTGGTAGAAAAGGCACTGGGCCTCTTAAAAGTCCGCCTGTTAATTTTCTGTAATAAAGTAAAATAAATTGCTGACAAAAAGAATGTCATTGAGCTGGTCAGTGATGATAGAGCCAAAAGAACAGACAATGCAAACCCATTAAGTTGGTGTTATTTGTCTTGACATGTACTGAGGTCTTTGAGAAACACCTGGTTCACATACTTGGGCGGTTTCCATACGTAAGTCACTCTTTCGAGCCAATTACACATGAGAAAGGTAGCAACATTCTTGTGTATCTCCGCTCTTTTTCGTTTTTGGACTGGAGGTGATGTCAAATAGAGTCAGCCCAGGTAGTGCAAGACTGCAGAGTGTTAGCTTAAAGTACCTTTGAGCTTCATCATCAGACCCTGGATATCATTAGTGTATTAAAGTATTATTTAGTTAGTATGTTTATTATTTTCTACACTACGCTATCTAATTTCGCCTATCATTGTCTTCTGCTAGCCCCTGGGGGAAACAGCCATGATAATATGTATGTACCTATGTAACTTTCCAAGAAACATATATCGAAATATGAAAGAAATTTTTGGCCTCCCATACAAGTTGATCGATCAGCTGATCCCAGATGCTGAGAAAATGATAATAATAATAAATTCGCACATTGTTGCAAACAAAATTTTGGCTCCATCTCAAAATGGATGTAGGGCTGGGTCTCGTGGTACTAAAGACCTTCTCCTCTTTGACATGACCATTAGCCAACAAGTCCAACGGAACAAAGTAGCTCTCTCTACTGCTTGGATTGATTATAAGAAGGCCTATGATTCAGTGCCTCATTCATGGCTGGAGAGGATATTGGAGCTGTACAAAGTTGACACAACTTTAAGATCCTTTTCTGAGCACTTGTAAGAGACAGTGGATGTGATGAAAAAAAGCAAAGAATGTGTATGCAGATCGTAAAAGCCGATCGAGGGAATGGTCGAGAATTTGAATCATATAAATACGCGATGTGGTTAGTAACCCATCACTATTATAATTTTCCTTTTTCATGCCCACCATCACGCTAAAAGTGGCCTGGGCCTTACCGCCCTAAGATCTGTCTGCCCCGTTAGAAATAAAGACGTGATAGTGTATCTGAAAAATCATTCCTTTCCAGGTCAAACGAAATGACTCATTCACATTCCAGTTGTGCAAAGACTGCTATTTAAACATGAAGCAGTCGTGCAAATTCAAGAAGCTCTGCCGGACGTCTGACAAGAAGTTCAAAACATATTTGTCATTGAAGGAAGCGGGCGAAACTGCTGATTTGTGTACTTACCTCAAGAATAATGATGATAATTTTACATTGAGGTAATAATAATGTTCAGGTGGAGTAGTGGTGATCCAAAGGTCTTGGGTTCAAATTACACTGGGAAGCATACTTTGTGAAAAGTTGTTTCCAGTCTGGTTAGGTTAGGTTAGGTTAGTTATATTGCAGGCCTGAATCACCTGATTATCCGTTAAGAAAAATGATTCAGTGCTTCGGAAGGCACGTGAAGCTGTGCGTCCCGAACACCATATAGCGTTAGTTTAAACCTAACCTAGGATTGGTTCTGGTCTATTCTTTTGGTTGCAGCGGTCAGATGGTAGTTGCTCTGTCTTAATTTATAAGTAATCTTACCTTGGGAAGTTGGTATCGTGCTGCAGTACCGATTGTTAGTGTAGTAGCTAAATATACAATCCTTTTAAGTTTACACAAAAACATTTAATTTCTGGTAACATTTTTCATTACGCTATGCCATCTTTTACCTTTAGATCTATGGTTTAATATGTAATTTTATGATTTCAGGTTCCCTCACTGGACTGGAAGCAGCACACCAGCTAATCAAAAGAGAGACGATGACAATGGTATGTCGCGCCGGCTACAATTGGCAAATAAAGGCTTAATAAATAAATAAAAAATATTTATATTCAATACAAATAGGCACATGACGACTAGAACAATATTTTTAGCCCATCGGTTAGATTATTAAAAAATATTATACTCGTATTTTTTCTTTTCTCTGTGAAACAAAAATTGAAGAAGATACAGCACATTTAAATTTCGCATGACGTCACGGCTAAGTACGATTTTTACATAGCGGTGACGTCTCAAGCCCCCACTCTGGAACTTGATGCTCTGTAACTTTGTGAATTTTTACTTTTTTGATGAACCTAAAAATGTGGGACCATTATTAATAATCTACAAGACGGTCTAATTAGAATAATACTTTTCTGACCCCTCATTGTCGTCATCCCCATTCTCTTATTTCAGAATCCACTTGCACAAGTATCGGCAACTTCATGCGGGACATTCTCCAGGGGACGGAGATGCCTGACAGTGAAGCCCGCATCATTAGGCAAGTCATAGAAGAAGAGGCCGATGTTCTGGATGATTCGCTCGATTCCCACTGGCTACAGGATGACGCTTCCATTGATACTAATTTCCAGCTGGATTTGAGGTAAGAACTAGAGTTTTTAGAAATCACAATATAATGTGTAACAAAACATACTGGAACTACTTTCGAGGGTCGAAATATATAAAAAAATTGGCTTTCACGGAGCCCAGGGCTGCAAAGCTTAAAGGCACCTTTTAGCATGATGGTTGGCGAGAAGGTGGGGAAAGGAATTAAAATAGTGATGGGTCGCTAGCCGTACCGCCTATGAACATGATTTGTGTTTTAGCTCCATTCACATTAGAAGCAGCTAGAACATTCTAAGACATCATTATTTCACAGACTAACATATTTATTTAGATAACTGATTTTTTGCTCTGTCAAGAGAAGAAGCATAATTTAATTTCTAAAATTTGTTTCAAATTATTCTCTTTTTCTTAGTTTTAGTCCATTCTCGACACCACGATCCGTGAACAATGACCACTGCTACACTCCAAGAAGACAAGGCTACCAGGAAACAGCAGAAAACCGCTTTGGACTACCCAAACAAATGCTAGAAAACCCACTCCTCGAAAATAATAAGAATGATGATATTGATGACGAAAAACCTATAGAAATTAAAGAATACGATGTACTATCTGACAGTTTCCTAGATAAAATTGGCCAAGCCTTTGACAATCATTATGTGAAAACGGAAAATGTATTCGATGACCAAGAAATTGAAAAAATTGAGAACGATTTAGTCATAGAACAAGCGGTTTTAAATAATGATCAAGTGAATAAAGTTAATAGCAAAAATTACTATGTTGATACTGCTATTCTCGAGCAAACAGTGAATGAGGTCGCTAGTATTTTTGAGGCACAGGGAATGCTAGAAAATCAGTCTAGTGATACTTTCGATGGAAAAGGCAAAGGCCTAGGAAAAGGAAAAGAAAGAAACGTAGCTGAAGTTTTTAGTGAAAAAGGCGGAAAAGGAAAGCTAATAAATGTTGACAGCGTTTTTGCTAGTAAAGATGTTAGAAATCAAAATGAAGATGGCATAGATAAAAGACTGGAGGAAGCGTTGAAAGATAATAATGAGATGGTCACGTTGGAAGATCTACTGGGTTCTCCTACAGGTATTTGTTTTAATTTGGTTGAATAATCATTACTATACAATGATGTTCAAATATTTTTTATTAATCATTCAGAAAAATTATAAATAAAAGAAAACGTGGATACTGTTACGGAACTCGGGTTCGTTATTTGGAAAAATACGCCTAACTTCCTATGAAACCCATGGTTGATACGTGAAGATGGTGTTCCAAATGTCCAAGGTCCAATTCGCACAGCAGCCTGAAGTCCAGTTATCTTGCCAAGGTTGACGCAGGTACTTTCATTTTGGTAGTTCGTGTAGAACTGGCGTGGTGACTTTGTTCCCTATTTATATGCGCCCGTATAGATGTCTATTATTCTATTATCTTATTCTTCGATGAGAGGAATCATCGAGGCGCCGGGTATGTGTGTGTCTGCAACCGAGTCAAAAACCAGGTCTAGTTTAGTTTGCACTACCCTGAAGTACCCTATGGACTCCTGCTTGCGAATTTTCTGCGTCTATCTCGGTCCAAATACGGTATTGTCTATAATTTTTACAAATGGTTTTTTTTTTCAGCATATCTCAACTCTGCCGCTCCATCGACACCAACCATAGAAAACATATTATTCGGATCCCCGAATCTGTCAAGAATTGGCGATGATACTAACCAGAAAGTGGGACAGACCATAGAGAAATTCGACAACGTCCAGGGCGACATGGAAATGTTGGACGAACTATTGTTGGATGCCGTGAAAAATGAGCCGACCACCCCTCCCCTTTCCCCCCAACCTGATCCGGGAGTTGAAGCTGCAATATCAGAAACAATCAATGTGTCTGACAACCTAAGCGTTAACCTGTCATACACATTACCTGAAAATCTACCAAAGATAAGAAAACCAAAAAAGAAGAAAAAAACTATACCTAATGGTGATGATGATGATGATGACGATGATATAAGAGTAGTAGATTGTTTGTGTACAAAGTGTAATAAGAAATTTACAAGTATGAGGACGCTGAAACTACATTCGGCGAGGGTTCATAAGAACAGGTTACCGAAAGCAAAGAAAAAACACCCACCTAAAAGGCTGTTAATATGTGATTATTGTGGTAAACAGGACATGGATAAGAGGAATTTCACGAGACACGTCAAGACTCATATGGTATGGAATCTTTTTACCCGACTGCCAAGGGAGGGTTATGCTTTTCGCGCGTAGACCGCCCCCTAAAGATAGCGTGTATATGCGACACTTAAAGCGCTCTGCCTGACGAGGCATGTCTTATCTTTGTTTTTTGAGGACTTTCGTGGCGTATTTGTTACCACGCTAAGCTGCTATTCGGATGGCAATGATGAGCTAGGGCAAGTTGGAAAATGGCATTTTAGGGTTCCGTACCCAAAGGCTGCAAACGGGACCCTATTACTGTGACTCCGCTGTCTGTCCGTCTGTCACAGGGCTCTATCTCTTGAACCGTAATAGCTAGACACTTGAAATTTTCACCGATTATGTATTACTGTGGCCGCTATAAAAACAAATACTAAAAATAAAATAAAGTTAAAAATTAAAAGGGGTCGTCATACAAGAAACGTGTTTCTTCAGCGTTTTAAAGCATTGTACGGTGGTACGGAACCCTATGTACGAGTCCGACTCACACTTGCCCGTTTATTCAAATTGTCTTGGATTATATATTTATTTATCATAACTTGTAGTTCGCCTTGAACTGTGCTCGCGAAGTTCATATCTCGGCAACCCCTTGGCCGATTTCACTTACTCGTATATTCGAACTAATAAATTCCATATCTACCCGCAATTCATGAACCTCTGAACAAAGACACTCGAATTATTGTCGAACAAACATACAAACGCCGGGTTGTTCAAGTACTTTGACTCGTAGGACTTCGCTCGCTCCGCTCGTTGGTTCAAAAATATAGTATTGTTGAGTTAGTATCCCATAAAACAAGTTTAAAAAAGTTATCCCGTAGAGATAGATAAAAGTTTGTTGAAATAAAAAACACTGAATGAAAAAAAAAAACTTTCTTTGGGGCTAGCTCAATCTCAAATCTACATATATATGTATTTATATTAAATTTTTCAGCCAAAGTCAGTGAAATGCGAGCTCTGCGGACTGATCTTCCCGTCGAAAGCGAAGTACAACGTACATCGGAAGGGCCACGTTGGAGCTATCATTAAGCCTACAGGAGAGGTTAGTGCTTTATCGAGAAAGGAGTCAGAGATTCGGAATAGAAATAGCCCGAGCAACCTTCGAAAAGGTCATAGTTGAGAGCTCTCTGTAGTTTATATACCTATGTATTTTTTTGGTTAAAACTAATGTGAGACACAGAAATTACTATATGTTACATATTGCGGTTTGGGACGTCGTCGTGCGTTACATTCGCCCTGATGACGACCTCCGGATGAGGCCGAAACATGCCGCAGTAGCTGATTTTTCACGTGAGTTACCCGAATGTAACATATAGTAATATACTCGTATATGTAATGGTTAAAGATAGGATTAGCTGCTGAAGTAAAGCTAAGTCAAGAAAAGCTTAACGCTTTATCTCTTTTGTTTGTGCATAGAGTCAGAACTAATGAACAAGATTTTATACGACAATATAATTAATGATTTTGTGAATTTAAAATCTCGCAAAAAGATAATGTAAAACTTATTTGATCTCATTGTCACCATTAACCGGATTGTTAACATGTTATTTAATAGAAATTGTTCGTATTGTTTTTAAACTGTAAGTGCAATAAAAAATATTTAACAAAAACAACGTTTACCGAATACACATTATTTTGTGTAAGCTGTGTTCATATGGTGTAGGTATTTTTAAGGCATGCCTTTCCCCACCAAAGCCGATGTAATGAGGACGATAGAACACAAATCATAAAGTTGCAATTTCAGAATAAATGTTATTAATACGAGTATGATTGTGAACTAAACTAACGTATTGAATTTCAAAGGTCAGTAGGGGCGGCAAAAATTGAATAGCCTACTAGCGGCAAATTTGTAAATCCGCCACTGGTTACAGAAGCGGTGTTGTGATATATGCGGGAAGGAAGTTCTTCGCTCGTCGATGTACAAACACCGACGGATACATCTCAGGGAGTACAAGTATCCTTGTCACGAGTGCGGCAAGGGGTACCACACGCCGAGGGAGCTGAGGGAACATATGTTGTGAGTAAATCTTTATATCAAGTGTGTTAATATTTGTTTTTCGAGAATAGGCATGACTGAAAAATTATTATTGGCCCATCGGTTAGATTATTAAAAAATATTGTACACATATTTTTTCTTTTCTCTGAGAAACAATAAATGACGAAGATACTGCGCATTTAAATTTCGCATGACGTCACGCTTTCGTACGATTCTTACACAGCGGTGACGTCACAAGCCCCCACTCTGGAGCTTAGATACTCTGTATCTTTGTAAATTTTTACTTTTTAGATAAACTGAAAAATATGGGTACATTATTTTTGGACAATCTAACTAACTAACTAGGTAATTAGAATAATACTTTTCTGACCCAGACATCATCCCTATTATTTAACGGCTCTGGATACAAGCCGGCACAGGCTGGAATCTCCTAAGGTACGCGCAATATGCGTCCCCGTTCCCCGTCCCCGCACCTCTCCCCCGTTTTCGCCTCGATGACTCACGTTGGCCGTCAAGAACCGGGGGAGAGGTGCGGGTGCGGGGAACGGGGACGCATATTGCGCGTACCTTAGGAGATTCCGTTCTGTTTACTCTTACTGTATTCTGTGAAACCGTTTAGAGATCTTAAGTCTTATTGTTTCTTTATTCCTAACATGTCCTTCTTTGCTGGTCTGGGAGAAAAGAAAAAAACGTAGAATGTACTGACTGCTTCTTTTCCCGCGCACATCGTATAAGCCGATCGAGGCTAGAATCTGAGTCATTTTAATAGGCGATGCGGCTAGCAACCCATCACTATTTTCATTCTCTTTTCCATCTTCACGCCTAATAGGGTCTTACGGCCTTAAGGTAGAAGACGAGTGGGGCGGGGATCTAGACCAAAATTCGGTCACAGGTATGGCGTTCCATGCAAGCGGAGTAATCTTCTTCGTCTAAGAGCGTTCCCGGTTGCATCCTCAGCTGTGCTGCTTCGGAGCCCGGGGTGCGCTTTCCTGCTTTTTCTTCTCCAAATATAACATGCATGTCAATGGTCACCCAAGGATGCCAAAGACCTTGCCAAATGAAGAAGAAATAGCCGGAACAGTTTAAATGATTTGGCTATAGTTTTACGACCGGACGCCTGCCTGACGTCAATTCTTTGGGAATGTATATGTGCGAAAAGTTTTGCAACCGGCCGCCGCCCGACGTTTCCTTGGAAATGCAATTGTAGCACGAGATGTTTGTGCGAAGTCCTTTAGTCGCCTCTTACGACATCCACAGAAAGAGATGGAGTGGTTCTATCCTACTCTGCCGGGAACCACACAGCTAAGCAATATTTTGACGACCTCCATTTTCATTTCATTCATTCCTGTTTATTTCGACTACCTCCATGGCGTAATGGTCAGAAAACGCTAGACCGCTAATCCGGAGGTTCTGGGTTCGATCCCCAGCCAGGGCAAGTTGGAAAATGGCTTTTTTCAAATTGTCCTGGGTCTTGGGTGTTTATCTATTATATGTATTTATTATAAAATATACCTAGTATCGTTTAGTTAGTATTCCATAACACAAGTTTAAAAAAACTTACTTTGGGGCTAGCTCAATCAGTGTGATTTGTCCTTATATATTTATTTACATACAAGCGGAGTAATATTTATGCCTAATAAACGAAATTTTACATCCGTCACACCTTAATGTGTGATATTTGGTGTTCAAAGCCTTCAAACGCACCCGAAATCGGGGAAAGGTGCGGGGGCGCCATATTGCGGGCGACGCTGCGATCTTCCGTTTAGTACGTTAGTACTTATACAACGTGTTTATGAACTAACGCAAAACCTCTCAGATGGTACCTCAGCCCATGAAACTGAACAGATTTTGTTCTACAACTTTCGCGAAACCCAAAAAAAATTTTTGAATTTTCATACAAACTGATCAGCTGATCGAGTCAATTTGTACTCGTATGAAAATATTATCTACACTAATATTATAAAGAGGAAAGATTTGTACCTATTTTTGTATGTTTGTATGTTTGTAATGAATAGGCTCAAAAAGTACTGGGCCGATTTAAAAAATTCTTTCACCGTTGGAAAGCTACACTATGCCCGAGTGACATAGGCTATGTGTGTACCACGGGCGAAGCCGGGGTGGACTGCTAGTTTTATATAATTATTTTTGGCATTTTGCGAATGTAGAACAAAAGTTGTTCAGTTTCATGGGCCGAGGTACCATTTTTTTTAGAGGTTTTGCGTTAGTTCATGAACACGTTGTATTAATTCTGTGATTCGGTTATAGGTTATTTGCTCTCTTAGACCACTACCGTTTCAATGTAAGTGAAAAGAAAATTTGAAGGAAAAATATTTTCCTTTCAGAGAACACACCGGCGAACGTCCGCACGAGTGCGAAGTGTGCAAGCTGCGGTTCATGCGGAGGAGTGCGCTCGTCAGGCACATGCGAGCTCATATGGGTGAGTCGGCTTTCTGACAGCAGTGGTCATTAGGGGCCATCCATAAATTACGTAAAACGAATTTCATGATTTTTTGACTACTCCTTGTCACTGTTGGTCATAATTTTGAGACTCCGAATCCTTTCCTTACCAGTACAAAATAATTATTTCTAACCACATAGGTATTTGTACACTTTTTATATGTGAAATAAAGTTGAAATAAATTAATAAAATTTTGATACTGACAACGACAACATCATTGCCTTGTTCACAGGAGAAAAGCGCTACGAATGCGAAAACTGCAACAAACGGTACGCAAACAAGGTGACCCTGATCGATCACATCAAATCAAGGCGATGCAGCGACTTCAAGGAGACAGGCAAAATGAACAGGATCAGAAGGAAGCCTCTTAAACCCACGAACACCATCAAAGTGATCAGAGTGTTAAGTGAGGAGGAACTGGCTCGGAAGCCGTTTGAGTGCGTCTACTGCCACAGTCGGCACAAGACTGAGAACTACCTGATCCGACACCAGATGACGCGCGCCTGCAAGGAGATACAGTTCCGGGAGATTGCGCCCACCATTATTGAGATCCTATATGAGAAGGGAGCAACGACGAAAGAGAAGGGAGATTTGAGCCAATTGACGAAGGATTTGATCCCCTTAAAAAAAATCTGAACTGAGGATTTAAGCCATTTGACCCACAAAAAAATCCTGAACTCTACTTAAAACTCTTATCGCCGCCGTATTCATAAAAATCTGCTCGTCCTTCAATTAGTTATATAACTTCTAACAAAAGATACTGAAACTATTTTAAGGGTGAATTCAGTCCATGATACTGAACAACTTTCCCCAAGGAACATGTATCTAAATAAGAGAAAAAAAATTGCTTTCCGTAGAAACTCAGATCAGCTGATCAGTAACTTGTATGGGAGGCCAAAAATTTATTTTTATGTTTGTAAAACTTCGCACAAATGCATTCCCAAAGAGGATTGACGTCAGGGAGGCGGCCGGTCGTAAAACTATAGCCAAATCATTTAAACTGTTCCGGCTACTTCTTCTCCATTTTGCAAGGTCTTTGGCATCTTTGGGTGACCATTGACATGCATGATATATTTGAAGAAGAAAAAGCGGGAAAGCGCACCCCAGGATGCGCACACTGAGGATGCAACCAGGAACGCGCTTAGACGAAGAAGAAGGTATATTTAGGTGTCACATTATAAATGTTATCTCCTAATTACCCGAAGCTGACTAGGGTCGTGACGTCACTGGCGTCCACATAGTATTTTGTAAATAGTCTACGAGATTTCTCTTAAACGTTTGGTTCGCGACTGAGACGGACATATACGTATGCCCCACATGGCGAATATTGCTTATCATCAATTTTCAGTCCGGCAAGTCCCCGGCTGGCTGTTTTCATATTATTTTGTTATAATAAAAGACTTTTAGGACGTAAGTTAAGCCGAATTTACATTACGAAACAAGTTTCATGCATGATAAAACTAATTTCATGGCACTACTTTCAGTATCTGTGTAACTAGTTTCATTAAAAATAATAATGTCGCGAAATCCACAGTATGTCTGGTCATGGCTCCGACAATATCGAAGCTTTATTCTGCATTGCAAAATGTTGTCATACAGATGTTATTGTATTGCTTTCGCGCCACTAGTTTCGCGCCGCGTTTACGCGATATTAGTCGCATGACACTAGTTTTATCCAAAAATCGCGCGCGACACGAAACTATCAGTGTCGTAAAATCGATGCATGCATTGTAAATTGACGTTTACACGTGAAATTATTGATGAAACTAGTTCTATGCCACTAATTTCGTAATGTAAATTTAGCATGTCATCTGTCAGCACGGAACAGCTTTCCTATGCTGCTATCCTTTTCTGCCGCTCAGAAGCGTCATTTGCTAGAGCGAGAGAGAGCGACGGAACGCTTCAGCACCGCCGTGCTGCAGCATTATATATAAGCAAAGAAAGTAGTGAAACTACTGTGATAATAGAAAATAAGTCAATATAACATTTCTAAACTCCATGATGTATTTTTAATTATTTCTTACTTACCGATTTTTGTTTCTTTTTCCTAAAAAAGATAATTGTGGGCGTCCAAGCAAAAAGGGTCTAGTTGTGGGTATTAAGTTACACTAGTTAATTAATTAAGAGCGCGTATGACCCTGATAGTACTTAGAGCGAGCTAAAATATTATCAATATTAACAAAATACTCACTTTCAAATAAAAACAGCAAAGTTCAGGACTAACTCTAGTCATTATATCTTTCAAAAACACGATTGCAAAAAATTTCTCTAGAAAAAAATTAGCGAAATTGCCTCCAAATCACCTCCGAATTATACTAAAACGGCTAGTATTCAAGAAATACTATAAATTAGCACTTGTTACTATTGATTATAATTTTATAAACCATAAGGCAGTCATCATATGTCTTTTTTTTTAAATATTCTTTGTGAAACGAAAAACTTCAAAAACCAGAAACGAATATTCCAGCCTCATTGACCCGCCGCGTTTCTTCCTACCCCGCATGGCTCGCTTCGGCTAGAGTAAATATGTGTGCGTGGAAGCGGGAGCAAAATTTAGTTTATCAGCATATTTAAAATCTGGCACTTTTTCAACGGACATTTGCCGTCATATTATAAAAACAGAACTAACTTTATTCTTCTTCTTCTTATTTAAGAGCTTAGTGGCTCTTGTCGGTGGAATATGCGCCAAACTTCTCCGTTCTCTGCCTTACTCTTTAGTGCTTGATACTAGATTAACTTTGCTATTAGGTTTAAACCATTATCCGCCCAAATCAAGTTGACATTGACAGGTGAGATAGTGTTATATTACTAGATGTCAACTTGATTTGGGCGGGTAATGGTTTAAACCTAGTAACAAAGTTAGTCCTGTTTTTATAATAAGACTGTTGAAGTTGACGCCCAAAACTGTTCACTGGCAGGGATATATGTCGTAATAAAATATACTTTTTGTCAACAACACCGGATTATATTTTGAGTTCTGGTCTAGATAAAAAAATAAAAAATAAACAGAACGAGACTGAAAGTGTTTCTTTTCTCCTTAAAAAAAACTCATTAAAAACACTGACTTTTAGACTTCCTGACTTACAGTAAAGACTTTAAAATAAAACTGATAAATCTTAGTCCATTTAAATAAATACAGGGTCTGACAAATTATACTGAAACTATTTTAAGGCTGAATTCAGTTCATGATACTGAACAACTTTCCCAAGCTCCCTTTGGAAAGCATTTTTTTTTAATATTTCGACATGTGTCCCTGGAAAGTTGTTCTTTATCATGAACTGAATCTACCCTTTAATTAGTTTTAGTATATTTTGTTAAATGTTATATATGAAAAGATAATTCAACTGTACGCCAAGAAGCATAAATCTAACAAATTACTAGTTAACTATAGGTAGGTACTTTTAAATGCAATATACCGATTGTGTATTAAGTATAACTAATCAACTCTTAACTAACACTACCTACTTACAGTATACAATACTTACATTTATTATAAAAACGTCTTTAAAACAAAGTTTTCTTATATCAATTGATGTTTTGATACAATATGAGAACCGAAGTTGCATCGAGAGTTGGTATTTCACCTCTTGTACTATTATAACGCTTGTAAACCTATTTATATATATATCTTTTCAATATAGTGTTTACAATAGTCAATTTAAGAGGCTTACAATAGCTAGAAATGTTCGCACACATTGAAACAGTTTGTTTTAGTCATATTTTATCATTACAGTAAGGGAGAGCGAGACGTCCGTATGGCATCAGGCCTCGGCCGGTACAATAGACAGACGGGACATGCGCGCGTGTGAGTGGACTTTTTATGTTCGAAGTTCTAGCTACTATAATTCGTTAGTATGTATTGTATGTATAATATACATAGAATCCTACACAAAATAAAAAAATCCAAAGTGTTTACAAAATGTATGGGATTTTATTACAGTTCTACTCGTTGAAAAAAAATGAGAGGTAAGTATATTTGTTAATTTTTATCTATCGAATCAAATTAATAGCATCATGTTTTGAGAACACTACTTCGGTAGCATATATCCTGAAGAATATCATATATTATTTTTTTCAATGTAGGAACTTAAATAAAACTCTCGTTTAGGTCATGTAATCCCCTTAAATAATGAGACGAAGCGTGTTTTCCTAAAATAGGTTTAGCAAGCGTTTACAAATTCTTATGAATTTCAAGGGTTGTCATTTTTCTAAATCATGTGTCACTCGATGGCAAGACAATCCAGTTTTGCATAGAAATAGAATATGTGATGTTCATTGCTATTAAAACTATAGCCGTCCTATTATAAAGTACGGGCTTGAGGGTTGCTACACGCTTATTCGGGGCGGCATTGTCGGCTCTGAAATATTTGTCGAACAAAAAAGCCGACCCGAAGCAATAGGGAAGGAATGAAAATTATGAAAACGCTTACACACATTAAAATATATCAGATTCTGTCCAGTCAATTAACTATAAAAAATAAAAATATTTTAAATCCCAGTTTAAACCCATAGCACAGAATACAGTAAGAGTAAACAGAAGGGACTCTTCTAAGGTACGCGCAATATACGTCCCCGTTCCCCGCACCCGCACCTCTCCCCCGGTTCTTGACGGCCAACGTGAGAATCGAGGCGAAAACGGGGGAGAGGTGCGGGGACGGGGAACGGGGACGCCTGGGTGACGCATATTGCGCGTACCTTAGGAGTTTCCGGCCTGTGCCCATAGTCCGCCTTACTTCGCCATTTCTCTTGCCCAGACTGTCTGTCATTTCTCTTGCCCAGACTGTCTGTCGTATCAAAAAAAAGAATGTCATGACACTATTTTGACAACTATGACAGTTAACAGATTTTTTTTTATTAAATCATTTTACGGCTCTGGATACAAGTCCTTTAGAGCCTATCTTTAATTTTGTTCTTTATTCCTAATCCTAACAAGACAATCAAAGGGTGGTGTAGGCCTTTGACTGCTGCAAGGGAGCTTCTGGCGACAAATCTATACGAGTGCACTGGTTTACATAGACGATTGAGTGGTGGACGACGCCCGAAGACGCCCACACAGTCCGCAAAATGAATATCACTACAGCCGTACTATGACGGTCCACTTTAACTATTTCACACATTGTTCATGTCATGAGCATTTATAACACCAAACAACACCAATTTCATATTATACAGTCTAATAAAATCAATTTGTAAAATAATTTAAAGCAAACCTCAACCGAACCCCTTGACTTCCCGCCAAAAACTCCACAGTTAACAGATAGTTAACTGTCATCTGTCATATTACAGTATCTCTATTTTACCACGGTGGCAGTTAAGTAGTCAAATGTCATATGAAATTTTTTTTAATACGTTTTTATTTATTATAATTAATTGACTGGACAGAAAAATCTGATATTTTTTTATTGTAACGAGGAATGTTATTCCTAACCACAGAAAAATATTCAAGCGTTTTCAAAATTTTCATCCCTTCCCTATTATATCGGCTTTTCCCCCGAATATTCATCTACATAATATGCACTTATATTCGATTTTACCTTCCGCGTTTATAATAAGACGGTAGGTAACAGGAAATATGTCTGTCTCGACACAAACCTAAGACAATCACGCCATACAAATTATACAAAACACGCATTCACGAATCACTAAGTCTCGAATGATATTATACATAGTGAAATAATTGATGATGTATTTGACTATCTACAAGGCTTTTATGAGTCTGTACGTTTCCGCCAACATCAACGTGAAAAATCGCTCGATATTCCTATACATGATAATGAACTAACGCAAAACCACTCGGGTGGTACCTCGGCCCATGAAACTGAACAACTTTTGTTCTACATTCCCAAAATGCCAAAAATAAAATTCGGATTTTCATACAAATTGACTCGATCAGCTGATCAGTGTATGAAAATTCAATTTTTATTTTGGGGTTTCGTGAAAGTTGTAGAACAAAAGTTGTTCAGTTTCATGGGCTGAGGTACCATCTTTGAGAGGTTTTGCGTAAGTATAATAACACGTTGTATACATACAGGTGAATTTTTAACTACCAGCCGAATTTTTAGAGCAAGTTCAGTCCATGACACTGAACTACTTTCTATAAAAATAATCTCTCTCTTCCATACAAAATTCGCTTTGCTGAGCGCCGATTTGTATGAGATGGCGAATTTTTTTTTAGCTTTTCGTTAATTGTTTTTATGACTGAACTTGCTCCAAAAATTTGGCTGGCGGTTTAAGTCACCCTGTATAAGTATAATTTTAATAAGGTACCTACCCACTATTTCTTATTCAACAAACAAAAGGTTCTCTCTACAACCAAAACGTTGTTCTATACGGTAAAAACTTTGCCGCAGCTCACCCGAGCGACGTCTGTAGTCATACAAAATTATACTCTAAGTTGTGGGAATAAGGTTTAAAAGTCGAGTGGGGTAGCGCGGTCTCATAAAAAGCTAGGTCTAGCTTTACTTTAGGTGCTCAAAGTTTAACATTCAAAAGCGGTCAAATGGTCTGTTCTAATATTTTTTTTTACAGTTTGATTTGTGAAAGCTTTACAAAAGTATTGCTACTATTCGTTACGAGCGGAAAGCAGAGACAGCCAGCAAGAGAGGCTGCAGTAAGTATGACATGCGTCATGCGACACTCATATTATATAACGTCTAATAACATATACTGACGCTATTTTACGACCTCCGTGGTGTAATGGTCAACACGCTAGTCCACCAATCTGGAGGTTCTGGGTTCGATCCCCAGCCAGGGCAAGTTGGAAAATGGCCTTTTTCAAATTTTCCTGGGTCTTGGGTGTTTATCTATATATGTATTTATTGTAAAATATAGTATCGTTAAGTTAGTATTACATAACACAAGTTTAAACTTGCTTTGGGGCTAGCTCAATCAGTGTGATTTGTCCCTATATATATTTGTTTATATTTAAGGTTGAATTCAGTCCATGATGCTGAACAAGTTTCTGCAAAGAATTATATCAAAATATTAAAAAGATTTTTTTGCTCTCCATACAAACTCGGGTCAGCTGATCGCTCAACTTGTACGGGAGGCCAAAAAAATATTTTTCATATATTTCGATATGTGTTCCTTGGGGAAAGATGTTCTGTATCATGGACTGAATTGACACTTGAAATAAATTTAGTATATTTTCTTAGACCCAATATAAAATTCGCGGGACCGTTCTGCGCGATGATGGTTTAAGTTACTCTTCCATGGTAATAAATAATACATAAAACGTAACACTGGCAATTTAAATAATAAAAATAAAAAAAACATTTCAAATTACACCCCCACTCTCAAACAAGGTAACACTGCTAACAGTTTCAGCACCTTTATATTTATGTACAAAAGTCTATTTAGCTACAACTAAGCTACGGCTGACCGGTCTACATATACAATGGACGATGGGCCAGCAACTTGTCATTTCTTTCTATTTTCCATTTTAGGCTTAAAACTATGTCAAGCGGACGCCCCGACGACGGGTTCAGTCCGTCTCTGTCTTACGGACGGACGGACTGAACCCGTCCGGGACGTTCGCTTAACGTAGTTTCAAGCCTTAGGCCCACGATCTTGTCAAAAACCTTTCGTAGTAGACACAGTCAAGTGACATAATAACAAGGTGCTATCCCATTCCACTTGATATAGTACCTTTCCTGCACACTGTCATTTATCTCGCTCTGAGCAATAAATAACGAGCGGGATGGCACTATAGCCCGACCACTTCGTGCGCGAGTAGCGCAAGGTATCAAGATGTCGGCGGGTAGCGGGTGGTACAGCGCAACACGTGCTACCTGATATCAAATCCTTTGTAAATGACGGCATTAGGTATGTAAGTTACATCATTGCTGAGTGCTCTCATTTCAATCATATTTCAATGATTTTTGCTAGTATTAAGTACTAATATTATGAGCAATCATTTCGCACCCCTTTGTAATCACGCGCATCACGCACGCTCCTAATTTGCCTTAGGGGATAATTAGCCACTGATCATCTCGTTCGTTATTTAATTGCGATCAATGCAGTTGATATATCGACAAACGTCAGAGCCATGCTACCGCGGCAGCAAAAACAGTGTACACAATTTACTTCTCAAATACCGGTATTTATACACATACCATTATGGCACCATCTCTGCCATTTGACAAAATCCCTTGTTAGATTTCATGATTTCTACCAACCCCCCCCTCCCCCTATCGAGCCTCACGTGATTGGTTGCAACGAACAGAGCGGTGCCTATTATGTCTTCGGTTAAAGCCGGAGTCATGGTCGTTTCAGTGCGCGAGGTCTTCTCTGTATTTCTTGATAAACTCCATATTACACAAACAATATAGTATCTGGAACTAAGACTTCTGACCTTTCGGCCTGTGGTTCACCACTATGCAGTTGTCCGCGAGCTGGCTCCGCATCGAGGTGTTCTCTTTACGCACTTCCGTTAGTTCTTGGTTGAGTCTTAGTATTTCATGTATAAGCTTTTCGTTTTCAACTTCTAGTTTGTCCAGCCTGAAAAATTATAATTATATATAAACTACACGAGGAAACTCCTTGCTGGTCTGGAAGAACTTTTTGTATGTATAATGTCCTTAACATTCATGATATTTATTTTATAGTTTATATATAGACATACAAAATATATATGTCACCCGGACGATAATGTTATGACGAATCGATTGACATCTCATTTGTGAAAATTGGATAAGCAGTTTGGATGGTACGGTGAACAGACATACATATATACTGGGTGGCGCAAAAGTACTGGCACTAAAGAAAATACTTTTATTTTTTTTATATGACATTTTCTGTCATTCTGTTGTTGAAAATTGTGTAGTGAACAAATGTAAAATACACTGAAAATAAACATGGACCGTTTTACTCCCCAAGAACGTGGAATAATTGTGTCAATGTTCTTACGGAATAATTCATCAGTGATAAGAACACAACGTGAATTTCGTCGACGATTTCACCACCGTCCGGCACCGATTGGTCGCACAATTCGACGCTTTGCCACACGCCTTGAAGCAACTGGCTCAACATTGGATAGACCTAAGTCTGGGAGACCAAGAACAGGCCGTTCAGCTGAAAATATCGATGCTGTGCGCGAAGATGTGGAAGAGTGTCCAGAAACATCAACGAGGCGACGTGCCACGCAATTGGGCATTTCCAGACGGACCCTGCAGCGTATTTTGGTGAAAGACTTAAAGATGTTCCCGTATAAAACTCAAATGACTCATCAGCTGCTGCCTGCTGACCACCGAGCTCGTCTAGATTACTGCCAGCGCGTCATAAACCTCAACCTTGAAGAGGATGATTTTCCTTCAAAATTGGTTATGAGTGACGAAGCGCATTTCCATCTCTCAGGGCATGTCAATAAGCAGAATACTCGGTTCTGGGGCACTGATAATCCGCGCATTATTCAAGAAACACCTCTACACCCACTAAAAGTTACTGTATGGTGTGGCATCTGTGTTGACAGAGTGATCGGACCCTATTTTTTCGAAGACGCTGGAGGCAATGCGATAACTGTCACTGGAGAACGCTACAGAACCATGTTACGAGAGTTTTTGATACCCAGTTTGGACGAATTGGGGCTGGAGCACATCTGGTTTCAACAAGACGGCGCTACGGCACACACAGCGCGCGACACTATGGACTTAGTGAGGGACGCTTTTCCAGGCCGAGTTATCTCTCGTTTTGGCGATTTGCCTTGGCCTGCAAGATCACCCGATCTGACCAGTCCAGACTTCTTTCTTTGGGGTTTTTTGAAATCTCGGGTGTATGTGAACAAGCCACAGACTCTCGCAGCTCTAAAAGAAAACATTCGTCAAGAAATAACGAACATATCGCAGGAAGTGTTACGGCAAGTTATGCAAAATGTCATAAATAGGGCTCAAATGTGTATCAACTCTGGAGGTCACCATTTAAAAGACATCATCTTTAAATCCTAATGGTACGAAATTTAATGGCACAAATATACATTTAAAAAAACCTAAATCTAGTTTTCTAATTTAGAAAAAATGTTATAGCTGAACCAAATAGGGTCTTTACTTTTGCGCCACCCAGTACATACATAGTACATACATTTGACGACCTCCGTGGCGTAATGGTTAACACGCTAGACCGCTAATCCGGAGGTTCTGGGTTCGATCCCCAGTCAGGGCAAGTTGGAAAACGGCCTTTTTCAAATTGTCCTGGGTCTTGGGTGTTTATCTATATATGTATTTATCATAAAATAAAGTAAGTATCGTTGAGTTAGTATCCCATAACACAAGTTTAAAACTTACTTTGGGGCTAGCTTAATCAGTGTGATTTGTCCTTATATATTTATTTATTATTTATTTACATACTGCTAAAATCATTACCCTGCCGTAAGACTTGTTCGGACTACTTTAGTAATTTAGTATAGTGACGAGTGATTTAGTAACTAAACTACTTGCTGCTACCCAGAAATCGTTTGCATTACGGTCGAGTACAGTACACAGGTGAGTGGTGTTTTGCAAGATGAATGAACTGCAACGCAATAAAGTGAATAAGCGAACAAAGCTTATCGTAATGGCTATTTTAGAAGTTTGTAAAAAATTTTTCGCCAGCCACAATACTAAGAGAACCAGAGAGAACTTCGTTGCAGCTTGCAGCAGCTAATGAACTCAAAACTGTAAAACGTAAGGTTCGACTTTTTTAGCCGTAAGTCGCCTGCGCTACTCGCCCGAAAAAATAGAACTAAATGGATCGACTCGCCTAAATTAGTTACTAATATACTTGACTAATATTTTGACTTGTTAGGCCTCGTGTCCACGTGTCCGGTTTGCGGCCGTACGGCGCGGCGCCGCCGGCTGTGCGTGGCCACGTGCACGGCGCCCGGCTGCGGTGCGGATCAGCTAAGTGCCCGCTTAGTTTAAAACTTTTTTCGTAAATTTCTCGCGAACTTTTTACTTCTTAATTATAGAAATATATCATTTGATAGGTAGAAATAAAATGCTCCATGAAAATGTATTTTATTAGTCTGTAAAACTTATATTTTTAATTATTAACGAAGGATCCCGTTGGAAGTACGTACTAGTTTTAGGGAATTTTAGGTAAATCTGTTGAGGTAGCAATATAATAGTTTATATAATATTTCTGAATTAATTTCCATCGTATATAGACGGCACGCGCTGTGCGTACGTCCGGCTACGTGAACTAGCTCTCATAGACCGCCATACTAGACTGCGCCGGAGCAAGCGCGGCGCGAGCCGTGCCCGGCTGCAAACCGCGCCGGTCGCCGGCGACGTGAACACACTTCCTGGAGGCTTCATACATTACTGATCGACCATACGGCGGTACGGCCGCAAACCGGATACGAGGACACGAGGCCTAAGGCTTTGCCATAGTCGAGTAAAAATACACACCTTTTTTGTCGTTCAGTGAGCTCTGTGATGTGGTCGCAGGCTTTGGCCAGTATCCCGCCTTTGCTCGCCGAATCTGGGAGTCCAGAGTTGGGCACCAGCGCCGAAAGCTTCGTGATCCAACTGTTGATTTTGTCGCGGCGACGTCTCTCCACTTCGTTGTGTGTTGCTCGTCGTTTGTCGTCACGCTGTCAAATAAACATTGATTTCAAATTAATAAAATTTTAAAAATCAGTTAAGTAGTAACGCCTAAAAAAATATCATTATCATGAGGTCTTTTTTTGTCTCCTGCAGGAGCACGACAGCCATATATTTTAAGCCATATATTAAATTAGTCAGAGCAGTCAGAGGGTTTGGCCTACACACTCTACGCTGACCAGACTGGTTGGAGAGGTCTCATTAATGTTTATAAGCTTGGTTTAGCTTGTATTTCCCAAATTGCCTTCTACGACTTCCATGGGAAGATTCGGAGTGGCTCTATTCTACTCTGCCGGAAACCACACGGCTTACTAAATATACTGAAACTATTTCATTAAATAATTTTTTTCTATTCCTCAACCCTCTCCTCTACAATAGACTTAATAAAAAACTATATTTTTATCCCTTTTCTTATAGCGCAACTGAAAAACTTCTACAAGAAATTACTAATAGTTATAAATTGATTTATTATTTTTATTGTATATAATTTAATTTTTAAGTGTAATTGTTTATTATGTTTATGGTACTAGTTATCCTTGTAACGCCTTGTAAAGCAAATAAATTTGTTGACTAAGGTCCGGAAGCGACTAACATGCTGTGCGAACTCCAGTAAAGTGTTGAAAAATAAGGTCCCACTTGGCCTGATGACACCATAAATAACCCGTATTGTTAAACATTTTTTTCCACAATTTACAGCTTAACTAAACTAACCTTTTTTGCAGTGACGGCTTTTGCTTGTAACGGTTCCCTTTTATTTGCTTTCTTAGAACTGTGTGTACCAAACACTTCCACTGGATTGCTAGTTTGTATTACATAGTACTCTGCATCTTGTAATACTGAAAAACAAAAAAAAAAATTTTACTGACAAATATTCAAAACAAATGTTTTTTATGGTTCCATACCCAATGGATGCCAATGGGTCCTTATTACTCAGACTTCGCTGTCTGTTCGTCTGTCTGTCACAGGGCTCTATCTCTTGAACTGTAATAGCTAGACACTTAAAATTTTCACCAATTATGTTTTACTTTGACCGCTATAACAACAAATAGTAAAAATAAGTAAAAGTTAAATATTAAAGGGGGTCGTCATACAAAACACGTGTTTTTTCAGCGTTTTTAACTAGTACTTTACAATGGCATTAACTAGATACTTGAAATTTTCACAGATTATGTATTACTATGACTACTATAACAAATCATATAAATAAGATTTAGAAAGTTAAAAATTAATGGGGGTCGCCATACAAGAATCGTGTTTTTTTTCAGCATTTTAAATCATTGTACAGAGGTACGGTACCCTCCGTCTATGAGTCCGATTCGCACTTGCCCGTTTTTATTATTAAACAAGAAACATATGACAGAATATGTATTTTTTAGTTCACTTAAAGAGTACTTTCCTTGAATATAGCCATGAGATTCAAAATCATCCTGTATTTTTATCAACGAAAGAGAAATAAAATCATACCAGGATTGGGTGAGTGTGGTGAAATATTGTTGCTAGTGTCATCTCCAGCCATGTGTACTATTTTGTAGGTCACTGCCCCCGCTGAAACAATGATTATTATGATTTCATAATTTTTTAATAATTCTTGCAGTTATATTAAAAACCGATGAGGGAATGGGCAAAAATCTAAATCATATCAATAGGCAATGCGGTTCGCAACCCATCACTATATGATTACCTTCATGCCCACCACCACTCTAAAAGTAGCCTGGGCCTTGCCGCCCTAGGCTCTGTCTGCCCCGTAAGGGATAAAGAAGTGATAGTGTATCTGTATTAATTCCAAAATTTTACCTTATTTAAGCACTGGGTCACATTTTAACTTGCAATATTTGATCAAAAAGTCAGACAGTGGCCGTATATTAGTCAAAGATGATTTGAAATTGAAACTACACTGGAACTATTTTGACTCGATAAGACGGGTGAATTTAAAGCCACAAGAAGAACTGACAAGCGTGCCTACTATGCAGCAACCAGTTTATGTGATACGGACAACTTAACACTTCGCCTGCTGAAAAATGCACCGTGTGTTTTGCAAAAGTGAAACACACGGTGACACATACGGTGCGTTTTCAGCAGGTAAAGTGTTAAAAAGTTGTTAGTGTTTCAGGACAGTTTTCAACAACAACTAAAGGTGTTTGTCATTATGAACTCTCAGCACTGTGTGAAATAGACTTATCAGCTCTTAGCCCTTAGTTAGACTATTACACAATTTAAGTAATATTTAACTTTTCTTGTTGTTTTGATGGTTTAGTTAAAATTCAAGCTTGGCCCAGTATTAGCGCACCTTCATAAGTCTGTTGGAAGAGCATTTGATTTCTTAAAATAATATTTAAACAAAAATTTAATGATACATGATATACAATAATCGGCTACCTAGTATTTATTCTATATTAAAAAGGAATTTAACAATATTTTTAAATAAAAGAAATTTGACGTGTCATAAAAACAGACAAAAATAACACTTCTACTGAACAAAACAAACATTTCATCATTTTTGTTTATATCGGGCTGATCTTGACCTCTCACAGATAATAAACACACAAATAACACTTTGCGCCTAAAAATAAATAAAGACACCATAAATACATACAAATATCTCTGAAACTGTAACCACTAGAGCTGTTTTCGTTGGTGTCCAGGAAATGCTGCGGGGGTAATTGGGGTCTTTCTGCACCTGAAATCGTAATTAAATTTAAAGATAATTCAATAATAACATTTATGTAATTAAATTCAGGATTCTCATAAACAAGTGGTTTGTGTTGACATATGCTCGACTTACCAAAGGATCCTTCGTCTACCATGCCAAGGTATTCTCCATCCGCGCTGCGAACAAACGCAAAATATTAGGAAAAATCTCCATACAAATGTATTTAATTCACAATACAGAAGACACAACAGCGCTTGCCAAGTTGCAAAATTATAAGGCGATGACCTTCGGATAGGTTTATTTTTAAGGATTTAACACACTTTTCGCAAATTTATGAATTTTACCTGTTATCGAGAGAGTTTTCGTGTATGTCAGTGTCAGTCTTAATCTCAACTTTAGCCATTGCGCGTAATTATTTTGAATTTTCTCAATTTGATCACGGGGACAAATAAAACAGGTCATGTGATAAGACCAAAAACAATAGAATGAACCATAGACAAAAAGAATAGAGTGAAGTGTTGCCATTACTAAAAATAGTCATAGAGATTATCTGGTTCCGGTGGTAGGTCTGTGGGTTCCGGTTTAGGTTTTGCCTTTTGCTCCATATTTACCCAATTGTTGAAGAAGAGTTATGTCTTTTGGGGTGAACTGAATGTCTATTTCTGAGCTGCCCTCGCTTCTCCAATTAAATATTGTTATCAAAATTACCTTAGGTACCTACCTTTTTAATGCTGCTTGGATTCTATCCTCAAAAAATTTTTTGTTAGTACATCTAATGGGGCAGACATGCTTGCAACTTGCAAGGATACCTAATAGGCCGTGACCGTGATAGTATGTAAAATTCAAAAATTCAAAATTCAAAATATCTTTATTATCATAGGATATTTATAATATCTCTTAATAATAGTCACTTTGTTTTGTTTTGCACAAATGTTGACGTCAAATCGTTACTTAAAGCTAAGTTTACGCCGCTTCCTAGGCGCAAGTGCAGAAGAAGCGGCAACAAACTGCACTGCACGTTTTCTCCAAAGACGTCAACTAACAAACTAAAAACTTAAAATTAGTTATATAGATGGACAGAGATTACATTGTTTATTATGTCATAATTAAATTGAATTATAAGAATTACGAAATTTAAAATAATGTCAATTTGTAAATTTAGTATGTACCAATGTACCTAAATTATGACATGTCTAAGTATACAAACCTTTAAGAGGGACCCGCGCCAAGCTCAAGCCAGACCTTTTAGGTAGGTAGGTACTTAAGCGTATTTATGCCTTCATCATGTATTTATTCCAATCTGATAGACCGAACCAAGGGGAGCAAATCCTAAGGCCAAACTTAGCAGATGGTGGGTTTAAATTAAACACTGAAATCGGAAAAAGTGACATGCTGCTAGCTCATCGATTTGACTTCAGCATCATTATCATCGTCAGCTTTCAACTATTGGGCTTGGACATAAATATTGTTGGAGATTACTCCACTTTAGATCCACATTTAAGAAAGAGAAATATAATTATACTAAGTACAAAAAAGTACCTAAGTAAAAGAAATTATAGTTAAATAAGTACATAAAGTACAATTAATAAAAACTTCACAACAAAAATTGGTTCTCAACTTTGGTTCTCGTGTCCGTTGTTCTCACTCATTCTCGTTCATTATAATCCAGAGAATTTAAAACACAATTGTTGAGTAATTCCATATATCCATGAGGGCACAGTCGTGGTCTGTACACTATCATAAAACTTTTTTCAGTGGCAGTAAAATCCAAGTGGAAATTGTAGTTTGTCGGGAGACTGGTTACGAATGCAAATATGGCGGCCAAAGTTATTAAAATTAAGAAAAAGAGAGACTTAGTTGCAAACATTTTGCAATTAATATATTTTGTTATCTGCACGAGACGTACACACCACTTTCCAAGTTTCCAGCTCAGAGTTATCTGGTCAATGCGTATAAAGGTCAGACTGTTTTGTTGAGTTTATATCGATAGGCATAAGGAGATACACGGAGTCCAGTGCTGCCCCCATTTGGAATAAATTATTTGTAAGGAAACGAAGATATCATTTAAAATTTTAAGCTAGTAAAACCTAGATAATCCTTCAAACTATTTTATGAACTACTGTTTACAGTTTAAAGTGAGAACGTTAAGATTTTGCGTTTTTGCCAAATGTCGAAAAAATCGATTTTTCCCAGTAGTCCCCTCTAGCACCGTCCCCCGGGGTGACAACTGTGAATTTTCTTCCCAGTTGTTACCGGAATGACACATTTTCCCACTTGTTCCCTTCCTCAAACTAACTCCCTGCAAACTAAAGCTAAACGTTCTCACTTTAAACTGTAAACAGTGGTTCATAAAATAGTTTGAAGGGTTATCTAGGTTTTAGTAGCTTAAAATTTTAAATGATATCTCCGTTTCCAAATGAAGGGTTATCTAGGACTTGCTAGTAGCAAAATTTTAAATGATGTCTCCGTTTTCTTTGAAATGATTTATTTTAAATGGGGGCAGCTCTGGACCCCGGAAAATTCAGGTACGGTAGGTATTATGTCAATAAATAAATAAATATGTAGGTACCTTGGGACAAATCACACTGATTAAGCTTGCCCCAAAGTAAGTTTTTAAACGATACTAACTCAACAATACTATATTTTATGATAAATACATATGTAGGTAAACACCCAAGACCCAGGACAATTTGATAAATGCAAAATTATATTGTAACTACTTACGTATTTCAAGGCTAGATTCAGTCCATGTTACTGTACAACTTTCCCCAAGGAACTATAACGAAATATGAAAAATAAGTTTTGTCCCCTACAAGTTGACCGAACAGCTGACCTTGTATAGAAAGCAAAAAAATATTTTTCATAATTCGATATAGTAGATGTTCCTTGAGAAAAATTGTATTCACCCTTTAAAATATTTTCGGTAGGTATATTTTTTTATGAGACGTTAGATATCTTATGAAGATATTTTCACAAAAAAACTAAGATTTATTCGTGAAAATGTTTATTCGTCACACAACTCCAAGTATCACCATTCAAATTTAATTTTTTTATGAAAGCTATAGGCGCTATGATAATCTTTATAGACTAAGTATAAGGCCTGTAGGCAAGTATTGCCTGACTCCTGCAGCATTCCTCTGGGACACAGTTGGGCCCTTGGATGTTTTATAAGATTCCTTTCGGTGGTAGTGAAGAGATGTTCATTGTCAGGGTCTATTCTTATAATCAATTTTCCACTAACAAATATGACAGTAAATAATATTACGAGAACGGTCCTTATTGCGGACATTTGGAATAAATACAGACCTTGATATTGTCTTTTCTTTACTGGAAATTAAATTATTTTTGTTAAAAATAACTTATTTGCACTAAATGGACGTCTACAGTCTATAAATATCCAGTGAACCAACTGGAAATTCCTAATTGGTTTGTTTTGAATTGATAAATTAATCAGTCCGGTCAGAAGTTATCAATATTCTGAAGACGTGTATACCCTTATACACGTCTTCAGAAAATTACTTGGGACTTGCTTGGGATTGGGACACATGTCAGCACGGAACAGTACTTTCTTATGCTGCTATACTTTTCTGTCGCTCAGAACAGTTAGAGCGAGAGAGAGCGACGGAACGCTTCAGCATGGCCGGTGCTGAAGTGTTCCGTCGCTCTCTCTCGCTCTAGCAAATGACGCTGTAGATTCCAAGTGCTATACCACCACAAAATAAATACCAGTAGTACAGAAGTCTCACTCCGCAAACATTTTCAAAAAAATATCTACTCACAGTGGTTAGCAATATGGTGTAATTTAGCTCGCGTCAAAACGCAGCACCTTTTTGTTTAGACACCTACAGAAATCCATTGCAAGCCAATTCTATCCTTATGACTCTGGACAAACGATTTATAATACACACAAAACCGACTAAAATAGAGCAAGCGACGCGCTAGGGTTGACTACTACAAGAAGCTACTATCGCCATTTAGCGCACCGCATCGGTCTTCCATGCTGGTCTGGGAGACAAGAATAAAACTTGAATATAAATATAAATAAATATAAATATATAAGGACAAATCACACCGATTGAGCTAGCCCCAAAGTAAGTTTAAACTTGTGTTATGGGATACTAACTCAACGATACTATATTTTTTAATAAATACATATAAAGATAAACATCCACGACCCAGGGCAATTTGAAAAAGGTCATTTTAGAACTTGCCCTGGCTGGGGATCGAACCCAGAACCTCCAGATTGGCGGACTAGCGTGTTGACCATTACACCACGGAGGTCATAGCTACTTCTCTCCCCGCGCAAATCGTAGAAGCCCATCGAAGGAATGGGCGAAAATGCAAATCATGTTAATAGGCGATGCGGCTAGCAACCCATCACTATTTTGATTCCTTTTTCCACCTTCTCGCCCACCATCACGCTAAAAGTTGCCTTTATATATAATATAATATAACATGAGCGAAATTAAAGACTTTGTTTTAGCTGGTTAGATACCAGCCAAAACAAAGTCTTTAAAGTAGATACCGAATTCTATAGGTTGTACTTAGTAGGTACATACCATTTCTGTAACTTTCATAATTATTTTGCTAGCGAACAGAAAAGTTCCTAAGTAGGTGGGTTAGGTACCTACTTATAACGAAACAGATCGTCAATCTCAAACCAAACATCAGAAATTCGAAAGAATAATATGTATATTATATTATACTTATACCTACGTTCCTACTTATTTTCGTAACCTAAGAAGGTACCTAGGTCCTAGGTATTAAACCTACTTAGTGTACCTACCTATTATGAATGACAACATAATAATAATAACCACTTTAAAGTAGATCTTACCTTTTAGCGACTTAGGAAGTCTAAAAAAAGTTAAATTTGGATCGCAATCCTTGTTTAAACAGTTAAAAACTGCGCAGCATCTTTTAGCCTTCTTTTTATGTTTTTAGGGTTCCATACCTCAAAAGGAAAAAACGGAACCCTTATAGGATCACTTTGTTGTCCGTCTGTCCGTCCGTCCGTCCGTCTGTCAAGACCCTTTTTCTCAGGAACGCGTGGAGGTATGAAGCTGAAATTTATATCAATTACTCAGGTCTACTGTCCCTTGAAGCTGTGAAAAAATCAAACTTCTAAGCCAACGCAATCAAAAGATACAGCCGTTTATGCCGCAAATTTTCGACACTTGCAAGGGAATCAAAACCTACAGGGTGCTTCCCGTGAACTCAGAATCTTGAAATTTGGTACGAAGCAACGTCTTATAGCATAGATAAAGGAAAAATTACGAAAACCATAAATTTTTAGTTACATCACATAATATATTTTTTTTTAATAATTTTAAACTTACTACCCATTTCCTCATAAACGCGTAGAGGTATTAAATTGAAATTCATACCAAATACTAAACCTTGCAGGTTTGTACGGAACCCTCGGTGCGCGAGTCCGACTCGCACTTGGCCGGTTTTTTTTTCCATTTTTAAAACGGCCGGATCGGTGAAGTACCTCGGCGACGAACAAAGCTCGCGCGTGCGTCACTGCTCGCACGCGAGCCCCGACTGAATTAGCCACCCGAGAAGGCCGCCGCGCGTAGGTATATTTTTGATACCTACACGGGGAGTGACACAGGTCTGATACCACTTGATTGAGGTTCTATCTAAAACACCTTAAGGGCCCGGTCCTTACTTTTAATGATTTTGACTGCTTTTTCGGAGCTGATTGGAGCCAAACTATCTTAGTAACAATATGTTAAGATATGTTAAATTGAATTTTATTTAAGTACCTATTAAAAAAGTGAATGAGACAATTTATTGATTTTTATTGTTATCGTTTGTTTAATTCCAAATAACCTGAGACGTGTTTCGATTTTTTGCGGTGCGCGACGTTCATTTCATTGTTGTTTACACGGAATTTAAAACATGAAGTTGTGTATAAATTACAGAAAAATAAAGACAAAGGAAAATTCTTAAAAGTGAATGAGTAGATTTTAATAATTTTTTAATTCATTCAAAAACTTAGTTAAAAAGGTGAAACTTTGAAGAAAATATAAGCGAATACGTCGTCGGATTTCTTGCGCATACGACTGAGTTAAAAATAAAAAAATTAAAAATAAAAATACACATGAGTATATGAAGATTAATTCGCTTAAACATGTACAATAAATAAATAAAAATAATTTTTCTTTTAAAAAAAATAGAAAAATTTAAAGTTCTCCGAAATTCTCAAATAAATATGGGGATAAAAACGCTGATAAGGCAGACCGCTCGCTGCGCTTCTGAATTCGTCTTAATTCGTCTCCAGAGTGCATGTACAATACAGCGCAATGCGTATGTGTAAATAGAAAATATAGATTCGGGTGTTTAATCAAAAATTCCCACGGTAAGACTGCAGTCTTAAGTTGTTCGACTAGTTCGCTCAGTGTCACCCTTAGATCATTTAACACTGATCTAAGGTGTCACCACAGAAAAAGTCTAGTACTCACGTGTCCTGGTTACTGCGCGTGACGTTCACGTCCGTTTCAACCAAAGGTTGGTTGAAAACTTGAAATAGACGTCTTGGTTTGAACAAAATGGAGTCTTGCTTAACTTTTTTTTTGTTATAGGTATCTAATAAGAACTTAGTTTAATAACATAATACATGAGTTTTTATAATACCTTTGAAAGTAAATTATAATAGTTTTGGTGGTTGCCATTCTTCCATGCTGGTCTGGGAGAAAAGAAAAAACATAGAATGTACCAGCTGCTTTTTTCCCTCGCTCAGATCGTAAAAGCCGATCAAGGGAATGGGCAAGAATCTAAATCATATCAATAGGCGATGCAGTTACCAACCCATCACTATTATGATTTCCTTTTTCCACCTTCATGCCCACCATTACGTCTCCAGATCTCTCGTCTCAGTCTTAGAGTCTCCAGATGAACAGTGAAACTTAGGAAATAGTTGTTGAAGCAGGTCAAAATAATGAAAACTTGCCATCGAAAACTGGTCTACAAGTTTTTGTTTCGGTCCTGTGCACGAATTTGTTTTGAAACAAATCCTTTTCTCGAAAATAAAGATGAAAATTAATACGTCCATAAGAGAATTAATAATACTCGTAATCATACAATGTAAATAGATAAAGGACAAAATGTATACATAAGCATTTAATACTATGTATCAGTAGGATGACGTTTCGCCAATAGTAGTATGGATTGTAGACGACTAACGTCCGGCAGCTGAGGATGTCAGGGAAAAAGAACTGGATTGCGATTGCCAGGGACAGAACAAGATGGTGCAGACAGAAGGAGGCTTATGCCCAACAGTGGGTTCATAAAAGTTGACGATGATGATGAAAATAATTTGAAGGATTTGAATATTCACCTTCCAAAACTTTGTCTTTATACGTAAGCGTGCAATTTGTGAATACTCTCGACCTTTTTTCGGGAATAATATGGCAAAATATAGACTAGGTATATTGTGCTGTTAGTAATTGCTTGAATTCTTCATTAACACACCCAGAGATATCATTTTTAAATTATCAAGATACTTTTAAGGGTTTCAACGGGACGGGACCCTATTACTGACACTCCGCTGTCTGTCCGGTTGTCCAACTGTCTGTCCGCACTTAGATGGGTGACTAAAAAGTGTCACGAAAAATTCTAGAGCTGCTCCGTGCTTCGGAAGGCACATTAAGTCGTTGGTCACGGCTATCTTCTCCATCCGTCTGTCCATCTCTCCGGCTGTCCGTCCGTACTTGGATGGGTGACTGGTCCGTGCTTCAGAAGGCACGTTAAGCCGTTGGTCCCGGCTGTTTTCATTATATGGCAGTCGTCAAGCTATGTCACATGCCTTTATGCAGCTTGAGAAATCTGACACCAGTGTTGGAAAACAAACAAGTGAGTTGCGTACAAATACTTTCGCATTTATAATTAGTATAAAAAGTATAAATAGCGTATAAAAATAACAAAACTAGAAAGAAACTCAAGTAGGTAGATAAAATAAAATACTTACTGTAGGTGGGCAGCCCTAGCGCGTGTTTACATACTGCGTTGCTCTAGGTATATAAGTTAAGGTGAGGGCAGAGTCATGATACTGTATAATAGTTATACTGTGGCATGGTGGTGTTGTTTGTGAATTTCGCTTTAGGTGCAAATAAACTGTGCATATTAGCTGCATGCCTGGATTCTTTCATAATGAACGTTTCTGAGGGGTTTTCTATGGCCGACAGTCGCAACTTGCCTAAAGTTGACCTCATGATGCTACTGGAATACCTATATGCAGGAAAACAACAGCTTCAATGTAGCAGAAATTCGAGGGGCTGATGTGATGATATCGTCGAGAGATTCCTATGTGGAAACTTCAGTTGGATATGTTAAAGTGAAAAGACAAACTACATTTGTTACTCTAAAGGCAGAGTTACTCCAGAACAAAAGTCCGTTGTAAACTTTATACGAATATAGTAGTAACATAAATAATTATCAAGTACTTGTTAAAATTATAAATAAAACAATGTTATAAATTGGCAAAACAGCTTTATTTTCTCTGTGTAATGTAACCCTACCATTTCAATATAGGACTTTGCAGGTTAATGAATCCACAAGCTATTATCACTGAATCATCCAGTGTGGTTTTAATCGAACTCTTCTTATAACTCTCTCTATATGTATTCTTAGCACTTTTTTTATTTACTGCAGAACACCATTCAATCCGTGTTGATTTTGGTATGCGAAAGAAATATTTTCCTGGACACAATAATACTCTGTTTTTTTATACAGGAAAAAAAACACGAAACTATGGGAACATTGAGGTCGATTTTCTATCACGAATTCAATAATATATAAGTCAATGCACGAATTATAAAAAGCACAGACGAGACGAACGGTACCAAATTTAATTATTCATGGTTTTTTATTATTATTTTTATTTATGGCTTGACGCTACTGCGTATTTAGCCAGGAACAAGTTAATAAAACGTGGGAAATTCTTTTTTCCTAACAAGTTACAATCAAAGGTTGGTGTAGGCCTTTGATTGCTTTAAGGGAGCTTCTGGCGACAAATCTATACGAGTCCACTGGTTTTCATAGCCGATTGAGTGGCGGACGACGCCCGAAGACGCCCACACAGTCCGCGAAACAAATATCACTACAGCCGTACTATGACTGTCCACTTTAACTATTTCACATATTGTTCATGAGCATCGGCATTTATAACACCAAACAACACCAATTTCATATTATAAAGTCCACTAAAATCAATTTGCAAAATAATTTAAAGAAAACCCCAACCAAACACCTTGACTTCCCGCCAAAAACTCAAATGAAGTTCTTTGTTTTGTTATGGTTTTGTTTGTCCAACTGACAACTGACATCAACAATAATAGTGTTGAGAAGTAATCGTATTAGTTCGATAGAAAGACCATCTAATATCGATAGTTCTTTCAGTACTTATAGTAGAATGAGGTTTGATAAAAAATACACATGCATTCAAATGTTTACCTATCCAAATGTTTGGTGACGAAATGATAATATTTGCTTCATATGATTAACGTTTCATGTTATAAAAAAATAATTTTGATATCAAGGTTTTAGAAACCATAAAAAAAATAAGTAAGGAAAACTACCTAGGTACGTTAGTTTTTGTTAGTTAGGTACTGTTTAGATAAAAATACTAAGATCATATCTACTTCTTCAATCATACTTTTGTAAGTGATATACTATCGATATCGATATCCAACTGCTAAAAAACACAACTCTATAGACGTCAGTAAAAGTTTTATTTTTTAAATTATAAAATATGACAAAGACGTGAACTCGTTACCACCTCACTGTTGTCCTTACGCTCTTTTAGAATGGAGAGATTTTAAATAATTTAATATATTTCAGAAGCGAAACACTTTATTAGTGAGATAGGGCGCCGTTTAAGGTGCCGCGGATATGACTACCGCTCCGGATGGTACTTGGTTCAAAGGCTATCCATAGCCATTCAAAGAGGAAACGCAGCAAGCTTAATGGGTACTTTTGAACCGGGTACAGTCCGGGGTGGCATTTTTGATTGATTTAATTTTAAGATTTAATTTTATTAACATTATTGTCGAGTTATATTGTAAATAATGTATGTATTATTGAATAAACGATAATAATAAAAAAAAAATATTAGGGGAAATAATAAAAAGAAATGAGAAAGAAAAAATATATATGTCTTGTTTTTTAAAGTTCTTTAAGGAAAAAAATAAAATATGCATATAAAATTTTTGAAATGTTGTCAATTTGTAGTGCATTTTTTCTTCTATTGACAAATTCTTTCTCTTTTCTCTAAAGTAGCCAAAACGGTGTCTTCTGATAAACCCAGTGCACTTGCACATTTATTGACATATTTTTTATTCAGTTTTCCGAAAATGTCACTTCCACCATATACGTATTTTTATTCTCCTTTCACGATATATTTGTATAAGTTAGCAACCATTTTCTTGCCTATATCATTTAGACTATCTTTGTTTTTATCTCGGGAATCGGAGACATTGCTTCGGCCGTTAAAAGCCGGTTCGAGATTGTCCATTTTGATAAAACAAACAAAAATAACAAAACAATCAATCAACCAGAGTACAGCACAGAACAATTTTCTTCCTAGCGGAGAAGAATAACAAATTAACAACTGCGTACATCATAAATGCAGACAAGCAGATGACATTTTTTTTTATTATATTTTATTGGTTAGTAAATTATCCCTCGCTCCGTGATTGGCTCCAAAAAATTTAGGAAACCAATGAGAACGACACTTTTGTTTTGTCGTAGTAGGTAGGTTGATGAAGGTATTTAAGGTAAGATTAGGTACCTTACCTATATACCTTATAATAATAAATTAACCTATCGCGGAAGTGTCGAAAATTAAATGTTGACTTCTAACGAGCCCGGTAGCATGGTGAAGGAGTTTACACACGGCAGCTATAATGTAAAGATGTACGTACATTATAGCACGATACATCTCATTACATCTTTCCATAAATAAATAATAAATAATAATCTAAATTTTGCTCCCGCTTCCACGCACACAAAACCTGTGACAAAACCTACCGCGTCGGGAATCGGGGTGGGTCAATGGGGCTGGTACTAGTTTTGAGGTTTTTTCGTTCTACAAAGAATATTTAAGAGTTATTTAAAAAGTAAGACATATGATAACTGCCCTATTGTTAATACAATTATAATCCAAAGTTACAAGTGCTAATTTATTGTATTTCTTAAATACTTTCTGTTTAAGTATAATTCTGAGGTGATTTGGAGGCAATTTTGCAATGTTTTTCTATCCAGAATATTTTAAGCAATCGTGTTTTCGAAACTTATTATGTTTAGAGTTAGTCTTGAACTTTGCTGTGTTTTTATTTCAAAGTGAGTATTTCGTTAATATTGATAATATTTAAGATCGCTCTAAGAACTTTAGGGTAGTACGGGCTCTTAAAGATACAGAGCGATACGAAAATATACATTTATATTTCGATACATCTCAATACATGTCAATACATCTCAATACATTTCCGTATATCTCTCTTTGAAAAGGATGTTCATTTTTGAACATTCTCACTCTAGTAAATCTAATAGTAAGTAACTTGAAGAGTCCATAATTATAACATTAAAAATAAGAACACTCTGTATAACACCTTAGTAGCTGAAAAGTGCGTCAATCGGGACGTATACCGATGGAATGAAGGGAAAGATACATTACCTGTTGTGTGTGTGATACGTTAAGATAATTTAAAGATATATACATCCCGGAATGTAATGTACATTAATATACATTACCTTTAGCTGCCGTGTGTGAACTCCTTTACATTTAAATGGTAGATTTTTGGTATGTACCTAGGTAAGTATTTGTCAACTGATATCTTTGGTTTGTATTATGAAACAAGATACACCTACATATTTTTTTATTTTTTTCATAGAATAGTTAGAATATAGCTACAAAGTTCAAAAACATCCTGTATAATTATAAGTACCTACTTATCTACTTAAAAAAAATCTAAGTTAGAAAATAACAAAAATATTTTTCGCAAAAGGAAGAAACGTAATAAATGTCTATGATTCCAGTCTTTGTAGGCGGATAATAAATCTGGAAGGTGAACTGGGAATAAATCGGGAACTTTATGTTTGATGGATGGCCAACACCGCTCACCGCCACCCGTTTACGTTACAAATGCTTTTCGTGTTGGTGCGCATAAATAGAATTGAAAAATAACAAGTGCTATAAGGAAAATACCTACTAATTTTGAGGATTATTTTTAAAAATAAAAAACTAGTTTTACTATGGTTTATGCATTTTATGCTGTTGTAGCCTAGGTTCCTAGGTTCCCGGCCCCGGCAGAGTAGAATAGGACCACTCCAAGTCTTCCTGTAGATGCTGTAGAAGGCGACTTAGGAAACACAAGCTAAACAAAGCTTATAAATATCATTGAGACCTCTCCAACCCGTCAGGCCAGCGTGCAGAGTGTAGGCCAAATTTGACTGTTCTGCCTAATATATGGCTCTGGTAGTACAAAGGGGGTCGTGCTCCTGCAGTGGAGACTAAATAAACGGGCAGGTGCGAGTCAGACTCGTACACGAAGGGTTCCGTAACACCATACAATGGTTTAAAACGCTGAAGAAATACGTTTCTTGTATGACGAACCCCTTTAATTTTTAACTTCATCTTAGTTTTAGTATTTTTGTTATAGTGGTCATAGTTATTACTATTATACATAATCGGTCAAAATTTCAAGTATCTAGTTAATGCTTATTATAAAGATCGAGTTAAAAACGCTGAACAAAAAAACACGTTTTTTATATGACGACCCCCGTTAAATTTTAACTTTTTCTTATTTTTAGTATTTGTTGTTATAGCGGCCGTAGTAATACATAATCGGTGAAAATTTCAAGTATCTAGTTAGTGCCATTATAAAGATCGAGTTAAAAACGCTGAAAAAAACATGTTTTTTATATGACAACCCTCTTAAATTTTTATCTTTTTATTATTTTAAGTATTTCTTGTTATAGCGGTTATAGTAATACATAATCTGTGAAAATTTCAAGTATTTAGTTAATGCCATTATAAAGATCTAGTTGAAAACGCTGAAAAAACACATTTTTTGTATGACGACCCCCTTTAATTTTCAACTTTTTTTATTATAAGTATTTGTTATTATAGCGGCCAGAGTAATACATAATCGGTGAAAATTTCAAGTGTCTAGCTATTACGGTTCAAGAGATAAAGCCCTGTGACAGACGGACAGACGGACAGACAGCGGAGTCTCAGTAATAGGGTCCCGTTTGCACCCTTCGGGTACGGAACCCTAAAAAGACCGGATGATGAATGCTTGTTTAACTAACAACAGGAAACTACATACATAAAAAAAATCACGTCTATATCCCTAACGGGGTCTAACACAGCCTAAAGCCGCAATATCCAAAGGAATGTGAAAATGGAAAAGGTGAAAATAGTAATAGGTTGCTAATCTCATCGCCTATTAATATGATTCAGATTCTCGTCGATTCCCTTTATTGGCTTTTACGATTTGCGCGGGAAGAGAAGCAGCTGGTACATTCTAAGTTTTTTATGTTAATAAATCATCAATCACAAAGGGTTTTTCCTTAATTTAAATACAATTTGTCTCCAAAACAAGTCGGCTTCCGAGAAACAATTTGCGTTGTGTTCCCGACATTGAATAATTATCCAAAAATCGACGACAGCAGGAAAATTGGAACTTCTCTTGTAAACGTTCCGTTTTCAGTACATCACAACCGCGAGAAGGATAACAGCGTATTTTTTATAGTACATTTTTTTTTCATATATTAGTGTTTACTGATATAAAGCCGTTTAAAATTAATAGAACTTCCGTCTAGCTGTTAAACCCGTTTCGACAAAAAGTGGCCACTTTTGGCGGAAGCGGGTTTTAATGCTCTAAGGATCACCAATAATAGTTTCAACGGCAGTTCGACTATCTAGTGCTAACATTAGGAATATAGAAATTTTTACCATATTTACGAATTAAGGCCGTACCTGAATTTTCCGGGGTCCAGTGCTGCCCCCATTTAAAATAAAACATTTCAAATTTTGCTACTACCAAGTCTTCGATAACCCTTCAAAGTATTTTATGAATTACTGTTTTCAGTTTAAAGTGAGAACGTTAAGCTTTACTACGCACATTTGCGAAAAACGGCCACTTTTGGCAAATGTGCGTAGTAAAGCTTAACGTTCTCATTTGATGATTTTTAAATGGGGGCAGCACTGGACCTCGGAAAATTCAGGTACGGCCAATTTATTCATATGAGGGCGCCACTTCTGCTTGGTATTCACCTTAAACCCGGTAATGATATTGCTAGACTCCAAACCCTTTTCAGTCAGTTTGTTTTGCAATCTACATAACAACTTTGGAAATTAAGTTTTAACTAGAGTTTTATGTTTATACCCGTCAGTCTTCTTCCATTGCGTTATCACATAGCAACAATATTATTTAGAAAAAAAAAAATTCGTCATCGCATACAAAAATCCACTTGGCTGAGTGCTGAAAAGCCAAAATATTTTTTTCGTTTTTCGATAATGAACTTGCACCAAAAAGGTTATTGGTGTTTTACAAATCATCCTGTATATATAAGACAACCTTATTTTCAAAGGAAAATAGCCGTATCAGTGACATAACGAGGAAATCACGAGCAATATTTTACCGCAAATCGCAAAGGAGCGGTGCGGCTCGTGTTCGGGAAACCTATTTGGCCATTTACCGTTCATTAATATTTATTTTATTTCGCTACAATTCGATATCTTCCGCTCCTGAGTACTATTCGATAAGATATTTTAAAAAAAAAACAATAACAATAACAAAAAAAAAACAACAGAAGCGAGTCGGCTTTGATGACCGGGGAATAAAAAAGTCACATTTTTATTTTTAATTTTTATGCACGATCGGCTAAAAGGTTTTGGATGTTCTAAAAGGTTTCCTGTATGACGTCCCCTTTAATTTTTAACTTTATCCTATGACACACGGACAGACAGCAGAGTCTCAATAATAGAGTCTCGTTGGCAACCTTAAAACGATGGAACAGAACCGTAAAAAGATTTTTTTTACTAAACCTACCTAACTTTACAATTAAGAGGAAACCTCAAGGGCTAGAGAAATGAAAAATAGGTATTTTAAAAATCTATTGCTGTCGCGCTGTGCGCGAACTACAACCGAGCAAGTGCGATAGAGACATACTGCAGCTTGGACTGAAAATACCTATTAAAAAATATAAAATCAACGATTCGTAGTCCCCTGATTTCTTCTCCAAAACTAAACCCATATAAGTACTTTTTTCATTACGAATTTTTTTATATAATGTACTCAAATTTGTTTTCTGGATGTTTGAACACAGCGGAAAATCTGGCAATTTTTAGGTTTTTAACGTTCATATCTATTTTAATAAATAATTTATGAAAAAAAAGAAAACATACGGACATGCTAATAGTGACTATAGATATTCAGAAAAAAAATATAACTGTACCGGCATTATCCAGGGAGGAAACAGGGGATTACGTTTGTATGGAAAAATGCCCCCTCTATTTCGTCTTAACGCGGCCATTGCCCTCCCCGCTCGCTGGCCGCCGCCCGCCACGAGCCTGGTAGCGAGCGGTGAAATTCAAAGGGGAGCCTAGATTTTAAATAAGTATAGCTTCGTGGTTCAAAATCACCCTTTATATGTATTAGGATTAATATCTTATCGTGCGAAGTCGGGCCTTTCTTCGTAGTATATTCATGAAGGTGTTAGTAATTAGTGATGAATCTTGCGTCACAGCTACAATTTAATTACGGTCGTTTATGCTGAAACGTGCAAGGGTGGATCCAGGGGCGGGTCATGGGGTCATGTTATGACCCCCTGGCCTGTGAAAAACTCTCTCATGAAAGCACAACCTATTTTATATCTTCTTCAAAACATTCATTAATCTAGTTATCATGTTCGCAGTAGGCAGGTACGTTACACAGAGTTATGTACGCAAATATAATTTTCTCATTAAGGTGAAGGTATAGGCAAAGGGCATTGAAGTGGCGCCCTCATTTGAAATAAATTGTTAACTCGTAAATATGGAGACAATTTCCATATTGCTCTTCGTCATGCACTAGATAGCCCTTTAAATTATTTTATGAACCATCGTTGAAAGTATTTACATTAGTCCGTCTAGCTTTAAAACTTGCCTCCGCCAAAAGTGGCCACGGCAAGTTTTAAAGCTAGACGGATCACCAATAATAGCTTCAACGGCAGTTCATAAAATAATTTAAAGGGCTATCTAGTGCATGACGAAGAGCAATATGGAAATTATCACCATATTTACGAGTTAACAATTTATTTCACACTTCAAGGTCATTTGCCTATATCTTCACCTTAAGGCGGAATCCGCAAAGCACCCCGCATGCTTTTACATATTTCGTTTGACTGTGAAGCGGGAGGCGGGGAATGAATGCGGAATGACGCGGAATGTATGTAATGTAGTTTTTATGAATTACTTTAATAACTTATTTTTTGTATCGAAAATGAAGAAGGAGGGATCCTTTAGAATCACAATACTAATATTTTTGAGTTAAAATATTTTTTCCTCAACTTATATTCTTAGAGTTTTGGAAGAAAAATAATTTTTAGATATAATTACTTTACATTTTTTTTAAATGGTATATTAATTTATTTTAAAATTTTAAGAAGGCGTCCTTGTGTAATATCCGAACAAACCTACAAAAAATGTTTTAACGCTTCAGGTCAAAGTTCTAGTGAACAGAAATACATGAAGTTTCGAAAGTTCTCTTCGTATTCCGCCTTAAATACATCTAAGCCGTGGACGTCGAGCCACGGCTTAGATGTATTTAAGGCGGAATACGTCCTTAAAATCGTAAACCGTAATCCTTCAAAGTAGGTACTTACTCGAAATATTTTTATGTCCATGGTGTGATCATTACACATACGTAACATCCTGTATATGATAAGGCGGTAATAAACGTGTTTTGGCACATGGCCAGAGAATACATAAGAGTTCAAAACATGGCACCGCGCACCGTTGTGGCGGCGCCCCGCGCGCTTGGATTTTGTTTGCATATACGTATGTACTGACTACTGCTGACCCTTTGACATAGGCGATGAACCCACGGCACCGCGCTCCGCCGCGGATCGCGGGGCCGCAGATTTCGACATTGTATGCAAGTACCTTAATTTGTGTAGAAAACACGCTTAGTCCAACCCACTAAAAACGCGGCAGATTCTGTAAAAACGCGGCAGTTCCGCGCATCGCGGCGGGGCGCGTTGCCAGTGGGGGAATCGCCATATTGCCGCGGCAGCTGCAACGGCTCGCGATGTGTCCATACTACTCCATAGTCAGTACATTATCATCATCATTATTTCAGCCGCCTAACGTATGACCGTCTAATCGTCCACTGCTGGACATAGGCCTCTTCCAAGGATTTCCAAAATGACCAATCTAGAGCAGCCTGCATCCAGCGCTTTCAGCGACCTTAGTCAGGTTGTCTGACCACCTTGTAGGTGGATGTCCTACGCTTCGCTTGCCAGTACGCGGTTGCCATTCTAGAATTATTTAGCTCCATCCGCTCCAATTCTTACGCCCGCTAGTTTATCGAGCTCTCTTTCTACGATGTCCCAGCCAGGATGATTTTCTGGCTATTAACAGGCTTACACCAGCTAGAAATGCTCACACACATTGAAACAGTTTGTTTCTGAAACTGATATGACATCAGTAAGGGAGAGCGAGACGTCTGTATGGCAGCATGTGAGTGGACGTTTTATGTTCGAAATAATATTTTAGATATTTTGTTACATTAGACACATTTTATTAAAATAAACCGGCCAAGTACGAGTTAAACTCGCGTGGAGAGGGTTCCGTACAATTGATTGAATTCTTATAGGTTTTCCTATAATCTACAAGCAATGAACTATATTTGGTATTTTTTTCAAAATTTTAGGCTCAGTAATTTCGGAGATCAGGGGGTATGGTAAATTTTCGTCTTCTTTCATGAATAAAATCAAAACTATTCTTTTACAATAATAAAAAAAATATATTTGAGATCTTCATAACGAACCCTTTCATTTGATATACGACACAGTAAGGTTTACAAAACTTTTTTTTTTTAATTTCCTAATTTGTCCCCGAAAATTACCCTTATTTAAAAAAAAATATTTATTTTGCACATATGTATTTGGGTCATAGGATTACAACATTCTACATAATTTCACCTGATTCGGTCTAGTAGATTCGGAGCAAATTGGCTGTGACAGACGGACGGACAGAGAGACGCACGAGTGATCCTATAAGGGTTCCGGTTTTTCATTTTTTGTACGGAACCCTAAAAAGAAAACAATACTTTGATAGTTTGTATCTTGATATTCTAGATACATACGAGTAGAATCCTACAAAATATCCATAGTGTTCCCATACATTTTATAACATTACTACTTACTCGTTGAAAAAAGAGAGGTATATTCGTGATTTTTACATATCTAATCAAATTAATAGCATGTTTTGAGAACAGTAATTCGGTAGCATATATCCTAAGGAATATCATATTATTTTTTTTCGTGTAGTGGAACTTATAGTTTTACGCAAAATAAAACTCTCGTTTAGGTCATGTAAGCCCCTTAAGTATATGTGACCGTATCCCCCTGAACCGAAGGCTGGATCCGCCCTTGGAAACGTGGCAGAAATATATTCAAAGGGCGCGAGATTCCCTCCATAATGAAGGCTTGAAATTGTTCCTTTAATACCGTAATCGTATTACATTTGTGGCGATTAGGATGTAGGTATGTTAATTTAGGTAAGTACTTTTTATCTAAGTAGATTTTTTTTAAAAGTTCGAACATCGAGTAGACCTCAATGGCGTTACAATCTAGCCAGAATCCTTCTGTGGTAGTAAAAAAATAACTGATTCTACTCCAGTGCATGTGGTAGTAGCACAGAATAAATAATACTAACGTACAGAAGTGTCACTCAGCAAAGAAATTCAAAGAAATATCTACTCAATGTTGTTAGTGATACGGTTTAATTTAGCTCGCGTCAGAACTCAGCACCTTTTTGTATAGATACCTAGACATCCATTGCAAGCCAATTTCATCCTTATGACTCTGGACAAACGATTCGTATAACTGAATTTACCACCCGGAGGGGCCGCCTGCGCGCATAGGAATAATGTTCCTACAACAAGAAAATGTACTTACATTATTACTAGGCAGAGGCACAGGCCTGCTAGTCAAAATTTAAAATCAAATATTTATTCAGTAATTAGGCCTTTGCAGGCACTTTTACACGTCAATAATTATAGTGTGCCACCACGTGATGGTGGGCGAGAAGGTGGAATTATTATTATTTATTTGTTATTACAATTTGTTATTTAATTTATGACATTATTAGAATGATTCTATCTGTAATTAATTATCTTTGTTATTTGATTTTTCTTTTTATACATATTAGGTATGTGACGTGTAAAAAAAATATGAATAAATATGATTAAAGGAAACAAAATAGTGATGGGTTGCTAGCCGCACTGCCTTATAACATGATTTGCATTTTCGCCCATTCCCTCGGGCGGCGGAAGAGAAGCAGCTGGTATATTCTAAGATTTTTCTTTTCTCCCAGACCAGCATGGAAGGCATTACACAAGAGAAATATTTCGAAATACAGAAAGAAAAACTTGAATATACTGGATATAAGATTTATTGAAAATAGTGAACACGTATCAAAACTAGTTCGTTCAAACTCGAAAAGCCCATAACTCGGCAACCCCTTGCATTTTCGAACTTAAAAATTGTATTAGCTACATCTACACGCCTACCCGTGAAGCCTTGATCAAAACTAGTTGAGTTATCGTCGAAGAAACATACATAGATACATATGTACTAACATACATACAAACGCCGGATTGTTCAAAGAACTTTGTTCACTTCGCTTGCTCGTTCATTAATACCATAGCTAATATAACAAGGGCGATCGCAAAAAACAAAAACTAAAAAGTTCAAAGAACTCACAAGAGAGCCGTAACTCAATAAAAATCTAAATTAAAAGCCTACACCGGTCGAAAGGGGCGCCAGGGTTGTTTGGTGAAAATAATTTCCCTTGATAGTAAAGCGTAATGTGTTTACAAACACACACCACATTCAGTACCTACGTCAAGTTTGTTTTATTTCGTGTGTTTGAGTGAACAGCACTGGTATCAGATTTTTCAAGCTGCTTAGAGGCAAAATTCAAATTCAGTAATAGGCCTTTGTACATAGAGACATCAACAAGCGAGAAGTAGACCTTACATGGAACAAATATTAGTGTACGAGCATAGCACCGCATAGTATTTGATAAGTCAGCATTTGCACAATTTCGCCTCATTGTTATAAAATTGTCAGTCTGCTGCGGCCAGCAAGCGTGCCACGCGACTCGTATAATCGTATATTAATTATCAAGAATATATCTCAGTGTTAAACACAGTGCCATCTAGATGGCTTGCTCTGTACTAAGGAGTAGGGATAGATAGATAGATCGTTATCATCTAGAATGCTTTACAAAAGCAACAATCATTTGAATGATTCCAAAAATTAGGTGTACACAGTATACTGTATAAGCCTATAGAGCCATTTTTACTCTCTCTGTTTCAACGCGCACCTAGCCATAAGCAAGTTTGTACCAAATAAATAGTGTATCCCGATTCCCTGTCTTTCTCTTGGGCACCCATTTTAAACATAGTTTTATCAGTTTATCAGTGACTTTAATTTGATCAGAACTCTTAATTTCGGTTCAAATCCGAACAATTAGAGTTTACAGGTTACTTTTGTAACATGCCCATAAAAATTAAAACGAAACTATTAAACTCCTGTCTTCACCCATGTCTCACATATGCCTGCTAAACTTGGAAGTTCACTGCTAAGGTAAATAATAAAATCAGAACATGTCAACGAGGAATAGAGCGCAGCATGCTAAATATAAAGACACTACAAAACTTCGTCACACGAAAATAAGAAAAATTACCAAAGCCACAGATGGCCTAGAAAGGCTCTAGCACTAAAATGGAAATGGGCAGGACGTGTAGCACGTCTTCGAGGCCAGAGATGGACAAAAAGGGCAACAATCTGGAAGGGACCACAGGGTAAGAGAGAAAAAGGGAGACCTTACGCCCGATGGGCAGACGACATAGTTAAAATAGCTCAAACTGGTTTATTTTTGTGTCTATTAATTTAATTTTTACTGTTATCGTTTTTTACTTTTATTTTGTTACATTTGTAACAAATTGTAAGAAATAAAGGCTTTTATTTTATACTAGCAGTCCACCCCGGCTTCGCCCGTGGTACACACATAGCCTATGTCACTCGGGAATAGTGTAGCTTTCCAACGGTGAAAGAATTTTTTAAATCGGCCCAGTACTTTTTGAGCCTATTCATTACAAACATAAAAACATACAAAAATAGGTACAAATCTTTCCTCTTTATAATATTAGTGTAGAAGTGTAGATAGTATTTTATATAGGCCTTTGTAAGCATTTTTACACGTCAAAAAAATTTGTGTACTTACATTACGTGTTAGGTATATTTATATTTAACTTATTAACTCTATTTAAAGAAAAGCTACCGATATATATACCGATACTAGGTATCTGACATAGCTAGACGACTGCCATACGATGATGACAGACGAATTAAAAATTCCTCGAGCTGCTCAGTGTTTTGGAAGGCATATTAAGCCGTTAGTCGGTTGGCCGGCTGACATTAGTAGCATTAGACATTATGTTAGCCATCAAGCTATGTCAGATGCCTTTAGGCAGCTTGAAAATTCTGACACCAGGGGGGTTACTCCATAAAATTAAACGATAGTCGTACGATAGTGACGTCCTAGTTTTATGTCAAACCAAATTAGACTTTATTATTATGTATTAACGCTTAATGTAGCTTGACACCGAAACGGGATATGCAGTATCGTCCGCCTTGCGTACCGCTTATGGAGTAACTCGAAAAGAGCAAATAAATAAAAGCTTTTATAAAGCAAATAATGTTGGCAGTGATTTTATACTTCAGTGTTCAGCATGATTTGGTCAATTTTGTGTAATTAAATCTGTTGCGTGGTCATCATCCAAATTTAAGAGCGACGCTCTTGTCGGTGGAGTTTCTTCTATTCTGTTCAATCTTCCGCCAACCTCTTGACATGTTGATACGACACTGCTATCACCTTTTCCTTGACTTGCTTCATATTCTGTGCCTTGGCTTTCCTCTTCCCCTCCTTCCTTCTATTTTGCCTAAGAGATGTTGCGTGGTATGTTTACAAAATAAACAGTTTCACTTCAGTTCGGCAGTTTTAAAATTGTTTATTTGTTTACAGCGTCGGTTCGGAAAAACATCGTTTTCCATCGTTATCAAGTTGTTACAGAAATTAATTAAAACTCGCTCGGGATTTACATTTCGGAGTCTGCAGTGATAAATTTTGAAATTTTAATTTAATTAGAAACTTTATAGGATTTCTAAATCGAGAGATATTATAAAACTCCGCTAAAAACGCTTTGAGTATACTTTGATAAAATTTTACAGAAAATGTATTAACCTTCCGCATACAGGGTGAATAAAAATCCTTATCCATACAACGTGGGGTTAAAATTACCCATAAGTAAATTTCTACCTAATAATGTGTAATATTCATATACTAGGGCTTAGATAGGGTTTTTTTGTAAGTAAGTTATCAAGGTAATTATTTAAGCCCAATAATATACGAGAATTAAACTTTGAACATAATAAAATAAAATGAAACAACCTCTCATCATCATCATCATATCAGCCACAGGAAGTCCACTGCTGGACATAGGCCTCCCCCAAGGATTTCCAAAACGACCGAACGGAAGCTGCCTGCATCCAGCGTGTTTCTGCAACCTTGCTCAGGTCGTCCCAACAAACAACCTCTAAAAATTTACAAATTCCCCATAAAAATAACATTTACTTTTATAGAAAAGTTTGCATATCGGCGCGCCATAAAGGCCACGCCTTTGAAAGAGCCGGTGCTGCCTTTTCTTGGCGCGCCCCTAGTATACCAACCATTTAAACAAATGAACTGTAGTGTACAGTTCTTTTGTTTAAATGCCAGCACTGTGGCACAGAAGACAGTAAAGGCCCATTTACACGGTGCAAGTTTCTTGCCTGTTGCATACAATTAAATTGAAGCAATAGAAAACTTGCATGGTCTAAACAGAACGTCAGCCATACAAATCATTTATTGCTTCAATAAAATTGTATGCAACAGGCAAGAAACTTGCACTGTGTAAATGGGCCTTAAGAGTATACAGAACGGAATCTTTTAAGGCCCCGCGCAATATGCGTCCCCATTCCTCGTCCCCGCACCTCTCCCCCGTTCTCGCCTTGTCGAGGGGCGAGAGCGGGCGAACACATACTGCACGGCGTACGCGGCCGCACTAGAACGGGGGAAAGATGCGGGGACGGGGAACGGGAACGCTTATTACGCGTACCTTAAGAGATTCCGTTCTGTATACTCTTACTGTATTCTGTGACTGTGGTGTAGAACATAGCTCAGCGGTATCGTCGCTATAACTTCTCAGTAGCTGCTATGCTACGCACCTTGGCGTGGCGTAGCTCATTGGCGTAGCTTCGCGGCGTAGCTTCGCGGCGTAGCTTCGCGGCGTAGCTTCGCGGCGTAGCTTCGCGGCGTAGCTTCGCGGCGTAGCTACGCGGCGTAGCATCTTAGTGTAGCACCATGGCATGGCTCCTCAGCGTTAAATTCAATTTCAATTTGAAATTCAAATATATTTCCATTATCATAGGATATTTATTATTTTTAATATCTCTTAATAATAGTCACTTCGGTTTTTTTGCACAAATGTTGACGTCAAATCGTTGCTAACAGCTAAGTTTAGTGCTGCTTAGGCGCTAGTGCATAAGCAGCAACAAACTGCACTGCAGCAAACTATTTATTATTCTGTAACTGCAGCATTTTCTCCAAAGACAAACTCACAAACTTACAACTTAGACTGCATTCGAGTATTGCTTTTACTAAGTACTTGATGAATTGCTACATATTCATCCTAAAGTATTGGTGATTCGTAAATCTCGTATTAATATAGAGGTAGAATCGTATTTTGGTATCTCTTTTCAAGATAAATCTTTGTCTCATAAATATTTGTCTATAGCTTCATGTTTTTTATTTATGAGGATTATGGAGCCACAAGAAAATAAGTGCTTTTCTTGGTTGTGTTGACTTGACTTTATTTACTGTAATGAATAAATATGAGGCTACTTATCGCATTAATGTAGATTACGGTTTTATGAATATTCAAACAATAAAGTAATTAATCATTGTTAATCAAATATTAATATTAAGTGTTTTTGTTGTGTTCGCTTAGTATTTAGGGTTTCGTACCCAAAGGGTGCCAATAGGACCTGATTATTGAGACTCCACTGTCTGTCCGTCCGTCTGTCACAGGGCTCTATCTCTTGAACCGTTATAGCGAGACACTTGAAATTTTCACCGATTATGTATTACTGTGACATGGCCGCTATAACAACAAATACTAAAAATAACATAAAGTAACTTCATGTACGAGCCCGACTCGCACTTGACCGGTTTTTTTATAAAACGCAAATGCACAAACTTTTCATGAAATTCATCTAGCGATGAAATGAAAGCTCAATCAGAAACTTGATGATTTTTTTATAAAATAAATAAATAATCATATTTTTGTATAATTCTGCGATTTTTTTGCATATTTACCTTACTTTACCCAAGGTTTGGCTTTGTATTGCGAGACGACCCAGATCTCATTCCAAGACTATCTGGCCGATACAACTAGATTTCTAGATACCCTTGGTTCATTTTCTGAATGAATTGTATTAAAACTAGCCATTAAACTTGACACTCAACCGGGAACATTTCCTTCCTGACCTGAGTTCATTTTATATAGGTGATTTAGTATTATAACTTGGCAAGATTGGATGTTAGAATGACGCAATACCGCAGCCCCATGGAATTAAAATTAAGCAAAAAGTAATCTTATCATATTGCAAGTCGACATTTCGCTTTAGAGGGGTGTGTATTTGGTGCAAATGTTTACAGACATGAAGGCGCCAGAACGGCGACTGTTTGTCGTGCTGTGGAGATGAAGTCATCCGTGTGATAAGGACGGTCGTATGTCATTAAAAGCGTGTTAGACAAGGATGGAGATGGTGAGTTTTTATGTTAATCAATAGGTATATGATGTAAAGTGGAAAGTATCCAATAATGTATGATACAACGATGATGAACGTGTAGGGTAAATCAATTGCTGATCGTAGCGTTCCAATTAATATCATTTTCAATTCTAGAAATAGAATAGAAAATCTTGATTTGGAGCATAAAAATAACAAATGACATTGAACATGAAAGAAAAAACAAATAATGCTACCAAAATGGTTACTCTCAGCATTATGTCGAGGCTTTTTGCGGCTAAGACGCTGATTTTCAGAGGAACCAGTTGAGTAGGAATGACTCTGCCTTACATTAACAACTTGAAGTACTTATAAGTAATTTACAATGCACTGTAAATAACAATTAACGCACTGTAATAAGAAAAAAATATATAAATAGCTATGTTGATCAGTCTTTTCAAGCAATATCAATTATAGCAAGAGTTGCGTAGGTATTAGGAAAATAAATACGCATGGTTGTTAGCATAGTACAGCTTATTATGTGTTACGTAAATAACTACCTCTTGAGAATTCTAAACCTGTGATGTTAGTAACAATATTTTTATAGGGTTTTTTAGGCATTCAAGATGCAGTACTAAAGTACTCAAATTTATTAATGAAATAAGAAATGGTGAAAAAATTCCACGTGAGCAGGACTTGAACCCGCGACCTTAATCTCAATACGACTCTGCTATAGCTATACAATATTTTTTATAGGGTTTTTTAGGCATTCAAGATTCTTCATTGTATCATGGGTTAAGGTGAATATAGAAGCAAATGGCCTTGAAGTGGCGCCCTCATTTGAAATAAAAAGATAACTTGTAAATATGGTGATAATTTCCTTATTGCTAATCGTAGGCACTAGATAGCCATTTTTCACCATTTCTTATTTCATTATTTAATGCTAGTAACAATTTTACCAGAATTTATCCTGAATAAAGTCGGTATAGAAGAAGGTATTGAGACCTAGAAAGAAAATTTCTAATGTTAAATTGAAGTGATTTATAAACATAATTCTACAATAGTACAAAGTAACCAAAGTAAACATTCTATAAATTAAATTATACGAATCACACGTCTTATTCCTATCCAGTAACAGATAACTTCTTCTTTTTTTCGTTTAAAGGCTGGCTCTTGTCGGTGGAGTAAAGTGGAGTACATTCTTCTTTTCTATCCGCTATCTGTTTAGTGTTCTGGTAGGACTTTACTCCTAAGTCTTCTTTTATTTGTTGGTTAAATTCATCCGAGGTCTTTTCTTGCCTCGTTTCCCGTTTACTTTTCCTACTGCTATTATTCTGAAGAGATTGTCAAGTCGTATTAGGTGTTAATCATCTTATCTTCTGTTTCTATGGTCCTACTCTTTCTAGTACCTCCTGATTAATTACTCTTTCCTTCCAGCTTGTTTTATCCATTTTCCTTCAGCTCCACATCTTGAATGCTTGAATGCTTTTGCTATTCTTTTTCTATCTAATATATTTAGTACCGGATTTTTTTTTTCATTTTCCCAGTTCATAAACATCAATTCCCCGATAATTACTTATATTTCCTCCACAAAACTCCGTATAACCAACTGACGGTAAATTATGTATTGATATTCGTCAACGTACCTGAAGGAAATATACCTATTTGTATTGTATGTATGTAGAATGTTGCCCCAAATGCATGATTGAATGAACAAATTAAGGATGAATTAATTCGTAATCGCTTGCCTTTCACGCCACGTGTGTGTAAACCAAAATTGGTTTCAACCAAAATAGTACATTTATCAGTGTATCCCAATCTTAATTAGGTACTCAATTTTTTATTACTAGTGGCTATGTAAGCTGTAGACCATGCGAGTCAGTTTTGGCATAGTCCTTCACATACTGATCTCTTGAAGTTTATCGGATGAAGAAGTTATTCGGACAAAAAAATTGCGTCTTAATAAGGGTAACAAAAAAGTTTTATGACATTTTTTAATATTTTGAGAAATGGCTATTTTAAGGTGTTACACATAACACCCTATTTTTCCGCCATTTTGAAAATTTTAATTTTTAATACTCTATATAATTATCGAAACTGCCCATAAAATTTCACGAGAATCTGTTGAGAAATGCGAATGTAGGCGAGAAAAGCCGATCTGGAATTCGGACACAAAGAATTTTTGCCGAAGATGAAACGAAGACCTCTGTTCGCTTTGGTCACTTGGTCAAAACACTCGGAGAGAATTTTCAAATGTTTCATGATGGTATACCATTTTGTATCATGCATGTCCTTGAAGGATACTTTTATTTATTCAAAATAAGGAGATGATAAAAAACATAAGGAAACAGCAAAATTTTATCTCAAAAGTAAAATAAATTATAATTTTTTTTTAAAAATAAGTTTTCTTTTCCTTTTTAGGTTTCCATAGCCAAATGGCAAAAAACGAAACCCTTATGGATTCGTCATGTCTGTCTGTCTGTCTGTCTGTCCATCCGTATGTTACAGCCACTTTTTTCCGAAAATATAGTTCTTATATTTTCGGATATATGTTGAAACTTGATAAATAGATGAATTCTGTGAACCGCATTAAGATTTCCACACAATAATAGGAAAAAACAATAAATTTTGAGGGTTCCCCATACTTAGAACTGAAACTCAAAATTTTTTTTTCATTAAACCCATACGTTTGGGGTTGTCCCAAACGTATGGGTTGGGGTTGTCTCAAACCCATCTATAAATGATATTGAGGTTACTAATATAATTTTTTTCTAAACTGAATTGTTTGCTCAAGAGACACTTCCAAAGTGGTAAAATGTGTCCCCACCCCTGTAACTTCTAAAATAGGAGAATGATAAAACTAAAAAAAATATATGATGTACATTACCATGCAAACTTCCACCGAAAATTGGTTTGAACGAGATCTAGTAAGTAGTTTTTTTTTATACGTCATAAATCGTAAACCACAATTTACCTTTAGAACTTATATTACTTATGTTACTTGCTGCTACGGATCCCCTTCATGGGCGAGTCTGACTCGCACTTGGCCGCTTTTTTTTCGTAGAAGCTTTTATTGTGAGGCTTAAGAAGTTATCAAGATAAATGTTATAAACCCAAACTCGATGGGGTTGCGTCGTTTTATTACAAGGTTCCTATAGCCACCTTCCAGCTCCATCATCAGTTCAGCTTCTTGTGATAATAATACTGAACTAAAAGCATTATCATCTGATTTACATCAACATAAGTACAAAATTTTATCTCAATTAGAAACCTGAAAATGGCTCAAATTTAACTGGCAAGATTTGACCCAAAAAACAACAAACAGGTCAAGCAGATTGATCTTGAAGAATTATTTCACCTTTGTGTAACACTCTGTATACGTAGTTACCGTCCGTCGTCCGTATATAGTATAATAGTACCTATCTAGTTTATTTGCGGTTTGTGGCTTCCCTGAAAGCCGGTGTCACATGAATGTAATATTCATGGCGTTGTTGTAGGGCCCTTTGTGGCGCGATCTCGCCCAAACATGAATTAAACAGGCCTGCTTCTAGATTAAAGCGTTATATTAGGTACCTACAGAGGTTTAAGATTTGTATTTTCATACAAAATAAGTAAAAATAATTTAGTTTAACAGTATTGATGAATAGGTCAACTTACAACTGACCGTATTAATTTTGTTAAAGCTTTTCTATTGAGAACATTAATTGTAGTTACATACAGAAGTATGATATAAGCAGGGTAGAAACCCTAGCACCATCATCAGATCACATCGATGATACCAACTACCAAAGTATTACATTGTCATCGAATCAGCTTAATCTAATATTAGCCAGTGAGTGAAAATAGTTTGCAAAGAAACGCATTACTTAGTTACACCTGTACGTAGTATATTTTTACTCTGTGGCTACACAAACTAATATACAATCAAAATACACACAAACGTTGCAAGTACTGGTCAAGTTCATCTTCCATACTGGTCTGGGATAAAAGAAAAACACAGGATGTACCAGCTGCTTCTCTGCACGCGCAGATCGTAAAAGCCGATCGAGGGAATGGGTAGGCGATGCGGCTAGCAACCCACAAGTATTTTAATTCCCATTTTCCATCTTCACTTACACCATCACAGCGTGGCCTTTGTTCTTACTGCCCTGGTCTCTGTCTAAAAGACTTATGTGCAACATAGACAAATACGGTAATGTATTTGTCTATGTTGCAAGTAATTAAAAGTTTGTAACAAAAACAAATTAAAGATTCGGTTGTCCAGTCTTGTGTTTATGGTCGTTCAGTCCAATTAACATAAGTCAGAAAAAGTATTTCAGGATTAGGCTCATAAATATATAACGTGTAATAATATATACTGAAACTATTTTTAGGCTGAATTCAGTCTGGTTTCGCCACATAAGATATTTTAAATTTGCACTGGTGTATTAGTAGGGGATGAATACATGTACAACACTAATAATAAATAATAACTAAACTGAAACTAAGTAACTAAAAAAAAACTTAATACAACTTAAATACTAAAAATAAATTACTTATAAGTATAAACTATTATAAATAAAAATATCTCGCAAATTCTGCCCTTGCGGGAGAGTGCCCAGAAGGCTGGCAGCATTGCCACGTTGGATGGCAATGCTTAATCTTTGTGCTAAAAAATTGCCAGCCCTCTGGTCACCCGATACCTCGACCAGCCTTTTACTTATAAAATTAAATATATTGGTGTTATATTGCTGTCAATTTTGTGTTCCGCTTATAAATGTCAAGATTCAGGTTGACATTTGTCAATTTTATCCATATGTCACTACTTCCCGTTACATTCGCATCGCGTCACGAATGTACGCTCCATATGTCGTGAAATTCCTAAATATTTGTGCATTCAAAATCCTCGGCCGGGTGCCAAGACAGTGTTGGGATCATCCCCTTCATCAAGAGCGAACCACATCAAGGAAGCCAGAGCAGATTGCTGTAATAGAACCAGTAAGTACGGACCACGAGAAAGTTTTGAGGTTAACACCATGTGCATTTCTTTATAACAGCACCAGGCCTATATATACCATACAACCAGCGACCTACCGCGCGAGACACCTTTCGAACGAAAGGGCGCCTCCACAGTCCATGATACTGAACAACTTTTCCCAAGGAACATATATCAAAATATGAAAAAAGTTTGCTTTCCATACAAACTCGGATCAGCTGATCGGTCAACTTCTATGGGAGGCCAAAAATTATATTTTATGTTTCGATACATGGTCCTTGGGGAAATTTGTTCAGTATATTATGGACTGAATTCACCCTTAAAATAGTTTTAGTCTATTTTGTTAGACCAGACCCTGTTTAAATTATGGTACACAAAGATGTGCTACATAATAATAAACTTAGTTTACACTTACTAATACCTACTTACCTTCTTTCGCCACATATTAGAATTGGATAATACTGACAGATAAAGGACTTTTTAATAGAAATCTCGGACAAAACGGAATGGATAGAAATAGTTATAGACATCGCAAATAGCTTGGAAAGGAATCTTATTACCTGAAGTCGGACGACGAAGCGACATCGCAGCATTTGCAGCCCTCAAATTCAATTCCGTTTGACTTAGATTATATAAATCTGTCAAATTGTACGATCTTTGATCCAATTTAATTTAATTTTAAAATATAATGTTTCCGAAGTAGCTCTTTTATTTATCTTACTGGCACTTGATATTGTTATAAAATATGTAAATACGTCATACGGCACTACGGTGGATTGTATTTTGGCGTAGCATCTCGGTGTAGCATTTCGGCGTAGCATCTCGGTGTAGCATTTCAGCGTAGCATCTCGGCATAGTAATTCGGCGTAGCATCTCGGCGTAGCAACTTGGAGTAGCATTTTGGCGTAGCATCTCGGCATAGGAGCATGGCGTAGCACTTCGCCGTAGCACCACACGATAGCACATCAGCGTAAATAGAGTAACACATATTTACTTGCTGAACTAGATCATACCGATACTTATTTATTTATTTATCAAACTTTATTGTTTCAAAGTAAAAATATACTTTTAACAAATGGCGGACTTAATGCTAAGAGCATTTTCTCCCAGTCAACCATAGGGATAAACAGATTTTTTTTTTATTAATTATGTAATAATACTTCTTTTGAATTTGAGCCTTCTGGTCGAGGTCGCTCTTCTGGTCGAGAGAATCGACTAATAATATTAGCCTGTGGAATGGTCGCTGTCTCGTGAACTCGTGAATCTTGTGATTCGATTCCCGACCGTCAAGATTATTCGGGGAATCAGCTAACGGAACCCAATCAAGGAATTTAACTTCTGATCTGTGAATAGGTATTTTAGGAGGATAAAATACTTAGCTCGTTTTCTCACTGAACGACGAAAATTGGGAGAGGGATAACACTTTTTATATTCCTTACGCATAAATTCACAGAGTTATTCAATTGAATTTATTATTCTGTACTGTATAGAATGTTTAATAAAAATTATTCCACGGGTACAAAATAAGACTTTTTTTTGTCATTTGTAATGACGATTTTTTTTATTGAATAAGAGTGAGTCCACACGGCGCGTTGCGTCAGCGTTGCGTCCATGTAGCGTTGACGCCGCTGCCTGGTTTTATATACAAATAACCATAATGTACACACGATGCGCTAACTCGACGCAACGTACACTTACTGTAGCTCACGAGACGAAGGGGGAGGGGTATTCTCATTGCGACTACATTGTAGCAACGTTGCGATGACGCAGCGCCTGTGTGGCCTGCAATGCGTCAAAATTTTTGTGTTGCAACTACGTAACGCTCGCGTGGACTCGCTCTTAGTGCACTTTGATAGTGGAGTTTTCGGCTCAATCAGCCTATATTCAGTTGACATATGAACATCATTTCTAAGTGCTGGTATCTCGAAAAAATCTTAATTCCGGCGCAAATTGATCAAAATGCTGAAAATTACATCACGGGACTTGCGCGATTGATTTTATTTCGAGCCAGCTATTTCAAGAACCCTGCTGCCGTCATGGTCACTGGAGATTGAAGAACTGCGGCGGGTGTTCAGCTGTCTAGGATGAACGTATTAGTCCACCCTCTTTCTTTGTCGTTTATAGTTTTATCTTGACAGCTGAACATCCACCGCAGTTCTTCAGTCTACCAGTGACTAGGACGGCAATAGGGTCAATGAAATATCAGGGTTAAAATAAAATCAATGCATGTGGCTAGAAAATAATTAGTCCAGTGGTGTGGTGGCAGGCTTGTATTTCTTGGTAGCGGTTTGTACAGGAGAGAGGCAGTAATGCGAAAGAGATCTCAGAAAAAGAATTTCGTTCTTTTATAGTAAGCGGGAAAGCGCCATCTGTTCGAACCCGGCTGAACTGTCAATGACTTATTGTAATAGCAGTGTTTTAGGTGCTTTGTAGTGCTGTGCCTGCTTTGTAGTGTCATGTGGTGACGAACACATGTCACTTTTACAATTTTAACAGCATGGATTTTGGATTTAGAGGTCTATGAGTAACAAGATATAGTTTTGAAAAGGTAATTTATCCAGTTGATTCAAGCACACCATGGAGCAACAGTTAATAATGTATTTATTTTAGAAATGTGCTTTTAAGCTGTCAATTGATACTCCACTCGGTATGATTCGATTTATTTTAAGAAAGAAAGAAAGGAAGAAAGAAATCATTCATTTGTCAAACATAGGTATAAACAAGTTGGTTAAATATAATTTTATGGTCGCTATGTTTTGCCGTTGTATACAGCATACAAATATTTTATTAAGTCATAAATACACTAAAATACAATACAATCATACTTTCGTTACTGAGCTAGTTCAAAATAAATTTAAAACAATAAATAAAAATAAAATTTCCAATTACAAAAATATTAGTCACATACATTAATATCAGCTTTACAATTTATCATTCAAAAAGTCCTTAATACTGTAATAACATTTGTCAATGAGAAAACAGAATAATTTATGTTTTATTTTTTAGTTCATTACTTTATGGCCTAAAGAAGGCGCCGCAGTGGATTTACTGTGACGTCACATAGCCTATAACCAGCGGACAGACAAGAGGATTCCGACGATACCTCATTTGTCAAGGTATCATGGATGTCTTTGAAGATACGAGAAACAGATGAACATACATAGCGGTCCATAAACCTACTCCTTTTACTTTGCCGTAGTCGGTTAAAAAATGGTCATATTGACGAGTAAATTAACCACATTTTGGTTTGTTACACCCTATTCAAGCAACGTTGTGTATAACACCAAAGGTTGACATTTACAGTGCGTCCTAGTCCTAACCACCTTCTAACCCCCAATTAACTCCACATAAGATCCATTTCTATCGCTCGGTCGGCAAAACTTTGGTGCACACACCCCTTTAATCCCCAAGAAGTACTGACCCGTGTAGGGTTGCCGTTATGTTGTTGTACACCATATACGTTTTACTATGAAAATCTTAAAAACATTTGAGAATAATTTCTAATTTACCAAGTTTATTAGTTAAACAAATTAAAAAATCCGGACTTTCAAGCTTTCACCCCCAATAACTTTTCAACGGCTGACCTTTGATGAGTGTTTGATGAAAATCATCAAACGGTAAATACTTACTTACTTCTTACTTCTCCCGAGGACTTCTTTTCCGCAATTTGGTCCATTGCGCTGAACCTGTTTTGCGTGTGGAGCCAGCTCCTGCAGGAATCCGAGAACGCTCCCCGGCGCCCTCACGGCTTCCTCCACGGTTCCTTGATGTTCCTCTTCTTATGTACGGTAAATACTTACAAAGCTTTCGATTTAAAAAAAACCGCATCGAAATAGGTCTATTCGTTTAGAAGTTATGATGCCACAGAAAGAAACACAGTAGCACAGACACGCAAACACTCAGATACAAAGACACAAACAATAGGGGATCGGACAACTTTTCACAAAGTGTTTGAAGTAATCAGAATGTTTATTTATTACCATAAAAAATATATTTTCATTTAAATAAGGCTGTAAATAAACATAAGTTACATTTAAAATTTGAAGGCATAAAAATGCCGCGTAAACGCTCCCATCTGTCACCTTGGCCGCGTGACGTCATCTGTGTGTGCCACATAATGAGTCACCATCTACCAGGCTAAAATTGTTGTAGTAATGTTGACATCTATGGTTGACATTTTGAGGTTACCCCAGCCGTCAAAAATGACAATTCCAAACGAATGACGTAACGCGCTGTGTTGGGTGTTTCGTTCAAGGTGGCGAACAGATTAAAAATATTGCAATTAACGCATTTTATTTCTGGATTTAAAAATAGAAATCATTATTATTTCACGAAAATACTCATTGAATGTTCAGTTTATTTAGTTAACATTATTTCTAATTACAATAAAGATTTTTTGGTGGGACCTGTCCGATCCCCTATTATCAAAAATCTTTAAAAAAATTTCGTCCTCCCTTACAAAATCCATTTGGCTGAGCGCTGATTTGTATGGGAAGCCTTATTCTTTTTATTTTTCGATCATTGTTTTTATAAAAAATTTGTTCAGTATAATGGACTGAACTTGCTCCAAAAATGTTTCCGGTGTTTTAAAAGTAACCCTGTATATAAAAATCGGCACGACAGACATGTTCATGTCAAGTGAAAGTCAAAGTTTAGTGTCAAGCATCTTAGTACGATACTATCGGTCGACTATTGTGTTATTATATAGAGTAACGGTCCTGTTTATTGTCTCCATTTAGTTCTGGCATATCTTAGTGATATTCCTGAAAATGTGAGAAATTCTGAAATCTGGCAACCCTTGCATCATGTGTTAGCTACAAGTTACTAAACTAATTCATTAGCAGCCAATGTACCATGATGCGTCAATGTTGTTGGATTTTCAACCTTATTATAATGTTACTAAGGACGTTGCTTGGGGTGGAATAACCTTTTGTTAACAAGCTGAAAGCCGCGCCAGCTTTCTGAACGGAGTTGGCTTTGTTGATGCCATATTGTCCGTCCACCTTAGGGATGAAGAAATATTATATCATTTAGTTGAGGGGATATGCTTCAATAAAATTTAAGCAAAAGATGACTTAAATTGCATAGAGTAAAGAAAATGTCAAACATACAAATAAATTTATTGGTCCAATTAAATACTTATGTACAATAATGTACATATTATCATTATAACTAAATAAAAATAATTAATAGGTAAGGTACTAACTAAAAACTAGAACCTAAAAAAACTACAGTAAAAACTACCTAGGCACATTAAATAAAATAATAATTTAAGAAAATAAATATTGCCCCGCGGTGGGGTGCCCAAAACTTTGGCAGCATTGCCACTTTATATGGCAATGCTTACTCGTTAAGCGAAGTAATCGGTCACCCGACACCTCGACTACCTTTTTATTTTAAAACAAAGCAGGGCTGATGCCCTCCTCGGACTTATCGTCTCGACCCCAAACGGCTCAAATATGAAGGCTAGGCATTCATATTTGCGCCGTTTTAGGGTCTCGGCAGTGGCTACAGCAGCGCCAGCCTTCGAACTTGTACCACGAAGATGGGTTGCCGCCAGTGTGTCGCGTAGCATCCCGCACCAACGGCCTTCCCACCTTGTCATACCATCCAGTTTTTGTTATCACCATGGGCCAGTAGACATTGTATGTAAATAGGTACTATACACATTACATCACGATGTTTTTTTCAGCAAATTCAGTCAATGATTACATTCGACTAGATAATGAAAACGAAAATGTTTTCATTTAGGATCGTACTTTGTAATGTTCTTGGATAACTATCAAAAATATTAACTCACGAACAGATAACATTCGAAAGGTAAGCAGCACATCAGTGTTTGCGTTTAATTTTACTTCTGCGTTTGTGTTTGGAAACTGCCGGATAGCTATCAGATAAAAAATATCCTGTAACTCTGATCGTACACATTGATACTGTTAATTTATCTACCTGTATGCCTTCTGGTATATTTAACCTTAAACCCCCGACAAAAAAAGGGGTGTTATAAGTTTAACGCTAATGTCTGTCGGTCGATCTATCTCTGTCTGTTTGTGGCATCGTAGCGCTCAAACGGATGGACCGATTTCGATGCGTTTTTTTCACGTGAAAGCAAGTTCCCTTGCGGTGGTTCATAGCTATGTATGATGAAAATCGGTTCAGCCGTCTAAAAGTTATTGGGGGTTAACGCTTGAAAGTCAGGGCTTTCTTTAGCAAATAATAATAATTTCTGCGTTCTGGTCTTATCCAGAGGTTCTCAAATAGGGGCCTGAAAATGCGGCGAAATGGTTCCAGTAAAGGATGGTACGGCAGTGTTTGCTTCGCGCTCGACTTGGCGGGATAGGTATGTGTATTTATATAAGTATTTATATGTATTAAGTGTATTATATGAATGTATTTATGTATACTTGTAAATAGTAAATTATTAGGTACATCTTTAAAGCGCCTATCGCAAATAATTTCTGTTTTTCCTAAAGGTTGACTGGTAGAGAATGCATTAGCGTTAAGTTCACCTTTTGTACCATTGTGGTCAATAAAGATTTTAATAAATAAATAAATAATAATAGGTGGCGTTACGGATATAAAGTCGTATCAGTAGGTGCGCTACTCATCACTAGATAGCGTTCTTGACAGCATTTAAAATTTGCCTGGACATTTACAATACTATTTTATGTAATTTAAAAAGATCTCAACCTTATTCACAAACTTATTTCGTCTACCGCCCACTTTGAAAATCAATTATTTTTCAGAGGAACCACATCTTAAAAACCACAAGAACATTAATTAGATGAATACATTTAATTACAGCGTGCTATGTTAGTCTGGTCTGGAGGTTGAACTTACATTATAAACGACTTTTTTATCAGTGAGAGCAATCAAAACGCAACTTAAGTATTAGGAGTATCCTTTATTCAAATTGAAATCAATTAATTTTAATTTTAAAACTAATATTAGATGAGTAAAGTTAAAATTGATTGATTGTGGACTTTAGTTTAGTTACATAACGATAGGTACAAGTGACGCCCAACAATGTGAAATGTTGAAATGGTGTAGTTTGGTGTTTACATATGCCCATGCTCATGAACAATATGTGAATGAACAGTCATAGTACTGCTGTAATGTGTAAAGCATGGCCATTGCTTCAGCGATACATGCAGGAACTGCGTGTCACGGAGATGCAAATGTTGCGCTGGATATGCAGAGTATCACGAAGAGATCGCGTGAGAAACACCCGCATCCGCGGCAGCCTTTATGTCCGTGACATAGCAGACAAACTCAAGAAATTCGCCTACACTGGTACGGTCATGTTTTGCGGAAACCGGCAAGTTACGTAGGAAACCAATGTTGTGCCCCGCCGGGGCCCAGCAGACGAGGTAGACCCAAGAAATGTTGGCTTGACGTCGTCAAGGATGATATGATATGCCAATGGTCTAACAAACAAGGATGTTCAAGACCGTGCGAAGTGGAGAAGGAAAAGCCGGAAAGCGGACCCCGGGCTTCACAGCTTTGCAGCTGAGAATGCAACTGGGAATACGCTGAGCTGAAAGAGAGAGAGAGAGACTATTGTTATGCGGACTTGATACAAAAAGACTTTATTCAAAAATTATCGTCCATCATCCCTAATCACGATGCTGGGTAAACTCATAAAACTCCCAACCGAATGTCCCAAAAGTGCGGCGAAACGGGCATTGTCGTCATTTAGTCCAGAAGAGTGTCATTAACGGGACTTACGACCTCAATAAAAGGGAATTTGTCAGCGCGGTAATGTCGGAATTAAAGACGCTGGAGCCGTAAATTAGGAAAGGCATGTTAACTTAACGGTCGAGAGTTGTTTGAATGAAGAGTTTTTAAGCAAGTTGTGAATTTATTCAAGCGTTATTTAGACAAGTTTTGAAAATAGAAGAGAAACGCATTGATATGATCGATATCTCCGGAGACAAAAAATGACAAAATGACTTCTATTCACTACAAATTACACATTAGCCGTGTGGTTCCCGGCCGAGTAGAATAGGAAACACAAGCTAAACAAAGCTTATAAACATCTGGCCAGCGTGGAGAGTGTAGGTCAAATCCACTGACTGCTCTGGCTAAGTATGGCTCTGGTAGTACTGAGAGGGTCGTGCTTCTGCAGTGGAGACTATAAAAAGACCTGACGATGATGATAATTCACTACGTACGTAAATTTGTCAGAATATTTAGTGTGACATTTTTCTCCTCGTACCATATACGTAACACGTACGTACGTACGTGGGTCACGTGCTCCTAGATAACGGCCGTAGTTCACCCTCTACAATATTTTGACGCTCAACCTGAATACTAATGCGTATCGACGGAACAATTATGTAGTACTGAAGTATAGGAAATTTCATTTGGTAGCTAAATTGGATAGGGAATAAATAAGATTAGTAGTAGTAAAGTGGGGATGATATTTTTCGCGTATACCACATATTTAGGGATATTGTTAGAAAGTTATTTTAAAACCATTATGGGTTTACAAAGACAAATTTTTGATTTAGTGATCCGTTTTCGAAATATCAAACTAATTATGTATTTATTTACAAAATTCATGTACACAAAATACAAACAAAGAAACAAACAAAGTAAGAAAATAAATTACATAGGTACTGCTTATTTCATAAGAAATCTCTTTCAGTAGACCCAGGAGAGGAAAATTGAAGAAAACAGGTAGTAGGCGTGTACAAAATAGACTAAAGTTTACAACAAATACATATAAGTACTTATCTAAAATTTTAAACATAAACATAGATATGTAATACATAAATAGACATACACACATAGAAATATAGTACTCTTTTTTACTCAAAACAAACAGGATGTGAATTTTTTTACAAAATTTTACGTCCTACTGAACTAAAAGCGGCTATATTTACGCTAGTTACGCTTTTTACATAAATAAACGTCAGTTGATTTTTATACCCAAATAAAAGAATGAAATAATTACAGGAAAATGACTTGTTAGCTTTTTAGACTGAAATTGGTTAAGCGCACTGGACAAGTCCTTTACATTTCAACCACAACCATTTGACCTTTGACCCTATAATAAGGCACGTACTCGCTTGGTAAGGGCGATTGTGCCACTCAAAAACCTCGAGTTTTCCCATTTCCTCGCTGGAAGATTGTTTCGAATTCCCTTCAATGTTTACCAATGCGGGGTATTCCCGACTCGTCAGGGAATATTGAATTTCTATTAAGATTAAAACATAATGTTGGTTTGGGAATGAATCTGAGGTTCAATTTAAGGAATTCCATCACTTGGGTCTTCTAGGTTTTTGTTTCTTGTAATTTTAAAGAAAAGCTTTCAATATTAGTGTTTCGCAATGACCATTGCTGAGAAGAAATGCCCACAGAAACTCATAGTATTTGGTCACCTACGCGCCAGAAGGGCTTTGTTATGTGTCTGGCAATTTACAAATACTTATATAATATAAAACATGTTAACACATTGCTTGCGAACAAGCGAAAAAATATAAAGACGTAACAAGAAATACTAAAAAAAACTAAGAGTCAAAAAGCGAAACCGAGCTGACCAGTCCCAGTTGCAGCACTCATTCACGAGTTGACGCACGGGTCAGCTATCGTTGAACTCAACTATAATAGAGGTACATTGAGCTAAACTGTTATTATAATAGCAATAGAACTACGTTGTTTAATTTTATGGAAAAAATGGTCTCTGACTATAGGCTCTACCCATCGAAGCTCTACCATATAAGTAGGTACCTATGGTAGTTAATTGCCTCATTTATCCATACGGTCGACTACGCACACAGATTACGCATGTGTTAGAATTACCATAATCTGTCAATTTTATTTATACTAGCAACTCAAAATGAGTGTTTTAATGTGATATAACTGGCAACACCGGCCACACTATCAGCCTAGCAATTTTGACATTGTGGAAAATGCCGCGTAAAACGTGAAATCTTTCATATTGGTTTTTATATAAACTATCGCGCTTTGAACACGTGATTTAGCACTTAACGGGACTTAGCACAAACCTTTTTTATTGTTTATATAACGTTTCGAAAAAGAGTTACATCTTTCGTGGTCTCAAACTGACTAGAGAGCAGCGGTGTCGTCTTGTTGATGAACTCTTTTTCAAAACGTTAGACAAAACAATAAAAAGGGTTCGTTCTAAATCCGTTATATATATATATAAATCATGGGAAATCCATCATTTGCTAAAAAGCAACAAATGAATGGTCTTTGTAATAGTGTTTTATTTACAAATACCAGTGCAATCAGAATATACAAGATGTAAAGAATCCCCAGGTTTTATTTAAAAGTACACTGATGAAAAACTGACTAACTGCGAATCATATCAATAGGCGATGCGGCTAGCAACCCTTCACTATTTTGATTCATTTTTCAATCTTCCCGCCCATGATCACGCTATGTGTGGTCTTTGTATCTTGTGGCCCTGGGTTCTGTCTACTTAGAACTGCAAGACCTTGCTCAAGAACATGCTCTGTCTGCCCCATTAGGGATAAAGACGTGATAGTTCATCTGTATCTGTACTCTCTTTTATTTTGTTTAGGGTTGATATTTGTTTAAACCTAGTAACTTTAGGTTTGAAGTATAATCAGGCCTGTGTCACTCCCCGTTAAGGTATCGAAAATATACCTACATTATTACTAAGCGCGTAAATTCAGTTATACGAATCGTTTGTCCAGCCAGAGTAATAAAAATGAAATTCACCTGCAATGAATGTCTAGTTATCTAAACGAAAAGGTGCAGAGTTCTGACGTGAACTAAATTAAACCATATCGCTAACCACATTGAGTAGATATTTCTTTGAATTTCTTTGCTGAGTGAGACTTCTGTACGTGAGTACTGGTTCTTATTCTGTGGTGTAATAAAACACGAGTATCAATTTGTTTCGCAGTAATCGTTCATTTGAGAGCGATACAAAGTAAACAATTGCCCAATGCATTTGTTTCCGCGGGAAAACAAATTGTTTGATGTTCGTATGTTTTTCTTTGTTTGTTTGCTATTGATGTTGTAACAGACAAACCTATTTATTGGATGATAAAGATACATTTAGATACGTTTATGTTACTTTTTGTTTTTTCGAGTAAGTGGCCAACGCTGGTTTTAGATTTTTAAAGGTGCTTAAAGGCATGTTACATAGCTTGTTGACTGCAGCTGTTTGATGTTCGTATGTATCTTTGTTTGTGCAAACGTCGAAATAGAGACTTTTCTCAGACCCAATGTCATGATATATGTATAGATCTGTGGGTGTGTTAGTCTATATAAGAAAAATCTAAAAATATATACCTAAAACAGCTTAGGCTAAAATCAGTTGGAAAATGTTAGTTTTATTTAATAAAATGACAAAATAAATTCGAAAAACCGCAGGTATTACTATATTACTTACATAAAATTTTGCAAAACATGCGATAGATATTACCACCTTTACATAAATGTATTTTTTTCAAACATTACAAACAGGTACATAAAAAAGCTCCTCTTATGACAAATTAAAAGTAAAAGTAAGGTCAGTAGTAGGTAGGGTAGGTATATTATTATTAATCTGTGGCATTAGTAAATTAAATTTTAGAAACAAGAAATTATGCTTACTGTAGTAGCGCTTTTAATCTAGTTTAACCCAGCCAGCTGCCAGATCGACCGAGAGACCTCAGACGCCAGTGCGTCGCGGCACCCTGGCGCCACGTCTTTAACCGCAAGCAGGCTGACTTAAGACTAAATACCTACATAAAGGCACTGGTATGACTCTTCACAGATTCAAAGTAACATATATACCTACTACTACAACAAACGAAACAATTTATCTGTACACGCGTCGATGTGTGAGTTTTATACTTAGGGTCGCACCGCAGAATTAATTTAATACTTACCTACTAACGAGTTCGACATATTTACGATTATATCTTTCCATACCGGGAGATTTGCAAACACATTGACGTAAAAAATATTCTGTTTTATATGTATTAAATACTCGTATTACAGAAAAGTCGGAAACAGCTACATAATATCAATTCACAAATATTTTTTATTATGTCCCTATCCATTTCACCATTAGTTCACTTTACTGATTATTATTGAGTCATTTATAATATACGATACGGTAAATATATAATAAAATTCAATAAAAATAAAAGAATGTTTATCACGCATCCACGCACGACTTGAAATGGTCAACAATGGCATTATAGCACTATAACCCACGGAAATCTACTTGGCATCTGCGTGTATGTGATTCTCTGTGAGCGAGGTGCCTAGGTAACTTTTCCGGATTATACGACACGTCGCGAATTGCGGGCGGCTAGTAACTAAACCCTGGTTTAGAGCGCAATAGACGCTCAAAGTGCGGGGGAGAGGTGCGGGGACGCTAATTTGCGGGAGACACTGTGAGATTCCATTCTGTTTGTACTCTTATGTATTCTGTGATAAAGGTTTATTTTAGCTTCCTTTCGCAATTTTCGTCACTTCTTATCGCGTATGTTAGTAGCAAACACTGGTGTCAGATTTTTAGAGCTGCCTAAAGGCATCTGTCGTAGTCGTTTTGCCACAATTCACTACTCATACAGAAAGCGACAGGCCTGACTTTGACGAATGTTCTGTGACCAAACTACAAGCGATCTTTTAGGAAAGGTGAATCAAGGATTTCTTCATGCTGGTATAGGAGAAAAGAAAAAACTTTAAAAAACCTAGCTGCTTTTCTTCCCGTGCATATTGTAAAAGCCGGCGTGGAGTGCAGCCAGTGTTCTTGGCACCATGCCACATGAACGACATTTAGTTTTTTTAATTCAGTTTCAGTCTTTAATTTGGTTTTAAATTTTGATTTCAGTTTATTTTTAGTCAGAAAAAAGAAGTAAGATAAATATTTACGTAACTGTTTATAACAAAATGTAATCGTTTTTAAGTTAAATATAATTTATCTTAATACCAACTTAACCCAACATGCATCATGTGTGCCACAGAAGCACAAAAGGGCTACAGCTCAGCGAAATATTGCTCGTTTTGAACAACCGCTGAGTTTTAGCTGTCACCCTGAGAGAGTTGACGCAGCCCCTTAAATAATAACGTTTTAACATTTTCTATTGCGTGCACATCATACTCTAGATAATTAATTCAAATAATTATTAATTAATAAGGAATTTAAGATTATTACATTATTTCGTGATATTTGGAAAAGAAAAAGCGGGAAAGCGTATCCCAAGCTCCGAAGCAGCACCGCTGAGGAAGTGGCCGGAAAGATGAAGAAGTTGAAAATAATAAAACAAGTCAAAGGAGTTTATAAAGTACTAGCTTTCGCCCGCGACTTCGCTCGCGTATCCCACGGGAACATTACTTTTTTCCGGGATGAAAGGTACCCTATGTCCTTCTCAGTACTCCTAACTATGTGTATGCGAATTTTCAAGAAGATTGATTCAGTAGATAAAGCCTGAAGAGGTAACAAACAAACAAACAAATAAACAAACAAATAAACAAACAAATAAACAAACAAATATACAAACTCACTTTCGCATTTATAATATTAGTTAGGACTAGTGAGGATAGAATTAGGATCATAGCACAGTTAGGTAAACTGGCGAGCTAAAAATACGAAAGAATTTACGCTATAATAAAGTTAGTAGAGTTTTGCATCTCAAAGTAATTCGAACTTTTTTAATATTTCACGTTATGTTGGGTTGTCAGTTCGGGAGCACAAGAAGTTGTGAATACTGCTCTGCGATGAGCGAACGAAGTATAGACTATATCTTGAAGTGGCCGCACAAGTTTCTCTTAAGAGCTCGTACTACCCTAAAGTTCTTAGAGCGATTTTAAATATTATCAATATTAACGAAATACTCACTTTCAAATAAAAACACAGCAAAGTTTAGGACTAACTCTAAACATAATAAGTTTCGAAAACACGATTGCTTAAAATTTTCTCGATAGAAAAACATTGCGTAGTTGCCTTTAAATCACCTTAGAATTATACTAAAACAGAAAGTATTTAAGAAATACAATAAATTATCATTTGTAACTTTGGATTATATTTGTATTAAACATAAGGCAGTCATCATATGTCTTACTTTTCAAATAACTCTTAAATATTCTTTGTAAAACGAAATAAACCTCAAAACCTGAACCAGCCTCATTGACCCACCGCGATTCCCGACGCCCCGCATGGCTCGCTGTCTCGCTTCGGCTAGAGTAAATTTGTGTGCGTGGAATCGGGAGCAAAATTTAGATTATTGACATCAGGCGCCCTCTTAACGAGAAACTCTATTTATTTTTGAAACTAAGTATCAGGATAGCTTTGTCTGCTGGAATTAGTTTCTCACTAAGTAAGGTTTATATGATTCGCTTGATTTTGCGGAGCTCATTGGCTCGGTGGGAGTACGCATTGTACTCTTTCGCAAGTTAAGCAACCCGGAGCGTGGTCCACATTTGGATGGGTGACCACAAGTGCCATAAAAGTTTCTCGAGCTCCTCCGTGCTTCGGAAGGCACGTAAATCTGTTGGTTCCGGCTGCCATCAGGCCATCATAATTAGGCCTTCGCAGGCACTTTTACACGTCAATAAATTTAGTGTACATTACGTGTAATGATTATTTATAATATTAAAATTACTATTTAAAAAACAAAAAGCTACCAATACTAGCGTTTCGCAACGACCACTGCTGAGAAGAAACGCCGGAAAAAACTAATTTGCACAGTATTGATCGCCTACGCGCCAGCAGGGCTTTGTCAGTTAACAAAGAGATATTATGCCTAATACAATGTTATCACAACGTAATGTGTAAAGCTTGCGAACAAGTGCCAAATCGAATTTACAGAAATAAGTAACACTGAGTAGTCATAAGAAAACGGAGACAAGCTGACCAGTCCCTACTGGCGGCACCCGTTCACGAGTTGACGCGTGGATTAATCATCGCTGAACTGGAATCCAGCGACCCGACCCACGACAACAATAATAAAAGACGTGTCTTTATCCCTAATGGGGCAGATAGAACATTTTTGGTGCCGCGGCTCTAAGCGGACAGAGCCCAGGGCCGCAATACTTTGTGATATAAGTATGTTTAAGGAATCTGAACATATTTATCTAACTATAAAAGATCCAGATAAACTGTCCCTGCTGCTGCTGCAACTGCTGCCCCCATTTAAAATAAATAATTTCAAAGAAAACGGAGACATTATTTAAAATTTTGCTACTACCAAGCACTAGATAACCCTTCAAAGTATTTTATGAACTACTGATAACAGTTTATAATGAGAACGTTAAGCTCTTAGGTTAAGCTTTACTACGCACATTGGCCAAAAGAGGCCGTTTTTCGCAAATGTGCGTAGTAAAGCTTAACGTTCTCACTTAAAACTGTACACAGTAGTTCATAAAATACTTTGAGGGGTTCAGGTACGGCCTTAAACAAGAAAATAAATAAGAACGGATCAAGAAAGATCAAAAAAGCGAAGAACTTAGAAAGCGGTGGCAGAACAGTAATAATTTCAGGCCTCAAGTCATTATCTGTTAGATTGTAACTGGAAAAATGTAAAATACACCGTCCCATCGTCTTCAAGTCCTGCTTTTTTCAAGTTTCGCATTAACAAGCCCGCTCGACTTTCAAAGGGAATAATAATGAGTATCTGGCTTCGGTCCGGCGCCTTCGTTACGTGAACACTCGGTGATAACTTATTTGATAGATATCTAACTTTGTTACAATACCTGTAAATGGCGGACTTACCGATCATGAATTTTTCGGGGTCCAGTGCTGCCCCCATTTGAAATAAATTATTTGAAAGGAAACGGAGATATTTAAAATTTTGTTCTAGTAAGCCCTAGATACCTAACCCTTCAAACTATTTTATGAACTACCGTGTACAGTTTAAAGTGAGAACGTGAAGCTTTTCTTCGCACATTTACGAAAAACGGCCACTTTTGTCAATGGCAAATGGGTAGTAGTAGTAAAAGGAATCAAGATAGTGATGAGTTGCTAGCCGCGCGCCTGTTTCCCATTGACGTAGGCCAAGACTATGGTTCTCCATTGCTAGGATCCTTGCAAACCTCTTTCACTTCGTCAACACTCATTATTCTTTTCACGCATGTTAGCCGATTTTAGGTACTCAGCTTTGTTTTTGGTCGCAGAACGTTCCGAACCTGGTCTGCTTTCATCATCAGGTCTTTTTTAGTCTCCACTGCAAGAGCATGACCCTCTGTACTACTAGAGCCATATATTAGCCAGAGCAGTCAGAGGATTTGGCCTACACTCTTCACGCTGGCCAGACGGGATGGAGAAGTCTCATTTATGTTCACCAAGTTTTGTTTAGCTTGTATTCCTTGTCGCCTTCCACGACATTCACGGGAAAACTTGGTGTGATCCTATCGTACTCTGCCGGGAACCACACGGCTGGTTCTCTTATCCACATCTAATTTTATAGGTTATCTGTGACAAATATGTACAGTGGAGCACGATTATGAATTTGATTGGCACCCTTGGCCGGTACCCTTGTCTGGTCGCTTTCTTTGACAAGAAAAGTAAATTGATTGCTTTTGTTGCGAACTGTATTTCAGAAATAAAAACTGCACAGCAGTAATTTTTTTGTTGAAATCGGATTTTATTTATGATTTTTGATGTTAAAGGCTTTAGTTACAAAAGATAACAATGAAGTCAGACTTTATATTTTGCAAATTGATGTAAAAAGGTAAAGATATCGCTATGATATAGATTTTTTTAAATTAAAAATAAATAAATGATAAAAGTTGATATGACTTAGATTACCTCCGAGGTCCAGTGGTCAAGGCTTGAGATCCGTGAGTTCAAATCACACTGAGCAGCAAACTTTGTAAAAAAATGTTTCCAGTTTGTTTAGGGTATTGCAGGCTTGAATCACCTGATTATCCAAAAAGAAAGATGATTCCGTGCTTCGGAAGGCACGTAAAGCTGTGGGTCCCGAACGCCATCTAGCGTTTGTTAAAACCTATACTAGGATCGGTTCTGTTCTACCCTTTGGGTTGCGGAGGTCAGACGGCAGTCGCTCTGTGTAAAAAGCAGTAACCTGGTCAAATCACCTAGGTTAGGTAGCGGACCCCGGGCTCTGAAGGGTTACCGCTGAGGATGCAACCGGGGAAACACTCGGATGATGATGACGATGAGTGCAAGTATCGGGAGTCCTAAAAGGCCGCGGTCGATGGCGATATTGAAGATACAGCGAGTATTGTGGAGTATGAGGAACTGTGGGAGAGAAGCCACACTGTGACTAGTTTTATACCACCACGTGAGGAACTTCCCCCTGATCATGATTTGCCATGGCCCGCCTGGAAAGCGCTTAATAGACTGCGAACCCAGGTAGGGCGCAGCAAAGACAATTTGGTCAGGTGGAAAATACTGGACAGTTCGCATGACAAACAGTGCGAGTGCGGCTGTTCTCCACAAACAATGTCCCACCTTTTGTCATGTCCGAAGTGTCCAAACATCACTGCACCTTGGATGACCTATATACCGCTTCCGAGAATGCAATAGAGGTCCGTTTCTGGTCCAATAAAATATAACCATCGACACGATAGGAAGAAGAAGCGAGTATTTGCACATGATACGTAGGTAAACAAATATATCTGCAACGAAATGAAATATAAATGTCGTTGTAGCTTTTAATTAAAACGGTTTTTCATGTTTCGTGTTTTATGGAGCTCATCGATCATACTCTTGTAGGGAGGACGAGTAAACGTACATACGTAATATACAGGGTGATTTTAAACCTCGTAGGTATAATTAAGAAAAAAATACATAAATTCTGTCATATGTGTCGTATTTCATATTAAAAATCAAAGATATCAGCCAATATATGCATACCAAAAATCTACTTTGAATGTCACCACCCACTACCGGGTTTGTGGCGGGCGGCGCCGGTGAGCGGGGAGGGTCACGGCCGCGCGTATAGTAAAGTAAGTAGATTAGCCATTTATTAGAAACTAGCTTTCGCCCGCGGCTTCGCTCGCGTATCCCATGGGAACATTACATTTTTCCGGGATGAAAGGTACCCTATGTCCTTCTCTGTACTCCTAACTATGTGTATGCGAATTAAAAAAAAAATGGTTCAGTAGATAAAGCGTGAAGAGGTAACAAACAAATATACAAACTCACTTTCGCATTTTTAATATTAGTTGGGATTGGGATTTGGGACAAAGTCTTTTACAAGATTTTAATATAGCTAGGGGTTTAAAATCAACCTGTATACCTACATGTGGACAAAGTAACTGTCCACATCACAGATCTGTATATACTAATAGATAAAGAAAGTCCTTCAATTTTTATGAAAACTTGGTGTGCCAATTTTCGATACAATATTTAATAAGAAATTCACTTACAAACGCAAGAAATCTTTTTTATTACTTCCTCCAACGTTTTTCGACGAGTTTCTACGCTCAAAACGGCAGAGTTTGGAACTATTTATTAATCTGTGCTAAAAGTGACGATCCTGACCTAAATAAAGTCAATTTGACGTCAGATCGACACGCAAATTCATACAGAGGCTGTGTCTTTCTTGATCCATGTATGTGGTCTACATAGTGTTGACGACCTCTGTGGTATAATGACCAACAAGCAGTTCACCAATCCGGAGGTTCTGGGTTCGATCCCCAGCTAGGGTAATTGGAAAATGGCCTTTTCCCTGCCTTTTTTTTTTTTTTTTATTGCCCTGAGTCTCGAGTGTTTATCTATATATGTATTTATTATAAAATATAATATCGTTGAGCTGGTATCCCATAACACAACTTTAAATTTACTTTGGGATTAGCTCAATCACTGTGATTTGTCCATATATATTTATTTATTTATTAAAAAAAACATGTATTAAATGAATCTTCGTTCCAAATGTCATCGTTTTTAGGGTTCCGTACCCAAAGCGTGCAAACGGGACCCTATTACTGAGACTCCGCTGTCTGTCTGTCTGTCACAGGGCTCTGTCTCTTGAACCGTAATAGTAACACTTGAAATTTTCACCGATTATGTATTACTGTAGCCGCTATAACAACAATTACTGAAAATAAAAAAAATTAAGGGGTCGCCATACAAAGAGCGTGTTTTTTCAGCGTTTTTAACTAGATCTTTATAATGGCATTAACTAGATACTTGAAATTTTCACAGATTATGTACTATTATGGCCGCTATAACAACAAATACTAAAAATAAAAACAGTGAAAAATTAAAGGGGGTCGTCATACAAAAAACGTGTTTTTATAGCGTTATAACACTGTACGGAGGTACGGAACGCTTCATGTACGAGTCCGACTTGCACTTGCCCGTTTATTTGACTGTTATTTCAAAATCATTACACTATTAGTGATCTAGCACCTACAGATCGTGGTTCGATTTTTAAATAGAAGTTATATCTTATTTCCTCGTTTCTGGATCGCGTAGATAGTAAAACATATAAAAAAGATTACTAGCAATTACTTAGCGTCAAACTACAGCCCAAACAGATGGGTTGTTGTGAATTACCTTAAGTGCTCTTGCGGGTTAGCCGATAAATCTGCTAATTTGTAGCGGGTAAGTAATGTCGCCACTTAGTACCTACGTAGTTTTAGACACAAGTGATTTTACCGAACCTGGAATATATTTCTTAGCTTTTGCCCGCAGCTTCGCTCGCATATCCCACGGGAACATTACATTTTTCCGGGATGAAAGGTACCCTATGTCCTTCTCAGTACTCCTAACTATGTGTATGCGAGGTAACAAACAAATATACAAACTCACTTTCGCATTTATAATATTAGTTAGGCTTTTCTTTACAGACGATATCAGTAGTCTACTGCTGAATTAAGAGGGCGCCTGATGCTGATGATCTAAATTTTGCTCCCGCTTCAAAGCACACAAATTTACTCTAGCCGAAGCGAGACAGCGAGCTATGCGAGAGAAGAATCGCGGCGGGTCAATATAGCTCAGAGGGTCAAAATCATCTTGTACAGTCACCCAAGGATGCCAAACACTATGGGAAATCGAGAAGAAATAGCCGGAACAGTTTTCACGATTTGGCTATAGTTTTTTGACCGGCCTACCTGACGTCAACCCTCATTGGAAATACATTTGTGCGAATAGTGTTATGACCGGCCGCCGCCTGACGTCACCCCTCCTTGGGAATACAGAGATGTGTGTGCTTAGTTCTTAAGTCGCCTCTTGCAACATCCAATTATATATTATTTTATTATTGATATTTATTTATTTATTATTTGTAAAAAGGACGCTGCTGCCCCGTCTCTTTGTAAACCTTAATTTTGATTTGTAAAGCTTAATTTCCATTTGTAAACCTTAATTTCGATTTGTAAACCTTAATTTAGATTTCTAAACCTTAATTTAGATTTCTAAACTTTAATTTAGATTTGTAAACCTTTTAGAAGAAATGCTCTACCAAGCTCTACGTTCTGACATAAAGCTGCAACAGTACCAGTAAATATAGTAACTCCTTGCTTACTAGATATCTGGCCGGTTGAAAGTGACTAATCTCCTTCATAAAACATAGCGTTTCACACTAATAATAAAAAATATTCCGCAAATGCGTCCCCTGCGGAAGTGTGCTCAGGAGGCTGGCAGCATCGCCACGTTGGATTAATGCTTATCCTTTGTTTACTAGCCCCTGGTCACCTGATACCTCGACCAGCCTTTTGCTTATTATTTAAATAAACTATATGCAGAAGGTCCCCTCTGTCCCATCGTTTCAACCCCAAACAAGTAGTGACTAAGTAAACTTTATATGTAACTAATTAGGCAAAGTAATAAGGTACAAAGGCGGGCTTATCTCTTAAGTGATATTATTAAATTGGTAGGTCTAATGGGATAAAGTCATAGTATGTCATTTAATAGTCTATATTTGCCGCTGGCGAGAAACATAGAGGGAAGTTATCATAAGTAGGTATTTCATGTTATTTTAAACGATAAAGAACCTCGGCTGTTATAGCAAATACCTAAATCAATATGATCCAAGCTCGGGCGGGCGATGCGACATCAAAGGGCTTTGATGTCCACACATAATAAACATACAACATATGGATACATTATACGAGTAGTATAGTTAAGGCGGAATACGAAGAGACTCTGAGGGGATGAGGTGCGGGGCGATCCGCAAAGCACCCCGCATGCTTTTACATATTTCGTTCGACTGTGAAGCGGGAGGCGGGGAATGATCACGCGGAATGACGCGGAATGTAGATTTTATCGGTTTTTATGAATTATTTTAATATATATTTTTTTGTATCGAAAATAAAGATGGCTGACACCTTTGGAATCACAATATTAATATTTTTGAGTAAAAGTATTTTTTCCTCAATTTATATTCTTAGAGTTTTGGAAGAAAAATAATTTTGAGATATCATTACCTTACAATTTTTGTAAAATAGTACATTGATTTATTTTATTGTATACAGTCCACCAGATAGTAATTTCAAAAGTTTTTTAAAAGCAATGGACCAGGTTCTTAAGTCCTGTTCAACTAGTAAAAAGAATTTAATTATTTGCGGTGATTTTAATGTTGATATTTTAGTACATAATCCAAAGAGCACACAATTCCTAAATCTTTTTAAGTGTTATGGATTAGAAAACTTATTTTTTGAGCCAACCAGAATTACAGCTTCATCTGGCACATGTCTTGATAATTTTTTTAGTAATATTCAATATTGTGATAAATCTGTTATTAATAAATTGCCTTCAGATCATTCTGGTGTATATGTAGCTTTTGTCAAAGAGTCCACCAATAATTTGAGAAAAGATAAGATCTTGTGTAGACCGATTACTTCTAAAAACATAAAAAAACTTAAAAATAATTTAGATAACAAATTATTATCAGTGGTATATACAGGAAATAATCCTGACGACCATTATAATAAACTATTTAGTACTGTTTCCTCTGAGTATTCTAAAACATTAAAACAAAAAAGAGTAGTCGTTCATATTAAATCACAGTTTAGTGAATGGGCTACTACCGGCATCTACATAAGTAGAAACAGGTTATATGATCTATATGCCCAGAAAGAATATAACTTTAATCCTTCTTTTATAGAATATGTTAGAAATTATTCTAAAATATTTAAAAAAGTTTGTAGACGAGCCAAGTCGAATAGTATTAGCAAAAAAATAAATAATGCTCCTAATAAAATTAAAGAAACATGGAGTGTCATAAATAAGGAAACAGGTAAAAATAAAACCAAAGAAAATATTTGCCGAATCAAATGTAATGGTAAAAATACTTCTAAAACTGAAGAAATAGTAAATATATTTGATGATTATTTTACTAACATTCCTTTGGAACTCACTTCTAATGTGAGTTCTAGCGCCCAGCGTGCTGAGGCTTTGCTTAAGAGTAATGTTAGCCCTTGTGATTCTAAATTTAATTTTAAGCATGTTAGCCCTAGCGATATAATAGATGCTTTTAAACAGTTAAATTTAAAAAAATCAGAAGATCACTGGGGCATGTCAGTAGCCGTAGTAAGTCATATAATACACATAATTGCTGCCGATTTAGCTTTTATATTTAACGAATGTATTGATGAAGGAATATTCCCTAACTTAATGAAATGTAGTAAACTAATCCCCTTATTCAAAAAAGGAGAAAAAACAGACCCTGGCAACTATAGACCTATCTCTATTCTGCCAGTTTTGAGTAAGGTGTTCGAAAAGATAATGCTCAATCAAATGCTACTTCACTTTAAGACCAATAATCTTTTCCATAGCCAACAATACGGCTTTACTGCTGTAAAATCGACCACCGATGCAGGAGTAGCACTTATTACTAATATCTACGACGCGTGGAAAAACAGAAATGATGCAATTGGATCATTTTGCGATCTTTCTAAAGCATTTGATTGCGTTGATCATCCAACACTTTTGCTCAAATTTCGTCAATACGGTTTTGACGATAAGTCAATTAAATTAATAGAATCTTACTTAACTGATAGGCTTCAAACTGTTGATATAAACGGCGTAAAATCACACGGGTCTAATGTGAAAATGGGCGTACCCCAAGGTTCAATTCTAGGACCGTTCCTTTTCTTAGTTTATGTCAATGACTTGCCTTACATGGTTGAGAAAGAGGCTGACATGGTGCTGTTTGCTGATGACACCTCGCTAATATTTAAAATAGATCGACATAACAGTGATGCTAGCGCGGTGAACAGCACCTTATCTTTAATTTCTGATTGGTTTTCGGCCAATAACCTCATGTTAAATGCGAACAAGACCCAATGCATTCGATTCTCTCTTCCTAATGTGAATCAAGCCTGTGTTGACATACTAATTAATGGTCAGAAACTCGATCTGGTTGAAAGTACTACCTTTTTAGGAATCACAATTGATTCGAAACTTCAATGGGGCGCTCATATAACTAAACTTTCTAATAGGCTTAGCTCTGCGGCTTACGCTGTTAGGAGAATAAGACAATTGACAGATGTAGCAACTGCTAGACAAGTGTACTTTAGTTACTTTCACAGTCTAATGTCTTACGGGATACTTCTATGGGGGAGTGCAGCGGACATTCAGACTATTTTTCTTTTACAAAAAAGAGCAATTCGTGCTATTTACGGTTCAGGATCGAGAGACTCACTAAGGGAATTATTCAAGGAAATAGGTATACTTACTTTTGCATCACAATTCATATTTGAAAATATAATGTATGTAAGGAAAAATATTTCCATGTTCAATAAAGTAAGTGATTTTACAGATAGAAATTTACGTAATAAGAATGACTTAGTTAGCCCGTATTACAGGCTGAATACAGTCAGTAAGTCTTTTATGGGGAAGTGTATACTTTTTTATAATAAATTGTCAGAATCGGTCCTTGATATGCCAGACAGAAAATTCAAAGCTTATGTAAAGAAAGTACTTTGTGAGAAGGCTTATTATAGGACCGATGACTATCTTAAAGACAAAAAGGTCTGGCTTGAGCTTGGCGCGGGTCCCTCTTAAAGGTTTGTATACTTAGACATGTCATAATTTAGGTACATTGGTACATACTAAATTTACAAATTGACATTATTTTAAATTTCGTAATTCTTATAATTCAATTTAATTATGACATCATAAACAATGTAATCTCTGTCCATCTATATAACTAATTTTAAGTTTTTAGTTTGTTAGTTGACGTCTTTGGAGAAAACGTGCAGTGTTGCCGCTTCTTCTGCACTTGCGCCTAGGAAGCGGCGTAAACTTAGCTTTAAGTAACGATTTGACGTCAACATTTGTGCAAAACAAAACAAAGTGACTATTATTAAGAGATATTATAAATATCCTATGATAATAAAGATATTTTGAATTTTGAATTTTGAATTTTAAAATTTTAAGAAGGCGGGGCGGGGCCTTGTTAAGTATCCGAGCAAAACTACAAAAAATGTTTTACTGCTTAAAATCACTTCAGGTCAAGGTTCTAGTGAACAGAAATACATGAAGTTTCGACAGTTCTCTTCGTATTCCGCCTTAACCAACAAAGTGGGGCTGTCCACATTGACAGACCAAAGCCTTACTGGCGTGTAGGCTACCATTACTGTGTAAATGAGTTTCTTTAGGTGTTTCTTCGCAGCAGTGGTCGTTGCGAAACGCTAGTATCGGTACCTTTAAATAATTAACGAATTAATTTTATACGTAATGCATACAAAATTTATTGAAGTGTAAAAGTGCCTGCAAAGGCCTAATTAAGTACTCGAGGTAAATATACATTTGAATTTTGAACTTTATGAGTATTTTGCCAAAATATTTCTTGTAAAACCTCGCACATTTCCTATCCGAGGTGTGCTCTCGTAAGTCTTCTTTCATAATGGCCTGTTTGTCACCATATCCGACGTCCAGTACCTACGGAGCTTTTCCAACTACCATCACGTTTGATATTTTTTATTTTGTGGATAAGTAAATTTATTTATGCTAGTCATGTATAATCAAAAATTAACGCTTTCATTTTTAGGGTACCGTACCTGAAGGGTGCAAACGGGACCCAATTACTGAGACTCCGCCTGTCCGTCTGTCCGTCTGTCACAGGGCTCTATCTCTTGAACCGTAATAGCTAGACATCTGAAATTTTCACCGATTATGTATTACACGATAACAACAAATACAAAAATAAGATAAAGTTAATAATTAAAGGGGGTCGTCATACAAGAAACGTGTTTCTTCAGCGTTTTAAAACATTGTATGGTGGTGATGTACGAGTCCGAATCGCACTTGCGCGTTTATTAATAAAAATAATTGCCAGTGGCGATAGCGTGAGTCTACATTTTTAATATTCGCACCTTCATATGAAAGTAAAACGAAGCGAACAGTTCGCGTTGTGACATGGTAGGTATGACAAAAATGAATTTTTCATGACCGTCTGGGTACAGTTTGGACTCGTTGGTTGTGAGGCATCCTTTCAGTAAGGAGGCCTGAATAATTTTTAATATAATAAAACTCAATGGGCTTCTTGCATGATTTAACTTTACTTGTGTACAGTCTGGTTGAACGCTTTTATACAAAGTGGAAAAGACATTAGCGAAATATAAAATTATACTTATAAAAATATATATTTAAAAAACGTTATTTTTAAACTAAATATTCATCGCTTTTAATTTAGTACCTATGCTAATGTAAATCAGATGACAATGCAATATTATTATAACAAGAAGGTGATCTGATGATGGAGCCGAAAGATGGCTTGGAAAAACGACTGCCTCCGTGGTCCAGTGGTCAAGGCGTTTGCCTTGTGATCCGGAAGTTGTGGGTTCAAATCCCACTGGAAAGCATACTTTGTAAAAAGTTGTTTCCAGTTTGGTTAGGATATTGCAGGCTTGAATCACCTGATTATCAGAAAAGAAAGATGATTTCGTGCTTCCGAAGGCACGTAAAGCTGTTGGTCCCGAACGCTATCTAGCGTTTGTACCTACCTATCCTAGGACTGGTTCTGGTCTACCCTTTGGGTTGCGGAGGTCAGACGGCAGTCGCTGTGTGTAAAACCAGTAACCTCGTCAAATCAACTAGGTAAGGTAGCGTACTCCGGGCTCTGAAGCGTTACCGCTGACAGTATGCAACCGGGAAAATACGTTGGATGATGTATCGTTGTGGAAAAACAGAAATAATTTTACTAGCCGATATGCGCTTAAAGATAAGTATGTAATACATGCATACACACACTATATACATGTCTACATACATACCTATATATAAATACATAATATAAAATACAAACAATTTTTCTCATTGCAAATATTAGTTCTCCTGCAACAAATTAGCAAAAAGGTGCGTGTGGACTTTTCTCTTAAATAGGTACCTATTTGAGATACTTTTGATGTCTTTACTTATCTCAGTGATGTCGCAGATTAAACTGCCAGAAAGGCGTCACGATGTCGCGCCGCAGTGACGACGTATGGCGCTTTAAAGGGCGCCGTATGAATCACAGGTCGCTAATTCAACTCACTCGTGCGAGCTTTGAGGCAGATTTAATTAAATTAATTAGCTGTTACTTTCACGTTGCACGGAAAATTAAATTGATGTTGATTTAGTGCAAATATCACACAAATACCATTAGAACACGACCTGTAATCGTGCGTGCTACCTATGTGCTGGTGTACAAATAATATACCAAAATATTCAACACACTTGTTTTAGTGGATATAAGAAGCAGTCCACTACAAGACCCTAACAGTAACCTACCTTTTTCTGTAATTGTGATTCAGAGCTACGAAACTGAGTAAAACTCTTTATCTAAGCATGATCTATGACTGCTCCAAACATTTTTCTGGTTGCACCCTTTACAATGCAATACAATACAATTACTCTTTATTGCACCATGAAGAAAGGACATACAACAATACAAAGAAAAAAAAACAAAAATGATACAAAGGCGGACTTATCGCTTATGTAGCAATCTCTTCCAGTCCAATCTCTTGGGTAGAGAGAGAAGTGGATTATGAGGGAGGCGATGCAGTATGTCGGATTTACTGATAGTAGATATAAGATAGAATCTACTGAAAAAATATATAAATACATTAAATACAAATTAATAAACAAATATACTACATATATAATAGATATAATAAAATACATATACATACATATATATATATATATATATATATATATATATATATATATATATATAAAGTAATGAAAACATAATTAAATAAAATAAAATAATGAGCATAATGCGAATGAATCCAGTACAAACTGAATCATAATTTGGACAAATAGTGAGCTTTTACTAGGTTTTTAAAACTGCACAAAGTTTTGGCTTTACGGATATTAATAGGCAAAGAATTCCACAGTCGAACAGCTTGAACGGAAAAGGACTTTCAGTAGTATGTGGAGGAGTGGCGGGGAATTTGAAGGCGGAGATTGTAGGAGCTGCGTAAGTTACGATTTGAGACATCACTTAGAAACGTGAATCGTTCTTTTAGGTAGCTGGGAGAGGAAGGTAGAAATAGTATAGAGTATAGAAGAGAATGGGTAGGAGTAAGGATTGTGCGAGCGAAATTTTAGTCTCCATGGGTAAAATGTTCCTCAGTCTTTTAAGACTTTTACTGTTCTGCTTCGGAGCCCAAGGTTTGTTTCCCAGCCCTTTCTTCTTCAAGTACCTATAAGTGGATAAGAAAATTCGGTACCATTAAGTAGATTTGGCTGCATAGTAGCAGTTTTGCAACTCCTTGGGAATAGGGATGATGACTGAGTCAGAAAAGTATTAGTCAGATAAGTATTATTCTAATTAGTCTGTTAGTTAGATTATCCAAAAATAATGTACCCATATTTTTCAGTTTATCAAAAAAGTAAAAATTCTCTAAGTTCCAGGCTTGTGACGTCACTGATGTGTAAAAATCGTACAAAAGCGTGACGTCATGTAAAATTTGAATGCGCTGAATCTTCGTAATTTATTGTTTCTCAGAGAAAATAAAAAATAAATGTGTACTATATTTTTTAATAATCTAACCGATGGGCCTAAAATATTTTTGCAGTCATCATGCCTATTGCATTTTTGAATCAGCTGATGTCATAACGCGACTCTGCGTCCGTGTGGCGGCATGTGGTATGTCGCATGTTTCATCAAAGAGTAGGTTCCGTATGAATCACAGGTCGCTAATGCTCCGAGGCAAATTTCATTAAATTAATTAACTCTCTGTTTCATTCATGTTGAGCGGGAAATTAAATTAATGTTCATTTAGTGCAAATTTTACACAAATACGAGGGTTGTTCCGTATTCATCCTATGACGTCTTATCCCATTTCTTTACTCATCCCAAGCTAGTATTCCTAACTGAAACTATTACATTATTTTAATATATTTTCTTAATTCAACCCAAATGCATTCCTTACTCATCCCAAAGGAAATATTATGAAAAAAGTATGGATAGTATAACAACGCTTACTATTTTTTCTAAATATTATTATGTATACAATATAAATATTACCTTAACTGAGCTTAAAATATTTCTATAACTGATATTTTTGTTCAGACCGTACACACAATTCTTACATTTTTTTAGGTATTTTTACAATAGGTTGAGTTAGGAATACTGATGGGATGATGAGGAATTCGCGTACCCTGTGTGGAGTAGATCGTGTCATGTCCATCAAGTAGTGGATACAGCACTTTACGAAAATTTTCGGATAGTAACAGGATGTTTGAATGGCTTCAAACACCGGTAAAAATGCTTTATCCTCTTGCTGGAATAGTTCCACCTTGTGCCCGCAGAGAGGCAATGTGTGCTGCTGAGCGGGGGCGACAGAAGCAGGATCTACAGCACCGACCACATAACTACGAACCAGCTTCTCACAGACTTAAAAGCCAACAAAGTTTTCTGAAGAGCACGAATGCTCTAGAGTGCAACATAAAAGACGCCAGGCTAAATCTGTGGGAGGGAAGCCACACAAGAGGTGTCCAAAAACTTGCACCTTGGATGACATAAATCGCTTCTGACAACGCAGTGGAGATGGCCCGTTGCTGGACCAATAAAATATAACCATCGATACGATAGGAGAATACGAGTACATACTTATCTACGACGTGTTAAGGCCCCGCCAGTTCAAAGCCAAGAAAACTGCGAGTGTTTTCAAAACATCACTGTAATTAAACCACTACAGTTTATTCCTCAAAAATATTGCATAAGAATCTTAAGGCTTTTTTACAGGCACCCACAATATCCAAAACACGATTGAGTATTTTTGGCTTGATAGAAAAAAATCACAAACATACCTCTAAATTTGCCCTTATAATACATATTACTATTTTATACAATCACCTTTTTATATGAAAATTATACCAAAAATATGTGAAAAGCACAAGATTTTTACCAAAGATTTATTGCTCCCTACATCCCTAGTAGCAGGTGTGATGTGCAGAGTGTCCCGGTTCTTAGGGAAGGGTTGAAACGTAGGGACGGTTCATATTTTTGCTTTTATTGTCATTTTAAACGAGATAAAAAGATTGAGACCAAACAAATTGAGTCAATTTTATATTATTCATTGAATATAAGTAAGTAGTTAAAGCAAGAATAAAAATCGCGGAATATTGGACGTGTGCTGTAACTTATTTATTTGTTATCATTACATTACCTGCACTAAACTATAGCTTACGTAGCGTGCGTGTAACCTATGCAAAGTTTATTTACATAATTATTTTATAAACGAATGAGTGTCGTAAAAAAATCTGATGTGCGTGAAGGCAAGACAAAACTAGTTTATCTCTGTATAATTTCGGTCCCTCAGTCCTACAATGTGAAAGCTATAAAGGGTAATAAAGGGCCCAGCCGTAGTTTTATTGCCCTCCACTACATCACAGGCAGGTGTGATGTACCGAAATCCCGGATTTGGCACCGACCGCATCCCAAACCGTTTATAAATTACGGGAGAAGGCTTATTATCGTCATCTTTTTATTTTTGTTTTATTTTTATTGTTATACTAGCTGTGCCCGCGACTTCGTTCGCGTGGTTGTCGGAACGTAATGTTATATAGCCTAAAGCCTTCCTCTATAAATGGACTACCCAACCAAAAAAGAATTTTTCAAATCGGACCATTAGTTCCTGAGATTAGCGCGTTTAAACAAACAAACAAACAAACAAACTCTTCCGCTTTATAATATTAGTATAGATATTTTATTTCACGCCTTGGTGCGTGCAATATTGGTGCGTGGAGAATTCCTAATCAATCCAGTCTGTCCATTGGGCGGTTTACTTTCACTTCTACGACCCAGAACATGGCCCATGGTTAGCACCAGGGTTTTGTCGCTAGTTCCGATGGTCATGACCCTCAGCCGACCAAGAAGATTTGGATGTAAATAGATTTTATTGATATTTTTCGTTTAGCGATTATCTATTTTTTGAGCTAAACGTTACAAATCCTCATCATCAGCATCAGGTCTTATTTAGTCTCCACTGCAGGAGCACGACCCCATTTGTACTACCAGAGCCATATCTTAGCCAGAGCAGTCAGAGGATTTAGGGTTGGATCTCATCTATCAGCACTTTCCTATGCTGCTATCCTTTTCTGTCGCTCAGAACAGTAATTTGCTAGAGCGAAAGAGAGCGACGTAAGCTGCTGTTTTTTTTTAATTGCTCTAGCAAATGACGCTTCTGCATGAGTGACAGAAAACGATAGCAGCATAGGAAAGAGCTGTTCCGTGCTGATAGATGAGATCCAACCCTTAGCCTACACTCTCCACGCTGGCCAGACGGGTTGGAGAGGTCTTTTTGATGTTTATAAGCTTTGTTTAGCTTGTGTTTCCTAGGTCACCTGCTATGACATCCACGGTAAGACTTGGAGTGGTCCTATACTACTGGGAACCACACGGCACTTACATCCTTCTTCGTCTGTAGGTAGTAATTAAGTTAATATGTAGGATTTTTTAAACCTTACCACATTTTAAAGAGATATCATTTGTAACATGTACGGCCGTACCGTACCTTTGTGTTAAAATAAGGAGGCACCGTATATCACAGAGGCGATAAGCCGAGCTAACCCGAAATCTTTCGTATTTCGAGCCACCGCAGCGGGATTCGGGATCGGAGGTAATTACGGGGCTTGTTTTGAGAATGCTGACTGTACGAGGTAGCTAACTGAAACTAGCATTTTATCTAATTCTTAATTTGTACCTAGATAACTTAGCTTGATCCTCTAACCGCGAGAATCCCGACAAAAGTCGATTGTTTTGAACCAAAGAGCTTAGAATGTACCTTTTTATAGAGAACATCTAACTTCAAACATCTTATCGGCATTTACTGTTGCAAGAATGACTGTTTTTTTATATAGCCTGTTTTTGTGTCCCACTGCTAGGCAAAGGCCCCCCTTTATTTTTCCAACCTACCTGTTATTACGACAAAATAATGACATTGTCTAATGACATTGATTTCTGTTTTAAGGTGACTTTTCTATTTGTATGACGCTACTAAATATAAAAGTGATACGCGTACAAAAAATGTGACCACTACGTTTCAAAACAGGCTATTTTTCAAAAGTTAAAAATATCATTATTATCATAGGATATTTATAATATCTCTTAAAAATATTCACTTTGTTTGCACAAATGTTGACGTCAAATCGTTACTTATAGCTTACAGCTAAGTTTACCGCTTCCTAGGCGCAAATGCATAAGAAGCGGCGCTTATATTCTATGAGACGTCATCGCGGAATGTATTTACCTCCAATATCTCTCCTTTCGTAAGGCTCAGAACCGACGTGGTTGGCATACATTGAGGAGGGCCTATTCCCAACAGTGGGATATAGAAAGCTGCCAATGATGATGACCTCTCCTTTGAACATTCTGTCTGACTGGTGCTAAATCTCCGGTAAACTAAAATTATTATCTTTAATATCCAACTATCTTGTCCGTAATAAAGTTATTTTATTACACGTATTATGTGGAGTGTCATATACCTTAACTAAAGCCCGTAGTCTCCGATCGTGGCCGGATAGGGGAAGTGGGTTGGTAATCAAGCCCCTTGTTAGAACTATTTCCAATTTAAACTGTACACGTGAGTCAATTAATTTAACGCTGATGGGGGGGTTGTATCAGTTATCAAGATCTAAGGAACATGTATAAATATTTGGTTTCGTCTAACCAGTATGAATGCATTCCGGTTGTCGTAGAGACAGCTGGACCATGGTGTTCTGAAGCGAAGCACTTTGATGGTGAGATAGGACGGCGATTAAAGTCCCGTGGATATAACCACCGCTCCGGCGGCAAGCATAATGGGTACCTTTGAGCCGGGTACAATTCGGGGTGGTATTTTTGACTAATTTATTTCATATTGACGAAACTGATGTAAATTTTGTAATTTTTTTTTCAATAAATAAATAAGTTCCTTTTTCCGTACCATTAATTTTTCCTCTACCCAAAGGTTGACTGGAAGAGATCGCATCTAGCGATAAGTCCGCCTTTGTACCAATATTTTCTTTGTATTTGTTATTTTTATTTTATAAATTATTATGGTGCAATAAAGATAATTGGTATTGTATTGTATTGTAAGTTATTGTAATGTCATAAGTGATTTTTTTGCATAAATTAGTAAACTATTGTAGGATGCTGCATGCTACCTGCATGCAGCATGTTCGTTCTCACCTCATTTCACCATCTCATCCTGATCATCTTACTTTTTATATCGTGGCCGGTTCTACATTTCAAATTTCATTCTCTAATTTTATTTTATTTTACTTTTTTCTACTTCCACCTCTCATCCTAAATGGATATTTAAGAATACAGGTCGCGCCAAACTTCAAGATCGCTCTGAAGTTGAGGCGATTCGCGTCGCAGTAGTAAAATACAGATACCCATAACAGATAGAATTTGTTTTATTTTAGTTTATTGTGTATATGTCGCAGTTGAATGGTATAATCCGCTAATTCACTAAACCTCTAGCTGTTTCGCATTACAGCTCGGTTTTGTAAAACAGCGAACCCTAATACGCGGGACGGAATGATCGACTTGTATTCGTCCATGCGGCTAGGGAAATTGTTGAACAATTCTATGTAAAGAAATTATATACAATGTAGAATGCCTACGAAGTGGCAATGGCGAACAAGCGAAGCGAGCGTGCTGCGGTAGCGGCCGGCGAGTGCTAGGAATGTTCTATTCATTTTACTAGGTTAGCACAAACCTATATGTTAGGTTAGGTTAGAACTGCGACTAACACACGCACGAGCCGATCGAGCGTAGCGAGCGTGCCGCGGCAGCGGCCGGCGAGTGATAGAAAAGTTCTGTCCATTTTACTAGGTTAGGGCAAACCTTTAGCGATAAAAATCGTGGAATAGTTGTCTGGGAAATTAAATTCGATGTCGAAAAAATCGGTATTCTTGTAGACACTCAGTTATATTTCATTATGGTAACCCCACACCAAATCCTTATCATGCATGTGTCGCAGTTGGATTATTTAACGGTTTCGTCAAACAGCGGATTAGCGCTTCTATTTCACAAAACCGCTAGCCGTTTGGAAACGTGGTTAGCGGTTTGAATGAACGTAACACGTTGCGAAATCTTAGACAATCCAGCTGAACGATATTCGGCAGTTTAACAAAACCGAGCTGTAATGCCAAACAACTAGAGGTTTCGTGAATTAGCGGCTTATACCATCCAACTACGACATATATATATCATATCTACATTATTACAATCATTCTGAAAAAAATATTATTGTAGTAAATATTCTGTCCCTGTTTGTAACCTTGGGTGAATTAGACTTTATAGGTAAAAAGTAGTTTTTACCTATAAAGTCTAATTCACCCAAGGGTAGGGAAAAAGAAGAAGAAGACAGCTAAGAACTATCTGGACAGACAAGGCTTTCGATTAAAAGAAACTGCAACGAAATCGGTTTATTCGTTTAGGAGCTTTGATGCCACAGACAGACAAACAGATTCACAGACCCGTTAAACTTATACCATCCTCTTTTTTATGGGGGGTTAAAAATTACACTTTCCGGACATTTTGGCAAAACTATCAAGGGCACTCCTAACAAAAGATAAGAGGCCATTCCATATTATTTATCGCGGTTCTCGGCAAAACGCCCTTTACCGAGATAAATAAACATCTCTGGAATACCGATGCTGTCCGAATCGATACCAAATTTTGGCATTCAATCAGCGCATTATTCGCCCCTTGCGCCGGTTCATTCCATTGGGGCTTAATTTTAAACCCTCATTCGACTTATTTTGCGTGAAATCGAGGTGGAGTTAGCACTGAAAAGAGGTGTTTTAACCCCCTACTAAAAAGAGGGGTGTTTGAAGTTTGATGTGTCTGTGTGTCAAAGTATATGTGTGTTTGTCTATGACATCGTAGCTCCTAAACGAATAGACTGATGTCGATTCGGTTTTTTAATCGAAAGCCTTGTCTGTCGAGATGGTTCTCAGCTATGTTTGATGAAAATCGGTTCAGCCGTTCAAAATTGGGGGACAGACACATAGATATACACAGACACGGTAAACTTTCCTTTTTTTTCGACTGAACTCCGACAAACCGTATTATGACAACATTTTATATTCGATACGTTTTAATGTCAACAATAGTTTAGTTCGAAATTAGAATAGTTCGAAAAGTTATTGGGGGCACACACCAGACATTCATATACACAGTCACGGCTAAAATCCCTCTTTTTCGTCGGGGTTAAAAAGAGTACAAACATGTACTATACGTTTATACTCTTTTTTTAAAGAGTACAACTATGTATATCATCATATCAGTCACAGGAAGTCCACTGCTGGACATAGGCCTCCCCCAAGGATTTCCAAAACGACCGATCGGAAGCGGCTTGCATCCAGCGTTTTCCTGCAACCTTGCTCAGGTCGTCTGACCACCTAGCAGGTGGGTAAACATATACATGTTTACCTATACATGTTTTAAAAAAGAGTATAAACATATACATGTTTATACTCTTTTTTACGTATGAAAACATTGTCATTCGTAAAGCAAAACGAACATAATGTAAAATTTTCCCTACGATAGAGGCACTCAAATAAAATAAAACTGTTATTGGAAATCAAGTTGTCTCAAAGTAAGAATGTGGAACAAAGGTTGGGATCGCGTTCGACATCTTTGTCGCATGTATGCTCAGGCAAAGAGCTATTATGTTTAACTAGAGCAGACACCACATATCACTGTTTTGCTCCGTTCAAAAGGGATGCGGACTGGGTCCGAAAAAAATAATAAAAAAAATATTTAGTACGTCAGTTAGATTATCCAAAAATAATGAAAGTATGTAGTGAAAATTCACAAAGATATATAATACAGCGCGTCGAAGTTTCGGAGTGGGGTTAATTGACGTCACCGTCAAGTGAAACTCGTTCTTGATCGTGACGTTATGCGGAATTTAAATGCTCTATATCTTTGTAATTATTTGTTAATCAGAAAAAAACTAAAAATACGTATATTTTTTTTTTAATAATCTACCTAATGAGCTTAAATAATTTTTTAAGTCTACATCCGTATTGAAGTGTAGCTATCTGCATAAACTTCAATTAGTCGCTTGATAGCTCTACTTGGTGTGCGTTACACTACAGTTAGAATAATTCAAGGACACGGCTAAGAGTAATGATATAACTTTCCATCGCTAAGTAATAATATTTATGTACTCGTTTAAGTATGATAAAATTCACGGGGAAAATGTTTGAGATAGCCGGTCTATATATTCTATGTCAATGCTCTCAGGCGTAACTTTTAGTACGAGTATGCACATAAAAGTTTAAATATAACAGTAATTTTTTAAAAAATATATAAATCACATTTGTATTTGTATGATCTTCCATGCTTCCATGCATCTGAGAGATAAGAAAAAAAATTGGTTGTCCGTAAAGTCGGTTTACAGACGGTAGTTTGACGTGACAACGTCAAACATTCTCTCTCTCGTTCGTGCCGCGCTCTCGCTTGCGGAACGCGACAATGAGCGTAACGGGACAATGACGTCATCTTTTTCGTACATGCAGCCCGTAGTATCGAGTTATTAGACGTTGTCACGTCAAAAACTAGTCAAGTCTGAGTCGGTCTCGTACATGAAGAGTTCCGTACCTCCGTACAATGTTTTAAAAACACGTTTCTTGTATGACGACCCCCTTTAATTTTTAACTATCTTATTTTTAGTATTCTTTGTTATAGCGGCCACAGTCGGTCAAAATTTCAAGTGTCTAGCTATTACGGTTCAAGAGATAGAGCCCTGTGACAGAGGGATAGGCAGCGAAGTAGGTCCCGTTTGCACCCTTTGGGTACGGAACCCTAAAAAAGTAGAATGTACCAGCTGCTTCCCTTCCCACGCAGATCGTCAAATCCAATCTAAGGAATGGGTGAGAAATGTGAGAATCTGAATTTTTTTAGGAAGTTTTTTTCCAATGCCTAAATTTTTACAGCGAGTTCCGTCTATAACAAAGAAAAATCCTGCACAAATATTATTAGAAATAGGTTTCTTATCTTACATCGCATGACAGACACATCACGACACGTCAAGCGTGTGCGCGAAGTCGATAGCGCGATAAACGTTATCGTCATGACGCCAGGGTAGGAATCCTTTATCCGCTGCTTTTTCAGGCTAGTGGAGCAAACATAATCAGTTTCAGTGGCGGTGGAGCGGCGCCATCTTCGTGCTTCATTGCATATCGATTTAAATTCTAAACATACTCGTAGGTACATAAAGTTAGACATATATGTACAATGCACATTAATACATACATATATAACAACAAGATATTTTTTAATAAAAAAATCATCCTTTTGTTTTTTGTTAAAAATTTTAATTAGGTATTTCCTAGTGTTTTCTGTAGCACCTTATATAAAAATCTGTAGACAGCGCGTGTGTACATACTCGTATACCTGAAATTGTTCTAGTGAGACTGACCGGAAATATGGCTCTATCAAATAAAGTGAATTCCGCATATATTTAAAACAATTTTCTGTTTTGTATAAGAAACACCATCATATAACGATAACAATAGTGGTGAAGTGCCGGTGAAATTAAGTGGAGATGGCTCCATTCCTCTCTTCTCTCTGCCATTTTTTTAATGTCCCGGTAGAACCTAAAGGCCCATTACACAGTGCAACTTTCTTGCCTGTTGCATACAATTTTATTGAAGCAATAAATGATTTGTATGGCTGACGTTCTGTTTAGACCATGCAAGTTTTTTATTGCTTCAAATTAATTGTATCAAACAGGCAAGAAACTTGCACCGTGTAAATGGGCCTTTAGTGGTAAGTTACGAACTTTTCTTTAATTTGTTGGAAAAACTTCATCCTCGGTGTTCCTTTTTAGATTAATCAATTATAGTTTTTAAAATATTTATTTTCTCTCCAACTCTTTTATTTCTTTTACTCCTATACAGTCTCCATATTTGTGCCCAAGATATCTGTGGGCGGTAATGAAATCTGTGGAGTTGCTCTCCGATAATTGAATTATCACAGCGGGTCGAGTGCCCGAATTTGTTTAACGAGCTTATTGATTTCTTGTTTGGGAACTTTGAGCATTCTTGTATTGGTGATTTAATTATTTTCTAACGAAGGCGAAATGATAAAACGTTTTGTTATTTCCGATTTTAACTTGTTTTGGTTAGAGGACTCAACTCAGAGTTGCTCAGTGGGCAATGTTAGAAATAGCATTCGAGGAAGGACCAAATTCAGAGACGTTGTTAATACTATAAAAAGACAGAATTTGAAGTGGGCAGGATACACAGCAAGAATGGACACAGATTGATGGACCAAAAGGGTAATTGGCGACCATGTTGGCTCATGGTGGAGCGAGGTAGAGGACACCCAGCACTGCGTTGGGTGGACGATATTAAGCGTTACGCAGGCCGCAACTGGATGCAGGTGGCAAGTGAAAGACACAAATGGGATGATATGGAGGAGGCCTGTTCTGAAAAGGATAACATAAAGGCTGCTATGAATGAATGGAAGATTAGAGGAGATTAACGGCTGCCAAAAATATGATGTGAACATAAGATAGTGGACCGAAATAACCAAAGTCGAAGCTCTGTATGTGGTCATCATGGCCAGGCTGTCACGCTGAAGGTCCAAGGTTCAATCCCTAGTCAAGTCAAGATGGAAAATTATCTTTTTCAGATTGATCTGGGTCTTGGATCATCATCATCAGATATTTTTTTAGTCGCCACTGCAGAGCACGACCCTCTTTGTACTACAAGAGCCATATATTAGCCTGAGCAGTCAGAGGATTTGGCCTACACTCTCCACGCTGGCCAGACTATGGCATCGTAAATAGACCGATTTCGATGCGATTTTTTTCGTTTGAAAGCCTTGTCTGTCGAGATGGCTCTCAACTATGTTTGATGAAAATCGGTTCAGCCGTTCAAAAGTTATTGGGGGTGAACTCTTGAAAGTCGGGGGTTTTTTGATTTGTCTGGCAAAGAATTTTTTATAAATAAGTTTATTTTAAAGTTAACCGCATCAAAATCAGTCCCTCTGTTCGAGCGCTAATATTCCACAGACAGACAGACAGACCGACATTAGCGTCAAACTAATAACACCCCTCTTTTTTGTCAGGGGTTAAAGTTATCTATTTCAAAATATTTTGAATTTTAAAAGCAGGAAAAAATATAAATAGAAGTAACAAGTGCGCGCGAATCGAAATTGAAAAAAAATTCAACATACGCGTCTGATTTATATCTCCTAATCTCTGGGGGTTCAGTTAATTTCGCTTTGTTTGCTGCATTAATCTCCAAAACTCGGATTAATGGGGGAATTAAACCAGAATCCGCAGAGAGCATTCGTGAACTTGATAATTTGTTTTATAATTCGTGTTTGCGGAATTTATTTCTTCGCAGTTTACTAAAAGTAAATAATATTTTAGATCAGTTCAGTCCATCGTTCTAAACAACTTTTCCTTATAAATGTAGGTAAACTGAAATATGAAAAAATTGTGTCCCTTACAAATTGAGCAGTCACGTGATATAGTTAATATGGGAAGCGAAAAAAAACCTCCGTGTCAGAAGTACTATCGAAAAGTATTTGTATAACCAGTTGAAGAAATGACGCTGATAAATAGGAAGTAGTACTATCGAACATTCGCACGGAGCCATCGTGAATGTAATTTTTTGTGATAGCAGTAGTAATTAAATTGTTTTTAAATTTTTTTTAAATTTTTTATTTTTATACAATACACACATATACTATCACGTTCGTATATGTCCCGGAAGGAGAATTTGTCATGGAGATATCTAGAATAATAATATTTAAAAAGAGCAAAAGCAGGATATGTATATATTCTTCGGATTCTAATAGGAAACCAGTCCAATTGACGACGGAATCAAACTTCCGCAATCCAAAGACGAATTTTATGCAATGGCTCTGCACTGCAGTCGTTCCAATTTATCCCTAATGGGGTTGCATTTTGGATCTTGTGTCTCTAACAGACAGAGCCCAGGGCCGCTTGACCCAAAGGCTACTGTTAGCGTGATGGTGGGTAAAAAGGGGGAAAAGGGAAATTAAAATGTTAATGAACTAACGCTAAACTTCTCAGATGGCTCAGCCCATGAAACTGAACAACTTTTGTTCTACAACATTCCCAAAATGCCAAAAATAAAATTTGGATTTTCATACAAATTGACTCGATCAGCTGATCAGTTTGTATAAAAATTCAAATATTTTTTTTGGGTTTCGTGAATGTTGTAGAACAAAAGTTGTTCAGTTACATGGACTGAGGTCCCATCTGAGAGGTTTTTCCTTAGTAGAAAAGTTGTTTAATAAAACTTGCCATTTCAATATTTGCGCTTCATCAAAAAGGTTTTTATATAAAGTTACCAATAATAAATACAAGAAATGTGTAACCCAAATGATGTTCTCATAAAGTAAACGAAACGTTTTATTGGGGAAATAAGGGAGGGCATTGGAGGGAAATCAATTGAGTGAAGGAAAATAAAAAGAGATTGAATTTCCACGGAACATGTTGGAAATCAAGAGTGCGTGGAGACCAAATAACGAACTGAGGTGACATTTGCATATAAGATTTCTAGGGATATTTAAAAGAAAATAAATCTATTTTGGTATGAATTATGTATGGACTCAAGAAGGCTATGCTAGGTGATTCTCTACGTGATCGAATCAGAAATAAGGAGATTCGCAGAGAACTAAGGCCACACATAGCCCAGCGGATTAGCTCATTGAAATGGCAGTGCACGGGGCACATAGCGCAAAAAACCGATGGCCGATGGGGCAGAACGGTTCTCGAATGGCGGCCACGTACCGGCAAGCGCAGCGTAGGACACCTACATGCTAGGTGGTCGGACGACCTGAGCAAGGTTGCAGGAAAACGTTGGATGCAGGCGGCTTCCGTTCGGTTGTTTTGGAAATCCTTGGGGGAGGCCTATGTCCAGCAGTGGACTGTGGCTGATATGATGATGTATGGACTGAAAAGAGGGGTGTTATATGCCATGTTGTGTCGTGTGTAAACAGCTTTAAAAATAGACAAATTCATGACGCTGACTAACAGTTAATATAAGAAAAAGCAATAAATAGAGTACAAGCATAAATAAAATAAATGAAATGTGTAAGACATTTTATAAACGGCAACATCCGTCAAAATACGAGGGGGGGTCAAAAAGTTCGCGGAACGGAGGGGAAGGGGGGTGAAATAAAATACTGTACTATTTTTCTTTTTCAATATATTCCCCCTTAAGTCGAATACATTTTTCAGATCTCTCTATTAACTTATTAATACCGTCGAAAAAAAATGATTTGTCTTTGTCCTCAAAATAGGCCGAAATCGCCGACTTGACTTCTTCATCATCGGAAAATTTCTTCCCCCGAAGCTCTTTTTTTAATTTGGGAAATAAAAAATAATCACAGGGGGCTAAGTCTGGACTATAGGGAGGATGGTTTAACATTTCGAAGCCACAGTGATGAAGGGCAGCCATCGCAACGCGGCTCTTGTGTACCGGTGCGTTGTCATGCAAAAGCAGCACACCCTTTGTCAACTTTCCCCGCCTTTTCTCCTTGATTGCTTCTTTTAATTGTCTTAGTAGATTAGCGTAGTATTCTCCCGTTATAGAAACACCCTTATCTTTATAATCTATTAATAAAATACCCTCTGTATCCCAAAAAACAGTTGCCATGATTTTTCCAGCCGATTGTGACACCCTGTATTTCTTAGGGGGGGGCTGACCCTTTTTATGCCACTGCATAGACTCTTGCTTCGACTCAGGCTCATAATGATGAACCCAAGTTTCATCTGCAGTAACAAGTCTTGCAAAAATTCCTTCCTTGTCGGCGCTACAGAGGTCTAAAAACTCCTTTGAATACTCGACGCGCAGCTGTTTCTGTGGTGGTGTGAGCATTCTTGGCACCCATCTTGCGCTGACTTTTGACATCCCAAGATTGTCGTGTAGAATATTTAAAATGGTTGTAGGTGATACTCCAACCATTTCTGCAAGTTGTTTCTTCTTCAAACGAGTATCCTCCAGTATAAGATTCTCCACTTTTTCAACGATGTTTGAGGTGGTGGCCTCAATCGGCCGTCCTGAGCGAGGGTCGTCTTCAAGAGACTCTCTGCCTTGCTTGAAAAGGCTATTCCACTTGTACACCATGGTTTTCCCAGGGCAAGAGTCCCCGTATACTGATAACATTTCTTCCAAAATTTTCTGAGGTGGTTTTCCTTGCTTAGTGAGGAACTTTATGACGGCACGAAACTCGATTTTTTCCATGTTCAAGTTTTTCTTCCGGATTCACTTGTTTGATCGACGACAGGTCAAAGGTTATTGACACAATCAGGTTCAAACTTGGCATATATACTCACAAAGAGTTGCTCATTAGTTACTACCTGCGGCAGGTCCCCCACCCCCCGCTATCCCCTCCATTCCGCGAACTTTTTGACCCCCCCTCGTACACCATCGAATTCCCCCGACTCCGCGCTAACGCTAACCTAATCCCGCCAACCCACACGGAATATTTACAGATATATCTGACACCTACGAAACTTGTACGAAATGGAGCATTTTTGTGGAATATTTTAACATAAATATGGATTACGACTGCTATATATAAACAAAAAAAATGTAAGTATTTTTTCATATCGTTCTTACTATCACGTCTTTATTCCTAATGGGGGAGAAATGCCGTTTTGAGTCTTGCGGCTCTAACCAGACAAATGCAAGCTGCATGCCCCAAAGGCCACTTTTAGCGTGATGGTGGGCGAGAAGGTGGAATAAAATAGAAAATGGTGATGGATTGCTAGTGATCGGTCTTTATGATCTGCGAGGCAGCTGGGTAGGTACATGCTGCAGTTTTTCATATCGTACACACTCATCATCAGGTCTGTTTTAGTCTTCTCTGCAGGAGCACGACCCTCTCTGTACTACCAGAGCCATATATTAGCCAGAGCAGTCAGAGGATTTGGCCTACACTCTCCACCTTGGCCAGACGGGTTGGAGAGATCTCACTAATGTTTATAAGCTTTGTTCAGCTTGTGTTTCCTAATTCGCCTTCTACGACGTCCACGGCAAGGCTTGGAGTGGTCCTATTCTCCACACGGCTAATCGTACACACTATCATGTATTTATCCCTAATGGGACAGACAGAGCGTTTCGAGTCTTGCGGCTCTAAGTAGACAGGGCCCAGAGCCGTAAGACTATTAAAAAAAAAACATGAAAAAATGTTTTTTTTTGTAAAAACTTATTTTATAGCAAAGGGTGGCAAAGGAGCAGTTCATGGATTCAAGTGTTTGTTACTTTGCGGAAGTCAAAGTTATGAGTACATACTCTTCGATCTATACTAGTTTGTGTGCTTCCGCCGCCACATATTTATTTATTTAAATTTATTACAGAAAATTGTAACAGGCGGACTTAAGGCGACATGGGTTCACAATTTGCAATACTGTGCGTGTTTTTGAATAAACACTGCGAAATATCGTCGAGCACGGCTCCGGGCCTTTCTTCTCTTTCGACGAATATTTCACTGTGTTTTTTTTTATTTTTATTATATTTATAATTTTTTCTGTAGCCATAACGGGTAGATAGATATTTAGATAATACATTTTTTTGGATAATTTTCATATAAAAAGGTGATTGTATAAAATAGTAATATGTATTATAAAGGCAAATTTAGGCAAATTTAGAGGTATGTTTGTGATTTTTTTCTATCAAGCCAAAAATGCTCAATCGTGTTTTGGCTATTGTAAATGTCTGTAGAAAATCCTCAAAATTTTTATGTAAATATTTTGAGGAATAAACTGCAGTAGTTAAATAACAGTGATTTTTCAAAAACACGCATGGTATTGCAAATTGTTAACCCACGTCACCTTAAGGCCGTTGGCATTTTCTACCAGTCAACCTAGAGGTGGTGCTAAAATGAGATCAATTCGGAAATAGTGCAAACCAAAATTACCGTACACCAACAGTCCCACCGTGCCCGCCACCAATGGTTGATGCAACTCTATGCTGCAGCATCCGTTGAGCCGCGACCCGTTCACCCACCAGTGGGTCCACGGGGAATTTCTGTTTACCCGTGTACCCACTGCAACCTTATGCACAAGGCGGGAAATGTGGTTGCAGGTAGCAGCATCCTTGTCTGCCGTACTGGCGACAAGTGTTTTGCGTCTACGCCAGGCATAAAACAAGCGGTTGATCATTCTTTTCTAAGTCTACTTTGTAGAGTTAATTATAATTTGTGCCTATATATAACGTCTTATATAATATACTGAAATTATTTAAGGGTGGATTCAGTTCATGATACTAAACAACTTTCCACAGGGAGCATAATATCGAAATATGTTTTTTTTTTGTCTTTTCATACAAACTCCTATGTAGGGAGGTCAAAAGGATGGCTCAGGGGATGGAGACATGGAAACTACTCCACCGACAAAAACGTAGTTCTTAAATTACAGATAGGTAGATAGATACAAACTCGTATCAGGTGATCGGGGAAATTGTATGGGAGGCCAAAACATATTTTTCTTTTTTTGATATATGTTCTTTGGTGAGAGTTATTCAGTATAATGGACTGAAGTCACCCTTAAAATAGTTTCGTATATTTTGTTAAACCCTGTATAAGTTTTGAAACTTTACTTTCCAATTATAATTTGCGCCTTTATTTATTTTTTAAAGTGTACCTTCAATATACTTTACTTCTTACTTAACTTACCTAAAATAATTTGTGCCTACTTATATAATTTTTGTTTAAACTCTACTTTTAAATTATAATTTGCGCCTTTATTTATTTTTTAAAGTGTACCTTCAATATACTTTACTACTTACTTTACTTAACTTAAATACTTTGTGCCTACTTATATAATTTTTGTTTAAACTCTACTTTCAAATTATAATAAGTGCTTACCTATATAAATTTCAAAATCATGAATGAAAGGCTTCCAGATTTGTAACATACTTTATTGAAAATAATAAACCTCTCTCACGCTTATAATCCAAAATATTATTTAGCGTAACTACTTACATACGATTATTTACCGTATATTAGGTCCTTACATATGAAATTGCCGATTTTCAATACTGGCAACTTTAAAATCAAATATCTTGCGTTTCATTAGGAATTCCAAATTCAAATTTATTTCGAAATAAAGCCAGAAAAATATTGTTTTAAAATTCGTATTTAATTTGTTTTTACATCATTTGTTTGAGTTTCAACATTGCTATAACAACAACTATGGACAAATTGAAAATTAGCGGTATTTACGAATACGAGTTCCACCGTGGCACCAGTGCTGCAGAACCGACTCGAAGAATTAACGACGTGTATGGACCAGACACCGCTAACGAACGAACGGTGCGTTTTTGGTTTCAACGTTTCCGTTCTGGAAATTTCGATTTACACAATGAGCCTCGTGGACGACCTGATACTCAAGTGAATAACGAAGAATTGAAGGCGATAGTGGAAGCGGATCCATCTCAAACCACTTCTGAATTAGCAGCAGCCTTCGGCGTAAGTGACAAAACGATACTTGCGCCAAATCGGAAAAATTAAAAAACTCGAAAAGTGGGTACCGCACGAATTGACTGAAGCAAACCAACAAACACGCGTTGCTTGCTGCGTTTCTTTGCTTAATCGCCACAATAATGAGGGGATTTTGAACCGTATCGTGACTTGTGATGAGAAATGGATCCTGTACGATAATCGGAAGCGATCATCACAATGGCTTGACCCTGGAGAACCGGCAAAACCTTGCCCTAAGCGAAAACTGACCAAAAAGAAGATTCTGGTTAGTGTTTGGTGGACCAGAGCTGGTGTTATCCACTACAGCTTCTTGAGATCAGGCCAGACGATTACTGCAGACTTGTATTGCCAACAATTGCAAACAATGATGGAAAAGCTCGCCATTAAACAACCGAGACTGATGAATTGCTCTAGCCCACTGCTCCTTCAGGATAACGCTAGACCACACACTGCACATCAAACGATCGTCAAGTTAGAGGAGCTGCGACTGGAACCTCTGCGTCACCCACCACACTCTCCAGATCTTGCCCCAACCGATTACCACTTTTTTCAAAATTTGGATAACTTTTTACAAGGAAAAAATTTCAAATCTGATGAGGCAGTCAAAACCGCCTTCAAACAGTTCATAGACTCTCGCTCCCAGGATTTTTTTTCCAAAGGTATCAATGATCTGCCTATAAAATGGCGGAAGTGTATCGATAACAACGGCGCATACTTCGATTGATTAAATAATAATTTCATTAATAAAAACTTGTTTCACTTTTTTGATACTGAACGGCAATTTCATATGTAAGGACCTAATATTACAGAATAAGACTGCGACATTAAAAGCGATACTTAGATAGTTTAGATACATATATCTACACGTACTTAGTTTAATTCTCATAGTTTTTGACCCCATTTTATAATTAAAACTTAAATGTTACATCATGTCGCTTCAATTTATCTTGGGAGACATGTCTATTCGAAAGCGTATTATGGTTGCTTAAATTATTTTGTGTGATTTGGTCTTTAATATTTAAAAACTAAGATGCCATTTCCACGAGAGACGCGTACTTTGCGTGCAAATGCGAGAGCAGTGTGCGAGTCACAATTTTGAGTTTGATAAGATGCGACCGGAGCGATGAAGTGAAAGCATGTAGCTCTATTTACTAAAACTGGGTTATTTAAAGATCCAATTTAAGAATAAAAAAAAAAACACTAGTGATTTTTTATTTCTTAAATACTGAAATATTAATCTTAAAAGCCGTTATTGCCGATTGTATGTAATTGTACTGTTAGTATTTTAGAAGTAAAAAATAACAATGTTTGCACGTGGAACTGGCGTCAAGACCAGTTAAGAGACATTTTTACAAAATCATCACCAGTACTGACAAAGCACTTTGTGCAAATTTATATGCAATAATTCAACAATTCCGTCCTTTCTTAATTAACTTTTTATATTTTATTGGCACTTCATAGTTACCTTATCATCTTGTATCTTACCCTACTTTATTTACAAGCGTTAAAAAAACTGTCATATGGTTATTTCGACTTTTATTTCTGGGCTTTGTATATGGGCTGTATATGTTCAGGAACTATTTCTTTTTCAATTCTTAAAATGGTGCTTTTAATTTGTTAATTCGTGTATGTATTTAGTACTTTATTTTTTTTTTGATTGACAAAATTATAATATGAATATCACGTAGAATATTTTGTGTGTGGAAAAAGGCCTTATATAAAAAAGGTTCATCGTATACCTTTTGAAATATTGTTGTGTAAGGAGAATATTTTTTACGAATTTTTAGGAAAACATAAATAAGTGGAAGAAGATAGGAGAAACCTTTCCCCAGCAAATGGAAAAATGAGAAGACTAAGAATTATTGTTCTTTGTTCAACACTAAGTTGACAGAAATAAATTGTCTGGATTTTTAAAATATCCATTATTATAAGTCAAGGTTACGCATTCCACGGTAGGTATAGCATGTTTAAGTACACTACCATCTACTTTTAAAAAATATGAACTTATTAGCAACAATATTGAAATATTTATGCATACTGACTAGGTATATCTAAACAACGACGCAAGGCACTGCCTTTATAATGATTTATATATTAAACATTGTCAACAGAATATTCACAGATAAGATCTATTTTTAGTTAGCTGAGTTATGTAAATTAAAATAAGCTATTTTCGGCAACAAAACTGCATAAGAACCTATTAATTAGCTTTTAATATTGAAATAAAATATATTTATAATAAAAACAAATATATTTGACAAAATAAATAGAATAACAGAATGACTTTTTATTAACCGGAAATTTTTTTGGAGCAAGTTCAGTCCATGATGCTGAACTATTTTCTATACCTAATAAAAGTTTTTAAAAATCGTTAAAAAAATTTCATCCTTTCATACAAAATTCGTTAGGCTAAGCGCTGATTTGTATGTGAGGACGAAAATTGTTTATCGATGTTTAATAACTTTTTCACACAAGTCACAAAATAAACTTTAAAACAGTTATTTTCCTCCGGCGAAGCGAGTTGAGACGAGGCAGGACAAGCAAGAATGTTTTTTTTATAACTGTTATTTTTATTTCAAAAATTGCACATACCTATTATTGAATTATTGGATAAAATCGCACACAATTTCAATTTCCACTGTCACTATGCTTATTCACTATGCAATGCACCCGTTTATGCGGAATATTTGTGATTGTTTCGTCTCGTCTCATTCGCCTCCCTTGTCGAAAAGCACTTTAACATCGGATAACACAAAGTTCAAGTTTAACTAACTAACACAGCTTAACTTTACGTCTAAGTAGGTACCTAAACAGAGTTAATAAATACCGAGCTGAGTATTACATTGTAAACTTTGGTAAGTATGTAAAGTTAAAATTACGCTTTATTAAAAAAATATTGCTGAATACATCTGTTCCGAACGTTTCATACTTTGCGTAATATATTAACAAAATTCATCGTAGAAAAGCGTACTTGGTTGTTATTAAAATATTACAATTATACAGGGGGTTTCAAAACGTGAAATTATATTTTCAGGGCATGCTCAGTTTCCATGCTGGTCTGGGAGAAAAGAAAAACTTAGAATGAATCACTTGCTTCTTTTCCCGCGCAGATGGTAAAAGCCGATCAAGGGAATGGGCGAAAATGCAAATAATTATTTTGATAGCCGATGCGATATTTTGATTTTTTTTTCCACCTTCTCGCCCACCATCATCACCCTATAAGCGGCCTTTGGTCGCAAGACCCAAAAGCCACTTATAGGGTGAAGCCACTAGACTGTTCTATCCGTCTGCTTTGAGGCAGAAAGGTTCTCGAATGGCGACCACGCACTGGCAAGCGAAGCGTAGAACACCCACCCACAAGGTGGTCAGACGATCTGTCCAAGGTCGCTGGAAAATGCTGCATGCAGGCCACTCTAGAGGTAGATCGGTCATTTGGAAATCCTTAGGAGAGGCCTATGTCCAGTCCAGCAGTTGTCGTTATGCGGCTGAAATGACGATGACGATGTTCTATAATACAAACTGAACATGCCCTGAAAATATTATTTCGCCTTTCTAAAACACACTGTGTATTCGTTTACATACTGTCGCTTATTTACTATCGAATTCTAGTAATTGCGCAAGCTCGTCCTCAGAATATTTAAACAATTCCAAAGCATTGTGTAAACGTTATATGAAAAACCATATCAATATGTGGCTGACAACCACAGAACTACACGAGGACATTACAAATTTTATTGCACCATAACTGACACCATCACAGAGGCGCTATAGAGGAGTTTCATCACCAGATTCACTAAAAGGAAGCCTGACTACCTTAGTTCCCGATAACACCCCAACGCCTTCTAAGCAGGATCTTCTATTTGCCAATACATCTCTTAGGAAAGCTCTTCTTGGCCCCGCTAAGTCCGTGCCAGTAATAGATCTAGTCAATTTTCTTAGAGCTGGAAGTCTCAAAGCTTCTTCATAAGAAGGTGGCTCATCTGTCGGAGTAGTTTGCGCTCGGCCACCGAAAGGATCTCGCGAACAAGTTGGTGATAACTCTCTAGAATAGTACAGAGTGTCTCCTTCTCTCCTAGTACCATCAGGCATCGGCTGGTAATTGACCGGATTTGAACTCCTAAATTCTTCTAAAATCTGCCTAGCACTCCTAGCTGTAGTTAATACTCCTGCCCATGACCTTCTATTCTGTTGTTTTGCTTCATTAGTTCTAGCACTAGACGCGATACTATTGCTAGAATGTGTTCCAGCTATTGTGACTCTCTGTCTTCGAGGCGGCTCATCAAAGGATGCAGCTTTGATAGTTGTTCTTGGTCTTTGTGGTTCCATGTCCACTTGAACTCCAGTGGTGGTTGTTTCGGTTGGTTCTTCTCTTAAAGCTGCGTCAATTCGCATTGCTTCTGAGTAAGACGGAACTAAGGCACAATTGCCCCGGATGGCGGCGAATAGTTCGAGGCTGTCTACAGTGGACGCGTGAGAGAGAGGGAGGGTGCGGGGTGGACGGGGGACCGAGCAGAGGACGGCACTTTGCTCGTCAGCGAGCGCCCACGCGTAGTTGGTGGCCGTCACTGGCGGCAGGGTATCGGAGAGGTGGGTGTCCAGATCCAGCTGCCTGCTGGGATCCAGCTCGTAGTTTGTACCAAATATTTTGGTTATCTGTAACAAAATGGTTTTGTGAAGTACATGTTCATAGATGACATCACGTAACAAAGAGAACTTATTAATTTATTTATTGGATCATAGTTTATGAACTCGATGGTATGTAGAAGAATGATTTCAGCTTACTGAGAAATTATTTTGTACATTTGTATTTATCTTGATAGTATTTGAAATATTAGATTTAACACGAATAGAAACCTTTCTGTCTTTGTCTATAAATGTGTGTTTTACAAGGCACAGTTTGTTATACAAGATTTTTAGTTCTTAAAAAAAAATTACCCTCATTATTTATATTTGGTAGAAGTTTTAAGATTGCCTGCATCACTGGCTTTCTTGAGCCTTCTTGATTTTTATTTGTACCTGCTGCTTTTTTGTGAAATAAACTATTTTTATTTTTTAGGACTGTGGAACATGCAAAGTAAAATGGCGCAAGAGCGTGACTTACCGTATAGTGTACATACGCTGTATTACATTCTATTAAAATACGAAGTGGCCAAGAAAGAAGAAGACAGGATAACGTCCAGAACAGCAGCTGCGACGAATACCATGGACATCGGTCTGCTTCTCTGTAGCAAAGAAAGTTACTTTTTAATCAATTTATTAAGAAACTAGGCGTAGCAAGCATTTTTTGGTATGTACCGAACGTTATTGTATATTTATATGTATAGGTACTTTTCGAAAAGGAAGCACACTATTAGAAATGGAAAGAGATAACGTGAGAAACGTTTGTATTGCTAATGAAATAAATTCTCATCTAAGTATTATGACACCCGAAAACCGAGATTTTTTACATGAGTCTACCATTGCAAAGGCTAACGAAAGCGTTTATTGGGTACAAATTGTTAATTTTGAAACAATAGGTACCTACATAACGAAGTTCATAAAACCACTTTTATGTTCTTTGAACTCAGTTAATATCCTAATTCTACAAAGTTCTGATTTAGTACCATGGACTTAAATTTTTTTTAGGAAATAAAAAGATCACCATAACCGAGTGCGACAAACAATACGATAAGGACCCTCATAAGTGCAGAAGAGAAAGCGATCGAGTTATCTTACTTCGGAAAGTTAATAAGGTAGAGTCGTGACTCGTGCTGCTCTACCGATTCATCATGTATTAGGTACAAATACAACCACTTTAAAGTCACACAAAAACATTTCATATCTAGTCACATTTTTCATTATGCTATGTGTATCTTGTACCTTTATGCTTAGTAAATACAAACAAATAATATTACCTGTAAGCAACCATATACTCCTTGAACGAGCTGACTCCAATCAGATCGAGACCCTCCCTCATTTCCATGAAGTCATCGAAACGCTCGTGTTCTGCGAAGAATCTTGACCTTTGATCTTCGAACTCTGAAACAAAGCGAGATGAATAACTTAGTCATTTGTAGTTTGTACTTCAAATGAAATGTTTCTCATCTGAAGAAATTTGAAGTGACTTTGGTGTGACTTTATGTGGCAGAGGGCGTCTGTCTACGATTATCATTGTTTTGTATTCTTTTGTCTTTTGATAAGAGTGATGTTATAGTCATGCCATAATTTCAAGCTGTTGGAACGTATGTCTAGTATGTACTACCAGCGTTATAGTCAAAAGAGGAAGTTTTTTTTCCAAAAAGCTTTAGAAAGTGGGAGCCAATACAAAATAAAATTTTGAAAAATCGTTTAGTAAATACATTATTATTTCCGGGATATCTACTAAATTATCAATAAATCACATCTCGTGCTTCAATTACATTCCCAAGGAGGGTTAACGTCGGGCGGCGGCCGGTTGTAAAACTTTTCGCACAAATACATTCCCATTCCCATGCATGTTATATTTGGAGGAGAAAAAGCGGGAAAGCGCACCTCGGGCTCCGAAGCAGCATAGCTGAAGATGCAACTGGGAACGCGCTTAGATGAAGAAGAAGGAGAAGAGGACTCACCACTGGCAGCTTCTATGTTAGCGAACGCGAAGCCCTTGCTGAAGCGGACCTTGGTGATGGGTGTCTTAGTGTCCAGCACCAGGTTCCTGGAGGCGTCACGCTGGCCGCAACACGCGTGCGCAAACGAAGTGCTTGCGCTGTGTGTGTTTACCCGCTCGTAGTATACCTACAAACAAAGAAAATATTATACTATATAATATATATGCCGTGTGGTACCAGGCAGAGTAGAATAGGGTCACTCCAAGTCTTCCCATGGATGTCGCAGAAGGTGACTTTGGAAACACAAGCTAAACAAAGCTTATAGACATCAATGAGACCTCTCCAACCCGTCTGGCCAGCGTGGAGAGTGTAGGCCAAATCCTCTGCCTGCTCTGGCCGGGTATGGCTCTGGTAGTGCAGAGAGGGTAATGCTTCTTCAGTGGAGACTTGAAAGGACCTGATAATGATGATATATATGTCGCAGTTGGATGGTATAATGCTATGCTAGCCATATCGCATAAATCATTTTTTTGCCCCCATCAGGCTGGAAATTACTTTTGGGACTTGCAGGCTAAGGCTGTGTCTACTCCATAGGGGCAAAGACGTGATTTTGCATGTTATATACAAATTATCACACTTTTGCCGCAAGGTGGTAGGCAGAGACTACGGATCTCCACTTGCTACGATCCTTGGAAACCTCTTTCGCTTCGTCAACACTCATTATTCTTTTCTTTTTATTTAATTCATCATTATCATCAGGTCTTTTTTAATCTTCACTGCAGGAGCATGACCCTCTCTGTACCCCCAGAGCCTTATATTAGACAGAGGATTTGGCCTGCACTCTCCACGCTTGCCAAACGTGTTGGAGAAGTCTTATTTTTGTTTAGCTTGTCTTTCCTAAGTCGTCTCTTTCACTACATCTACGGGTAGACTTTTAGTGGTCGTATTCTACTCTGCCGGGAACCACACGGCTATTATTTAATTATTGTATGTTAATTAGTAATATGGGCCCGGATCATACATAGAGAACTAGGTCTGTACCCTAGAAAGTTATTTTCAACGCACAGTTAATTCGGTTATCAACATACAAGTTGTGCTTCCCGTCGCTACCCGAGCTAATTTGATTGGCTTGGCACACTGCGCACGTCCTATGTATTTACTTTTCACAACGAATACTGTTTATTTGGAACTGGAACACAAGCTACACAAGAAATATAGGGAATAAATTTTGTAGTCATAAAGAAATTTATGGAATAAATTTTGTAGTTATAGGTAAAATTACAAGCATGTGACATGAAGCCTGTCCGCGCTGCGAATGGGTTGTAATCCCACAACGACTAATATAAGGGGCATACGATGTACCTTATGAATTATTGTTAAAAACATTTGGAATCTCCACCGACTAACATTAATATAGTTTTCATTATGAAATAAAAAATTAAACATGGCTTTGAAAAATCTACTGAGGCTTAGGTGGTGATGCTACTGCACTACGCACCGTCGCAGAGCACGGCACGGCATTGTATGCAAGTAGCTCAGTTTGCATAGAAAACACGCCTACTCCCACCGTATTAGTTGTTGTAGTTGTGTAATGAATAGTGCGTATTAGTTTTTGTAATGTAGGTACATAGAAAATAATCAAAGATGCTGACCTACTCGTAAAATGTATAATGACGCTAAGGATTCTTAATTAAAAAAAATGTTGACCTGTGCTAATATTTTAATAACTTTAATTTTTTTTTTTCTCAAACAAAGTTTTTTGCTGGACTGCCCTGATTGAATTACATTCCTCTTCTGATTTTAAAATTGTTTTCATACCTCGGGCCTAAAAAGCAAATCCTTTTTTAATCCCGCGAGACAAATTACTTTAGTCTTACTATAGATAAAGACATCGTTTTTCGAATAGATGAGATGAAAATAAACTTTCAGTTAGGGAAAATATTGAATTATTTGAAAGTTTTCATTGCACCGCTTTTTTGCCAAAACTGAATAGTTTGTTAAAAACATCACTTGCACTAATTCAAAAGTAAGCGTTACTTGGAAAACTGTAAGAGGAAGCAATATTACCTATTATATTATTAATTTTCATTTTAAATTTAAACTACTAAAATTTACTCTGCGCTATTGATGAAAGATAATAAATATGTGTGGAAACGTGAGGATATTTCATGAAACTCATTAAAATCGACACGGCTATTTAACCCATCGAATTGCCATATACAGCACCAGATTGTTACTGCAGGTTGTGTGCCAAACATGTGTAGCCACCATAGTGCTTTTTATCCGCAGTTCAAAAACCGATATTTCATATTCTACCGGTATTTGATCTGCGTTCAATTGGTCCTTTTGTAACCTTTCATAGGTTTTCACGTCACACCAAAAGCGCATACCTATACATGAAAGAAACCGAGGGCTGACAAAAATACAGCGCAGCAAAAATGCTCAAACGATTCGGCGTATTCAGCAGTGGCTGTGTAAAGTTTAATTTGTTTTATTTATCCATCGAAACCAATGAATTATCGTGAATATAAAATAGTATTTTTGGTATTATTTCAATGTTTATTCATTTTATTTGCATTACCTAAAAGTCGAACACCTGCGAACCTAATAATGGACCTATTCGTCTTAGCGATGACCTATTAAAATCATAAGAAGAATTATTTATAATACTTACTCAAAAATTACTTTTTTTATTAAAGACGTTTACAACGATATTCATACAAAAGTTGCAGTGTGTGATTTGATGCTAGTAACATTAAAATACTACTCTTATAACTTAGTACACTTACAGTATTAGAATTCTTTCGCAGTTTTAAAACCATTATTGAATGTTCTGTCGGTTTTTGATCCCCGTTCAATTAGTCCTTTTCCAACCTTTCACAAGTTTCCACGTCACGCCAATTGCATGCTCTCGGGGCAGGTACATATTATTGAAAACTACCGAGGGCTGACAAAATAGCGCAGCGAAAATAGTCGTGCAATTTGGTGTATTCGAGTTTTTATCCATCAACCGATTTTTATTTATTTATAATAAGTAGATAGCAGTGTGTATTATATTCTTTACGCTTCACCACAGGCCGGAATCTCCTAAGGTACGCGCAATATGCGTCCCCGTTCCCCGTCCCCGCACCTCTTCCCCGGTTCTTGACAGCCAACGTGAGTCATCGAGGCCTTACCTCTATTACCTATCTACCTATCTACCTTACCTATACCTTAGGAGATTCCGTTCTGTTTACTCTTACTGTATTCTGTGCCTGCGCTGCTGTCTGTGCCCACAAGGCTAGACACGTTGCGGCAGAAATCAAAAAAATGTAAAGAACTGCCCGGCCTTTTTTATTTGTAAATATAGTAGTGTGGTGTATTTTTGTTTTAGTTTTTATGTACGTAAATTTTGTTTAATTTTTTGTTGTAAATATCCATTTCTTAAATTAAGGAAATGATTTACTTGAAAAAAAAAAATATGCCGCGGAGTAAATATTATGTAAGTAAGTACATATGTAGTATTTTTTGCGTTCTATGCCTAAGTTTGTTTTCTACATTGTTTCACTATCAAAAAATTTACTGAATCAATAAAATGTCCTGTCAGTACAAAATGTTACGTCTATGTAGATTACGTAATGTGAACAGGAAAGCTGACTCTCGTTGATACACCAGCAAGTAGGATGAATGCAAACCCGCGATTCAATGAAAACGTATTTTTTCATTCAATAGCTTCTAATGAATGATCATTTTTCCTTGAATGAATATGTTCATCCGACAAATTACAAACAAGGAGTGGAGGAGATTTTCAATTTGAGTTTTATATGTAAAAGTCCATTTAAATGATTTACTCAAGCTATTTTTTAATAAGAATCGGCAATACAGAAAAATTTACGGGGTTATTTTTTTTATATTTTTTTATAAGGACAAATCACACTGATTAAGCTAGCCCCAAAGTAAGTTTTTTAAACTTGTGTTATGGGATACTAACTCAATGATACTATATTTTATGATAAATACATATATAGATAAACACCCAGACCCAGGAAAATTTGAAAAAGGCCATTTTCAACTTGCCCTGGCTGGGAATCGAACCCAGAACCTCCTGATTAGAGGTTTAGCATGTTAACCATTACGCCACGGAGGTCGGTTGTTTTGTACGTACGACGTTTGTCGTGTACGATATATATTTTTTTAATATTAACCGCATCATTATAATGATGGGTTTCCTTAGTCCCATCGTCCCATCCATAGGGTCATACACCCAGAAATATTTATCTGCTACTTGTAGTCCTCGCCCGGGTTTATTGTTGACACCCTTTAAAGTAAATATTTGTTTGGTATTTTTTGTTAAGAAAACTTTTTGCTTTTTAAATATAGATGTACCTGCGTCGTGGTATAGGCGTCGCCATTCCGGTACCTCGTGACTTGCCTCTTTCTTCGCACGTAGTGGTAGCATATCGCCTTCCACCTGTTGAAGAAAAAAACTGCTATTATAGGTACATAGATTTGAATTCGTGCCAACGAAATTTTTTGAAATATCCACTACACCCACGATACAAAGTAATTTAAGAATCAATCAAAAGTCGTCATTTTCTAATTAAAAAGATCTCTAAACATGCGTTAAGACTCTTTGATACACCATTAAAGCAATTATAAATAAAAATTCCATTCTGGTCTTCTATGCCGGTCTGGGAGAAAAGAAAAAACTTATAATGAACAAGCCACTTTTCTTCCCGCGCAGGTCGTAAAAGCTGATCGAGGGGCGAAAATGCAAATCGTGTTAATAGCCGATGCGGCTAGCAATCCATCACTATTTTGGTTAATTTTTTACTTCTAGCCCACCATCACGCTAAAATTGGCGTCTGCTAAGATCCGCATGAAGTGATAGTGATATAATTATAGTCATAAATGACATGTCGACCGACCTCCGTGGTGTAATGGTCAACACGATAGTCCACCAATCCGGAGGTTCCGGGTTCGATCCCCAGCCAGGGCAAGCTGGAAAATGGCCTTTTTCAAATTGTCCTGGGTTGGGTTTTTCAATTGTTGTGGGTGTTTATCTATAAATAAATAAATATATAGGGACAAATCACACTGATTAAGCTAGCCTCAAAGTAAGTTTAAACTTGTGTTATGGGATACTAACTTAACGATACTATATTTTATGATAAATACATATATAGATAAACACCCAAGACCCAGGACAATTTGAAAAAGGCCATTTTCCTACTTGCCCTGGCTGGGGATCGAACCCAGAACCTCCACCCGAAAATCTATATATGTATTTATCATAAAATATAGTGTCGTTGAGTTAGTATCCCAGAATACAAGTTTAAGAACTTACTTGGGGCTAGCTTAATCAGTGTGATTTGACCTTATATATTTATTTTTATTTTATAAAATTTTCCATATTATATTACAAGTACGTAGAATTAGCTAAGAAATATAGAGGTTAAAACGTATCCCCTGGTTTCAAATAGATTAAATAAACAATATTTTATCCCCCAAAAGTTAGCTAAAGTTAGACCGAAAGTCCTTGAAACTTTCTATCCGTAGAGGAAAAGTTTTAGTGGAAATTTATATTTCAGGACGGCACTGACTTTTATGCTTATTACAAAAAACAAGTCTGCATTTCTCTTTGGATTTTTAATACTACTCCTATGATTCCACTTTATTCGTGCTGACCCTTGATCTTTGAAGAAAAAGCAGGAAAGCGCTTACCGGGCTCCAAAGCAGCACATCTAAGGCTGCAACCGAAAACGCGCAAGATTCTTTTAAGATTTTCTTTTTTGTCTTTCATCCTAGCGTGTTCCCGGTTGCATCCTCAGCTGTGCTGCTGCGGAGCCCGGGGTGCGCTTTCCCGCTTTTTCTTTTACAAATAATAATGGATAACGCATCATCATAGTCACTGAGGATGCATTTGTGCGAAAATTTTTACAACCGGCCGCATAAAGAATTCAACCTTCCTTGGAAATGCAGTTTGTCCTTGAGTCGCCTCTTACGATTTCCACAGGAAGATATATTAACCAGAGCAGTCAAAGGATTTAGCCTACACTCTCCACGCTGGCCAGACGGGTTGGAGAGCTCTCATTGATGTTTATAAGCTTTGTTTAGCTTGTGTTTCCTAAATCGCCTTCTACGACATCCACAGGAAGACTTGGAGTGGTCCTATTCTACTCTGCCGGGAACCACACGGCTAAGTATAGGGGTTAAAAACTTTAAAAAATCATATTTTTCCACGCGCGGAATTTTTCAATTTACGTAAACTGCAAAACATACTCGTGAGGTTTACAGCTCACCAAGCCACTATAGTAATAGATAATTCGTTAATTATGTATGTTATATAATTAGCTACCAGTGCAAGTTATATTTTTCGAACAAACACCTATTATAACAAAAGCAATCTACTAACTTCATTACACGTCATTACTATTAAAACATATTATAGTGTACTTTGACACGCCAAGGTATTATAGAGAAAACAAACTTCGGCAAATTAGCAAGATTCGAATGTTGCCGGCAATTCGAGTGGTAAATTACGGGGCGAGTTCGGTAAGTGGACCACACGCAACTTACCGGGTTAGTTTCAACTGAAACGTTGGCTTGAACATTAATATTCAAATGTAACCTACTTGTATTGAGGTCAGAGGGTCTTGAGGTCAAATTATTTGTTTGAATTACCGAGCGATGTCTGATCGATCTTTGGATTTTTTCTTACTGTTTTGCGTGCTATTAATGATCCTGATTCCAAGATTTCAATATAGTTAGGTAGTGTCCGACCGAATGTTCGGTTTTGGTTTCGGTTTCGGTCCAGTTTCGGCAAAAAAACGGGTTTCGGTTTAGTTTCGGTTTCGGCGGCATACCTGCCGAAACTACGACTGAAACCGAAAATGCATTCGGGAGTTCTTGGGCTGTGCTCGGTCATGTTCGGCGCGGTAAATTCCATACAAGCGTGAAGCGACGAAGACATTTTGCCGCGTCCACATGCCTAATCATGTCGTGACTGGCTTGTGTTTTCAGTTCGTTTTGTTTATTATGAGTTTTCGTGTAATTTATTTTGAGTTCGGTAAGTTTTATCACGTGATATAGCATAAGAGTAGGCAGTAAACATTTATAATAACGTTTTTTTTAATTTTTCCCTCAAAACATGATCCTTGTAAGGAAGTTTTGGTTTTAGTTTCGGTTTCGGCCGAAACTGAGACCGTTGCCGAAATTCGGTTTCGGTTTGCTAAACAAAGCTTATATAAACATCAATGAGACCTCTCTATTCGTTTGGCGTGGAAAGTGTAGGCCGAATCCTCTCACTGCTCTCGCTAATATATGGCTGTGGTAGTATAAAGAGGGTCGTGCTCATGACGTGTAGACTAAAAAAGACCTGATAATGATGATGATATGTCAAACGTTAACTTCTCCAAGAAAGCTTTTGAGTTGACGTACCAGAACGAAGCTTTATCTATCCTGTAAGAAGTCGATAGATACTACCTTTAGAATTTAATTTCTCGAAGTTTTATACCCCTTTCTGAAATTCCAAATATTCATATTTCATGCGACGCTTTTAATTCGTCTGTAAACTGGCGGCTATAAAACGGAAGTAACCATGTTTTTACGACCGCTATTTCAGTTTATCTAGGCTATGAATAAAACACAAACGGATCTAGATCAGAAGCTGACAGGCTCACTCTGAACTACGTTAGTACATTTACTCGTATAGGAAAGATACAATAAAAATTATAAAAATTTAAAGAGGCCTTACCAGCCGCGGAATTACAGTGTGGAATTACCAGCAGTGGCATTTTTAATGCTGATGATGAGTATCAAATTGTTATAAATAATAAATAGATAAGGAAAAATCACACAAAATTAGGTTTATAGTTTGAAGTATGGATAATCCAATTTCCCACACCCATAAATAAACTTTCGCAAACTTAAGTGCTAAAAAAGAAAATACAAATATGTAATTAGTAAATTTAGTTAGATATAGTATGCTAATTTAATCACAAAATTAATATATAAATTGACCTGAGAAGTTGACCTAATTTACATTCATTGCAAGGAATATAAATTAGGTCTTCTTCTCGTGCCAACTTATTCTATACTTACCTACTCATAGACTAAGTATAGAAAAAGGTGGCATGGCAATAATTGTTCTTCTGCACTTACGCTTAGGAAGTGGCATTAAACTTAGCTGTAGTAAATGAGTTAGACTTGACTTGTGCAGTTTTCCTTATGGCATGAACCCTTGCGTTGACAGCAGCCACATCCACCCTCCTCGCGAGCTGTATCCTGGCCGTGGAATGGTAGCATTCCACCAAGTAGACCAGGTACAGGAGCATCACGACCACTGTCTAAATCTACTAAAAACGACTTCTAAGGGTTGGATCACATCTGTCAGCACGGAACAACATTTTCCTATGCTACTATCCCTTTCTGTCGCTCAGCTCAAAAACGTCATTTGCTAAAGCGAGAGAGAGAGCGACAGAACGCCGCGAAATCAGCGATGCCGTCACAGGGTGCACGTCCAGAAAAGACCGGCGCATGTTAAACTTACCAGACTCTGGGCGTGGCAGACCTCATGGCATGGACCCTGGCGTTGACAGCAGCCACATCCACCCTCCTCGCGAGCTGTATCCTGGCTGTGGAGTGGTAGCACTCCACCAAGTAGACCAGGTACAGAAGCATCACGAACGCGATGGGGATGTACGCGTAGCCCACGTCGCATGGTGACTGCCTGACTGTTCGCTTGATCGGCGTCCTGAGAAAGACGAAACTGTTTTAGATGTTAGTGCTTATTTTAACCCTTCGCAGTGGAGTCAATGGGTTCTTGGCCTAATGCAAAATTATTTTTTAAAGAAATTACATCGCGCCTCCTCGAGGCAACTGGAGACCTCAACGGAGATATGCTGCTAGTATTTTGGGTACGTTGTCTCAGTGTGGTTCGTTTGACGAAGTATTAATTTTAAATGAATTGTGTTTGTGTTTAAGAAATGTTATATTATAAATAAATTGTCTTAGTTATTCCAATTCGCGAAGTAAAATCGTAGACATTGATGTTAATGCTTGTATAATAGGTGCGCCTAATAATTGACTGTTTTACAAGATTTGTTTTTTGATCTTCCATGCTGAACTAGAAGAAAAGAAAAAACGTAGAATATGTTTATATATTCATTTATTTATCAAACTTTATTGTCTAAAGTAAAATATACTTTTAACAAATGGTGGACTTAATGCTAATAGCATTTTCTCCCAGTCAACCATAGGGATAAGCAGAGAAAATTGTGCGGCGCAAAATCTATAAATATACTTACATCAAAAATTCTAAGTACTTCATACACACTATATTATACATAAATATATCAGAGTAAATAACTACTTACACAATACATACACTAATAAATATACTAACAAAGAAATAGCTAATGAAAAGAAAAACTGAATGGTGATGACTTTATAAAGAAAGAGAGTTTAAAAGGTGGGACTTTCCTCTTAAAAGAGAATTTGGTAGAAACTCTAATGTCAACGGGTAAAGCATTCCAGAATCGTGAAGCTAGAAGAGAAAACGAGTTAGACATGAAATTAGTCCGAAAAAGGAGGATAAAGAGCTGACGTGTCTCATTAGAACGAAGTTGTCGATCATGAGTGTCTGAAAGGTAGTTGAATTTACATTTCAAATATTGAGGGTAATCAGGATTCGTAAGAATCGAAAAGAGTATATAGAGTAGGAGATACACAGTAACCGAAGTTCCCTGCGTTGGCTAATAGGAAGCCAATTAAGCTCTGAACGATAAGAAGACACATGATCATATTTTCGAAGATAGAAGATAAAGCAAATGCAGTTAAAGGAGCCAGCTACTTGTCTTCCCCTTATATTAAAAGCTAGTCGAGGGAATGAGCCAGAATTTGAATTATGTCAATAGGCAATGGGGCTAAGAATCATCAAACTGAACATGACCTTTTGCTCCCTTCACTTATTTGTTATGAAGTTTTTCAAGAGTTATCCATCTGTATATGTATAGACGAAATATGCAACAGCTTGAGAAAATATCATTGCCGGCCGATCAGTCGAAGGTCGTCCCAGGTATCACTGGAGCGACGAAGTGGTGATGGTAGACCTGCGCGAGCTGCAAGTTGGCGACAACTGGCGAGAGCTAGTACAGGATCGGGAGCACTGGCGTGCTCTTCTGCTGGAGGCCAAGACTCACTGAGCCAGGATAATAAATACATATATAAGGATAAATCACATTGATTAAGCTAGCCACAAAGTAAGAAAAGTTGAGAAAATATAACATTGTAATTATTCCGAGAAGCTAACCTCGATTTGTTATTGAACATCAAAACAAATTCAAAATGAGGTGTGATAATGAACGTAAACGTGATAAGCTCGTTCATTATTAATCACGTTTTCAAAATTATCCTTACGCACAGATACAAGGCGAACCACCCACACACACATACTATTAATATATCAGGTAGGTGGTTGATATTCACCCACGCGTGGAATGAGCCTTTGTTTAATTAATGACTTAATTTTATCGATAAAATGTTGTAATAATGTATGTAAATAGCTGGTATTCAAATGTTAATTGTTTATTTAATATAATAAATTAATTTATATTTAAATAACCAATGCAATGGTATGTATATATGTATAGTAAGAAGATATTGTCAAAAATCTGAAAAAGCTTCGGTTAGAAATATACGAAATAATTGTAGTTAAAAAAAATCTCTAAAACAAGGCGAATAAAACAGGCGCAACAGGGGCACCTATATCTCCTTTTTTCTTTTTTACTGTCAATAGCAAACGTGATTTTCATCATATCCCGAGGCATGCTCTGGAGTGGACCCCCCAGGGCAAGCGAAAAGTTGGCCGTTTCAAGCAGATTTGGTGGCGGACAGTTGCGGCGAAGATGAAGACAATCTGGCTAACCTGGCCTGAAATAAAGCGGGTAGCCCAAGACCGATCGCGATGGCGAAGCACTGTTCAAGCCCTCTGCCCCACCTGGGGGCCTTAGGACCTTAAGTCAAAGAAGTCGAGCAAAATTGATAATTCAAAGCCTATTTCGATGGTTGCTGAGACCTTGTGCTCTATCAGCTTAGAGCCGCAAGACCCAAAATGTTCTGTCTACCCATGGTATATGTATCCCATGGTAAAAGTTATTTTTACCCTTTTCAGGTAGGTACCACTCTTTTTCAATTAAGGTTAATCAAAAATCCAACGTCATAGTATATTGTAGGTACGAGGGCGGAGTGATAAGTCTGGTAAAAATGGAACAAGGAGACAACTTTATTTAAAAATTATGATTTATTTTTCAACGTAACTTCCATCTAACTTAATGCACTTCATCCAGCGTTTCTCAAGCTTTTCGATCCCTTCCGTAAAGTACGACTTAGGCAACCTTTCGAAATAGGCATTGGTTTCGAGCATGATCTCCTCGTTGGAGCTGAATCTTTTTCCACCGAGCAATTTTTTTAAATTCGGAAACAGAAAATAGTCGCAAGGGGCCAAATCGGGCGAATATGGTGGGTGAGATAGCATCTCATATCGCAACTCATGGAATTTGACCATGCCAATCGCGCAGGTGTGCACTCGTGCGTAATCTTGGTGGAAGAGGATTTTCTTCTTAGCCAAATGCGGTCGTTTTTCAGGTAAAATTTTGTTAAATTGGTTCAATAAATTGGCATAATATTCGCAATTGATCGTTTTACCCTTCTCTAGGTAGTCAATTACCCCACGTGCATCCCAGAAAACTGTAGCCATCACCTTATTCGCCGATAAAAGTGCTTTGGCCTTTTTCGGAGCTGGTTCGCCCCTAGCAATCGATTGTTTCGATTGTTCCTTGGTTTCTGGTGTATGGTGGCGGATCCTGTTTCAACCACCATACACCAGAACCGTCTATCGTTATAAAAAGACGCAAAAAATCAGGTTTATTCTGTTTTAACAACGCCAAACCTGCCTCCGAAGTGGTAACTCGCATGCGTTATTGATCAATAATCAGTAAAAGCGGCACCCATCGCGCGGAGAGCTTTTTCATATCTAAATGTCGGTGTAAGATATTACGCACACGTTCGTCTGAGATGCCTACTATCTCGACTATCTCGCTCATTTTTACTCTTCGGTCGTTCAACACTATGTCGTGGATTTTATTTATTTATTAAATCTTTATTGAACACAAAGGTACAAAAGGTGGACTTAACGCTAAAGCATTCTCTACCAGTCAACCTTTAGGAAAAACAGAAAAATCAATTTAATTTCATTTTAGCGATCATCTCTGGAGTAGTGACCTCAACTGGGCGTCCTGGGCGTTCAGCATCACTTGTGCTTGTACGACCACACCGAAAATCCGTAAACCATTTATGAATTATTTAAATCGACGGAGCAGAGTCCCCGTAATATTTATCAAGCCTTTGTTTCGTTTCCGTAATAGTATTTTTGCGCAAAGAATAATGTTTAATCAACACTCGAAATTCACTTTTCTCCATCTTTGAGAAAATGCGTTACAATGCAAATGCAGTAAAAAATAAAGTTACTGGCGGTACTGGCTGAAAATTTTAATATAGTCCCTCAAAAGAGTTGTGAATAAGGAGGTTACATGCAATTTGCGATAATTTTATTCCAAAATAGATTTTTACCAGACTTATCACTCCGCCCAGGTACCTACGTAACGTGTAGGTATATTTGGCTTGTACATATCGGGTAACCACAAGTAAACACTGTAATCACGGTAGAGAATATTACAAGGTAAGCTGCGGTAACTGTTAACCAATTGGGTAATAATTGCCTGATTAGTTTCCTCTAAACCGCAAGCCTTATTGGAAAATAATTTGAGTAGTGAGTAGGTCAATGACCCAGCGGTAGCAAGTGTTCATTTTATTAGAGCTTATAAAAAGCTGTTGACCCCTCTAATGACTTTAGGCAGCTTGTTAAATTACACACTAGTGGATCGAGACTAACTTAAAACCCTATAGGTTCTAGCTGGCAAAGAAAGAATCTTTGTGGAGGAACACCCAAAAACTCTTCAAAGAACTCCACTTTCTGTTCATTTCTTTTATTTTTTGAGTGTTTAAGAGTCCCCTTACCCTAGACAGATTCAGGCATTCCTATACAAACGTAGTCTACATTTTATTCTGAAAGGCAGTATTTTGTAATTTCAAAGGAGTTGCATATATCATATCATATAACTAGTTTTGGAATATCAAAATATGAACTTGAAAGAAAATAAAAGGGTCTAGAAGTTTTCCATACTGATAGTCAAATACGACATCATACACTATATTCTTTTTCAAGCTAATATTTGACTATGAAAACTTGGATATGTGTCCGTTCAAAAGACGGAGGTGCGATGAACACCCACGTCTACAGGTGAAGAGCTGCTGTTACTCTTCCATATTCTCATTAAATACTTACGAGTCCAGATCGATGACGTCACGGTCTATCTCCGCGGTGTTGCACCACACCACGGACCCCAAGCAGCCGGTTATCATAAGGGTGAGCAGAAAGCACTTCCAGTTACCCTCTCTTCGCAGCACTCCGCCCAGGCTCTGTTGTCTCGGACGCTGGAACAAAGAAAACAAGAGGTAAATTCCATGGCCTTGAATTAAAGGTACAAATCTATATACTTATATAAAAACGAAAATCACTCACTCATCTGAAATCTCAAAAACCACTTAGCCAATGAAGATGAAATTTGGCAGGAAGGTAGATTGTGACTAGGAGACGTCCGCTAGAAAGGATTTTTGGAAACTCAACCGCATAACGTCCACTGCTGGACATAGGCCTCTCCCAAGGGTTTCCAAAATAATCGATCTAGAGCGGCCTGCATCCGTGACCTTTGTGTGTTCTTGGTCAGGTCGTCTGACCTCCTTGCGGGTGGGTATCCTACGCTTCGCTTGCCAGTGTATGGTCGCCATTTTTACCCAATGGCCATCGGTTTGTCGCGCTATGTGTCCCGCCCACTGCCTCTTCAAGGAGCTAATCTGCTGGGCTATGTCAGAGACTTGTTCTCCTACGAATTTCCTAATTTCTAATTCGATCACGTAGAGAAACACCGATCATAGCTCTCTCCATAGCGCGTTGAGATACCTAAAAAATGTACCACAGAATACATATTAGTACTACCAGGCCTGTGCCACTCCCCGTTTAGGTATCGAAAATGTACCTACATTATTATTATGCGTGCAGGCGGCCCCTCCGGGTGGTAAATTTAGTTATACGAATCGTTTGTCCTGAGTAATAAGAATGAAATTGGCTTGCAATGGATGTCTAGGTATTTATCCGAAAAGTTGCTGAGTTTTGACGTGAGCTAAATTAAACCATATCGCTAGACACATTCCGTCTTATTATAAAAACAGGACTAACTTTGTTACTAGGTTTAAACCATTATCCGCCCAAATCAAGTTGACATTGACAGCTGAGATAGTGTGATATTACTATATGTTAATTTAATTTGGGCGGGTAATGGTTTAAACCTAGTAACAAAGTTAGTCCTGTTTTTATAATAAGACGGATAGAGTAGATATTTCTTTGAATTTCTTTGCTGAATGGGACTTTTGTACGTTAGTATTACACAGATTCTGTGGTACTACTGTGATACCCTTTAACATTTCCTAACCCTGGCAGTATTAGGAAAACCGGTGCGGGCATTACTTGGCCCGATGCCGTTCTTAATAACAAAACCACTTTGCCGATACTCGAGCAAATTATCAATATCCGATCAACGAGTATTTTCAGGCCACCAGGGGCTTGATGTTATTAAAGTGCATAGCCTTTGTGACACACTGCCAAGTTTGAATATAAAACATGGAGAGTACAGAAATAACGCTCAAGAAGGCGGCCTTCCAAAAAATTATAGATAAGTGCATTCCGGTTTTTGTTCTCCGTTTTGCAGGATGTTTGACATACTTGGGTTTGATCACAGAAAACATAATACGCATGATGACTGAAAAAATATTCTTGGCCCATCGGTTAGATTATTAAAAAATATTGTACACGTATTTTTTCTTTTCTCTCAGAAACAATGAATAACGAAGATACAGCGCATTTGAATTTCGCATGACGTCACGCTTTCGTACGATTTTTACACATCGGTGACGTCACAAGCCCCCACTCTGGAACTTTGATACTCTGTATCTTTATGAATTTTTACTTTTTTGATAAACTGAAAAATATGGGTACATTATTTTTGGATAATCTAACTATCGGACTAATTAGAATAATACTTTTCAGACCTAGTCATCATCCCTATTGTACAAGGTTTGACAAGCAATATGCTTGTCTTTGAAGAAGAAAAAGCCTGAAAATACCTCTAGATCACGGCTGAGGATAACTCAATCGATTCATTTCGAATTCGGCCGGGTTTGAGTTGAGTATCTATTAATATCAATAACGTAGGAAACCCACCTACTGGGTGGTCGGATGACCAAGGTTGCAGAGAAACGCTAGATTCAGGGCTTTTTGGAAATGTTTAGGGGAGGCCAATGTCCAGCAGTGGAAATCCCGTGGCTGATATATGAAATAGCCTACATGAGCATTTTTCTGTATGAATTTTATTGTAAGCTGTTGAATTGGAACTTGTATCGTGAATATTGTAGGTAGATCCCGTGAATGAAATTGTGAATAGGCTCTCATGTTACTAGAGTGCTAGTTTGGGGGTATCGTTGCTTTGGGTATTTTCATCATATCAGCCACAGGAAGTCCACTGCTGGACATAGGCCTCCCCCAAGGATTTCCAAAACGACCGATCGGAAGCGGCCTGCATCCAGCGTTTTCCTGCAACCTTGCTCAGGTCATCTGACCACCTAGCAGGTGGGTGTCCTACGCTGCGCCTGCCGGTACGTGGTCGCCATTCGAGAACCTTTCTGCCCCATCGGCCATCGGTTCTTCGCGCTATGTGCCCCGCCCACTGCCACTTCAATGAGCTAATCCGCTGGGCTATGTCTGTGACCTTAGTTCTTCTACGAATCTCCTCATTTCTGATTCGATCACGTAAAGAAACACCTAGCATAGCCCTCTCCATAGCCCGCTGAGCGACCTTGAGCCTTCTTATGAGACCCATAGTAAGGGACCACGTTTCAGAGCCGTAAGTCATCACTGGTAACACACATTGATTAAGCACTTTCGTCTTGAGGCACTGGGGTATTTTGGACGAGAAGACACTGCGTAACTTCCCGAACGCTGCCCAGCCGAGTCGGATTCGTCGAAAGACCTCTTCTTCGGGTATTTTCATAATATAATTGAATTGCCGAAAAACTGTTACCTAAAGTAAAGTTCTCGCTGTTCATTTCTTTTGAAATGTATACCACTCACACAAGCACTGCGCACGCTTAACGTTGTAGCCAATAGGATCGACTTATTTACTACTACTCTGAGTGAATTCACACGGGTATCATTAATGATTATTTGCAATAAAATGTAATAGGCTGCACTGTCGCATTAGGTTAATAACCTGTAATGATAGAATGTAAGATGAAATAAAAAAAAATAAAAAAAAAAAATAAAAAAAAAAATAAAAAAAAATAAAAAAACATGAAAGTTGGTCAGTCAACTTCAAAGGGCTGACTTTCATTATGCTAAGTTATTATAAACGCTTGAGAGAGAGATTCTAATACAATTAACCGGCCTAGTCATCCAATTGGATGCCGCGTTTAATGATCTGCCTAGACGACCAATTAGCTGCCTAATTTAATTAGATTGCTGCGACATCACCCATAAACCTAAATATATTTTTGATTTTGAAGAATTGAATATACTGATCCTAGCCCGCATAAAGCACAGCTGAGGATGCAACTGGGAACGCGCTTGGATGAAGAAGAAGTGTATCTGAATATACCTACTGACGCAATTTAAAAAAGTTCCCATACAAATCGCCCGGGCGGCTGCTCACTTTAGTACGGAGATGTCGAATTTTTTTTTTGGCTGTTATTTTAATTTAATTATACTATTATGATCTAGTATAGACCGTGATTCGATTTATTACGTTGTATATTTTTCTGAAGACTTCAACAATCATATTTTATTAATTACTTAATTATTTCTAAATTATAAGAAGGTAGAAAATAGTGGTACGCTCAACATTTTCCATTTTGAAGATCTAGAAAATACAATCTGAGCCAGATAGATACCTAAGTTTGTGCTTTGTTTTTCTAGAACCCAAAAGGATAATAAGAGATGTGATATTTATTTATGCATGGAAACAGAATGGCAAACTCGTCATATCTAAGCAGCGTTAAGTACGCATGAAACAGCTTCTGAGGAGGAAATGGCCCATAAGGGCCCACAATAAACACTTCTCCGTATGCAAACGACTTGATAATAATAATATCTTCGTTATTTGACTGTGGTTATTCATTTTCGTGAACCTTGGTAAGTATGTATTTTTTTTAGGTGTGGACAACATTGGTGTCAGATTGTCAAAGCCATACGTTAGTATTTTATTTACTCTATGGCCATACAAAGAATGCTAGGTGGCTGACGATATCCACGAAAGATCAGAGATGGCGCTTGTTTGTTCGTAGCAAATTAACGCTCATACCGCCATCTTTCCGAAATTAAGCGGCACCACTACAAACCTCCTTTCGAACTAGTAGCTCCATCTAGCTGCAACATTTAAACTAAACATCAAATTACGCTTCAAAGTATGAAGGTCAGTCCTCTTGTATTTATTTGCCCATGGTGTACTCGTATAGCAAGCTTTGATCACCTCCGCTAAAATATATTTCAAGAGCTATTCAATTTAAGGCCGTACCTGAATTTTCCGAGGTCCAGTGCTGCCCCCATTTAAAATAAATCATTTCAAAGAAAACGGAGACATCATTTAAAATTTTGCAACCATCAAGTCCTAGATAGCCCTTCAAAGTATTTTATGAACTACTGTTTACAGTTTATAATGAGAACGTTAAGCTTTACTACGCACATTTGCCAAAAGTGGCCGTTTTTCGCAAATGTGCGTAGTAAAGCTTAACGTTCTCACTTTAAACTGTAAACAGTAGTTCATTAAATACTTTGAAGGGTTATCTAGGACTTAATAGTTGCAAAATTTTAAATGATGTCTCCGTTTTCTTTGAAATGATTTATTTTAAATGGGGGCAGCACTGGACCCCGGAAAATTTAGGTACGGCCTTAACCCCGAAGCCCTGAAATGAAATTAGCGAGTCCAAACAAACTTGGCAAGTTTTCCAATATTCCTCGAGGAGACACGACATAAATGGATTCTCTTATAATTAACCCAGGAAGTTTAGACTGAAATAGAGTTTGCATTCTTGCCTGACTATTTAATAGGGGGAGACTGTAAATTGAAACAAACTTATTTTTCTTCTTCTTTAAGAAAAATATCAGAAAGTTCTACTCGTCAATCAACTATAAAAAAAATACATTTTAGTATATTTAGTTAGTGCCTATATTTTAGTTTTAAATACCATAATAATAAGAAAGTAGGTAATTGTCTAGTTAATCATTTACAGTTTTTCTACCGTATGAACCGGTCAGTCGTTATCCTTCCAGATTTTAAAACCTCCAGATTTTTCTTATCTATGTAAACAATAACAACAAATATAAAACTTAGCCATCAATAAGTTCCATTTATAGAAAAAAAATTAAATGGATGACACTATTTTAAGTTTACACACAATCATCATCATGATCAGGTCTTTTTAGTCTCCCCTGCACGACCCTCTCTGTACTCTCAGAGTCATATTTTAGCCAGAGCAGTCAGAGGATTTGGCCTACACTCTCCACGCTGGCGGCTTGGAGAGGTCTCATTGATGTTTATAAGCTTTGTTTCCTAAGTCACCTTTTACGACATCCACAAGAAGACTTGAATTGGTCCTATTCTACTCTGCCGGGAACCACACAGCTTTCACAATAGTTCAATACAACTGAAGCCAGAAACATGTCTTTTGTATCTTCTTCTATTTACAATTAATTGAGCAAATATCCTCTTATCCTGTGATACCGTAGGCATATTTTGTCCCGGATAAGGTTCCTGAAGGACGCATGTCAAAATATGTTAGTTTATAATAAGTATACTTACATACAGAACAAGGGCCTCGCAAAAATCGACTGCCCGGGGCGTCGCAATAGCTGTATCCTGGAATGTCGTATGAAATTGAAGCTTTTTCTCGAGAGAATTAAGATTTATTGACTTTTATTTCCGTCCATAAAGAAGTATAATGGATGTTTTATTTTATTTGACATTGCTATATTTATCTCTTTCGGAAAGAAGAATATTACGTTCAAAATCTTTTCATTCGCTTGGTGAAATCTTATTCAACCAAAACCTTATCCATGATATTGAAAAACATTCTTATAGAAACTTTTCAATACATATATATACAACACCTACTCCTAAGCGTTCTAACTTTGATGATTTAAGTTGTAATGGAAGTATTGTTAACAATACGCGGGAAAATTAAAATAAATAAATAATAAATAAATATATAGGGACAAATCACACTGATTAAGCTAGCCCCAAAGTGAGTTTTAAACTTGTGTTATGGGATACTAACTTAACGATACTATATTTGATGATAAATACATATATAGATAAACACCCAAGACCCAGGACAATTTGAAAAAGGCCATTTTCCAACTTGTCCTGGCTGGGGATCGAACCCAGAACCTCCGGATTAGCGGTTTAGCGTGTTAACCATTGCGCCACGGAGGTCGTCAAGTATCAAATAATCCGAAAACTTAAAAAAAACACTATCTGAAAGTAAGTACCTCACGCTCCAAATACAGCGAGCTACAAAGTCATCCCGTGGTATTAAGATGCAAATGTAATTTTGCAGAAACGCGGCGGAATTGTGGCTGCAACCTGCATTATTTAGCAGGAACGAAATTCCGCTGGATGGTAGACCGCCCGAGTTCGTATGTATCGTATGCTGCTGGAAAATGTCATAGGATAGTTATTCATTGCTAATCGTTGAAATGTAGGATATATTTTTCTTTTACCTATAATATACTAGTGCAAAAGCTACAATCTACCTGGTAGGTAACTGAATTGTAGAAGGTAGACCGTCTAAGTATATTGCTGGAAAATATCATAGGCGCGTATCGTTCTACATTGTTAATCCGTAAAATGTAACTTTATTTAAAGTAGGATATATTTTATTTCGTTGTAGGTCTTATTTTTAGTGCAAAAGCTACAATCTGCCTGCTAGGAACGATATTCTGCTGGATGGCCAGTTCTATATGTATCGTATGCTGATAGAAAATGTCAAAGGCTAGTTCTACATAGTTAATCAGTAAAATGTTACTTTTTTAAAAGTAGGATATATTTCTCTCTTATTGAAGGTCTTATTTTTAGTAAAAAGGCTACAAGGTATTATAAGTGCGAGTTAAAAAGTTAGTTAGAGGGTTCCGTACAATTGATTGAATTCTTATAGGTTTTCCTGTAATCTACAAGCAATGAACTATATTTTGTATTTTTTTCAAAATTTCAGCTCAGTAGTTTCGGAGATCGGGGGGGGGGGGGGGGGGGGGATGATCAATTTTCGTCTTCTTTCATGAATAAAATCAAAACTATTAATTTTACAATAATAACAAAATTATATTAGAGATCCTCATAACGAGCCCTTTCATTTGATATATGACACAGTAAGGCTTGCAAAACTTTTTTTTTCAATTTCCTAATTTATCCCCCGACAATGACCCTTATTTAAAAAAAATATTTATTTACTTTGCACATATGTGTTTGGGTCATAGGATCACACCATCCTACCAAATTTCACCTGATTCGGTCCAGTAGATTCAAAGCAAATTGGCTATGACAGACGGACGGACAGACAGACGCACGAGTGATCCTATAAGGGTTCCGTTTTTTAATTTTTTGTACGGAACCCTAATAAGTTTACTTAGGTACTGTTTACTTTGGGTTTTTATTTTTTATATACCTACTGTCACTCTCAATGCCAAAGAAATATACACACATACACTCCAAAAACATAACCCTTCTGAAGTGAATATACTATACGCGTATAATATGTGAATATACGCAGTTTGGTGTGAATATACTCCAATAAATAAAACCTTTACACATCACGAAGACCTTAAAATATATTTGGCCAGGCATTCCTTGGAGCCTCACGATATTAGGTGAGGATAAATAAAGCCCCAATTCTTAACAATTGGCCGCCGAAGGGTTATCCCTCTTGCCTTTGCAAACACACCTTTTTGGGTTTGGCGAAGCGCGAAGTTATTATGGCTAATCGTATTGGCCGACGGCCTGCTAAAATATTTGCTGGGAGCCTTGACAAGAAAAATACGTTTCCTGAAAACTAAATCTATTTATCGATTTTATAATAGGTTGGGGAAAAAGTCTTTTCGCATTTTATATGAAAATTCAAAACTTTTTTTAATATAGTTTCTTTACATTTAACTAAAGTATGTAGGTTCATACAAATTGACTCGATCAGCTGATCAGTTTGTATGAAAATTCAAATTATTATTTTTTAGTTTCGTGAAAGTTGTTGAACAAAAGTTGTTCAGTTTCATGGGCTGAGGTACCATCTGAGACGTTTTGCGTTCTTTCAGTAACACGATGTAGAGTAGGTATTCTCTTCCCGCTATGGCCCAAAACTACGTCACGAATGTAACGATAAGTGTTAATTCACACTGATTGTTCTTCTTAGTAAATTGAAGGACTTTCTCAATTAGGTAATGAATACAAAATAAAATACTAACTTAACTATTTCGTATATCGTGTGATTCATCTGTTTGATATATATAGTTTGATATATGTATAATAGGTTGGTGAAAAAGTCTTTTCGCATTTTATATGAAAATTCAAAACATTTTTTAATATAGTTTATTTACATTTAACTAAAGTATGTAGGTACCATTTTGTTCAATAACTTTTTGCCATCTTATAGGTAGGGACATGATCCCATTGCTATAGAAATTTTGGGGCTTCTGATCAAAAAACTGCGTCAAGTAGTTTTGGCAGTCCTCTCGTGATGTTAACCTGACACTGCCTAAAGAATTCTGAAGAGATCGAAACAGGTGGAAATCTGAAGGTGCCAGTCAGGACTATACGGCGGATGCATTAACACCTCCCAGCCAAACTCTCTTAATTTTTGCTGAGTGGTTAAAGATGTGTGAGGTCTAGCGTTATCATGATGAAAAACCACACCCCTTCTGTTGATTAATTCCGGCTGCTTTCTCTCAACTTCTTGCTTTAATCTTATCAGTTGTTCGCAGTAGAGTTCTGAATCGATGGTCCTGCCTGGTGGTAACAGCTCATAATGAATAATGCCCTTCCAATCCCACCACACACACAGCATCACCTTGTTGCGAGTTAACCTGGGTTTCGCCATAGTCTGCGAAGCCTGACCGGCCTTTGACCATTACCTTTTTCACACGTTCTTGTCGTACGTGATCCACTTTTCAACACCAGTTATCAATTTCTTCAAAAATGGTTCGATATCATTACGTCGTAATAAAGAATCACAAATGAGTACACGATTCATTAGGTTTCTTTCAGAGAGCTCGTGAGGTACCTAAATATCGAGCTTTTTTGTGTACCCATTTTTTTTCAAATGCGCCAATACTGTTTTGTGGTCAATTCCCAGTTCTTCAGCTACGTTGTAACTACTGATATTGATCTTGCTCCACATTTTTCAAAAATAGCATCCATTTTATCCATAACAGGGCGACCAGAGCGACGTGCATCTTTGACATCAAAATTTCCGGATTGAAAAAGCTTAAACCAAATTTGTGCTACTCTCACAGACACTGCACTAGGTCCATAAACATCGCAAATTTTTTTCGCGGCTTGCGTTGCATTTTTACCTTTTTGGTAGTAAAATTTTAAAATGTATCTTATTTCTTTATTAGATTCACTCATCTTGAAGGTAAGAAAAACAAATGAAAATCACGCATTTTCCTAATTTGAATTTGGAATTATCTTCTTTAAAATTTAAACTTTTAAATGATACCAAAACCAGCCAGGTACAAAAAGTATAGCCAAAGTGGTTTTATTACATAAGTTCATACATACTATATGCGAAAAGACTTTTTCCCCAACCTAATATGTATCAGCTAATACATAACAATACAATACCCTTTATTGCACAAAAGAAAAATACAGGACATTATAATTTTAAAAACTAGGAAATGCGCAAAAGGCGGCGGCCTTATCGCTAAGCAGTTTCTCCCAAGCAACCTCGCTGAAAAGAAAAAGTGATTGGCAATTAGGTAGTGCCAAGCGTGCAAACAGGACATGGTTCACATAACAGTCAGTACTTTTGGGAGTTAAACTTTCAGACCGCATACAAAACACAATACTGGGCTCCAAAACACAAATCGTGGTCGTTGGACAGAAAGCTGCCACCATTGAGTGGAACGAGGCAGGCCATATCTGTCTGTGGGTTAGAACCACAACAATGTGGACTCTACTCAATTAAAAAGAAACCGGGTAAATCCAAATAGATATGGCGGGAATACATTGACACTTTCTGTAAAGACTGGACCTCAAGAATCCTCGACCGCAAAAGGTGGAAGGCATAAAGAGAGGCCAGCAATGGGACAGCATGAGAGCCAAACACGCGTTGCCGATCCAATCTTTTCATGCCCTTTTTGAAGAATTTGATTTTGTGGTATCTGTGGTAAAAATCGTGTGTTGTGGAATGAATTCCCATTCCACAACACACACACAACACGTGCTTTTGGTTCGTAGATATGAGAATGGATTCCTTGTAGCCGGGAGTCGCGATGGTAGAAAATACATAAAGGGGCGATTCAGTCCATCATTCTGAACAACGTTCCATTATATGTGTAACGAAATAAGGAAAAAGTTTTTTCACTTCCATAGTGCTCGTACCTACCTAACTAGATCATGTGAATATTTCGATTTGTATAAGAACCTTAAAAATTTCTTTTCGTGTTTCGATATATATTTATTGGGAAAAGTTGTTCAAAATAATGGACTGAATCAGCCCTTAAAATATTTGTACTTAATTTAAAAGCACCTTGTATAACGTTTTTTTTACATTTTAATTCGTGAAGTTACTGTTACATACTTTGTTTTGCGCCGCTCAATTCTTTTTTTTTCTCTGTTTATCCCTATGGTTGATTGGGAGAAAATGCTTTTAGCAGTAAGTTCGCCATTTGTTTATTTATTTATTTATACTTTATTGTACACACATATACATGTTTAAAGTGCAACAGGCGGACTTAATGCTAAAAGCATTCTCTAACAGTCAAACCTTTGAGTCGATTGGAGAGTTTTATGTGGGTGTGAATAAAACGTATAGGTAATGAATTTATACAAAGAAAACTTAAACTAAACTAAATTTAAAAGATAATAATCACAACACATACTATAAACATATAGTATGTTGTATTATTATTACATAGACACAATTACTTACATACATATATATTACTTCATAAAATATATACCTACATTAAAATATATAAAACAAAAATAAATATACAAATACATAACCATAAATAAATATTATGCAATCAAGTCTGTCCTATGTTTAATTATTATTGGAAGTGGAAGTGCCTAAAAACTCTATGTTTAAAGAAGTCGCGACTAGGGGCCCTTCTAATGGATTCAGGGAGAGCATTCCAGAGTCGTACAGCAGTCACGGAGAAAGAGTTATGGAAAAAACCTGTACGGTGAGAAGGAGAGAACGCAGGGACCTTTCATGAATAGAACTTAAAAGTTGGAAACATGTTTTGAGATACTCAGGGGATTTTTTCGGGGATTATTTAAAACATTGTATAGTTGACAGAGAATATGTTGGTTCCTGCGTTGACGGATTGGCAGCCAATTAATTTGAGTGCGAAATTGAGAAACGTGGTCGAATTTACGCAAGCAGAAAATAAACCTAATAAATTGTTAAAAGTATATTTTTACTTGTTACAAAAGTACGAATGCTCTTGTAGTCCGCCAATTGTGAACAATCATTTAGGTATTGTAGATTAATAATGTATAAAAGAAGTGCATGTAAAGTCAACTTATATGTATTTACAAATTACAACGTAGTTCTTAAAGAAACGGTCTTGTTTGACTTGTTGATCTAAAAAGGCTTTAATAGAAAATGTTTAATATAGAGGTGGAAAGGAATATGCAAACTTTTCTATAAAATCGAAGCAAAAATTAAGACATTCCAGTGCGAAAACGATAAATTGTTATGAGATCTAAGAAATAAACTAAACGGGGATCAGAAACAGTCAATGTTATTTATATTTAATTTATTATTATTGAAAAAAAAAGCTACCGAGATAAGCTACCGTTTCTTAACGACCACTGCTGAGAAGAAACGCCGCAAGAAACTAATTTACACAGTATTGTGTGTATGGCAGTCAGTGGCACTGGCAGGTTGCTAGCACTACTTAAAAAGATACTTACGTGTTTAGGGAATAAGCAAAAATAAGATATATCTAACGTTTAAATATTTTGTATGTTTTATTAAAACATAATGTAAGAAGACGCGCAGAAAAATTAAACTGGAGTACTCTCTGGAGGCCCAGTGGATTACGATATTTTGCATCAAGCAAATTGTTTTTTTTAGGAGCCCGTCCTTTTAGCGAAGGATGTTCTCGTACATTCGAGGGTTCTATTAGCAGTTAAATAAAACGAAATATGCCGAGAATTCTTCTCATTTACGACGACGTGTTTGCTCTGGCTTGTTACACGTTACACGCAATATAGTGCAGTTTTCACTGTTGAATAGTACAGAGCATATTTTTCAGAAGGTTACCGTATATGCCAAAGACAAGCTTTATATCTAAAACAATGAACTAAAAAGTTTGACGAATCAATTGAGACCAAACTTGGTGGGGTTATGATTGTTATCACAGAGATGCCGTAGCCACCTTCCGGCTTCCTCATGAGATCAGGTCATTAGTACCATAATATTGCATTGTCACTCAATCAACTTACATAAGTATGTGAAGTTTAAGCTTAATCGGAATTTAGCCTGCAAGATTTAATTACGGACACACATTTTCAACAAAATTATTACGGACAATGACCAGTCGTATGTCGACTGGTACCTACTTGAAAATGCGACTCAGTCGGTTAATCTATACTAATATTATAAAGCGGAAGAGTTTGTTTGTTTGTTTGTTTGTTTGTTTGTTTAATCTCAGGAACTAATGGTCTGATTTGAAAAATTCTTGTTTTGTTGGGTAGTCCATTTATAGAGGAAGGCTTAGGCTATATAACATTACGTTCCGAAAACCACGCGAACGAAGTCGCGGGCACAGCTAGTATTATATAACACAATGGGTGTTATATAATACTAGCTGTGCTAGTTTGCTTTTATTCTATATCATACTGCTCTGACAGGTAAATGAAACATAGAGAATAGAAGAAGAAGAAAGTGCCACATTGCGACGGATATTTTTGTTTTAGGAAGCCATTTTCAAAGGAGATAAATCAGGGAGATTCTATCTCCATAAATACTCGACAAGCAAGTCTGAAGGTGTCTGCCACAATCCGATTAATGGTCAGAATTACTCCAAGTTTAAGTCGAGCTATAAACGAGGGTTAAGCCGTGACTTGCGATCCCTATCTGTCGGTAAGCTACTGCGAATTGGTTAGCACCAGTTAATTTTGGTGTCGATCGATTGATATTCATTTCTTGGGTTTTTAGTTAGTTCGTAATGTGGAGATCCGGCGTCGAACGAAAGTTTACGACGTGCTCTCTAGGGTTGCGAACCTTAAATGGAACTGAGCGGGACACTTGGCTAGAAGGAACAATGGAAGGTGGAGTAAGGCTGTCACCGAGTGGTACCCCAGGAATGGAAAACGGAGTATTGGGCGTCCGGCAGCCAGGTGGGTCAATGATATCAAACGCATTTCTGGAAAGAACTGGATCGCTAAGGATAGATATAGGATTAAATGGCGCAGACAAAAGGATGCTTATGCCCAGCAGTGGGTCGTTGAGAGCTGACGATGATGATGATGATGGGTTTTTATATGCTTTGTAAAGGCCGAGCAAAGCGAGCAAAGTTCTAATAGAACAATACTAAGGTATTGTACTATTAGAACATCAACAACGAACATCAACTGGTAAGCCAGTTGATGTCCGGAAGGCTAAAATTCGCTTTTCATTAAGGCCGAGCAAAGCGAGCAAAGTTCTAATAGAACAATACTAAGGTATTGTACTATTAGAACATCAACAACGAATATCAACTGGTAAGCCAGTTGATGTCCGGAAGGCTAAAATTCGCTTTTCATTAAGGCCGAGCAAAGCGAGCAAAGTTCTAATAGAACAATACTAAGGTATTGTACTATTAGAACATCAACAACGAATATCAACTGGTAAGCCAGTTGATGTCCGGAAGGCTAAAATTAGCTTTTCATTAAGGAACCAGGTGAAGGCACAATTTCTTCAACAACTATTAAATAGTTTACATATAAACTCTGCCTGTTACATTTTTTGTAATAAAGTTAAATAAATAAACTCCGAGTTATTCAAGTAGACTTAGAACTTCGCCCGCTTGTTCAATTATTTTAGTCTTATCTATTCTCTTGCCAAATCATATGAAGTTCCAAATATATTCAAATTATCGTCGACCAAACATATATAATACACCCATACTCATGTATTTATAACTCACAAATCATCAAAGTATCGTTCTTCTTCTTCTTATCGAGTCTAAATGGTTTCACTGTAGTTTCAATTTCAATATCGTTCTAACATTTAACGATTCTCGGGTAGAGCACGTAGAAATGTATCAAGGGTATATCTACCTAAACCCTAAACAAACAAGAGGTCTACTCAAAAAAATCCTCGGTCAGCAAGGATATTTCAAAAGTCACAAAATCCATTGGCCTACCCTTCACTCTACACTACCTCATCTTAGCTTCCCATCAGGCTAGATAGAGGTCAAACGCACTCAAATTTCTAATAAAAAAAAAAAAAAAAAAACACTATAGCTGTAGTTGGGATTATTATAAAAATGTAAAGCAACAACAACTCGTGTGATACTCAAGCACTAAGTGAAGGACGTATCTGTATATATTTTCAACCATTCAGGAGTGCTATTTTTCATTCAGGGACTCACATTACGAATGATTTGCGCGAGTGTTTCCAAACGGGCGCATTTTTGAATTGATCGTATGCGAAGGATTTGCAACGAGCAGGACCACTCGTAATTTTGACATTTGTAGCGTACAAATGTCAAAGAAACGTTCCATGGAGAATCAGTTCCGATTCACGCTGCTTTTTTATTTTTATTGAAATGTTTAGAAGACTATTGACAAATTTATGATAATTTCTGCGTAACACAATATTACTTATCGCTCACACGACGACGGTTTCAAAAATACGATTCAATGCGTCGAAACGCGAGCGGTGAGTTGGAAAACTTAACGTTTTGTGTTTTGCTGAGTCCCTAAATGAAAAATAGCACTCCAGATGTTTGGTACGAAAGGAGTTTCTGGGCCGAAAAATTCAAAAATCTAAATCTAGCTGAAACGAGGTTCTAAATGAAACAAAAAACTATTTTTAAGAAAGAGATACTCATTTTATTGATATATTCATCGAGCGAAGCTCTACGAAAAAGAGAATATAAGAACATAATCGTAGGTATTGACCTACGATTATGTTTTGTTGATTTCATTTTGAACAATCTTGTTGAAACGGAAATTGGCTAACGCCATTTTTATTGTCTGAAAGCGCATATTTTCAACCGCTCTCAACGTGTATTGGATAACTCCGATCCGTCATATCGGCATCGTAAAATCTCGTCCGGATATTGTCCCTTCCAAACGGTCAACAATGTTGAAGCTCGTCTAAAAATGTTTTTTTTTGAAGTGAAAACTTCATTAGGCGCGTTGGGTATTTTTTGAGATGGGAAAAACCGCTGAAATCGCGAAACTGTTACCGTGTAACCGACACCCCTTGTTCAAGTTTTCACTTCTCTCGGCACTCCCGGAGTACCACTGTTTTTTTTTTTGCTAATAAAAATATTACGTTACTAAGTGGCCAGTATTTTAAAACCACAGACAAATTATTATTAAAGAAATTCTAAGTCTATGGTTTTAATGGTTCCGATTTTTCTCTCCACTTCGCACGATTTTTTATCCTTTGGGTGTGAAACCATTGAAACGCATACCGTCTATACCGTCAGAATAATAGGGTAGTCTTGGGTCAAAAATAAATTATTTTTTACTGATAAGAGAATAAAACGTCACAAAATAATGACACTTGTCATTGATTGCCATTTTGAACGTGAGTTTAGATTTAAAAACTGATGTTATGACTAAAAACTATGACGTCTCAGATTGGTTATTCATAGAAATCTCCCAACAAATGTATGTCTTGACCACGGCCGATTCACTTGCCTTTTAAAAAATTAAGATATAGCAAAAAAAAAGAAATTAATTCTTAGTGGCGAGGCCTTGAATGACCTGCCAACTCGCGCACCGCACCTCACCCCCGCGGTCGCCCAGGGCCAGCACTTACTTACCCAAAAAGGTTGGCAGTACTGCACAACAATATCCCCGAACTCTTTGTTTGGTTTCGAAATAATTTGAATTCTATTTTTTCATCTTGGCGCCATTTTGTAAAAATTATGTCAACTATTGAAAAAATTTAAACAAGTAATTATAATTTTGTTTTCTAAGATAAACAAGCGACAGTTCATCTTATTTTGTGCTGATGTTATGTAGATTGGAGTTTTCGCTCGTCATGGAATGAGGAACATTGAAAGAAGTAGGTAGGTATTTGGTAAGTAGGTAAAGAAAATCCGAAATCCGAAGTGAAGTCCAATTGTAAGTACATATAATACCTAAGTTATTATCGTAATTGTCATACTATTGTAATCTTCCATGCCATTTTTTGGAAAAAAAGAACCCACGCCAGTCGTAAAAGCCAAGTCAGAACTCACTTCATTCCAAAAGTGCACATAAAAGTTTACTTTGTTACAAACTATTTAGGGATATCTTTGTTTGTTTACCTCTCGCTTAAACTCGGCTTTTACGACTTGAACGGGTGAGGCAGCAACATCCAACGTAAGTTTATATTATTTGATAGGTACAGAATTAAAGTAAGAAGTACTTAGGTATGTAAGTACATATTTAAAGTAAAATGTCTTACCTATAGCTAAAAGCAGCAGGCCAAATTGACCGTAAGACCATCGGCATTAGTTTGTAGTTTGTTTGAAGTAACTGCTGCGGCTATGCTAGCCCATGTGCGAAAGCTCTAAACTTGTGTCTGACATTTTGAATTCCTGATAATTATTTGAATTCCTAATAATTCCTGATAAAGACTTAATTTTTTGCTGACGACGTAAAAATGGTATATATCCTAGCCTAGGGCCGCGTGACCCGAACGCCTCTTTTAGCGTTATGGTGGAGATAGGAATCAAAATAGTGGTAGGTTGCTAGTCGCACTTATTAAAATGATTTGTTTTTTCGCCCATTCCCTCGATCGGACTTTTTACGATCTGCGCGTGAAAATAAGTAATGGAATAACCAGTCCAATATTTTCTTTTCTTCCTGACTAACATGTAATAATGTCTTGAAAAATGTACAGAAACGCGTAAACGAGCCTCGTTGACCCGCCGCGATTCCCTTCGCCCCGCATGGCTGTCTTGCTTCGGCTAGAGTAAATTTGTGTCCGTGGAAGCGGGAGCAAAATTTAGATTATCAACATCAGGCGCCTTCTTAATTACAGTGATTTTTCAAAAACACTCACAGTTTTCTTGACTCTGAACTGACTGGACCATAAAGGATGCAACCCGGAACGCGGAACGCTCTAAGATAATTAAGTAGGGACCTCAGACCAAGAGTACAGATCTATGGTAGGGACGTAGGTAGCAATATCTTTGACTATTATTTATTTTTGGACATGTAGTAGGAAAAAAATATCATATATATATATATATATATATTGTGAGAACTAAATAAAGACGAGGTAGACCTACAATGGATAGGGGGTAACGTTGGTCATCGTTCGTCGCCAATGAATGACATAACTTTGCGACCGGTCTTGAAAATAGTACATAATGTTCGAAAGAAGAAACAATAATAAAGTGAAAGCAAACGGAGGGTGGATAGAAGTCGTATAAAAGTATTTTTGAGATGATAAGAACTTATTTTATTAAAACTAACGTAAGATAAATCTATAATTGATTAATTTAAAACGGTGGACTCCCGTGATATAGTCTAAATCGATCGAAACCTGGTCGGCCTTTTCCGACGATATAACGTTAGTCAACCGTTTTAAAATAATCAATGATAAGAACTGTTTGAACTAGCGAGCAAAGTACTCAAGAGTCCACTTAAACTATCTGGAGTTTGTATGTATTTGAGTAAGTAAGTATACGACTCGACTTTATTTTTTCGGAGCTTCATGACATTTTGTAGGTATGTAGTAACACCAATAGTTTTTTTTTAGTTTGAACATGAGGCAAATGTAAACTATAAAAAAAACGAAATAATGTTGATTTTATGTCAAACGATCGTCAATGGCTTGGATTTCAACATTTTATTGCTCGAAAGCCTACCTACGAATATTTTTAACAGCTCCAAACGTATTTGTAATGGATAACTGTGATCCATCACACATCTACCCGTGTGGTTCCGGGTTAGAATAGGACCACTCCATCTCTTCCCTCGGATGTCGTAAGAGGCGACTAAAGGACTAAGCACAAACATCTCGTGCTACAATTACATTCCCAAGGAGGGTTAACTTCAGGTGGCGGCCGGTTGTAAAACTTTTCGCACATATACATTCCCAAAGAGGGTTGACGTCAGGCAGGCGGCCGGTTGTAAAACTATAGCCAAATTATTGAAAGTTTTCCGGCTATTTCTTCTCCATTTTACAAGGTCTTTGGCATCCTTTGGGTGTATATTATGACCATTGACATGTATATTATATTTGGAGAAGAAAAAGCGGGAAAACGCACTCCGGGCTTCGAAGCAGCACAACTGAGGATGCAACCGGGAATGCGCTTAGACGAAGAAGAAGAACTGCGATCCATCACACAGAGCCATTGATATTTTCTATGTAATTTTAATAAATTATTGCTCAATAAATTTCAAAGTGTTTTGTTCACCCTTTTTATGGTCTATGTCATCATCGTCAAAATGTAAGAGCGACGCTCTTGTCGTGGAGTTTCTTCCATTCTGTTCTATCTTCCACTAACCTCTTGACATGTTGGTACGACACTGCTATCACCTTTTCCATGACTTGCTTCATATAGCTGTGCCTTGGCTTTTCTCTCCCCCTCCTTCTTTCTATTTTGCCTTCTATTGTAATTCGCATAAAATTATCATGCCTTATCAAGTGTCCTAACATATTGCCTCGCCTATTTCTGATTACCTTGAGCATGATGTAACGTAGAAGAAAATTTTCTACTATAGAATAGAACATAAGGGGTTCTATTCTGTAAGATACATTTTTATTCTTTCATGTATTGATAAATGTTTTTTCATAAAAAGATTTCAGTATTTTTTGTTATAGCATCATATTATGTACATATTGATATTTTCAGTATTATATCTAATAGTAGGTATATCAATACCCTGGTTTTCGACTATCGTGACTGATTGTCGTGACGTGACTTTTTATTTTTATATCCTTTTTTTCTTTATACAGACTTCTAAGCACCTCAACAACAATACCGCAGGTACAAAGTATCTAAATGTAGACGTGAGAAAAGCGTGCAACTTGGGCGGGGCATAAATTACAAAAAACGGGCGTACGTACTCGGGCAGGTACAGATTATAAATTAAATAGATCACAGATTAATATCTGTGATCAGTATATCAGTATGTACCATATAGTAATCTATATGGTACATACTGGTAACTCACGTGAACAATCAGCTACTGGCCGACATACAACCTCATCCATCGGCCAGTAGTTGATTTTTCACTTATAATAGATAGATAGATAGATAGCCAGATAATTTTGAAGCTCGTGTGGTATTCGGGGGATTATTTTTCCGTCCCAAATGTCGGCCAATAGAATTGCACCATGAGATGAAATGAACAGTTAACAAATAAGAATTTCATAATGAATAAAATTGTTTTTTATGTATAGCAACGACCAGAGAAAATATTCAAAAAATTATCAGTATAATACCATGTAGGTTGTACCACGTGACGTCGAATGGTGCCATTCTATTGGTCGATATTTGGGACGGAAAAATAATCACGTGAATTACCCGTATGTAACATAAAGTAAGATTGTGCAATTTTTCGGGTAACATTGAATTAATAGATAGAACCACTGAATAAATAATACTAATGTACAGAAGTCTCACTCAGCTCAAATATCTACTCAATGTGGCTAGCCACATTTCTTATATTTCTTTGAATTCTGAAGTGAGCTAAATTAAACCATATCGCTAGCTAGATATGGTTTAATTTAGCTCACGTCAGAAATCAGCACCTTTTCGTATAGATACCTAGATATCCATTGCAAACCACGATTCGTATAGGTAACTGAATTTACCTTTTCGATACCTAAACGGGGAGTGACAAAGGCCTGGTAGAACGCAGTATTTTGAATTTGCAGAGAACATAGTCGCTTATGAGTACGACTAATGTTTGACAATATGTCGGGTAAGTTAGAAATTAAATAAGCATAAGTTCTAAATATAGACACATAACAAAAACATTAAAATAATAGCTGAAAAGCCTGCAACGCAAGCGGGGCATAAATTACAAAAGGGCGAGCTCGGGCAGGTACAGATTAGATTGTGTAATGTTTCCCAGGTTCTTACATTGAATAGATAGAGCGCAGTATTTTCGCGGGAACTTGCTGGTACCATCGTCGCTTCTAAAAACGACTGACACTTTAAATATATATATTAGGCAAGTTATCTCATTGAAACATGAAATTAATAGGGAGAGCGTAGTATTTTTATTGAAAATTGCAGAGTAAAATAAGCACAAGTTCTAAATGTAGACATGAGAAAAACATTAAAAATAATAGCTAAAAAGCCTGCAACTCGAGCGGGGATTAAATTACATAAGAGCGGGCTCGGGCAGGTACAGATTATAAAAGAGATTGTGTAATGTTTTCCGGGTTCTTACATTGAATTAATAGATAGAGCTAGACCAAAATACTGCATTTTGGCGGGAATTTGCGGGTAACATAGTCGCTTTTAAGTACGACTAACATTTTAAAATATATTTCAGGCAAATTATCTTATTGAAACATGGAAATAATAGGTAGAGCGTAGTATTTACATGAAAAATTGCAGAGAAAAATAAGCACAAGTTTTAAATGTAGACATGAGAAAAACATTAAAAATAATAGCCGACAAGCCTGCAACTCGACCGGGGCTTAAATTACATAAGGGCGGGCTCGGGCAGGTACAGATTATAAAAGAGATTTTTTAATGTTTCCCGGGCTCCCGTCTAGGGTAACATTGAATTAATGATAGAGTGCAGTCTTTTGGGGTGAATAAACAGAGGACATAGTCGCTTCGCAAAACGACTAATATTCAAAAATATGTTAGGTGTGTATGTTATAAATTAAATAAGCATAAGTTCTAAATGTAATTTATTTAAGTAAGTTAATTTCTAACATACCTAACATATTTCTCACCAGGGCTTAAATTACATAAGGATGAGCTCGGGCAAGTACATGTTATAAAAGAGATTGTTTAATGTTTCCCGGGCTCCCGTCTAGGGTAACATTGAATTAATAGGCGGAGCACAGTATTTTGGCAATATGTTGTGGAGATGAGAATGTTGAAAACAATATAAGGAATGTAAGGAATGGAAATAAGAGGAATGTTATGAGGAGAGTGGAAAGTCACATTACAAGACGGGTTTTAAATTTGCAATTTAGGGAACATCGAAATAGAGGGAGACGAAGGAAATGGTGGAAAAAATGCGTAAGGGAAGGTATGGGTAAGAAAGGAGTAACGGTCCATTTAACAAAGGATAGACTGAGATGGAAAAAAAATTCTGGGCCTTGGGTGTTTATCTATATATACTTATTATAAAATATAGTATCGTTGAGTTAGTATCCCATAACATAAGTTTAAATTTACTTTGGGCCTAGCTCAATCAGTGTGATTATCCCTATATATACTAGCTTTTACCTGCGGGTTCGCCCGCGTAGAAGATTGTTTTTATTTAAAATGGATTATTATTTTTTACTAACCACTCATTCAAAAATGTCATGTGTCTCGTTTAAAAAATGACAAAGATTTATACAAATTGCAACCCCTCTTTCATCCCTATCGGGATGTAATTTTCAAAATCTGATAAATGAATTATTATTTTCTACTCGTACTACTAAAATTCATTGAAAATTTCATGTGTCTCACTTTAAAAATTACGAATTTTCATACAAACTACCAACCCCTATTTCACCCCCTTAGAGATGGAATTATAAAATATAGTATCGTGGAGTTAGTGTCCCATAATACAAGTTTAAACTTACTTTAGGGCTAGCCCAATCAGTGTGATTGGCCCTATATATATTATATTAGTGTTTTTTTTCGTGGTCTTAAATTGTTCGCATGGGAAATAATCGAAATAAATCGACTGAGTCATCCACTTATGTGTCGACTACATAGATTTACTTCCGGTATACAGCAATTCTCTTGCATTCTGGTCTGAGAGAGAGGAAAAACCTTAGAATGCTGTTTCCCTTCTCGCACAGATGGTAAAAGCCGATTGAGGAAATGGCCAAAAATAAGAATAATGTGCTAATGCGGTTAAAAACCTATCACTGTTTTGATTCCTTTTTCCACTTTCTCGTCCACTACTTTATTAATTTAAGAGCTTGCTCTCGTTGGTGGAGTTAAGTGGAGATGCCTCCATTCCTCTCTTCTCTCTGTCATCTTTTTAATGTCTTGGTAGGACCTTACTCCTAACCCATCCTTCTCGTCCACTATCACTCTAAAATTGGCAGCGGCATTTGAGTCTTGTGATCATGAGCTGTGTCTGTTTAGAGCCGCAAGACTCAAAATGCTTTGTCTGTCCCATTGAGGTTAAAGACGTGATAGGGAATGCATGTATGTATATATAGGTAAAGTAATTGTTAGCGGTAACGCTCTCTGAGAATACGTATGTAAGAGTATACCCAGAAAACATCTTGAGGTCTGTCTTTGTATCCCTTCTTGGTATGTAGGTTTTGTATTTGCCATGCCACCAATCCAGTCTACTCACAGGTTACTCCTTCGTTTCCTATGTCCCGGGCTTCGTATCCCTCGTCGGGGCAAAGGGCAGACAACACGTCGTCTGTGATGTCGTGTCAACTCGATGTGCCAAACGCCGCGTTTTTAGGGTTCCATAGCCAAATTCCAAAAAACGGAACCCTTATGGATTCGTCATGTCTGTCTGTCCGTCCGTATGTCACAGCTACTTTTTTCGAAACTACAAGGACTATACTGTTGAAACTTGGTAAGTAGATGTATTCTGTGAACCGCATTAAGATTTTCACACAAAAATAGAAAAAAAACTAAAAATTTTGGGGGTTCCACATACTTAAAACAGAAACTAAAAAAAAAATTTCATCAATCCCAAAAACCAATACGTATGGGTATCTATGGATAGGTCTTCAAAAATGATATTGAGGTTTCGAATATCATTTTTTTTCTAAACTGAATAGTTTGCGCGAGAGACACTTACAAAGTGGTAAAATGTTGGTCCCCCCTCCCTGTATCTTCTAAAATAAGATAATGATAAAACTAAAAAAAACATATGATGTACATTACCATGCAAACTTCCACGGAAAAATTGGTTTAAACGAGATCTAGTAAGTAGTTTTTTTTAATACGTCTTAAATCATGAAATCTTACTTGCTGCTACGGAACCCTTCATGGGCGAGTCCGACTCGCACTTGGCCGCTTTTTGATTTCCTAAAGTTATCGGTTTAAAAGATTTTATTTAGTAGTATAAATAATTACTTGTTTTTCATTAATCTGTAGTTTACAGGTGAGCTAGAGAGATCTAGAAATAAATAGACGCAACATGTAAGTAGGGCTACTTACATGTTGCGTCTATTTATTTCTACGCACGAATATTTGCGCTACGAGTTTATAATTATGTTTACAGCATGGTAATTAATTCCTTTGTTATCCAAACATACATGCTCCTTATTCACAGTACACATGTACATGTCATGTAGAATTGTACCTCATTTGCGTTACGCTTTTATAATTACTCCTGTAATGGAACGTAAATGGAGGCTTACCGTGATTTATTTGTTAAAAAACAGAACTGTTTTAAATAAAATTCAAGTAGCTAACAAAAGAGGGAAAACATTGGAAAGCTCAAGTAATTTAAACCTGAATATATTGCTTAGATATTTCTGTTATGTATTACAAATTGTATTTTTTGTTGATTCTGTTACCTATATAGTATAACTAATATAGTGTAACTTAATGGGCAAACCCTTCAAAAAATATCTAAGTATCATTACTTCAAGGCTGCGTGGGTCCTGGGTTCGATCTCCTGCCATAGCAAGTTTAAAAATTGCCTTTTTTCAATTATAAGGATACTGCATGCCATCTGCATGCTGCATGTTGGTTTTCACCTCATTTCTTCATCTTATCCTGTCCACCTATACTACATTTCAAATTTCATTTCCTAATTTCATTTTCGAATTTTTCACACATCCCTTAATCATCTGACTCATTCCTCCTCTACTTCTCATCCTGAACACTAATTAGGAGTTGTTATGTATAATAAATAATTTATTTACATAAAAAATTATAATATTTTTAACAGGGCTATAAATATAGTTGACCAGTGAAGTAAATAACTACCACCACCATTTATTTATCAAGTTGTCTTGGTAATTCTATGTATGTATTTATTATAAAATACCATGTAATTTATCATGGAGTACGTATCCCATATTACAAATAAAGAAAATGTTATCTATTTATTAATTTGTCTGTTTACATATCCAGGTTTAAAAGGGAACCCAAATAATAACTTTAATTATAAAGAACATTAGTCTCCATACAATGTTTTTTGTACTCTGGCAGATCAATCTAAAAACCCAACGCTATCTTTACAGTACAGTTCTCTCATCGAGGAACTAATTTGAGCTTTGATGTAAGCAAATAGAGTAGATTTTAGGACTATTATGTAGAGGTACTAAAACTCTGAATGGAGTACATGCATCACGTCACGGGTAGAATAAATTTACAGCCACTACATTTGCATACAACGTTAGCAAATACTAAACAAAGTTGCACTACCTATAATTTATCTAGGTATATATTTTTAAGTTAAAAAAGATCACTTTAGAGTTTGTGAAGTGAAAGAGGACGTAGTGTCAAAAATAGAAAAAGGGATGTTAAGATGGTTTGGGCATATAGAAAGGATGGATGAAAATAGATTAAAAAAATATATTTATAAGGCAAGTGTGAAAGAGTGTGAGCGGGACAGGGTCGACCTCGGCAAACGTTTTGCTATCAAAAGAGGTTGATGAGTGTAGATGAAGCGAAAGAGGTCTGTCTATCGTAGCCAGTAGAGGTTCTGTCTAGCGCTATGGGAAACAGGCGTATAATAAATATCGTTCGTATATTTTTAAGTGTTGATATTAATTCGGCCTTCTGGGCCTCCAGCTATGCATTGCCTAGTGGCTCCAATATGGTTAATATTCGATAAGAATAAGTGTAAGTCTGTAATGCAATAAAGCCCATCAGGCTGGGTAGGGACCTATACTGAACTGGGTTTCTTTCGGCGTCATCTTCCCAGCAGTGGTCGTTCCAAAACGCTAGTAGTTTGTAGCTTTTGCAATAAAAATAATTAAAAATTAATGACCTGTGGTTCCCGGGAGAGTAGAATAGGACCACTCCACGTCTTCCCGTGGATGTCGTAGGAGGCGACTTAGGAAACACAAGCTAAACAAAGCTTATAAATATCAATGAGACCTCTCTAACCCGTCTGGCCAGCGTGGAGAGTGTAGGCCAAGCCAAATCATCAAAGCCTGACAGCTCTGGCTAATTTATGGCTCTGGTTACTACCAGAGAGGGTCGTGTTCCTGCAGTGCAGACTAAAAAAGACTTGCTGATGATGATGATGATGACTTTACAATAAGTGATATAAATATTTATCCAAAATTGAATAAAAAAATTTAACTTTGATTTTGACCTGGTTCAATGGATTTAAAAATATCTAAATTAAAAATACATTTTCGTGGGCGATTTGATTCAGTCGCGTTCAGAAATTAACTTCCAGGAGCTGCCTTTGTAATCGGAAGCATAATACATGCATTACAGTCTCGCCTCGAATAATTTATATCCACATTTGCATTTATCGCCAGCAAAACACAAATTTAAAACAAAGCTGAAAAGAGTCGCGATTACGAAACGCACTTTCACGAGTTGAAGTGCTTTTCACAGCACCAATTATATAATATAATTGGTGCTATGAAAAGCACTATTATTTAAAAGCACACAACAATATTATACAATCAGTTATATATATATATATAATATATATATATATATATTTATATATATATAAATTTATATATATATATAAATAGAAATTAGTTCAGTATCATGGACTGAACTTGCTCCAAAAATTTGGCTGGTGGTTTAAAAGTCAGCCTGTATATATATATATATGCGTCGTCAAATAACTCATTATTACTAAACTAACTAAAGCAACTATTTTAAAAACTATAGTGGACGGTGGTACATTACTCACTGCTTACTAGGCAAATTTTAAAGCAATAATCCATAAAGTGAATTCCCGTTTTTAAATTAAAAACTTAGTTTTGGCGGGAGTACGACCCGTCACTGGGATTTCCTCAGTTTAAAAGTCCATTTGTTCTCTACAGAGGTGGGTTGGTTCGTTACAATATTTTCCGTGAATTGCATTTTCGTTTAACTTTTTAATTTGATTTTTTTTTGGGTATAATTTAACGGCACTGGATTCAAGTCCGAGCCTATCTTCAATTTTGTTGCTTCTTTATTCCTAACAAGTTACAATCAAAGGGTAGTGAGGCCTTTGATTGCTTCAAGGGAGCTTCTGGCGATAAATCTATGCGAGTCCAGTGGCTTTCATAGCCGATTGAGTGGCGGACGACCCCTGAAGACACAGTTCGCTAAACAAATATCACTACAGCCGCACTATGACTGTCCTCTTTAAGTATTCCACATACTGTTCGTGAGCATGAGCATTTATAACACCAAACAACACCAATATCATATTTTAAAGTCCACTAATATCTATTTTTTAAATAATTTGTAGCACACCACGCCCAAAACGAACCTCTTCAAAAAACACTTAATTTGATTTTTTTTCGTTTCAAATTTTGCGATCGCTTTTTATTTCTATGAACTTATCGCGTAATTTAATTTCCCGTGTTGTCTCCGGCCTAGAATAGATCCATTCCATTTTTCAAAAGTATAACGAATAGAAGAGAAGAAGAGTATAACGTACATAATGGTAGTATGAATAAGCTTATTTTACGTAGTTAGGAGTACGTATCCAACTCGCATCCTTATTTATCATAATTACGGGACGTTACTTATTCAGGCTTTATCTGGAATCCAATTTATTGTTATTGGGGATTCCTAAATGAAGTCCCGCAATATGACAATTATATTGAGTCATGAGATTGTTTTATTTGTAGAGGAGCTTGGTAGGCCAAGGAGGCTTCCGCAAGCTAAGTAACCCCGGACGTAGTCGACATATGGATGGGTGAGATTTTGGGTTGGGTTGGTTATATGAGGTTTATATAGAGAGTTTTATTAGGTATATCTAGATATTGTATCTATCTTTTATCTGTCATTTAGACGCCAACTATTTTATCTGTTTTTCTTGTCCTAAAGATTGTTTGAAACTTTAGCATTAAATGTACGAGTACTTACCTATTGTAGCTTTTGGCTCAATAAAAGTTTTAGTAAAGAATTAATGTTTGAAAAAATATTATTCGGCTGTTATTATTGACGACTGTCAAGTTTTATCAGATACTTATATACTATATTTAAGAGCCAGGCTCTTGTTGGTTTAATGTATGGAATTTTTTGGCAGAGATTATATATGTAGTGGTGTAACCCTGTGGATGTCATAAGAGACGACTAAAGGACTAAGCACAAACATTAAACCGACAAGGAAAGGAGCTCGGTGGCCCGGTGGAAGTACGCATTGCTAGCGTTTTCACAAGTTAAGCAACCCCGGGCGTGGTCCGTACTTGTATGGGTGACCACAAGTGGTACAAAATTTTCTCGACCTCCTCCGTGCTTCGGAAGACACTTAAAAGCCGTTGGTCCCGGCTGTCATTGTATGGCAGTCGTCAAGCTATGTCAGATGCCTTTAGGCAGCTTAAAAAATCTGACACCAGTGTTGGCCACTTACACACACGAAAAAAAAAGCACAAACATCTCGTGCTACAATTGCATTCCCAAGGGGGGTTAACGTCGGGCGGCGGCCGGTTGTAAAACTTTTCGCACGAATACATTCCCAAAGAGGGTTGACGTCAGGCGGCCGGTCGTAAATCTATAGCCAAATCATTTAAACTGTTCCAGCTATTTCTTCTCCATTTTGTAAGGTCTTTGGCATCCATGGGTGACCATTGACATGCATGTTATATTTGGAGAAGAAAAAGCGGGAAAGCTCACCCCGGGGTCCGAAGCAGCACAGCTGAGGATGCAACCGGGAACGCGCTTAGACGAAGAAGATAATATATGTAGTGGTTTGCCATTGCCTTCTCCATTTCACACATGAAGAAATCTTATAGTCACTGTTGTGCAGGTTTCCTTACGATGTTTTACTTCACCAGAAGGAAGTGGTGGTAGTTGAAAATGTCATAACCTAAGTACATAGAGATCCAAGTCGGATTGTACTACAGTTGTGCGACAAACCGTTGCCTGGCAGACGTATGACCGACATAATCTTTGATCGGCACTACTATTGCTCGACACCAATTTTGTTCGACTAATGTTTTTATACGAAACAGTCGAAATGACATAGGAATTAACTAAATGGAAACGACTAACAATGTTGTGGGAATGAAGAAGAAGCATGGACACTCACTGAAGTGACGTGCAACAAATTGAATGCATTCGAGGTGTGGGTTTACATTTAGGTACACATTTTTCAGTTTATCAAAAAAGTAAAAATTCACAAAGATACAAAGTTAGTATCTAAGTTCCAGAGTGGTGGCTTGTGACGTCACCGATGTGTAAAAAACGTACGAAAGCGTGACGTCATGCGATATTTAAATGCGCTGTATCTTCGTCATTTATGGTTTCTCAGAGAAAAGAAAAAATACGTGTACAATATTTTTTAATAATTTAACCGATAGGCCTTAAATAATTTTTCAGTCATCATGCTTATTGTATTAAAAATGTTCGCGTCAAATATTGACCAATCCAACCACTCACTCGGTGTGGCTGTGTGGTTTGTGATGTGATGACATACATTTATTATGACGTGTATCGATTTTCAGCTTGGCTCTGCTTGTCCAGGTCATCCTTGTTCCAACAACCACAATGTGGTTTGGTTGCTTTGGCTAAATATGAAAATATAACTTGGTTAAAAATTTAAATTCTATGGAAATTCTGAGAGGATAATTCGAAGTAAATTTTTCAAATACCAGTAGTAAAATTTTACTTCAAATTAATATAACGAAGTAGGTATCTCGTTATATTTCAGAAGAATGATTCTAGCAGTATATTTCAAGTTCTTTGGTTTCTAGCTTCCCTCATTTGTTTTATTTATTAAGACGAAATAGAGGGGCCGTTTTTCCATACAAACGTAGTGCCCTGTTTCCTCCCTGGATAATGCCGGTAGAGTTATTTTTTTTTCTGAATATATATAGCCACTATTAGCATGTCCCTATGTTTTCTATTTTTTCATAAATTATTTATTTTAAGAGATATGAACGTTCCAAAACCTAAAAAAAGGCCAGATTTTCCACTGTTCAAACATCCAGAAAACAAATTTGACTAGATAATATGAAAAAATTAAAACATAGGAACACCGCTCAAGTCTTTGTTAATTCGTGATGAAAAAAATACTTATATTGGTTAAGTTTTGGAGAAGAAATCAGGAGACTACGAATCGTTGATTTTCTGTTCTATTAATAGATATTTTCAGTCTAAGCTGCAGTATGTCTCTATCGCACTTGCTCGGTTGTAGTCCGGGCACAGCGCTACAGCAATCTGGGGGCACAGCACTGCCCCCGCCAAGTCGAGCGCGAAGCAAACACTGCCGTACCATCCTTTACTGGAACCATTTTGCCGCATTTTCAGGCCCCTATTTGAGAACCTCTGGATAAGACTAGAACGCAGAAATTTTCGTCATCCAGTAAGCTATAATAATCACACACTTAAAATCCGAAATTTCAAGTCTGTAGGTCATTTAGTTCCGAAGTTAAGCAAAAGCAAAGTTTCGCATTTATGACACTCACTCACTCACTTATGATCATCAGAATAGAACTAGTATTTCCACAACTAAACACAAGAGCCCAACTAATTATGCCCACGTTTCTACAAAAAGAAGTGAAATCCCACCAAAAAATTGGTTGCCTGTAAAGTCGGTATACGGGCGAAAGTTTTACGTGACAAGTCTTTTTATGTCTGTCTCTCTCGCTCTTAGGCGGGCTAACCATGCCCGAGTGGAAGGGACGCGTGCCTCTCACTCGCTCTCATTGTGAGCGCATAACGTGAGCGGAGCGTAACGCAGTTTCTTGAAGTGTCACCCGGCTAACCAATTTATAAGACGTTGTCACGTCAAAACGTTCTGTAAAAAACTAGCCAAGTCTCGATGGAGCTGCTTGTTTATCTCTAAAAAGTAATGAAATCTAGACAAAGTCGTGCCAAGTCTAAGGTACTGTGATTTCTTTATTATTATAGTTAATGTGTGACTTGGTCGTTGAACATTCTTTATACGTTAGTGGGTACAAGTCAATTTTGTTTACATAGCCTACAATTGGCTGGTTATTGAATCAACGTTTTCCAAGTGGCAATTTTCCATCGTTAATGGGTAGCGGTTCTGGCGACAGATTGGTGCAATGGTGTCATGGAGCACCTGGTTTTGTACCCTTGTGTACCCTTCAACGGCAAAGTCACACAAAAAAAGGGGGGTCTTAGGGGGTCGATTGTCACTCGCGTCCGTAGGCTTTACCCTCGAGACCCTACACGTGACCCCCGGGTGGTGCTAAAGAGTGACACCCTTTCCGGTGGTAGGCTTAGGCCGCAGCTGGTCACCACCCTCAGTGGAAAAATCAGGGTGCCAAGTGTTCGCGCGTTCCATCCTGCATTCCCTGAGTAGCCGTTTGAGGAGTGGGTGTACGCAGTTTTGCATCTGCCAATGTACCGAATTCAGACTCACAGTGTTGTTGCGCGGGGTGCCTAGTTTCGGAGGGCAGCGGGATCCGGAGCAACGGTTTTTCGCTGGCCGCCCGCTGATAGTTGGGACCCCAATTAGCCATCTGTGAAAGGCTGCTCCGCCATCGCGCGCATAATCCTGAGGTTGCCCCTGTCGGGCCGGTTGGCAACCGGACGAGAGGCCTCGACAGGCGGCCTTGGGGGTTTTCGGGCGTCCCCGCGGTCTCCGCACTAGTCTTATCCTACCGCGCAACAGCACTGTGACTTCTGGTGGGGGATGGCTGATGCCTCGCTTAACTGCCACTCATCGCCATTTTTCCCTCTTGCCCCAAAAAATAAAAACAATATGAATAAAAAGAACAAAAAGTTGAGGAATCAACAGCGGATACACGGCCTCTCGCTAAAAGTGCACCTCACTAACATTCGAGGTCTGCACTCTAATCTCGTCCCAGTCCACCACCATCTTAAGACTGTAAGGTCGCATCTGTTCTTGCTTACGGAGACGCAAATTACTACCCCTGCTGATACATCCTACTTAAACTACCCAGGATATGTCCTGGATCACAATTTCCGCTTTAAGGCAGGACTTTGTTTTTTATGTGCGTGATGACATCTGCTGTAAGTGTCTCAGTAACTTGGAAGATCCCTCTTCTTCTTTAATCTGGCTGCTTGTGGACACCGGCACAGAACAAATTGTCTATGTCGGTGTCTACCGATCGCATAGCGGTGACCAGGAGACAATGAGGCTTTTTTGTCACCTAAGTGAGGCTGTTGATGTGGCTCAGCAAAGGTATCCTACCGCGCAAATCGTTTTTCTGGGGGACTTTAATGCTCACTACGAACAATAGTTGTTCCCATACCAGGAAACTGACCATGCTGGTAGAGAGACGTACAAGTTTGCCTTGTCTTTGAACCTTTCACAGCTGATTGACCAGGCGACTAGGATACCCGACGTTGAGAATCACACAACTAATTGCTTGGACCTTCTGCTGACGACTGAACCAGACCAATATCACGTGTCTGTTTCAGCCCCTCTTGGGAGTTCTGACCACTGTCTGGTAAAGTCCGTCCTCATATGTCCTCCACCTGACTCCAGCCCTAGAGGCAATAGACGGGTGTGGCGGTACAAGTCAGCAGATTGGGATGAGATGCGACATTTCCTTGCGTCTTACCCTTGGCTGCAAGCCTGCTTTTCTTCTGGCGATCCGTCGAGCTGTGCAAGTGCCGTTGCTGAGGTTCTCGGTCAGGTGATGGAGTATTATATTCCATTTTCTGATCGACCCTCTGGCATCAAAGCTGAACCCTGGTTCAATGCTGACTGTTTAAAAGCTGAAGCTATTAAACAGTCAGCATACCAGTCTTGGGCTGCACTTATAATCGCAGAGCTCCGGATACGCGTAAAAAGAAGAAAGCCTTTAACTCTGCGGCCAAATCCTGCAAAAAAACGCTTAAAAAGGCTCGCTTTGACCACATAGGTAGAGTTGGTGCCAAACTCGCTTCGTACCCATCCGGTAGTAAAGCATTTTGGTCTCTGGCTTAGTAAAGCCAGTGGTCCCGACGGTATTCCTGCTATTGTCTTGAGGAATTGCGCACCCGAGTTGTCTCCTGTTCTGACGCGCCTGTTTTGTCTATCTCTTCGGTCCGGAATCGTCCCAAAAATGTGAAAGCTTGCCAATGTTCAACCCGTACCTAAGAAGGGTAGTCGTGCCGACCCTTCAAACTACCGCCCAATTGCAATCACCTCCATTCTCTGTAAGGTAATGGCGTGTTATTAACAAGCGCTTACTTGCGTACCTTGAGGACAATGATCTCCTCAGTGACCGGCAATACGGATTTCGCCAGAATCGATCTACTGGGGATCTTCTTGTGTACGCTACACATCTTTGGGGTGAAGCCCTTGAAAAATACGGTGAGGCACTTGCTGTCTCACTTGACATTTCAAAGGCATTTGACAGGGTGTGGCATGACGCTCTTATAGCGAAGCTTTCTGCTTACGGTATCCCTCCCAGCCTTTGTGCTTGGATGTCCAATTTCCTGAGGGAACGGTTTATTCGAGTAACTGTTGACGGCTCCTCGTCTGACCTATTGGCAATTAATGCTGGAGTACCTCAGGGATCTGTTCTTTCCGCAACGCTATTTCTGCTTCACATTAAAGATCTGCTAAAGCCCGGTATTTTTGGGTATGCAGACGATAGCACCGTTACGGAAAGATATTTTTCTAGTGCAAGGGCAAAAAAACCGGAAATAGACGAACTAAGAGAGGCAATGGTGTTCCATACCAATCTTACTCTGCAAGCTATCTCCGATTGGGGTGATGCCAACCTTGTGAGATCCAATGCCTCTAAGACACAGGCATGTCTCTTCTCTGCTAAAAAGAGCCCTTTCAACTTGGCTCCCACTTTCCGGGGTGTGCCTGTTCCTGTTACCCGTCATCTCCAACTTCTCGGTATCGATATCTTATCAAATCTTAACTTCGGTAGCTATATTGAGTCCAGGGCTTAGACGGCTTCTAAAAAACTGGGCATCCTCTTCAAGGTCCAACGGTATTTTACCCCTGACCAACTGTTGAGCCTTTACACTGCTCAAGTCCGCTCATGTATGGAGTATTGCTCCCACCTATGGGATGGATCTGCCCGCTATCAGCACCTGGAAGCTATCGACAGACGTGCCAGAAGACTCGTTGGTGATGAGTTGCTTACGGCAGGACGGCTCCAGAGCCTCGAACATCGCCGACTAGTAGCAAGTCTGTGTGTCTTCTACATGCTGTACTTCGGGGAGTGTGCGCAGGAATTGCATAATTTAATTCCCCTGCACCATTCCACCATCGGACAACACGACGTGGACAGGGATTCCACCCATTTGTGGTCAATATTCCTCTTCATCGTACCTCTTGATACGCCTCCTCCTTCATTGTGCGAACCGCTAAGGTGTGGAACTCCCTCCCTGCGTCGATGTTTCCCCATACATATGATTTAGGGATTTTCAAGGCAAGAGTGAATAGGTACTTTTTGAGTCTGTGTGTTACACCTTAGACCTCATCTTAGCTTCCCATTAGGCTAGATAGAGGTCAAACGCACTCAAATTTCTAATAAAAAAAATTAAAAAAAACACACAACATTAACGATAATAATAAAGAAATCGCAGTTAGGAACCTTAGACTTGGCACGACTTTGTTTAGATTTCATAACCTTTTAGAGATAAACAAGCAGCTCCATCGAGACTTGGCTAGTTTTTAACAGAATGTTTTTATGGGATATGCGGGTGGGATAGCTTTTACAAATACCTATTTTTCATTTCTCTAGCCCTTGAGGTTTCCTCTTAACACAGTGACACATTCATTTAATGTTTTGCCAGAATGCACATGTATTGTACGAGTATATGGATATTTTCTTTTTTGCTTGAACAGGATACTTTTACGCTGAACGTACATGTAGCATGTGAACTGTGAATAGAATTCTTCAATAGTAATTAGATAAATTAGAAAAAAATATGTTACACTTTGCTGAAGTTTCTTGTCACATATGTACAGTACTGTGAGCAGGATTATTCATTAAGCTTGTATAAAGATATGTATGTATCAATACGAGTAAGTTTAAGGGCCCTATCGACAAAATACAAAAACTAAATACAAACTTTTGAAGCTACTTTTAACACGTTAACTAACTAATAAGAAAGTGGCGCGACAGCGACAGCACAATTTAAACGAAATGCTCGAACATTTCCAATTTCCTGTCCCTTTTTAATAAAAAATGCAATGTCTCGGTTCTCAAACCGTAAACCTCGTATTGGAGACGACATTACACAAGTTACCAAATGACAGAACGAGAATGGTACGCTGTGAATGTAATTTAGAGAAGTCCCCTTGGTGTGTTCTGTTTTGTGCCACGAAGTTCGATCCAGATTGTGTTTTTATTACTTTTATACCGTGATTGACATTGCACATTGGCACCAAGTAGCGGGAACTGGTGCAATACCGAAGTGCCAGCGTGTTTTTGTGTTGGAAGCCAAGATCCACCTAATATAACAAAACTGGGAGCGAATTGTCTTTTGAAGAACTTTAAGTTTAATATAAGAGCAAATTGTCTTTTAAAGAAAGTTAAATAAGTAAGGTTGTGGATGCTGACCGCCTGAACGGTTGTGGTCACTCATTCGTATGAGCGAGCATAAATATATAAATAAATAAAAATAAAATAAGTCGCTGATGTCATCATCATCATATCATCTATATAGATATAGATATCATCTTAATAACACAGCTGTACTCGTACAATAAAATTTGTTCTATGTCTTTGACTTTGCTGTAAAAAAAATACTATGCGTACTATGTAGTAGTATTACTATACTACTCTACATTACCAATACATACTACGCATAGTATTTTTTTTAGTTACAAGAAGAAAGGACACTTAGTTTGGTTTTGTGTCAAATCAATTCCCTCGGCAGGTGTGAACATTTTAAAAGTTATTGATATTATAAGTGGTGTAACCTAGGGCTATTGTAACTTGGGGGCTATTTTAGCATACTCATTTATCTTCCTTTTACTTAAATTTATCTATTTGTAAACTCGGTAAGCAGTTACAGACAAACATACTTACAGTCAGTCAAATGACATAAAATTGTATTTATTACAGCCGAGGTTTTTAAGCGGAAAGTTTTGGATTCAGTTGGGGTTTGCTTAGATTATATTGCAAATAGATTTTAGTGGACTATATAAAGTGAAATTGATGTAGTTTGATGTAATAAATACTCATGTTCATGAAGCAGTCATACTATATCTACTCACAGGCCAACCACGCTGAGTTTTGGCCTTTTTGTACTGCTGCAGCGCATCCATTTATAGATTTTATTATAATCCGCTAGATGACAAAAAGTCAAATGAGACACTTTTTTGTAAAAGTCAAAACAAACATTTTCTATGGAATCTGTATAAAAACAAAAACGTGACGTCATCATTTTTTCGAGTCTAATAGCGCTCTTAATATCAGTTTTTCTGCATTAATAATCACGTTAAAAATGGATATGATCAATGACAAGTGATACTATATTATGACGTTTTATGCTCTTGGCAATGCCATACAATTTATTTTTGACCCAGTCATCTACCCAATTAGTGTATAGTTTATCAATTTGCGTTACGCAGTTTTAAGAGCGGTTCCATACAAAAGTGCCCTGCGCTGGACACGCGCGGTGTCCGCGAGAGGCTCGGGCTTGTTCAGCATAGACTATAGAGCAGATAATTATCTAACGACTGACTGCCATACATTTTCTACGTATTAATATATTAAATTCTAAATCGACATGACTCTAAATGTACGCCGTTAAAATTGAACTAGCTGACACTCCGTAATCCGGTCTCCGCGAAGGGTACCCGCGACGGGCACCGTCGCGTATCCACCAACCTTCGATTGAAACTTGTTAGGAATAAAGAAATGAACAACTTATGATAAACTTACAAGGAATCGTATGGGCCGTAATTCATTATTAAGCTGAAGAGTAGGATCAAAGCAGAGTCCACCACCTCCTTCGACCTCGCTCGTTACCCAAATTCATAGCCTCACCCACCGAGAAGCGCCACAAAAGAGCTTCCACTACATAATTTCTTGGAAATTTAGCGTCTTTTTAATAAAAATAATATTTTTTTCTCTGTATTTTTGCACGAATTTTTTTTGTCTAAGAAGATATTGAAGTATTGCTTTAGTTGTACCATGGCATGGTTGTCAAGTCTAAAACAAAACTCGTGGGAAGCTAATGGGGTTGTCTACTAGGTCCGAAAAATATTATTTTATAGTCAGTCAGTTAGATTGTCTAATAATAATGGACCAATATTTTTTCACCAAGATCGGTCAGTAAAAAGCGTCGAAGTTTTAGAGTAAGGGTGATTGACGTCACCGTCAAGTGAAATCGTAGTAAATCGTGACGTCATGCGTAATTTAAATGCGCTATATCTTTGTAATTATTTGCTAATCAGAAAAAATATACGTATAAATATTTATTAATTGAGCTAAAATATTTTTTTAATCCACATCCTACCTATTAGGCTTTAATTCAACTTGGTTTATGTGTTAATAATAAAATGTTTTGTACAGGTCTAAACCTGTACAAAACATTTTTTTCTAATAGTAACTGTCTTATGTTATTTTATGTAGGTAGGTACGAGAAGATAATATTTTTTTATAGAAAGCTAATCCTGTGAATCCTGTGAAGCTAATCCGATGAATAGTATATTTGCGTAAATGGACCAATAAAATGCCCGAAAGTTGCCTAGAAGCTTGTCTTCTCTACTAATAACATTTGTTTTTGTATAAAGTTTCGATATTAAACTACATGGAAGATTTTTCTAACGAAACGAAACGAAAAGTAAAGTACTAGACGATGTAGAGATCGTAAAAATTAACCTTTTATTTTGTAACTTTATTAACAAAACAATTATATAGATCCTATTCTATACGGATAACCAATTAACTGTCAAGGTTAACTAACTCGTTATCAAAATCAATAGCCTTTAACGATAGAATATCAGAACTACTTAAAGCTAATAGCCTAACTACCTACACCACTCTTATTGTCAATCATCACATCACATTATCTCCTATTTCAGTATAATAAGTCTGGATATAAGATTTAGTTTCCTAGTCATCTTTTCAATTAGGTATACAAGCACAGAGTAATAATATACTACATACAAGTGTACCATCGTGGTCCAGTGGTCAAGGCGTTTGCCTTGTAATCCGGAGATCGTGAGTTCAAATCCCACTGGGAAAGTCAGATGGCAGTTGCTCTGTGTAAAAACCAGTAACCTCGTCAAATCACCTAGTTTGGGTAGCGGACCCCGGACTCTGACGCGTTACCGCTGAGGATGCAACCGGGAATACGCTCGGATGATTTGATATAGTTTGATACTTACTCAATTAAGTATCGACACAATAAAACGAACAAATAACTGAGAATATGTTTTATACTTTTAAATTAACTGGTCTGATAATTACATGCGTAAATATATGGCATCACAGTTTGATTCTGTACGTAATATTAATAAAGTTCACTACGAAACACCACACATATAAAATGTTTATCGCTTCACACATATAAAGTATTATTCGCTTCACTTATAATTTCGATCGAACTTCACTTAAAGTTCGTTTGATCTTCAATTATTTGACTCTGTGCTTCGGAAGGATATGAAAAGTCGTTGGTTCCGGTCTTTCTTTCTAAATGAATGCGTTATTACTTGTATATCTAACACTGGTGTCAATTTCTTAGAAATACCCTAAGGCATATGACGTAGCTTAATGACTGTCACCATCCAGTGACAAAAGTAATTTTTACTAATTAGTGAACTGGTGTGCTAACTTCCTTATGATGTTTTCCTTCACCGGAAGAAAGTAGTGGTTGAACAGACAAAATAATTCAAAGGTCATATGAAGAAAGTACCTTGTGATAAGGCTAATTATGGGACAGATGACTATCTTAAAGACAAAAAAGTCTGGCTTGAGCTTAGCTTGGGGTCATAAAGTATATAAACACAACTTCTAAAGTACAAACATAAAGTATACAAACATCATAAAGGGGACCCGAGGGGATGTCATAATTTAGGTACATTGGTACATACTAAATTTACTTAAAATTCAATCTAAATTATGACATAACAAACAATGTTATCTTAGTCGATCCACATATCTAATTTTAAGTTTATTAGTTGACGTCTTTGGCGAAAATGCTGCAGTGCAGTTTGTTGCCGCTTCTTCAGCACTAGCGCCTAGGAAGTGGCACTTAACTTAGCTGTTAGTGGCTATTTGACGTCAATAATTTTGCAAAACAAAACAAAGATAACTATATACTTAATATTAAGAAATTTTGAATTTGATTTGTTGATGAGAATGACCGTGTATGACCGTAAATTATTAGGTACGAGTATATACGAGTACATATCATTATAGTACGTATTGTACTACAAACTCGCTGAATCTGTATCGTTAGATGCAGATTTATAAAGATTACACCACTAACACATCTGTGCATTCGGTATGTAAATACTAATGTAAGTAAAATTTAAATTAAGTTTAAAATTCCACCCGTATACAAGTTAAACGAACAGCTTTAGGGGATAAAAGTTTGTAAAGTATAAACTCAGCAACGGGAAACTAAAGGTAGAGCTTCCGGTTAAATGGACTAAAATTTTAGTTCGTTTATATAATCAGAAAGTACGATATACATTATAACATACACCTAGGTAAGTTATGGTTAAAACCATTTTTTTTTACATAGTAGGTAATCTGTTTATATTATTTTCATATTATTTACTTTTAATTTAGATTATACTTAGGTCTTCATTTAATTATTTTTTATTTACTTAGTTTATTGTGGACATAAAAAAATATTTACAATCTATCTAAAAATAACTAAACTAAACTTAAACTAAGTACTTAACAAATAAAAAAAGCTTTATACAACTTAAATACTAAAAATAAACTACTAATAATTATTTGTAATTTGTTTTATTTGTAATTTAATGTTGTTCATTAATAATTTATGGTAAATAAATGTTATTTTTCCCACTTTAACGAGCTAATCCACTGGGCTATAGCAGTGACTTTTGTTCTACGAATTTCCTTATTTCACACTATACACGGGAAGAGTCGGAGTGGTCCTATTCTACTCTGTCGGTATTCACACGGCAAAATCTAATATTATTAACTACATAATATAGAGTTCAGTGTCGGTGCACATATAGCGCGACAAACCAATGGCCGATGGGGCAAAAAGTGAAGCGTACCCAAAAGGTCTGGTCCACCCCGGTAATTTCGGAAATCCTCGGGAGATGTCCAGCAGTGGACGTAATGTGGCTGAAATGATGATTAATGATGAATTTTCTAATATAATTAACTAGCGAAATATATCGTAAAATTAAGTAAGTTATGTAAATAATTATGGCAAGCGGCTTGACGACCTCATAACGAAGTTTACAGCTTAGCGCGAGTCGGAAATCTTAATATTATTAATGGGCTGTACCTGCCCGGAGTTCGTGGGAGCCAGAAAGTAAAACAAACTTCCTTCAGAATGTCTGTCGTGGGTACCTTGGGTAAAATAATGAAAGTAAAGAAGCGGTTGGTTAGTACATACATCTCATTTTTATACAATGTGGAAGGGACATACCCGTAATAAATCGAACCACGGTCTATACTAGATCATTATATTAATTCTCTGAGCGAAATTATAAGAACATCATTGTATATACAAAGTTACTGTATTTAAGGTGCTATTCTATCGTAATGGTGTAAACTGTAAAAATAGATTTAAGCTTTGAAATAAACAAATAAATGAAATTAAAATAACAGTCAAAAAACTAAAATAAATTTCGGAATTTCCATACAAAAGTGTGCAGCTGCCTGGGCAATTTGTATGGGAATGTCAATTATTTGTTTGGTTTTTTGACTGTTATTTTAATTTCATTAAATTTTAGTGATCTAGTATAGACCGTGGTTTGATTAATTACGGGTAGGTCCCTTCCACGTTGTATGACGAAATTGATTTTTAAAAGCTTTTATTAACTTACCCTGTTTGTTGTTTGAGTTAAATCTTGCAAGTTTTTGAGCCAATTTCCGGTTTTGGATTGAGATGAAATTTTGTATGCTAATGTAAATCAGATGACAATGCAATATTATAATTTGCAAATGACAATTTATTTATTTAATGCTTTATTTATAGGGTATTAGTGTTTTTTCTTTAATAAATGATAATTTTAAATATAAAACAACACGATATTTATGAAAAAAAAATCCTTTTTAGTCAAGAGATACAGAAAAATTACACAGATTGAGCTAGCCCCAGAGTAAGTTTTAAACTTGTGTTATGGGATTCTAACTCAATATTACCATATTTTATGATAAATACACAACTAGGACAATTTGAATAAACGGACAAGTGCGAGTCGGACTCGCACATGAAGGGTTCCGTACCACCGTACAATGTTTTAAAACGCTGAAGAAACACGTTTCTTGTATGACGACCCCCTTTAATTTTTAACATTTTTTTATTTTTAGTATTTGTAGTTATTGTGGTCATAGTAATACATAATTGGTGAAAATTTCAAGTATCTAGTTAATGCCATTATAAAGATCAAGTTATAAACGCTGAAAAAAAAACATGTTTCTTGTATGACGACCCCCTTTAATTTTTAACTATTTTTTAATTTTAGTATTTTTTGTTATAGCGGCCACAGTAATACATAATCGGTGAAAATTTCAAGTGTCTAGCTATTACGGTTCAAGAGATAGACAGTCCTGTGACAGACGGGCAGACAGACGGGCAGACAGACGGACAGACAGCGGAGGCTCAGTAATTTATTTATTTATTTATTTATTGTAAAAACTAAATACAACGGTTTTCACCAATTACTGTATATAGAAAGAACTTAATAATAGGGGTTTGCACCCTTCGGGTACGGAACCCTAAAAAGGCTATTTTCCAACTTGCTCTGGCTGGGGATCGAACGCAGGACTGATCCAGGATTGGTCGCTTACGCGCTAGAAGGGCTTTGTCAGTTTAAAAAGATATTATGCACAATGTTATCACAATATAACATGTAAAATTTGCGAACGAGTGTCAAATCCAATTTACAGAAATAAGTAACACTGAGTAGTCTTAAAAATGGAGCCGAACTGATCAGTCCCTACTGGCGGCACCCGTTCATGAGCTGACGCGTATATTAGCTTAGCAGTAACGCTATCTCTACTGCCATTAGTTTGTAGTTTAACTGATTCGGTTCGTGTCTACTTGCCTCTTTGTTAAACCGTTTCCTGGCTCTTTTCAAAGGAGTTTCATGAATTTGAATAATTATACCTTTGGAGTATTTCATTAAACGTTTTGTAAAGGATCTGCTTCGTTTGTAAGGGAATTTGCGGTTGCTAGTTTATTGGAATTTTCATTTTTGTTCAAATGTTACTCATTGTTATTAGGATGGATGCGGCTAGCTTCAGGAGGTTCACTGAATTGCATGTTTTATATGACAATCGGTGAATCTTATATCGATGGAATGTTAAGTCCTTTAACTTTTAACTTATAACATTTATTTCGTGTCTATATAATGAGGTACCTACCATTCAAATACGGCGCCAAACTAAATGTTAAATTTATAAAACATAGTGAGGGTAAGAGAATAATAAACCACCGGGTGGATAAAAATCGGCAAGTCACTTTTGGGTGTGGCGTGAATTGTGTTTCACAAAGAAAGCAAAATTATCAAAATTATTCCCGAAATAAAGAAATTTCTAGTAATCAAAATTTTAAAATAATAACTGGAAGAGATCCCACTATGGGATAAGTCCACCATTGTGCAAAATATTTTGGTCTATTATTACTTAACTATTTAACTGTAACTATTTCTTGTACAATAAAGATATAAAACAAACAAACAAACAAACAATTCATCCTGAAATATCATACTGGATAAAGTCTGCGTTGGGCCTAAATTTGATTGAAATTCATCAATATAAAACGCATCTCCATCTATGCTGACCCAATAAAAAATTGCGATTGACCAAAAAAATTTAAGTAAATCAACTTGTGTGCCAATATTCGTCAAAATCGGTTGAAAAGTGCGATCTGTAGGCGGGAACAGACGGACGGGCCAAAGCATTTTTGGCCAATCTGGAAACTGAGACGCTTCGCTTGCTTGGTCAATTAATCCTACCACAAATTAAAAATACTAACGTACAGAAGTCTCACTCAGCAAAGAAATTCAAAGTAATATCTACTCAATGTAACTAGCGATATGGTTTAATTTAGCTCACGTCAGAACTCAGCACCTTCTCGTATAGATACCTAGACATCCATTGCGAGCCAATTTGATTGTTATTACTCTGGACAAACGATTCGTATAACTGAATGTACCACCCGGAGGGGCCGCCTGCGCGCATAGTAATTACATATTGTAAGTACATTTTCGATATCTAACCGGGGAGTGACACAGGCCTGATCCTACACCATATTAATCATCATAGTTCTAATTAAAAGTCGTAGTGCCGGAACTGCTTTGTAATGCGACGAACCCTTCTTAAACTTTTGTAGAGCTTTCAGCTAATTCTCTTTTGTGCTTTAACCTTTGAGATATTTATCTATTTAGAATTTTAGATAGTATACAGGCTGACTTTTTGACCGCCAGCCAACGATCCTACATGTATTGAGATAAAACAACAAGACCATTTCAAGTTATAGTGTGGTGCCAAACTATAACCTGAAATTCGGACTGATTTAATACATTGCCGGTCCTGTAAGGTTTTATATTCTCTATGTTGACTTTCTTTATCAGAAAAATACAATTTTCCAATAAAATTATGTTCTGTTTTTTTATAGCACCCGGAACTGCTTTGTAATGCGACGAACCCTTATTAAACTTTTGCAGAGCTTTGAGCTAATTCTCTTTTGTGCTTTAACCTTTGAGATAAACGATTATACAGGCTAACTTTTTAACTACCAGGCAATTTTTTGGAGTGAGTTCAGTTCATGATACTGAACTACTTTCCATAAAAACAATTATCGTAAGACGAAAAAGAAATTTCGCCTTTCCATACAAATCAGCGCATCCAATCAGATTTTGTATGGGAGGACGAACATTTTTTATTGATATTCAATATTTTTTTTAATGAAAAGCAGTTCTGTATCTAGGACTGAACGTGATTCAAAAATTTGGCCGGTGGTTTAAAGTGACCCTATATTTTGTAGTTGAAATATAAGTATGGTTCCGGCTTGGTGTTATTAGCTTCCCACGATTTTTGGCTATCAAGAGTTACCATATTCGCACGATCTTTAAGGATTTTTTGAAGCAGCACTGCTTCTTTAGGGGTGCAATCTTAGTCGAAGGAACAAATATTGGACAGAAAAGATATCAATAAATGTATAGAACAAATACTGATTGAGATAGCCCCAAAGTAGGTTTTTTTTAAAAACTTGTTTTCTTCATCTAGGTCTTTTTTAGTCTCCACTGCAGGAGCACGACCCACTCTGTACTGCCAGAGACATACTTAGCCAGAGCAGCCAGAGGATTTGGCCTACACTCCACGCTGGCTAGACGGGATGAAGAGGTCTCATTGATTAGTATGAAATAAAACGGGACATTTACCGTGATTATTATTATTTTTGATAACAACAACAACAATAATAATAATCACGGTAAATATCCCGTTTTATTTCATACTAATGTTGACAGTCGGTGAAAGTTTAAAAAGGTCTCATTGATGTTTATAAGCTTTGTTTATCGTGTGTTTTCTAAGTCGCCTTCATCGACATCCACGGGAAGACTTGGAGTGGTCCTATTCTATTCTGCCGGGAACCACACGGCTTAAACTTGTAATGATACTGACTCAACGATACTAATGGCCATTTCATCAATAACTTCCACACACTTTAAAAGAGTCAAAGACTCGCTTCATTATTAGCAGTAGCCCACAAAAAGTATGATAAATCCCCTAACATTACATTTAAAACACCCAAAAGAGTTGTGAAAGATCACTTTTCATTACCAACAATGACTCGGAACTTGTGAGCAGTCAAGAAATACCATAAATTACTTTTGTCTGAGAAAAATCTCGAATTTCAACCGTTATATTCCTACCAGACATCGCGGGGAGAGTTTTAGATTTATACACGTCGTTACAGCAATAAGGAGGCTTGAGAGCGGGTTTGAAATTTTGAAGTGCTCAGTCCCAGTATCCTATTTTCATAAATTACCAACCAATTTTCTTCCAAGACTTAATTTTTGATACATATTTTTAGGGTTCCGTACCCAAAGGGTGCAAACGGGACCCTATTACTGAGACTCCGCTGTCTGTACGTCTGTCCGTCCGTCTGTCCGTTTGTCACAGGGCTCTATCTCTTGAATCGTAATAGCTAGACACCTGAAATTTTCACCGATTATGTATTACTGTGGCCGCTATAACAACAAATACTAAAAATAAAAAAAGTTTAAAATTAAAGGGGGACGTCATACATAAAACGTTATTTTTTCAGCGTTTTTAACTCGATGTGTCACAGGGCTCTATCTCTTGAACCGTAATAGCTAGACACCTGAAATTTTCACCGATTATGTATTACTATGACCACTATAACAACAAATACTAAAAATAAGATAAAGTTAATAATTAAAGGGGGTCGTCATACAAGAAACGTGTTTCTTTAGCGTTTTAAAACATTGTACGGTGGTACGGAACCCTTCATGTACGAATCCAACTCGCACTTGCCCGTTTATTTAGTTTCCACTGCAGGAGTGCGACCCTCTCTGTACTACCAGAGCCATATATTAGTCAGAGCAGTCAGAGGATTTGGCCTACACACTCCACGCTGGCCAGACGGGTTGGAGAGGTCTCATTGATATTTATAAGGTTTGTTTAGCTTGTGTTTCCTAAGTCGCTTTCTACGACATCTACGGAAGGACTTGGAGTGGTCCCTCTACTCTGCCGAAAACTACGCGGCCAAAATTATTAATGACCTTTTCCAAATAAAAACAGAACTTTTCGTCCTTGGAAGTGAAACAAAAATCTGGTAGAACATAACCCGTGTCAGTGTCAAACAGAAAAATACGGATGATCAAAACAAGTCCCTGCAAACACGGGCAACACACAAATTGTAGAGCTACAGGTAAGACCTCTGTTAATGTGTTTTCTAGCTCTTTGTAAGCCAGATATACCAGATCGGATATACTAGTTTTAAAAATGAGTTGATAGCCCGTGTTGTACGGGCAATGACGGGGAAATGGCAATGAAAATAAATTGGCCAAGTGCGTGTCGGGCCACGCTCAGAGTATAGTTCCGAAGTTACACGTTACAACATGGAAACTTTAATTTCCAAATTTTACGTTTCTATCCGTTTTAAAAAAGCTACAATTTATTTAAAGGATGTAGATTGGGTTCGAAAAATATTATTTTATTTAATTTTAGCCGCGAACGGACAGACGGACATACCGAATCTATAGAGTTCCGTCTAGTGACTTTGGAACTCTAAAATAAAGCAAAGTACCGATGGGGTTCTCTAATGGCGACCCCGTAGTGACAAGTGCAACGTAGAACATCAACTACAAGATAGTCATATGTCCTGAGCAAGATCACGGGAAAACGTTAGACGCAGGCCACTTTTCTATATCCCTAGAGGAACATATGTCCAGGATTGGATAAAGTCATTTGAAGTCATTTTTGTAGTAAAATTCTAAAGGAAAAAAGGACGACCTTGCTCTTTCCAACTGAATTATCATGTGACTCCCGCACCGCGCGTGTATCCCCGCACGCTGAATTTCTCCACCATATTTGTACTATTATGTATTCTGTGACCATAATGGGTTTCTTCACCTAACATTACTTCAACTGTGGCATCTGATTTAACCCACATGCCATTTTTTTTTAATTTTTAATTTTAGTATTTAGTTTGAGTTTACTACTTTAGTACTGCATCTTGAATGCCTAAAACTCTATAAAAATATGGAGAAAAGGTAGTCATAACATATAGTACACGAAATTTCATAAAGAAAAGTATAGGAGTTATATTTCTGTTAAGTACCATATTTTGCGAGGATGTCGCGGGCCCTTTTGTGACAAGATTAAGATAGGATAACAACGGGGTAAACATTTCACTGAAGCTTGTACGACTGTACGTCTGTGTAGTGTAATATACTCGCAATAAGACGTAGGATTTGTCTGTATCATCATTTATCATGTTCTGTGTTTATAAGCGAGCATTTTTGGTCCGTGTGGTTCCCAGCAGAGTAGAATAGGACTATTCCAAGTCTTCTCGTGGGTGTCGTAGAAGGCGACTTAGGAAACACAAGCTAAACAAAGCTTATAAACATCAATGAGACCTCTCCAACCAGTCTGGCCAGCGTGGAGAGTGTAGGCCAAATACTCTGGCTGCTATAGCATATATGTATATGGCTCTGGTAGTACAGAGAGGGTCGTGCTCTTGCAGTGAAGACTAAAAAAGACCTGATGATGACGATGATTTTTGGTTCACTCTGCGTTTTACTTACGTGCTAAGTAATATACGCTATATACAGGTTGATTTAACCCCAATTCTTCTTCTCGAGTCGAAAGACTATTAATTTCATTACTTATATCAAACTTGACCAGTATTTGGCCACAGCGACTCCCCGGTCATAAGATATTTTTTTATTGGGAAAATACAATTAAATACAGTAGTTTAACCTATTTAGCCATATTCAATAGCATGAAATTTTTTCAGACATTGTTAAAATATTATTAAATCAAATTATTCATGCATCGAATTCGCAGTCTTTAATTTTATGTTCTGAAACTCATTAATTGAATAAAATCTTTTAGCAGCCATTTGCGCAGGGATGATTTAAATTTATTAAATGGGAGCTCTTTAAGTGCAGATGGTAATTTGTTATAAATATTTTTGCACATTGCAAAAGAGTTATTTTTATATTTTTGACTTTGCCTCATTTAGGTTTTACATTGTGCACTTCGGACATGACAATAAGTGGTTTATTGATTATCGTCAGGGACGATATGCGTGCCATGGTCTTACAACCAAGGATGCTCAAAACCATGCGAAGTGGAGAAGGAAAAGCCGGAAAACGGACCGCCATGCCAGGCTTCACAACACTACAGCTAACAATGCATTTAAAAGGAAATGTCGAACTGTCATTAATTACAGATGACTCATAAATTCTAAAAAGTTTTAATTTATTTGTAATTTATCTTCCTTTAATTGTTTTACTTCTTATATTTACTCGTATTCCATAATAACTTGATTTGTGCTAATATAAGCATGTTATGTACTTATATAAATTGGTTATTTAGGACTATCTAGTTCTATTTCTTATTCCTTTTATAATTTGTGACTTCGTGTAACTAACTTACTGTAGATATGTCATCATCATCATCATCATCCGAGGCTCGTATTCCCGGTTACATCGTCAGCGGTAACGCTTCAGAACCCGGGGTCCGCTACCTAACCTAGGTGATTCGAAGAGGTTACAGGTTTTTTACACAGAGCGACTGCCGTCTGACCTCCGCAACCCAAAGGGTTGACCAAAACCAATCCTAGGATAGGTACAAACGCTTGATGACGTTCGGGACCAACAACTTTGCGTGCCTTCCGAAGCACGGAATCATCTTTTTTTTCGGATAATCAGGTGATTCAAGCCTGCAATATCCTAACCAGACTGGAAACAACTTATCACAAAGTATGCTTCCCAGTGGGATTTGAACCCACGACCTCCGGATCACAAGGCAAACGCCTTGACCACTGGACCACGGAGGCAGTCTTACTGTAAACTTACTGTACATATGTAAAATGCTGAGATGAGAGAGAGATATACTTGACAGTTACATTAATGAATCACATAACCGATTAATTTTGTTAATCTGATAACCAGCTTTCTAACATAAAAACACGAAAGGGGCTTAACATCAAAGTTAAAAAAATAATAGTACACAAAGGGAACCTAAACAAACAAAAGTTGCCAACAAAAACAGCGAGCACGCACAAAATAAATGCGTGCCACTGACAGCTACACAGAACAAGAAATAAAAACACTACAGAACAGAAGAAAAAAACATTATCTTGAATTGTTTGTATTTTTAACCTCCGACGAAAAATAAAGGTGTTTGTGTGTCTGTCGGGGGCATCATAGCTCCTAAACGAATAGAGCGATTTCGATGCAGTTTTCTTTTTTGATCGAAATCCTTGTCTGTCGAGAAAGTTCTTAGCTATGTTTAATAAAAATCAGTTCAGGCCGTTCAAAAGTTACTGGGGGTGATCGCTTGCAAGTCAGGGTTTTTAATTTGTTATGCATGTTTTTGTATGTATGTATGTATATGTATGTAGACAGACTTGTATGTATACCTATACTCGTTGAGTGTGTAGTTAATTACATAATCATTTTTAATCGCCTATCGCTATCTTTATTTCTGTTTTTCCTAAAGGGTGACTGGTAGAGAATGCATTAGCATTAAGTCCACCTTATTTACCATTGTGGTCGATTAATAAATGAATAAAGAAGAATTGACACAGTGAAAATTGGAAAGTTTTTAACTCCAGTTTCCTCTGTGTTTGTCCTTAATAAACGTTTCCTTTTTAGATCTTTTGACACACTTCGGCGCTTATGACATATATAGTGTACGTACATACATATTAATCAAGTCGTACTTATTTACGGAGTATACACGCTATAAGTACCCAAACCTATGTTATGTGTCATGGTAAGTTAAACAGGTAATCGAAATAGCGACGGGTTATCCGCATCGCCTGAAGACAACAATACGCTAGTTTACAATAAGTCAAATCTGATATTTTATTCTTAACGTCAAAAACAAACATTTTCTATGGGATTTGAATGAAATATCGGACTATGACGTCATAGTTCCTTGGAGTCAAATAGCGCTCTTAATATCCGTTTTTTCTGCATTTATAAATCTAAAATCACATTCAAAGTGGATGTGTGTGATCAATGACAAGCTTAACAGTACCAATAATTTATTTTTGACCCAGTAAAATACCCAATTCTTATTTATCCTTGAACTGATTTAACGACCTGCGCGACAAGCGAAGCAGTTTGTACATTCTTTATTCTTTTTCCCAGAGCATGGAAGAATGAGCTATCCTTTTATAATATTTTTATATTGTAGCTACTGTGCGTTCGTGCGATTGTTTTAGCAAAAATAAAATATCATCTCTTTATGTGACAAGGTATGAAATCGTTTTCTCTGTCCTTTTAAACCTGTCAAGTAGAAAAATATAATCGCTTAGACTACGCGCATTGTAAAAACATTTAAGTAAATTCTTATCTTTTTTAGGGTTCCGTACAAAAAATTTAAAAACGGAACCCTTATAGGATCACTCGTGCGTCTGTCTGTCCGTCCGTCTGTCACAGCCAATTTTCTCCGAATCTACTGAACCGAATCAGGTGAAATTTGGTAGGATGGTATAATCCTATGACCCAAATACATATATGCAAAGTAAATAAATATATTTTTAAAATAAGGGTCATTTTTGGGGGACAAAATAGGAAATTAAAAAAAAAGTTTTGCAAACCTTACTGAGACATAAATAAAAGGGCTCGTTATGAGGATCTCAAATATATTTTTGTTATCATTGGAAAATTTATAGTTTTGATTTTATTTATGAAAGAAGACGAAAATTGACCATTCCCCCCCCCCTGATCTCCGAAACTGCTAAGCCTAAAATTTTGAAAAAAATACAAAATATACTTCATTGCTTGTAGACTAAAGCAAAACCTATAAGAATTCAATCAATTGTACGAAACCCTCTCCAAGCGAGTTTAACTCGCACTTGACCGGTTTATTTTTATTAGGTTTCTGTACCCAAAGGCCAACGGGACCCTATTACTGAGACTCCAGCTGTCTGTCCGTCTGTATGTCCGTCTATCACAGGGCTCTATCCCTTGAACCGTAATAGCGAGACATTTGAAATTTTCACAGAATTTAAATTACTTTATATACCGGCATAACAACGAATACTAAAAATAAGATAAAGTTGTAAATTAAGGGTCGTCATAAAAGAAATTTATTTTCGTCAGCGTCTTAAAACATTGTACAGAGGTACGGAACCCTTCATGTACGAGTCCGACTCGTACTTGACCGGTTTTTGCTTTTGCTTGCAACTCCTCTCAAAAACCTGATAAAGTACGCTTTAGTTTTAGCAGCTTGTAAAAAAAAAACTATGTAAGTAAGAATAAATTTTAAGAATGTTTTTAACTAAAATATCCTTCAAAAAGCGAATTTCCCTTGTTTTTGTCTACCCCGTAAATGATAAAGACGTGATATTGAATTTGTATCCACTTAGAAAAACAAGGTAATACTTGAAGCAAAATATAAGTTTTGACAGAATTCTCAAAGCCCTAACCCTTACCTTAATAGAAATATTGGAAGTGGACGAGACAGGACCAGGGCGGCATCGTAAATATAGCGCGCAGATCAAAGGAAAAGTTCGTCAAAGCCGGCTATTTCGTTATAGGTAGTTATTTTATTAACACTCTCGGGTGTTAAGGCCGTACCTGAATTTTCCGGGGTCCAGTGCTGCCCCCCTTTAAAATAAATAATTTCAAAGAAAACGGAGGCATCATTAAACTACTACTAAGTCCTAGATAACCCTTCAAAGTATTTTATGAACTACTTTTTACAGTTTAAAGTGCGAACGTTAAGTTTTACTACGCACATTTGCTAAAAACGGCCACTTTTGGTAAATGTGCGTAGTAAAGCTTAATGCTCTCATTATAAACTATAAACAGTAGTTCATAAAATACTTTGAAGGGTTATCTAGGATTTGATAGTAGCAAAATTTTAAATAATGTATTCGTTTTCTTTGAAATGATTTATTTTAAATAGGGGCAGCACTGGACCCCGGAAAATTCAGGTACGGCCTTAACTGATTGGATTGGAATTAAATTTTAGGACACAACTTTTGAGGATGGATATTAGTTAAAATGTAGTTAATAAAATAAACTAGTAGTTCTATAAGAACTAGACCTCGCTCTAGACTCGAAATCCGTCTATATATAACGCTACAGCAAACTTCCCCCCTTTCTCCCCCTCCACGCCCTCTTTTGGATTTTTTTGCAACAACTTGTGCAGAATGAAGTCCTTAGTGTGCCTCTCAAATTTGATTTAAATCCGTCAATTAATAACTCTACAGCGAAGTTCCCCGCCTATTTCTCCCCCAATCAAAAAATGCGATCGATAAACAATTTAATTAAGAGGGCGCCTGATGTGGATAATCTAAGGTTCGCTCCCGCTTCCACGCACACAAATTTACTCTTGCCGAAGCGAGACAGCGAGCCATGCGGGGTAGAAAGGCCGCGGTAGGTCAATGAGGCTGGTTTTGGGTTTGAAGTTTTTTTCTTATTTCTTTTTTGTATTTTTTGTTAAAGCGGCCATAATAATACATAATCTGTGAATATTTCAAGAATCTACTTGATGCCATTATAAAGATCTAGTTAAAAATGCTGAAAAACACGTTTTTTTTATGACAACCCCTTTCATTTTTAACTTTTTTTTTAATTTTTAGTATCTGTTGCTATAGCGGCCACTATATTACATAATCGGTAAAAATTCAAGTGTCTAGCTTTTACGGTTCAAGAGATAGAGCCCTGTGAAAGACGGAGAGCCAGCGGAGTCTCAGTAAAAGGGTCCCGTTTGCACCCTTTGAGTACGGAACCCCAAAAAAGAAAAAACTAACAAATCTTACAAAAATGTAAAAAAGTCTGTAGATTTTGCAATCTGCAGGCTAAAAAAAGTTACTATAACAGTTAAAAGTTTGCCTCTTTAATAACATCTTCATAACAGTAAGTATGCCATAAATTATTCAGTCCAATTTTAAAATGGCGATCAAAGTAAAAGTAATTAAGGGTTTGTTTAATTGCCTTTAAAACGTTCATTACAAATAGATTTTGTTTAATGCTTTTTTAATTTCCTTGTACTAAATTACTTTGCAACGGCGGCGTTTGGATGTTTATGTTTAATTACATTTAGATAAATATTTAGGCAGTTAACCAGTTAACTTTATCTTTTATCAGACGAAGGAGGAAAATTTATTCTTTAATTTTATATATTTATTTAAATTAGTTATGATGTTCAAACAAAAATGAAACAATTGGGTAGATGACTGGGTCAAAAATAAATGATTTGGTACTGTTAAGAGAATAAAACGTCACAAAATAGTGTCACTTGTCATTGATCACATCCACTTTGAACGTGATTTTAGATTTATTAATGCAAAAAAAAACGGATATTTCTTAATATCCGTTTTTTTTTGCACGCTCTTGCGTGTAAACTAAAATTATTGGCCTCAGTAAAGTAATATGTAAAGCCTAAATGTAGGTCTCAGTTAAATAACATGGAAAGCCTAAATGAGGTTATATTTTAAGGAAAACAAAAAAACCACATATATACATATAATTCTACAAGTTAATATAACAAATTACTGAACATTAGAGTGGAAACGGTCGCGTTATCAAAACACTTAACGCGGTCGGAAACCTCATTGATTTTCCGTTCGCCACAGAAGTGGAGTATGGAAGTGGAACTTCTTAAAAATGTAGGTAATATGCACCATTAAAGTACATTATACATACATGTATTCAAGATGTCCCAAGATGCAAGACATACATCTCATTAATGCATAGCATAGTGCATATGTGACGTTCCACGGGCACGGTAGCTTATGGACGCTGGCACTTACGACATTGTGTTTATTTAAGCCAAGTTAATTGTACGAATTGTTTTTCTAAACGTCATAAGCGCCAGCGTCCACATGGTACCTTTACCCGTGGTACGTCACATATTTCCTTTACTGCCCACACGACATGACACTGTGACGTTTATTGTTAATAATATTAACCTCTAAACTGGGGGCACTATTTTTGTTCACGTGACCTTGACTTAGACCGGCATCGTTCACCCACGGGTGCCCCTCACCGCATAGTTTATCTTATTCATATACTTCGAACTCCTTCTCTTTAGAGTTGCCTGTAAGAGATTGCTTGGGCGATAAGGCCGCCTCTTGTACCTTATTTATTTATAAGTTCCGTAAACTTTGTAATTTTTATTGTTTTTTTTTGGGGCAATAAAGATTTTTGTATTGTATTGTTTCGATTAAATTCGTTCCCAATATGATAGCAAATCACATCATCCGAGCGTATTCCCGATTACATCCTCAGCAGTTATGCTTCAGAGCCCGGAGTCCGCTACCTAAACCTAGGTGATTTGACGAGGTTACTGGTTTTTACACAGAGCGACTGCCGTCTGACCTCCGCAATCCCAAGGGTAGAGCAGGACCAATCCTAGGAAAGGTTTAAACAAACGCTAGATGGCGTTAGAGACCCACAGCTTTTCGAGCCTTCCGAAGCACGGAATCATCGTTCTTTACGGATAATCAGGTGATTCAAGCCTGCAATATCCTAACTAGACTGAAAATAACTTTTCATTAAGTAAGCTTCCCCGTGGGACTTGAACACACGGCCTCCGGATCACAAGGCGAACGCCTTGACGCCTTGACGATAGAAAATATTCAGAATTATTTAATCAATTATTTATTTATGTAATTCATAATATAAACTAACGAGAAACAAAACATTTTTACTTGTAATAAATAACGAATTCAATAAAATGTAGTAAGTACTAAAAGCACCACTTCACTGTCGATCGTCGTTACATAAGTACCTAAAAAAACGTCAAAAACTTGAGGATAACTTAGCAAACATTTATTGGGACCTCTTGTTAACTTACACAGACGATTGGGTGACCACCTTTTCAACAGAGGTCGTTCCAAAACGCTAGTAGTTCATGGATATTTTCTTTAAAAATACATTAATTGATAATTCAAATACGCCTAATCCCCGTCATCATTTAACGCATTCCTAGTTTCATCGGTGATACATTATGTGTGTGTATGCGTGTTTCACTTCTATACGCACATCAATTTCTATCAACGCTTAGCTCGTTTGCGTTTCTTTGGGTGGCTTCCTTCAGGATTTATTCGACAGTCTATTAAATGTAGGTATTTGAAATAGTTCGGAATTAAGCCGTTTTTAGTGAAGTGAGTAATGAGTGAGCATTTAATCAAGTTTGTGAATTTTTTTTCAAAAGACGAAAGAGTGTCAAGATAAAGAAAAGTGAGAAGAATGCCATACGACATTCGGTCCGCCAACTTACGTTTATTTTATTGTGCAATAAAGATTAAATAAATAAATAAATAAATAAATAAAAGCTGGTCTTCCGCGGATGCCGAGTAAAAATATTATATACTTAATACGAGTATATTCTATAGAATATAATATAGAAAAGAGTCAGGTGTCGTCGGCATATAGTGTGATATGGCCTGCGAGTCCAATCGTTGTAACATTGTTGATGTATATTAGGAACAAAAGAGGTCCTTGCGGAATTCCGCATGTAATGTTTTTGGGTTCCGAGCGATTGTCTCCTATCTTTACAATCTGCTGTCGGTTCGTAAGATATGATCGAAAAATTTCTAGGGCTATTCCTTTGATACCAAGGTTTTCTAATTTATCTAAGAGCAACAAATGACTTACGGTATCAAAGACCTTCTTCCAAAGACATTAATAACATCTTATTCGTTCAAAGTATTATTTGTAGTCCGAAAGCATTTCCGCCAAAAGTGTCCACTTTTGCGCGCATCGAGTAGATGGACGGGCATTAGTTAAAAGAGTTAGCAATCCGTAATAAATCCTATTTTGTTTATTTTTCCACCTAAACTAACGCCTATCCACATACCAATACGCTAAAATGGTCTTAAAATCGTCTGGTCGGTCCTAAGTCCTGTTTACCCCGTAAAGGAAAATGATAAATAAGGGAGTATGTGTTGTATATGTTACGGCTAAAGATGAGTGTGCGCATAAACCTAGGATTAGCCGGCTAAACTTATGTTGGGTTAAACTAAGTTTAGCCGGAGTTTATGTTCACACTTTTAAGCGGCTAATCTTAGGTTTATGCGCACACCCATCTTAAGCTGTAACACATACAACACATTATACTAACCTAACCTAAGTTTAGCCGGCTAATCCTAGGTTTATGTTCATACCCATCTTTAGCCGTAACATATATAGGTACAAAAATAACGCTTTTTTAATATCTCCTCGCAAAGTCCATCTATTTCCCATTTGCTGCATCCTTGACCCACCGGCATTACCAAGGCCAAGGGAGGAAACGACCTCCTCCGACCCACAATATTCATGGCACCAAGCTCATCAAATGTTTCTGAGTCAGCGTTTTATTGATGTTATTTTTCAGCGCTTTCCTGTAGCGGCTCGAAATAAATGTAATACACGTAACCTACCTTTTATGGATAACCTACTTGAAATCGAAAAATCTTTTACCGGTATGTTAATCATCGGTAAATAATACTTCGAATTTGGGTTATAGGTAGTGGAAGACTTTCACTGAAATGACGTAGGTAATGTGTGAAAATGTAACGCAATGAAAAGGGTTCACATCTGCCATGCTGCTAGAGACAGACATTTGTTTGACATTATTTTGCATAATTAATTACCGGCTCTAAATACTATATAAAAAAAACTTAATAACTCTGTAATTTATTGACTAATTAGATTTTTTTATGATATAAAATACTTACCTAAAACTTAACTAAAAATGACAGTTTTAAACTAAAATTAAACTGACTACGATGTAACATACGTATATAAAAAAACTTAATAATTTTTATATTTCATAGATAAAATTTCAAAAAAAAGTGTATATTTATTTGCCCAGCCTGTATAATAGGCTAATTAAGGTATGTAACGGAAAGCGCACTGAAGTGAGTTATTTTCCACAAAAAGCTTGTTATTTACAAATTCCTGTATGTCTGCTATTTTCCTCAAAGACATGACACGGCAGATACCGAAATGTTTTATGTTGGAGTTTAGAAGCCTCCTTTATGATATTTCGTCTATGGCCCTAAGGACATCAAACGAGGTGGAAATTCTGGTGGGAATTTATTTCGGGAAAACACGCGGTGCCAATGGTTTCATGGCAAGATCTGTTTTATACAATCACTGGTGGTTTTTTTAAGGGTAACGATATTTTACTACGGAGATATCATTTAAAATTTTGTCTCCAGAATGTGCGTTCTATTCAAATCTATTATTTTAAATGGGGACAGCACTGGACCCCGAAAAAATCATGTATTCCCTTAAAACTTATTTACGAATTACGAGTATGAGCCATAAAGTAGATCATCCACGATACACCGAGCCACAAAAGCCGTATAAATAACTTCTGCTAACTTCTTCATTTTATCTAAAATTTTAGGCGCAGTAGGTAATTGATTCCCGAAACTTAGAGAATGGCTTAAACAAAGTTATCTTACTTAGTACTTACTGTCAATTCAAAAGAGCTTTTCACGACTTATTATCAAAGCTTTTTGAGCCCCACAACAACGTCTTCTCTGTCAATTCACAAATATTTGTGTTCCATTATGTTTTACGCGTAAAACGGTTGTTTACTTTACCTTCTTAAATTTGAGACAACTCTTAATATTTAAATTTTATGTTTGTGTTTTTCTTTACCGCTTTCTTTCAAAGATGGAACAACAGAGTTTATTTTTACAAGTAGTTTTTTGCTTTGCAGAGTTCAAATTCTGAAACATAAATGCTTAATTTGAACTAAGAAAAACCATGAATATTCCAAGACAATTATGTGTATATATGAATCAAAATTATTTTATTCATTTAACTTTATTAAGAATGTAATAGGCGGACTTAAAGCCATAGGTATTCCAGTCAACCTATTGGTGATGCCGAGAAAATAAGACTTTAACAGGAGATGCAAATTATGTGACTTACATGAATAAGAAAATATAAGCCTACAAACCTATAAGCATACAAATACATTGAAAATATACACAAATAAGCATACTTGTATACTGGTCCTCACCAATTCGCAACAAATTATGGGGACCATAATTACCAGACCAAAAATATCAACGGTTGACTGGAATAAAGTTTAATATACAAATGAAGTTTACTACTCATGTGATGGTAATATGTACACCAAACTTCACTGAGGTGTTATTTTACTTAATATATAAGGACAAATCACACTGATTGATCTAGCCTCAAAGTACGTTTAAACTTGTATTATTGGAAACTAACTCAACAATATACTATATCTATACTAATATTATAAAGAGGAAAGATTTGATTGTTTTTTATTTGTTTGCATTGAATAGGCTCCAAAATTTCTGGACCAATTAAAAAAATTCTTTCACCATTAGAAAGCTACACTACTGTGTACCACTGGCGAAGCCGGGGTGGACGGCTAGTTTTATAATAAATACAATATAGGCCTTAATACATATACAGGGTCTAACAAAATATACTGAAACTATTTTAAGGGTGACTTCAGTCCATGATACTGAACAACATATCCCAAGGAACATATATCGAAATATGAAAAATAATTTTTGGCCTCCCATACAAGTTGACCGATTAGCTAATCCGAGTTTCTATGGAAAGCCAAAAATTATTTTACATATTTCGACATATGTTTTTTGGGGAAAGTTGTTAAATATCACGGACTGAATTCACCCTTAAAATAGTTTCAGTATATTTTGTTAGACGTCATATAAAGATATATTTAAAAAGAATGTAACAAGTGCCTTGACAGAAGATTGATCTTGAAGAGAGACCCTACGTGAGGAAAATGGACAAGCCTCACATGCTGTCCCGAACCCACGTGAGGAAAATGGACAAGCCTCACATGCTGTCCCGACCCCACGTGAAGTGGGGTAAGGTGAGGAAGAAGATGATGATATAGACAAACAGCCAAGACGCAGGACAGTTTAAAAAAGACCATTTTCAATCTTGCCCTGGCTGGGGATCGAACCCAGAAACTCCGGAGTGGCGGACTAGCGTGTTATCCTACGCCACAGAGGTCGTCAAATTTATGTACATTTAGTTGTTGTAATATTTAATTCACTTCCATAAATTATTCCATTCTCTTTGAGCTTTGTACTATGAAATGGCCATCGATCGGTCTCAAGTTAACCTGTAGGGTATTCGTCGTGTCTGTAAAGTAAAAATAGAGCAGAGCACAGTTCAAATTTCATATAGCCACGCGAAAGAAGTAGGCCCTAGGAAACAAAACTTAAAATAAGTTTTGCGTTTAGAACAAGTTTAGTCTGTGACGGGTGTACTTTCTTTTATAGACAAAAGTTTAATAGATTTTTGTTACACAGAAAATCAATACTCCAAATATTTATTACTAGCTGTGCCCGCGACTTCGTTCGCGTGGTTGTCGGAATGTTATATAGCCTAAAGCCTTCCTCTATAAATGGACTACCCAACAAAAAAAGAATTTTTCAAATCGGACCATTAGTTCCTGAGATTAGCGCGTTTAAACAAACAAACAAACAAACTCTTCCGCTTTATAATATTAGTATAGATGAAGAATTTTAAATCATAGATTGTTTTTACAATTAATATTTAATTTATCGATGTTTATAATATCATAATATTAAATTAAATATTTTTATTTTCAATATGTTTTGTTAATATAATAGTTATAACCAAGAAAAACATTTTATCATTTGATAGTTTCTAAACTCTTCTCAAGCTTCGCTCGTTCGGCTCGTGCGTGTGTTGGTCGCAGTTTTCACATAACCTAACCTAAAGGTTTGCACTTTGCCCTAATTTCGTAAAATGGATAGAACTTTCCTAGCAAAAAGGAAAAGATTCTATTTCACTGTTCTAATATGGAATGAAGGATATTTTCTTGTTTTTTTTAAGGATGGATAACTTTTTGTCACAAACAAAAAAAAGAAAAATATCCTCTGTAGTATAGATGATCCGGTGATATAGAGCTAACATATTATACGAGTAGAGTTGAATGAGCTTTACCTACTTGCGAATATAATATATTACCAAGAAGGTAATAGTTTCAGTGTATATTACAATATACGGCTTCTAATATAAGGGCTTCGTTCATGAAATGTATATAGCAAAAGAAGACAAAAATGGTCTTCTATACAAAGCTTTGACTCTACATTATACTCTATGGTAGAGTAATGAGCTTTCACTTGAAAACGAAACGTGACACTCCGGTAGAGTCGCTAATGTATAATCCTAAACGTAGTTAAGTCAAGAACACTTTGAAGATAGTAAGTATGCTACAACTTAGCACTTTCCGGGACATGCCTATAAACGCAACGTGTAAGACGTAAACTGACGCGGTGATTTGAAGTCACGATAGTAGAGATAAGAACTCACAGTACAAACTTGAGGGTGGTGGGTTCGAATTTTGGTATTTTTTTCATCTTAATTACAGTGTGACTTTTAACCATGTTCAATCCATGATACTGAACAACTTCCAAACTAAAAAAAAACTATTGTCTACATCTAACTACATGTCTACCAATTTAATGATCAAAGAGAGTTTTCATCCAAATAAAATTTGTACCTACATACAAATTTCGAATTGTTCAAGAACGCTCTCAGCTCAAGTACATTGTAATTCTATTTAAAACAACAAACGAAAATATGGATGACGGATTAGTTGGTATTATATATACCAAAGGCACCTTACCGCTATTTTAGGCTATATCCCAACCTTGACATTTGACTAACATTTTCTTTGAACTTATATTATTATATCATGTGTATTATATTGTATTAATCTTATGTTAACTATAAATTTTATGCCATATATATGCAAAATCTTTGAAATTATCAAATTTTGCCGAAATACGACAATGTCGATTCAAAATAAAATCTAGACTACGTTCGTATGCGAAAGTCTGATTCTGTCTATGGCAAGGGGACTCTTAAAACTATTGGCTTATAAAAATTATGCGCACAATAGAACAAACACGTCTAATCACAGACCATGGATCAAGATACACACAACCTCTGTATGAATTTGCGTGTTAATCTGACGTCAAATTGACTTCATTTAGGAGGCTTATATATATATATATATATATATATATATATAAGCCAATAGTCTTAAGAGTATTTAGTATATATATATATATATATATATATATATATAACGGGACTTAGCACGAACCTTTTTATTGTTTTGTCTCTGCCAGTCTGCGACCACGAAAGATGTATCTCTTTTTCGAAACGTTAGACAAAACAATAAAAAAGGTTCGTGCTAAGTCCCATTATATATATAAATCGTAACTTTTAATTCTCGTATGTCAATTCATTTTATCGGAAATTTATTCTTTATAAAATACCTAAATCTGCCGTTTTGAGCCGTAGAAACTCGTCGAAAAACTTTGGAGGAAGTAATAATAAAAGTTTCCTTCCATTTATAAGTTATTTTTTTATTAAATATTTGTATTGAAAATTGGCACGCCAGGTTTTCATACAAATTGAAGGATTTTCTTTATCTAGTAGTATATCCAGATCTGTGCGTCTAATAGACAGAGAAAGAACTGTCCTACGTCAAGTCTGACTAACGACTGTCAGCTTGCCTTTCTCTTAGGACACTTTTGTGTAAAAGACTTTTGTTCGAAATCCCAACGGCATACTCGTAATATTGCGAGTTAAAACACCGTCTACGTACGTTTCGACCGTATATTTATTTATTACTTTATAATAAAAATAAACGGGCAAGTGCGAGTCGGACTCGTACAGTAAGGGTTCCGTACCTCCGTACAATGTTTTAAAGCGCTGAAGAAACACGTTTCTTGTATGAAGACCCCCATTAATTTTTAATTTAATGTTATTTTTAGTATGTGTTGTTATAGTGGTCATAGTAATACATAATCGGTGCAAATTTTAAGTATCTAATTATTGGCATTATAAAGATCGAGTTAAAAACACTGAAAAAACACGTGTCTTGTATGACGACCCCCTTTAATTTTTAACTTTTTTTATTTTTAGTATTTTTTGTTATAGCAGCCATAGTAATACATATTCGGTGAAAATTTCAAGTATCTAGTTAATGCCATTAAAAAGATCAAGTTAAAAACGCTGAAAAAACACGTTTTTTGTATGACGACCCGCCTTAATTTAAAACTTTATTTTATTGCACGCCTCATAAGCGAAGCGCATGAGGTAGTGCTCTACTCTCGCCTTACAAAAATCAAGTGATTTTTTTAAATAAATGTGTCTCTATTTATTTTCTATCGCACTTGTAAAATAATATTTACACATAAATGTCAAGGAAAAACACTAGTTTCAACACTTATGACATTTTTACAAGACATTTTGCCTTTTAAATAAATAAAAACAATGTTTAATAAAATCATTTTGTGGACGTCCGTGTGTCTTTATGTATGGAAACTGGCGTGGTCACGATAACCCCCGAAAAACTTATCTGATCAAGTCCATTTTTTTTTATACGCTTCAGTATTATCCAAAACTAAGTCCTTTCGAAGATCACGGTCTAATTCAATGTAGTTTAATAGTTATTCTCAAAAAACATAATTTTTGATTTTTTTTTCTTGTTTTTGCTTAGTTTTTTTGAGATTTCTCAAAATATATCGGTCCGAATCGGTTTAAATTCACAGGAAATCTGAGTTGTATAGAACTCTTTGGAAAACTACTTGTTTGGTTCCGATCGGTTAAGTTGTTCAAGAGTTATGAGCGGGTCACATACACACCCACACACACATACGGATAGGGTGCATGACACTTGCTCGTGAGTGGTCAGGGAAGATTCCTGAGACCTTTAAATGTCGAGATCTGATGAAAACTCGACTTTTCAAAAACGGGGTGAAACTAATAACGTCCCGAATTTTGAAAATTTTCAAGTTTCTCAGCGGGAAGTTAAAAATAAAAGTTAAAAATAATCTCCAGTCGTGCGTTAAAGCCGATACATACTTTTCTTCGTTTTAAGTGAGCAATAAAACAATCAAAATCAATTTAATTGTGAAAAATGAGATTATGAGGCGTGCACTTTTGGATTTTCCAAACTATTTTTAGTATTTGTTGTTATAGTGGCCACAGTAATAATAATCGGTGAAAATTTCAAGTGTCTAGCTATTCAAGAGATAGAGCCCTGTGACAGACGGACACACAGACGGACAGACAGGCGGACAGACAGACGGACAGACAGCGGAGTCTCAGTAATAGGGTCCCGTTTGCACCCTTTGGGTACGGAACCCTAAAAAGTGTTTGATTGTAATGGATAAATTTAAAAACTTCTGATCCGATTTTAAGAATTCTTTCACAGATAGATAGCTGCGTTATCTGCAAGTAACATAAGCTTTATTTTATGTTTCAAATATTAGAGATTCCGGTGAAAATTGCAATAAAGAAACCCAAGGTATCAAAAAATTGCCCATGAACGTAATTACGGCGCGTGCGCTGCGAAAACTAATGTAAAATTATGATCAAGCGGGCAACGCCGCCGCGGGCTACAGCTTCCTCCAATATATTAACCAAATTTTGATTATGCTATTGACTGACTTAGGAAACAAGCTAAACTTATTATTATCAATGTGACCTCTCCAACCCGTCTGGCCAGCGTGGAGCGTAGGCAAAATTCTGTGACGCTCTGCCTAATATATGGCTCTGTAGTACAAAGAGGGTGCTTCTGCAGTGGAGACTAAAAAAGACCTGATAATTTATAAATCGGAAAATTTATGAAAATTTTGTAATGTAAAGAGAATACTCCTCTCATTCCGAAAACACTCCAAATGCGGCAGGTGGCCGATGAGTCTGCGAGTGTTTATGTATGTATGTAATGCATTGTTCCCATTCAAAACAAAGCAACTCGTTTCAAGTTGTTGGAAAACATTCGTTTTTGTCGGAAAAGCGTGACCGTGGCAGGTTCCCGGGAATTGAAAAATAAAAACGGAAAAGTGTTCCGCGATTAGATTGTTACAGCGATGCGATGTTCATTTGTTTTCCGTAACTTTCAATTGTTTTCTGAAAGTCCTTGTGTTTATCATTCATTGAACAAAGCACCGTTATGCATATAGTATATATCAATGCCATAATGACAGTGATGGTGAAGGAAGCTAGTCTAAGTAATAGTCACCACTATAACTTAGACTTGAATATACAGAAAAAAAATGTAGGTGGGTAAAAGAAAAATATATTGCAAACTTATATCGTTCACCAAATCTTAATATATCGTGCAAGTTTTGATTTGTCGTGAAAGAATATTGCAAAACTTTTTATGAAACTCATACAAAAAGGTTAAAGCTGAGCGCATATCTGACACAAGACTGTTTTAAGATTTATCCCTCATAGACAAGTCTGTCATAAGCAATTGCAGCTTTTTCTCCCTTTGGACGGAAAATACAATACGACATAGAATCCTTTTTTTGCACAAAAAAAATATAGGACATAAATTATTTTAAAAACTAGGAAATACGCAAATGGTGGCCTTATCCCTAAGCAATTTCTTCCAGGCAACCTCGCTTAGATAGAAAAAGTAATGGGAAATTAGGTAGTGCGGGTGCGTGGGTACTAGTACTTCTTCTGTGGTGCGGGATATTCAATATAAAAAACATACCTAAATACCACAAACGGAGAATGCAAACTGTATTTAAAGTGCCAAATCCTTATTTCACCAATTCCGTGAAATGCCAACCTTGCAAAATAATTTACGCAAAATAACCAACTATTCTACCAATTACGCGCTCAGAAAAATTAAAACAATTATATATTAATTATTAGGTACCAACGTTTAGTTAAATAATGAACTAATAAATGATGTAAAAATACCAATTGAACACGCGACCTTGGTCTAAATACGACCATGCTCTAACCACTGGGCTATCACGTATCGGCGTGCGGGGTTGATTTCTTATTTCATTATTCAATTTGAGTACTTTAGTACTGCATCTTGAATGCCTAAAAACCCTATAAAAATACCTACATTTAGTTTAAGAGTATAAACAAAATTTGCTTACTGGGCCACCAACTGAAAATGGAACTAAAAGATTGCTCTCAGGTGAAATTCCCCTCCGCGGAACAATGCGGAACATTACCGCGTGTCTTTGTGTGCTGAGATTTATGATGCTCCCCTCGTCTGCATTGTGAAATCTCGGTCTTTTCCTTACTACACGTGAGGAAAGGGCCGAGGTATTGTGTCATTTTCAGACTATTTTGAAGAAAATCTCTAGGCGCTGAGGCTCTCGAGAGACCCACTGTAGAGTGTCATGCAGTATTACGACAGACCTACTTCTGAGATCGTATAGTAATTTTCAATAGGGTATTGAGTTCGTACGGTAATTTTCAATAGGGCATTTCACAGTGTTTGTTTTTGGACAATATTTTATTCGAAATAACAAATTGATTATTTAATGAAACAGGAATAAGCATTTCGAATACTTATATGAAGAAAAGTGGGAGCGTTGTGGAGATATCTCGCTATCTCTTTCGTATGCACGGAACCTAATGGCAGTGACGTCGAAAGCTTAGTATTTGCATCCTTTTTCTGTAACTTGACAGACCAGATTTGAAAGGTTCATAGCTTACTTTTTTTTTATTAATGGCTTGACGCTACTGCGTATTTAGCCAGGAACAAGTTAATAAAACGTGGAAAATTCTTTTTTCCTAACAAGTTATAGTCAAAGGTTAGTGTAGGCCTTTGATTGCTTTAAGGGAGCTTCTGGCGATAAATCTATACGAGTCCACTGGTTTTCATAGCCGATTAAGTGAAGGACGATGCCCGAAGACGCCCACACAGTCCACGAAACAAATATTACTACAGCCGTACTATGACTGTCTACTTTAACAATTTCACATATTGTTAATGAGAATGTGCATTTATAACACCAAACAACACCAATTGCATATTATAAAGTCGACTAAAATCAATTCGCAAAATAATTTACAGAAAACCCCAACCGAACCCCTTGACTTCCCGCCAAAAACCCTCCTTATTTATTAGTAGATAAGAAAAAATGTTTATGGTTTAGGATTAGGTACGTTACTTTTTGATATAAATATAAAAAAAATTTCGCAGTAATATTTATATTTATTTAAACTTTATTGTTTAACAATGAAATTGTCTTACAATTGGCGGACCTAACGCTAAAAGCGTTGTCTCCCAGTCAACCATAGGGATAAACAGATAATTCGTTGCGGCGCAAAATAATTAAATAATTGCATACTTATACCAAATAATACACATACATGCATATATACTCATAATAAAGATATATATACGCATACATATAAAATATATATATATATATATACATTATTAAATAAATACAAATACATACATACCTACAATTAATGATGATTTAGATAAGAAAATGAGACTAATTTAGAAGATGACAGTGTACTCTTCTCTTGAAGGAAAATTTTGTAGAAATTTCTTTGATGTCAACGGGCAAAGCATTCCAGAGTCGTGAAGCTTGAACAGTAAAAGAGAGTTTGCCATAAAATTTGTGCGATGAAGAGGAATACTAAGGAGACGGGTATCAGTAGAACGAAGCTGCCGATCATGAGTGTCGGAAAGAAATTGAAATTTGCATTTAAGATATTCAGGAGATTTTGGATTAGAAAAAATAGAAAACAGAGTGCACAGAATTCGCATTTGTCTGCGTTCACGGATGGGAAGCCATTTAAGCTCCGAGCGAAATGGAGTTATATGATCATATTTGCGAGGACAGAAAATAAATCGAATGCAATTATTAACTAGACGATCAAGCTTATTGGGAAGATCTGCATTGAGATCAGGGTAACACACATCAGCGTAATCAATAATAGGTAATATTAATGTTTGGACTAACAGTATCTTCGTTTTAATTGGCAGGAAGTTCCGAAGGCGGTTAAGCTGTTGGAGGGCAACAGTGACAGAACGACTGACTGACTGACTAATATATGTAGCTGTCATTAAATAGTAACGTCTAGCAAAATATATTTACTGAAACTATTTTAAGGGTAGACTCAGTTTATTGTAGAGAACAACTTTCCCCAAGGAACAAATATCGAAATATGAAATTACTTTTTGACTTTCCATACAAACTCGGATCAGCTGATCGGTCAACTTGTATGGGAAGCTAAAGAATATTTTTCATATTTCGATATATTATGTTTCTTGGAGAAAGTTGTATAGTTTCATGGACTGAATTCAGCGTTAACATTAGTTTCAGTATATTTTGTTTGATCCTGTGTATATGATCCTGTGTTCTTCTTTGCTGGTCTGGGAGAAAAGAAAAAACATAGAATGTACCAGCTGCTTCTCTTCCCAAGCAGATCGTAAAAACCGATCGAGGGAATAGGCGAGAATCTGAATCATATGAATAGGCGATGCGGTTAGCAACCCATCACTATTATGATTTCCCTTTTCCACCTTCATGCTCACCATTACGCTAAAAGTGGCCTGGGCTTTATCGCCCTTGGCTCTGTCTACCCCGTTAGGGATAAAGACGTGATAGTGTATCTGTATCTGTGTATAAGGCTGTAAGACTTTTCCAGATCTTAGTTCATCCGGTTGTGTGTCAGCAACATAGACACACATATCACACATATCACACTCAAACTTCGCCAATAACGAACTGAAATCGGTAATTGAAATTCTGTGAAATCTCCCAAGAACCCGTCACTTATAATTAAGTGATCTAAGCCAAAAGTGTCTTTTTGTGTTAAGAATTCCACAAAGGGTCCGAGAGACCTGCCTGCCAGATAAACCACTAATCCCTAACCTAATTTACTCGCCTTTTCTTTAAAAAGCCCGGCCGTGTCTATTCTTATGCCTTTTAAAAGATTTCTATTTGAAGATTATGAAGTATTTGTGATTGTGATAGAGTTTCCGAGTCTTCATAGCAAAACGCCGGTCGCGAAACCTGTCAAAACGTTTTAGTTTTTACCAAACTACTCCACCGATTTTGATAAAATTCCTACGGGCCCACTTGACAAGTATACCCTTAAAAAATCTAAAAAGAGTTTTTTATTAGGTCCAGGCGTCTTCGAGCACTTGAAGAACTAAAATTAAAAAATAAGTTTGGAAAATCCAAAAGTGCACGCCTCATAATCTAATTTTTCACAATTAAATTGAAATTACGATTAAACTACATTGAATAAGACCGTGATCTTCGAAAGGACTTAGTTTTGGATAATACTGAAGCGTATAATGCGCTTCGCTTATGAGGCGTGCAAAAAAAGATTCCGTCGAATAGAGAACTGCCTCCTTTTTTGTAATCGGTTAAAAATATAAAAGCACGGGGCAAGCACGTAAATGCTCAACTCAAGCATCAAGCAAACATTTTACCTGAGCAGTCAACATGTTTGGATCAAGCAAAAATCTTACGTGCTTGCCTTCAAGACGCTTGCTTGACCGTCAGTCGTAACTAGATGAATTAAGATGCTGATTTTATTTACATTGCCAGTTTTGCAACGATAGGTGAAGATTGAACTCTACGGCAAAGTTCTCCCCTTTTTCCCCCTTATTTCTCCCCAAATCACATATCGCAGCCTAAAAAATAAATAAATCAAGAAACTCGTGTGCCAATTTTCGTCAAAATCGATTGAAAAGTGCAAACTGTAGGCGATAACAGACAGATCAAAAAAACCTTTTTGGCCAATCTGGAAACTGAGACGCTTCGCTCGCTCGCTCAAAAAAGTTGACTATCAAATGGTGCAGCTTTCTCACATACGGAGCTTTGTATGAGGGCTTTTAAGGACTATAGGAGCTCCTTGAGAGCATGAGGCGTTTAATTACTGCACTCAAGACGAGGCCTCTTTATGAAAGCCAAGGATGTTACTATTCTCTAAGCTCTTGGCATGATTATGAGCCCGTGATTATGTATCATATACGATAGTTGATTAAGTTACAAGTGTGCCAAATTGGCCATTAACAAACGAGGACGGGTGTGTCTGTTAAAGGAGCTGAGGATTTGAAACGATCAATGCACGCGTTTCTCTTAAATGAAAAAAATAATAAACGGATTGAGGTGGCCCCAAAGTAAGTTTAAACTTGTGTTATGGGATACTAACTCGACGGTACTACATTTTATAATATGAACACCCAAGCCCCAGGACAACTTGAATAAGGCTATTTCCAATGCTCTGGGTGGGGATCAACCCAGAACCTGTCCGCGTGACGGACTAGCCTGTTAACCCATACGCCACGGAGGTCGTCGAAATATTGAATAAGTAAATTAATAAACGAAATACTTTTTATGGAAATAATACAAGAATTAAGATAAGATAAAATTTTATTTGAAAAATCTACAACACACGGCTACAAACCACATAAAATACATACAACTTATAAACAAAAGTATAACACAGCTATGTGCCATCGACCCTCCAAATTGGTCTCCAACTCAGCATATGCTGGTGTTACATAAACGCAGCACCAGCGCTGGTCTTCCGTTAAAAATGTAGTATAATTTAAAAAAAAATTTATATATATATATGTACATTGTACATATGTACAATTGGCGGTCTTATCGCTTAGAGCGATCTCTTCCAGTCTTCTTTACTTATTTGTTTGTCTTATTCAATTTTTTTTGGATTGAAGTTTTATGTTTTAAAAACGGTTTCTTCTATTATTATCATTATTATTATTTCACTCACTATAAACAAAAATGAAAAAAATCCGTACGAATTAAAAAGCTGGACAAAGTCCGGACAAGTGTCCTCCGAATATGTCCAGATTAATCCGGGCGGATGGTAACACCCTATACATGGACCAACCCTAAGTATGAACGTACCGCTTATACGAGTAGAAACTACGGCACACAATCTTACAAGGTTACTACTCGTAATCCCAGCGCACGTCATTTGTATAGCCTCTCCGAACAAAACCAGACCTTTGAGAGTAATTACACCTGTTCTTGGAATATGAAGATGTGTACAAAGCATCTGTGTAACGATGCTGCATGCATGAACATGTCAAACCTCCTTTCTTCATCTCATCCTGTCCGTTTTTCATTCTTCATTTTATTTCAAATTCCCTTTCATATCATTGACTGATCCCTTTTCACTCATTTCACCATCATCCCTTAAGCTGATCACTTGCTTCTCTCTCTCTATCTGTTGTATCTTAATAAATTAAATATTATTCTTTTATACTCGTATTTAATAGTCAGTATCAGATAATAAATTTCATATAATCCATCGTTTATCGAGTCTCTATTCTCTACCTCTTCTACTATCTTCTATGTGGGAACTCGCCTAGAGCGCCGGGACAGATCGAGGTCCTACATTGGCGCCCAACGTGAGGCTGTCCCGGCGCTCTAGGCGAGTTCCCACATCTGTATGCCCATAGGGATTTGATTATTTAAAAACTAGTGGTTCTGTAAGTGCAGTGCTTTCAACACCATGAAAAAGATTCTTTGTAGTCGTAATATCAACATCGCATTACGCACTCGTTTACTACATTGTTACATCTGGCCCATTGTATTGTACGGATGTGAGGCTTGGACCATCAAGGAGGACCTTAAAATGCGTATAGAAGCATTTGAAATGTGGGCATATAGACGTATGCTATCCATTAGCTGGACGCAGAAGGTATCTAACGTCAAAGTTCTGCAACGAATGGGCCAAAAGCGCACTCTTATGCTTACGGTAAAAAGGCGTAAAATTTCATACCTGGGTCATGTTTTTCGACATCGGCGGTATGATCTCCTACAGCTTATAATGATGGGCAAAGTTGCAGGGAAGAGAAAGGTTGGAAAAAGAAAGAAGTCATGGCTGAGAAACATTCGGGAGTGGACCGGGATAGCAAGCGCTGCTGAGCTATTCCGCCGAGCCAAAAATAAGAAGGACTACGCCAAGCTGATTGCCGACCTTCATTAATTGGAGAGGCACTTTAAGAAGAAGAAGGTTCTGTGAGTACTGTAGACCTCGCGAGCTCTTATAACCATGCAATACCGACACTTTTCCCTTTCTCCTGGCAATTTCAATGAAATCCGTCCATATATAACGCTACAGCAAACGTTCCCCTTTTCCCCTTCGATTTTTTTTGCAACATCTTGTGTAGAATGAAGTCTGTGTGCCTCAAGTTCGTGAATTCGAAATTTGGGTCTTTTTTCATGTGTTATTTTTCATTTTATTGGCACTAAAATAAAATGAAGAAGCTTTTAGAACGAGACTTTGAATCTCAACAAAAAAGAAAAACATACTTCGATATCGCTCCGTCAATCAACCACGGGCAGATTGTAAATATAAGTTTGGGAAGGGAGGCTCCCCACATTGGTACATTATGGGTTGACGTTTTATCGCCACATCGATAAAAATTATCATACATTCAGGAGAGTTTCACGGGTTATTTATAGAATAAAAAAATATGCAAAAAATATGCCACACATAAATATATTACAAAAGTATAAAGTTGTATTTTGTACAAAAGCTACTTAACGACCTATACTCTTATCTAGGTCTATTTTATTTATGATATTTACCATACCTACATTTTTCTCCCCTGCCACATACTCTCACACTTATCTATATAAAATAACGTATTTAGGATCTGCAAATATACAAGGTTACTTTTTTTGACCACCAGACAAATTTTTAGAGCAAATCTTGTCCGTGATAATTTTTTCCCTGAAATAAAAATATCCTCAAACAATAATCGGCGCTTCGCCGAAAGGACTTTTATTAGAGGTCATTTTTTATTGCACGCCTCATAAGCGAAGCGCATGAGGTAGTGCTCTACTCTCGCCTTACAAAAATCAAGTGATTTTTTTAACTAAATGTGTCTCTATTTATTTTCTATCGCACTTGTACAATAATATTTACACATAAATGTCAAGGAAAATCACTAGTTTCAACACTTATGACATTTTTTAAAGGCATTTTGCCTTTTAAATAAATAAAAACAATGTTTAATAAAATCAGTTTGTGGACGTCCGTGTGTCTGTATGTATGGAAACTGGCGTGGTCACGATAACTCCAGAAAAATTTATCTGATCAAGTCCATTTTTTTTATACGCTTCAGTATTATCCAAAACTAAGTCCTTTCGAAGATCACGGTCTAATTCAATGTAGTTTAGTTATAGCGAGCAGCAAAAAAAATCAAATAATCGTGCGTGAGCTCGCCATTTTGTTACAAACCAAAATCTTACTGTCAAAAACAAATCAGGGTGACAGAACTTGAGCTGCTCTTCGCGCACGCGTAGATCTTCGGGGTGTAGGCAAAGAGGTTTGCAATGGGTCCTCCTTCACAGTGCCCGCTATATCTTTCTCAGCGGGAAGTTAAAAATAATCTCCAGTCGTGCGTTAAAGCCGACACATACTTTTCTTCGTTTTAAGTTAGCAATAAAACAATCAAAATCAATTTAATTGTGAAAAATATGATTATGAGGCGTGCACTTTTGGATTTTCCAAACTATTTTATTATTTTTAATAATATAAATATTCAAAATAATAAAATAAAATTATTTTTAATAAATGTAATTATATTGTTAGGGCAAAATCCAGACAGTCGCCCCGGGGGTATATTTGCCTTTATTGCAATTACTCTAGTTTTGCGAATGAAACACATGTTATTTTATTTATCTATCAAGAGACTGCAACTACAACTAAGTTGACCGTGTTGCATGTCTCTGTGCGATTACATGGGACGGCTAGGTGCAATTAAAAAGTTTTTACGGGATAAGTGTCACCTCTTTTTCGACAGGGCATCTATAAACGTCATTTACATTACGCAACTATCCCCTATATGGGATAGACCCACATTTTAGAGGTCCGCAAAAATCGCCAATACTCTGGAAATATCAAAGATAATGTTTTGTTTATTCCTTTCATAAATTTGAAGATAATAAACCAAAGTACCTACCCGTTGTACAAATAAAGATTCTTGCTTTTTGTACAAAGAGTTATAAAGTAATTTCCAAAAGTGGGGCAACTATCCGGCTTTTGCCCTAGGTATATTGTTGTTATAAATAAATTAATGGAAACTAATTCAGTATCATGCACTTAAACTTGCTCCAAAAAATTGGCTTTGGGTTAAAAGCACCCTGTATGAGATTCGGAGATATTTTTACAGAGACTGCCGGCTGAACAGTTGTTTTAGCAAAAGATATTCTGCCGTGGCGCTTCGGCAAAAAGGCCCTCGTGAATTTTTAAGTCCAGGAAATGGGATGAGGGTTTTACGTTTGAGTGTTTGTTTAATATCGATTTAAGACGACTTTATTTTATTTTCAACACTTTTACAAATTATCTCAGATAACTCGCTGCTTATGACTGATATTTTAAGTTAAATGGTTTATTACTGTGCAATACCAAAGGATAGGACAAAAAATATATTTAGCTCATATAGGTCTGTAGGTTATGAAAATACTGTATACTTATTTTTCTTTTTTCTGATTAGCAAATATTTACATAAATACAGCGCATTCAAATTCCGCATGACGTCAAGTAGGTAGGTACGATTTTCACTTGATAGTGACGTCAATCACCCCCCGTCCGAAACTTCAATACGCTGTATCTTTGTGAATTGTCACTACTTTGATAAACCGAAAAATATGGGTCAATATGGGTTCCGATAATCTAACTGACGGACTAAATAAAATAATATTTTTCGGACGCAGTCGACATCTCTAATAGAGCATGATGCAATAACATTTAAATAAATATTAAAGAAATAAATAAATATATAGGGACAAATCATTGAAGTTACAAAGTAAGAAAATTTTAATATTGTTACTCCCAATGCAATTTTATCGTAAAAGGCAATGTTCTCAAAGTATCTACGACTAATAGACGCAACTTAAATGAATACTTCAATGTAACTATTATTATGTTGATATAAATATCTTTCATATTCATAAATCAGTTTCAAGGAAACGGAAACAGAACGCAATGCAGGTGGGGTTTATGTAACATCGAGGCCACTCTTGGAGCTGGTCCAAATCTCAAGGATACATTACATAACCGAAACAAGAAACTTACCAAATCCTCATTGTCATCGGAGAAAATGTTCGCTCTGTCTTGCGCCGTCATATCGTCAACGTTGGCATCCAATATCCAAAACAAACCCTCATGGCTCACTCACACACAATGCACTCCCACCCATCACTGAAAACACTCCAACTGCATCCAAACACCCTCTAAATTCACACAGAACTTGTTCATTTTATCGAACATTAATTTTTTCGAAAGTGCACACTAATTAAGAAAGTTCATTTAAATTTCGAACGCGACGAATTTCAATCGAAAAGACAAATGAGTTCGAACTTCGAATTCAGCCGCCCCGAGTGAAGTGCGGACCGTTACTGCGGTGGAGGGCGGGCGCGAAAGCACTGCAGCGTCTGGTAACCATGGCGACGCGAAGGTTTTCGATGCGGGGAAAAGCCTGTATGCATTGTACTAGACAATATCTGACATGCGAAGTGAATTAGAGTGGCTTTCTGCGCGATCGGATCGCTGCAGGCATTTTCTTGAAGTGAAGGCTCTAAAGAGCTTTGGTGCAGCATTGGTAGCATATTGCATGGAAATTGAATAAGTCTTCCGACAGATTGACATTTTCGATTTCAAACCATGTAGGTAATAGAATTTATCGAGAAAGGGATCGAAAAACGGGAAGTATTACCAAAATTTGAGCTTCCCAATCGTCTATATAATTCGACGTACAGAGCACATTATATCGTAAGAGAATGTCACTGTAGGTAGATAATCTTAATTTTTGATGTTATTTATTAGTTTAAACCTCAAATTGGAGTTCCTATAATATCTCATCCCCAAAATTGTAATATGGAAATAAGAGGCGCTTAAATTAAATAAAAATCTCGGCGTAAGTCTGCTGTAGAGTAAAGCTAGGTAGGCTAGGTAGGTATCTAAAATGTTGATGAGTTTTATAATTGCGGCATGGCACGACCCAACGTTACAACTTTTTAATTTGTCAATGTTACAACTGTTTAATTGGTTGTTCGGTGTAGCGAACTATAACGTTATTCAATATTTCTTTTTATCAGCGATATTAAATTAAGATTTGATTAGATTGTTTAGGTTTTGAAATTATTTAATTGACTCTTTTACAACCTTAACTTCTTATTTATTTACCTTTATAACGAAAATTGAAATATATTCCAATTCTTCATCATCATCATCATGTTTTAACTCTTTAACTCTCATTTATACGATCTGTTCTCTGATTTCACGAAAAGTTAACCAAAGATATCGTCAAACTAAACACACATACATAAATCCGTATAGACGCCGCCGGACAGTCCATATAAACTTAAAACTTCGCACTCTCGTTCAATTACATGGGGTGGTCTCTCAGGAAAACCATGGTTTCGAAGTAAATAATAAAAAAGTTAGTAAAAATAAATATTCGGTCGAGTGATACAATATCATACACTATACAAACAAGAAGGTTTAAGAGCGACTATGTATCAAGATTTTGAACAATATAGGGATTAGGGTTATGTATCTTACTCGTACAAAGTTCTAGAACCCTGTTTCTAGGCCTTCAGAGGCCTTCGATTGCCCAGCGGTGTACGTTTTATTCATGCATGAATTTTATGCCTTTAAAAAATATCTGGACCTCGTCCGTATTTCAGAAACCACGTTGCTTATCATCATAGATGTTTTTATATTAAAATTTTCAATCTAAACATTACTTTTAACAAAGATGACAAACAACAATTTCTTCTTCTATAGCGTCCATAGAACGTATCTCAAACACCAACCTTTGGCCCTATAAAAGATCAAAAAGGTCGAGTAACGCCGTTTGGCGCAGTTATATCTCCATTTAGTACAAAATGTTGTATATTACTGTTTTTAATGTCGTTTCTACCAAATAAACATATTTTCTTTCTTTCTTTTAAGGTGAAATGGTAGCATAAGTGGCGCCCTCATTTGAAATAAATTGTTTAAAACTAAATATGGTGATATTTAAAAATTTGATTTGGATCAATGTCTAAAAAGACCTTCAAACTATTTTATGAATAACCTTTGAAATTATTACTAATAGTCCACTACCAATATTACTTTCAAAGGTTATGCTAACACTTCACCTTAATTTCAATTGAGCCATACTTATCTTTATTTACATAGTTTACACCCTTCAATACAAGAAATAACTAGCTAGAATATTTAGATTTTTAATAAAAGGTTTTGTTTATGGTCGTCTAGTAATTTTCCTGCGCCCCTGTGCACTACATACTATGTTTTCAACAGTTCTGTTCATATTGTAAACAAGATAATGAGTATGAGTAGTTTGATAGAGCCATGTCTCCATCAAGGCCGTTATGATCGCTATTACGGCGAGTATGTCCTCATAGATTGGGCGGGAGCTACGAAAACATCGTAGTAGGCACCCATTTTGGTTGTTGTTTTTCGTAAGTGGCTAATACTGGTGACAGCTTTTTGATGGTTTTTTTTATCCATTCTGTGTTTTATGGTCTAGCGCGAAAAAAGGTCAAACCACATTCATTTTGGAGACACCGCTTTATTTTTTCCTAATGATGTCGTATGAACCGACAAAAGGACATCTTTTTTCACAATGAGGATTCTACTTATTTTAACAGTCTGGCTGCTTCTCTTCCACTTAAAATGGTTAATATCTGTACATCTATTAAGATGATAAATGGAGTCCAGTGCTGCCCCCATTTGAAAATAAATATTTAAAAGGAAACGGAGATATCATTTAAAATTTCGTATTAGTAAACACTAGGTAACCCTTCAAACTATTTTATGAACTACTGTTTACAGTTTAAAGTGAGGCAAAAGTGGCCGTTTATCTAGGGTTTACTAATACGAAATTTTAAATGATATCTCCGTTTTCTTTCAAATATTTTTTTTCAAATGGGGCAGCACTGGATCTCATGTATCACCTTAATACGCTTATCAACTTTAGAGAAAAAAATCTGGAAAGCGCACACAGGGCTTTGAAGACACGACTAACGATATGCGCTAGAATAAAAAAAGGGTTTTTATTATTTATTTATTTATTTATTTACCAATTTATGTACACGGACAATATATAATAGAGAATACATAAACAAAAAGTTGTACAAAGGCACTACTTATCTCAAAAGAGATCTATTCCAGTAGGCCCGTGGCATATTGGTGAAAGGCATACAGGCGTGTCCGTTAAATAAAGAAAAAAGAAATTAACATACTATGAAACTACAGATAAACATACATATACATATGTTACATACATACTTAAATAAATACATATGTCTTTTTAGAAATAAATATACTTAATATATAATATTTAAACTACAACTATGATGATTCCGATAAATAATAATCTTTTACTCGTCTTTAAAACACAGAGATCGATTTAGATTCGCGTATAGAAGGTGGTAATGAGTTCCATAGTCTAACTGCATGTACCGAGAAGGAGTAGGAAAAGGTAGTGGTGCTGTGTAAAGGGTATTTAAGGACAGTTTTTAGGTGGGATCTGCAAAGGGAATTTGGACAATATAAAAAGGAAAAGCACTCACGTAGATAGGAGAGGAAAGAAGGATAGTGTTGGACGTTGTAAAGGAGACAAATAATGCGACTGTTTCTACGGAGCCGTATAGGTAACCATTTTAGCTGAACACGGTACCTGGAATCATGGTTGAACTTCCTCAATCCAAAGATGAAACGGAAGCACAGGTTTTGTAAACGCTCCAGTTTATCTAAAAGATCTTCTGTTGCATCCAAGTAGCATGCATCCGCGTAATCTAAGATTGGTTAAATAAGGGATTGGGCCAGAGCAATCCTAGTTTCGAAGGGCAAGAAGTATTGGAGGCATCTAAGGGTGTGGAAAGAAAAATGGATTTTACGACTGACTTCGTTAATGTGAGCTGTCCATTTGAGCTTAGAGTCCATTAAAATTCCCAAGTTCTTGGCAGTGTCAGTTAAAGCAATCACAGAACCCTCAAATATCACAGGCGAAAGTTCGTTAAAGTCAATCCGGTTTTTATCTATGAATATATTCCAGATACATTTTTATCCTTTTGTTTCTTCCCTCCGCCAGCAAAAGTATTTACACATTACGCCTCCGCGACAAAGGTTATCGCCGCTGCGGTTGTTCGCGCTTTTAAAGAAGGAGCCAAAAGCCTTATAGCTCGTGAAACTTTTTATAGGGATGATGACTGGTGGGTCAGAAAAGTATTATTCTAATTAGTCCGTTAGTTAGATTATCCAAAAACAATGTACCCATATTTTTCAGTTTATCAAAAAAATTAAAACTCACAAAGATACAGAGTATCTAAGTTCCAGAGTGGGGGCTTGTGACATCCCCGATGTGTAAAAATCGTACGACAGCGTGACGTCATGCGAAATTTAAACGCGCTGTATCTTCGTCATTTATTGTTTCTCAGAGAAAAGAAAAAATATGTGTACAATACTTTTAATAATCTAACCGATGGGTCTAAAATATTTTTTCAGTCATCATGCCTATTGCTAGTTTCAATATTAATCCAAATACACCAGGTCACTCTCACCCTTTGTTTCTGATTACCCATAATTGAATGATTGAACCTAACAAAGAGATTTATATTAGTTGATCCATAGTTGAACAACCCTCGAGGAAGATGGATCGATATGATTAGTTTAGTTCTTGGAATTTTCAGCTCTATTCTAAAACGTTTCTTACAAGAGATGATTTAGCTAGTGCGTACGTTCATAGACCTTTAGATTTATAAAAAGAACTTAGGTAGGACTTATATAATTTATATATTGGTAGTTTATTATATTTAATAGTAGAGTATTAATTTACATTAATGTGGTGAAACATGTATTGTATGGTGTGGTTTACAAATCCAATGAACAATGACCTCATTTGTGCAGCTCTCTTGTTCCTAACTCCATGGTTTAATTAACATAGTAGTTCCACCGCCAATGTGATATCGCTCAATAACACACCAAAATTTTGTAATTACGCTTGTCTACTCACCCGTACGAATTCAATTTCCCAATTAAGTTAATCAATTTTAAGAATAGTGTATTTGCAATTATTATTTTACTTCAATTCATAGGTAGATTAAAAGGTTCATGATACAAAGCGTTGGTAGAGTGGAGACTGTGGGGGGTTGGGAAGTAAAACACCCGCAAGGAAGACCGCAGATGCGTTGGTACGATGACATCAAAAAGACAACAGGATCGAAGTGGATAGATAGATAGAAGTTGCATAAAATATAGCCGTGTGGTTCCCGGCAGAGTAGAATAGGACTACTCCAAGTCTTCCCGTGGATGTCGTAGAAGGCGACTTTGGAAACAGGCAAGCTAAACAAAGCTTATAAACATCAATAAGACCTCTCCAACCCGTTTGGCCAGCGTAGAGAGTGTAGACCAAATCTTCTGACTGCTTTGGCTTATATAATACGAGGGCTGTTTGATAAGTACCCGTTTTCTAAATATATTAATATCACTGGCCGCAAATAAGTATACCACCTTTTTAAGCCATATTTCAGAGGCGGGAAAATTAAAAAAAAATGGCATTCTTTTGTATTTTTTCTCATTTGACAAATAGTTGATCGAAGTTTGACAACGACTCAGTGAAGGCGTGAACTTAAAATTGTTAAAATGGAGAAAGAACAGTATCGGTCTGTAATTAGATTCTTATTTTTGGAAGGAAAAACATGTGATGAAATAAAAGTAAGAATGCAAGCGGTTTACCATGAATGTGCTCCTTCAATGACAACCGTCAGATATTGGTATAACGAGTTTAAGCGGGGGAGAACAACCGTCTTTGATGAGGATTGCCTAGGCCGGCCAGTTGAGGTGACTACAGACGATATGGTTAAGAAAATTGAAAATATTGTTTTAGCCGACCGCCGAATTAAACTTCGGAAATCGTTGATGCTGTAAATGTTTCAATCGAGAGGGTACAACACATATTAGAAGAAAAATTGGGTATGAAGAAAGTATCGGCGAGGTGGGTGCCGCGTTTACTCACGGAGGAGCAAAAACGGACCCGACTGACTACTTCGGAGCAGTGTTTGGCCGTGTTCAAACGTAACCCGAAGGAGTTTCTGCGTCGTTTCGTGACCGTGGTCGAAACGTGGGTCCACCACTACACCCCGGAAATGAAAGAGCAGTCGAAGCAGTGGATTTTACCGGGTGAACCTGCTCCAAAGAAAGCGAAAACCGTCCCATCGGCTGGAAAGGTCATGGCGACCGTTTTTTGGGATTCGCAGGGTATTATACATATTGACTATTTAGAAAAGGGAAAAACAATAACAGGGCAGTACTATGCCAATTTATTGGATGAATTTGACGCCGTGTTGAAGAACAAACAACCCCATTTAAAAAAGAAAAAAGTACTGTTTCATCACGACAACGCCCCGGCTCATTCGTTCAGAGTTGTGACGGCTAAATTAGCACAGTTACGCTACGAACTATTGTCTCACCCCCCGTATTCTCCAGATTTGGCCCCATGCGATTTCTTTTTGTTTCCCAACCTAAAAAAATGGCTCGGTGGCAAGCGATTTGGATCAAATGACGAAGTCATTGCCGCCACACAGGCCTATTTTAATGACTTTCCAAAATCATACTTTTTGGATGGTTTATTGAAGCTAGAGTATAGGTGGAACAAATGTATAGAGTTAAAAGGTGACTACGTAGAAAAATAAATGCATATATACAAAAAAAATGGTTTTTTTTTCCATAAACGGGTACTTATCAAACAGCCTAGGTATAAGCTCTGGCTCTGGTCTTACAGAAAGGGTCGGATCCTGCAGTGGAGACAAAAACAGACATGATGATGATGATGAATAGTCGAAAAACAACAAAAACCATAAATTAATCGAGCTTTGCCAGCAGATTTGTAGTAAAGAAGTTCTAAAAAATATAGAACTTGTTTATTATACAAAAAGATTCCAATTTTAGTGACAGCCCACTGGCGAACTGAGCGGCAACTGAAATAAGTATTTTTTGTGTAGAAAATAAGTTCTATATTTCTTTAAAATACGCGCCACGTCACGTTGCTTTGCGTGTTGGGGTGAGTGGTTCTTATATGCAATACTGGCACGCGTTATTGCATTTGGTTGCTGGCAAAAGCTCGATGCAAGTTTATGGTGTTTGTTGTATTTTCAACCATTGAAATTCAGCTTGACAAAAATCTGGCGTGTATATTGTAATGCCGATAGCAAACTATGTTACCTATTTTTTCTTATTTCGATTACCATTTATTGGGAAGAGTTTTTCAAAATGATGGACTGAATCACCCATTGAAATATTTGTATTCAATTAAAAAGCACATTGTAGAGGTATATACCAACTATAATGAAAGTGCTAATATTATATTCCAGCAGAGAGTTAATAAAATAATTGGCAACCAAATGAAATGGGGCCTTAGCCGCCCTCAACACTAATGGCCCAATACGGTGTTGTCTCTTATTGCACTAATCTGCCGGAGAGATTTGCTCTACGTGTCCTCATTTGGGTACTCCTTGGGGACATTTTTTTTTGTAGTATTAATTTGTTTTTATGACCATACTAACGACCGAATACTCAAAGGCTTAATAAATAGTTAATCTTTTTTAACAGTTAATCAACTCTCAACTCATACTTAAACGTATTATTCTTATTTGTGGTGGATAGTGTAGGTGTTAGCCAAACTGTTCAGGTAAGTACTAGCCGCGTGACTACAAGACACGAGTTCGATCCTCACCATAGTGAGATATAGGCTTTTACTTACCTCTGTGCTTGTTCTCATTTACAGTCATTTTACCACCACCTGATCTGATTCTGGTGAAGAAAAAAGGATATTTTAGATAGCATTTCTATCATTATCATCATCATCATTCCAGCCACATAACGTCCACTGCTGGACATAGGCCTCTCCCAAGGATTTCCAAAATAACCGATCTAGAGCTGCCTGCATCCAACGCTTTCCAGTAACCTTGGTTGTCGTACGCTTCGTTTGCCATTGCGTGGACACCATTCAAGAACATCTTTTCCCTATCGGCTATTGGTTCTTCGCGCAATGTCTCCCGCCCACAACCACTTCAACGAGCTAATCGCTAAGCTATGTCAGTGATTTTTGTGCTCCTACGATATAGCCTTACTATAATTTAGAGGTTCTACAAGATTGATTACTAGATACCAAAAAATCTGTTTATCTATGTGTTTTTTCTTGACATTTATGTGTAAATATTATTGTACAAGTGCGATAGAAAATAAATAGAGACACATTTAGTTTAAAAAAACACTTGATTTTTGTAAGGCGAGAGTAGAGCACTACCTCATGCGCTTCGCTTATGAGGCGTGCAAAAAATGTGGTACATACCTCAAAGCATGTACTTCCAATTAAAACTATAGCGGTCTCGGTATCATAGAAAGTTATTTTTTAATACGTCATAAATCGTAAACCGCAATTTATCTTTAGAACTTTTATATTATGTTACTTGCTGCTACGGAAAGTCCAACTCGCACTTGGCCGCTTTTTTCTTACATATTAGGATGCCACTTGTGGCCACCCTTCTAGTGGACCACGTCCGGGATCGCTTAACTTGCGAAAATGATAGAAATGCATATTCCCGCCGGGCCACAAGTTTCTCGAAAAGTCCGTGACGCTTTGTCTCCTTTAGTAATAAAGCCTTTCACCCCTACTGACCCTCATTGTTGCCATCGCAACAGCCCCCATAATATATTAACGTCTAATACAGAGGGGAGCATGGGGACCATCCCTCGACAGGTGACACTACAAGTAAAATGAACGCCAGTAAATATTGCACTAAATATCCTAATTATAGCGTATATTTCTTTATTTTTTGGATAAATCTTACTTAAAACTCATACATTATTAATATGCAATACACGGATAACACACGTAAAAAGTCAGCTACTAGCTGACATGTTTTCGAGGCCTTCCTCAGGGCGAATGTGGCTCGATTGTTTGTTTTTCTTTACAACCTTTCATGATAACAGTTAATGAGCATTTCGTTTTAGCATGAATATGAATGAATGAGTTTGATATGTTATATGATCAGCAACAAAAATATTAATTATAGTTATGATGCTATCATTAACAATGCGACCGACGACGAAGCTTCCCGCGTAGATCGTAAAAGTCGGTTGAGGGAATGGGCGAGAATAAATAATAAATAAAAAAATATATAAGGCCAAATCACACTGATTAAGCTAGCCCCAAAGTAAGTTTTAAACTTGTGTTATGGGATACTAACTCAACGACATTATATTTTATAATTAATACATATACATCGTGTTATTGAAAGAACGCAAAACCTCTCAGATGGTACCTCAGCCCATGTAAATGAACATTTTTTGTTCAAAAACTTTCACGAAATAAAAAAAATATCGGATTTTCATACAAATTGACTCGATCAGCTGATCAGTTTGTATGAAAATTCTTTTTTTTTCTAATTTCGTGAAAGTTTTTGAACTAAAGTTGTTCAGTTACATGGGCTGAGGTACAATCTTAGAGGTTTTGCGCGATGTATAGATAAACACCCAAGACCCAGGAAAATTTGAAAAAGGCCGTTTTCCAACATGCCCTGGCTGGGAATCGAACCCAGAACCTCCAGATTAGCAGTCTAGCGTGTTAAACACTACGCCATGGAGGTCGTCAATCAATCTGAATAATTAAAATTGATGTGGAATAGCAACCATTAATATTTGGATACTCTTTTACCACTTCTATAATGCTAAACGTGGCCAATTTTTGGCTGAAATTGTAAATAAAATCGTAAATAAAGTATCTCAATGTGCACCGCCACGGTTCATGTTTCTTTATAGCTTCATTCCATTCCACGGACCATCGCTGCCCACCTCTAATGACAAAAATTCATACCACCTGCCATTCAGTCGCCTGTCTGTTACATAAATTTACATTTTCAACCTTCAGATGTAAATGAAATCTAATTATTTTGTTTTATTTTCCACAGGTTTTGTAAACCACTCTATCTTGGTTTCGCGGACTACAAGAAAGCGTTTGATAGCATTACACTCTTTTTCTGCCTTATCCTTATCCCACTCTTTATGTGGGATCAGCACAGCATATCCTTTTTTCATCTTGCTCTCTCTCCATTCAATTTGTCGGTCACTCCCTTCCATATCCTCCTTTACACATTTTATCCAACGTTTCTTTGGTCGTCCTCTGTTTCTATATCCCTTTAAATACTTTTAAACTATCGCGTTGCATTATTATTAAATTAATGCATACGGGAATTAACGCGAAACGTACCTTTTTTTATTTATTACGTTGCGTTACGGAATAGGGACACTGTGAGTGTAGTGTGTGACGGTACTTGGAATATGAACAATATGACGGTGGACGAAGATCACACCGGGCAGGGGGAGGCGTAGGCGTCATCGCTGCTTCAGTCAAGCTGGGACCACGTTCGGTGAAACCCGAACGAAACGTCAGCAAAATAAATAAAAAAAGGTACGTTTCGCGTTAATTCCCGTATGCATTAATTTAATATATCCCTTTACTTGCATTTTTAAAACCTGCCTGGATATATGGCTGTCCTCCCTTCTCTGAACATGTCCATACCAGCCTAGCCTATTACTGCGTAATGTTTCTGTTATAGGTGCCACTTTCATACTTCCTCTTATATACTCATTCCTAATTTTGTTTTTCCACGTTACACCACACATCCATCTCAACATTCTCATCCCCGTAACATTTACACATCAATCTATATTGATGACTCCGTGACGTATTGGTTGACATGCTAGTCCCGTCATCCGTATAGGGATAAATCACATTGATTGAGCTAGCCCCAAAGTAAGTTTAAACTTGTATTATGCAATGGGATACTTACTCAACGATACTTTAATCCCTTGGGGAAACTTTAAAAAAAGCTTAACAATACTATATTTTACAATAAATACATATAGATAAAAACATCCAAGACCCAGGACAATTTGAAAAAGGCCATTTTACAACTTGCCCTGGCTGAGGATCGAACCCAGAACCTCTGGATTGGCGGACTAGCGTGTTGAATATTACCCCACGGAGGTAGTCAAATGGTTAATTACAGAAACATCAAGGCCATTATAACTTATGTACGACCCATTTCAGTTCATGAAAGACAATAGATGTTGGAAAGATCAATAATAATACGAACTTTAATTGTTATTGTTACTTAGTCATAACTTAGCGAGCTCAAACTATCAAGACGATTTGATACTATTGAATTGAATGTACTTACTTAAATTAACCCGCGCATTTCTCTCTCTAAGATTGTTGACGCAGAGTGTTGGAAAATTCATAAGGATGGCAAAGTTTTTGCTGTAAATTATTCATAAAAGTTCCCACTTAAAGACAATAAATAAGCCTCTTGGTTTAAAAACAATGTTAGTTGAAGCTAACGGTTTCCTTGTCTTTTAAAAATTGGTTATGAAAAACTTGTTCGTTATCATAGACTGAATTCAGACAACAAAAAGAAAGAAAAGCGATAACAAACTGCTCTGCAGCATTTTCTCCAAAGACGTCAATTAACAAACTTGCAACTTAAATTAGATATGTGGATGGACTGAGATTACATTGTTTGTAATGTCATATTTTAAATTATTCACTCGGTCAATAACAATTAGTTGCATGTAATCTTAGTTAATAAATGTCATTGTAACTAAATCATAACTTAGCGAGCGAAAAATCTCAAACTATTACAATTTGAATTAACTTTAATTAATTTAAAGTTTCTCCTGATTCCTTGGATTGTTTTTGCAGAGTGCTGAAAATTTTACGAGAAAAGCAAAGTTTATCCTGTAACTTATTCATAAAAGCACAGAGTAATAATATACTACGTACATATAAAGGAAAGTTACCATTTACTTAGAGACAGCATTAGCTCTATAGATCAAAAACAACTTTGACCTTTGGTTGAACTGACTAGTCTAGTAATGTTTAAATTGGCTACAGTCTATCTATATTTAAGAGCTATGCTCTTTACGGTGGAGTATGAATTCTCTTTCATTTGTCTCTCTTATCCACCAGCTGTTTTACTCCGCTGTAAAACACGACTTTCACCTTCTCCTTTATCTGTTCCATGTAGCTATATATGATTCGGTTTTCCTTGTTCTCTTTTCCCTTCTAACCTTCAATGATAGTCTTTTTGAAATCTTCGTGTCGTAGGAGATGACCTAACATCAAAAATTATAGCTATTCAAGTCACCTGTATATGTTTTTTCTTCTTACAGTCTATGTCAGGTCACAGTGGGCCACTGCTAGATAAAAGGTCTCTCGCAATAAAGGAAGGATTTGTCCACTACGCTGGCCAGGCGGGTTGAGATAGCAGATGGTATAAAGTCAGTGCACATTTTTATTTTGGGACATACTGACAGACAGGAAGAGTTGTAAGCATAACCACAGAAGGTAGTAAGATACATACATAACGGAATCTCCTAAGGTACGCGTAATATGCGTCTCCGCACCTCTTCCCCGTTCTTGCCTTGTCAAGGGGCGAGAGCAGGCGAACCATTGACGGACGTGTGTACGGCGGCACACGAACGGGGAAGAGGTGCGGGAACGGGGAACGGGGACGCATATTGCACGCACCTTAGGAGATTCCATTCTGTATTTAATACTCTGTCTTCTGTTAAAAATGGCATACCTATTTATTTTAATGTATTAAATAAACGAATTTTTTTTCGTTCTTTCAAATACTACAAGACGACACGACAAGGTTGCAGCGGAACGCTGTATGGAGGCCGTTTCATATCGGTGGTTTCGCAAATCCTTGGGGAAGGCTTATGTCCAGATACGATGAACCTTAAAAGTAAGATATGTAAAAAAATGGTAAGATTTTTCATCGTTTTCAAAGATCTAGCAAACAAATTTGGCGAGATTATATTAAAAAGAAGGGACATGCCAATATATCCATACATTTTTTTTTAAATCATTACTGGCGCTATCTAGCGAGGAATCAGGGGACTACGTTTGTATGGAAATACGGCCCTAATATTTCCTCTAAAGACAAAACATCTCTCTCAATGGAGAATCCCTAAGACGTCATTATTATGTTAATTCCTTTGAATAGTGCTACAACATCGCTTTGCTGTAAACCCGGCCGTGGCCTGTCGCCGGTATTCCGGTAATGTCGGGTATTGTAGAAGCCAGTTAGGGTTGTAACAACAGTATCTTAATAAATTGTTAGTTTATTATTTCGGAAATTAAAGTATCAAATCATCATCCAGGTCTTTTTAGTCTCCATTGCAGGAGCACGACCCTCTCTGTACTACTAGAGCCATATATTAGCCAGAGTAGCAATCGGTGGATTGTGCTACACTCTCCATGCTGGCCAGACGGGTTGGAGAGGTTGATGTTTATAAGCTTTGTTTAGCTTGTGTTTCCTAAGTCGCCTTCTACGACATCCACGGGAAGACTTGGAGTGGTCCTATTCTACTCTGCCGGGAACCACACGGCTTATGTTTTTTGTCAGTGGAGTATTTTCTATGTCTCGCGATCTTTAGCAAATTCTTGACTTCCCTCTATGACATGACTTCTGCCTTTTTCTTTACTTTATCCATGACCTTCCTTCTTGGCCTTCATGTGCTCTCCTTGCAAATTGCCTTGAAATTATCGTGTCAATGATTATGTTTGGCAGAGAATGGAGTGCTTTTCCATTGCCTACTCCATTTCACACACTAGTAAATATAATAGTGTGCAGGTTTCCCTTTTCACGATGTTTTTTTTTCACCGGAAGCAGGTGGTGGTAGAGGACAATGATCGTACATGAGTACGAGCTCACGAGTTACAAGTCGCTATTAACAGTTGATGCGCACATTTTCGTTAAAGTACTAATCAATTTGCAAACCAACTGAACGTATTTACTGCCAAAAAATCATGAAACGAGTAAGTATTTAATTTAATTTTTTTTCTATTCTTAGTGTGTGTTTACCCAATAGTGACAGCCCTATCTGTAAAGGTGAAGTCAAGTCTGTATCTATCAACCGCATACAATCGAGGCTCGCTATTTACGGCTCGTGGCCTCGCTCACCCAGTTATCTTCACGAACTTTGACTTTTCATTGAAAGCGACTGAAACTTTGCAAATCAAGGAACTTGTTAACCAAGCCCAAGAGGCGTTTGCAACATTTTTGTGAAAGGAGAGCTATAAAAAGAGCTAAAGAAGCATTCTTATTTTTTTTACAAGCTTTTATTTAACTTGCAATGTATGTTTGTTCGGGTGGAATCTCGCAACTCAATTTTGAAGCAGATATCTTCAACTAATTGAGCTGAAATTTTGCGCGCATATGTATATCACGTGACAATGCAATATTATGATGACTTGGAGCTGATCTGATGATGAAGCTGGAAGGTGGCCATAAGAGCTCAGTAATAAAACGACGCAACCCCGTTGAGTTTGGGCTTATTTGTTTTGTGTTGACAAAACCTTTGGTCTCATAATAGAAACTAAAACTGATTTTTTTTATAAAAACTTATTTATTTATTACACTATATTGTTCCAAAGTAAAAAAACATAATTTTTCAACACCCTTGCTCGTAAAATGGATCTAATTTCACCAGTTTTAGATATAGAATGCAGCTCATAAAACACGCGTGTGTTAGAAACGCAAATAGTGAAGTTATATTCTATAACTCACGATTTGCTATTGTGCAAAAAAGGGACCTAATTAATGGTAAAGCCAGATGAATGAGAGAATAAGAAAGTTTGACAGGTGTATGTGAGCGAGATAGTTAGATAACATAAGGTGAAGGTTAGACAAAAAAAAAGAATAAATCAGATATCAAACGTCATCGTTGTTTCAATATTTATCTTTGTATGTATCTTACATATGTATGCTTCAAATTGTTTCTTTTTGTTTTCAAATTTTGAATTTGCATGCTGCGTGGCGCCCTTCAGTAGGCAGTGCGCCGTGCTTATTTTAAAAAGTAAACGGCGGGAAAGCAGCAGTGTGCATCACAGTTTTATGGTTGAGTTTATTTAAAATCAAAAATATCAGTTTATTAGGTATTTTTCCTCGAAAGTGTGTTGAAAAACGTCGTACGACATACGTGCGTATATTGTTTAAACACACTCAGCACCTTACGCTCTCGCCTTTGGCTCGGGCTGAAATTCCGCTTCGTGTGTTATAACCACCATAACGCACTTATATCGTAATGTACTATTATCAAACGGTAGACTAAATGCTAAAGAGCATTTTTTCTCAGTCAATCATAGGATAAACAGAAAAAAATTGTTCGGCACAAAAAGCTAAATTAAACTATTATGACTACACCGATTTAATAAATACCAATACTTCATAATAAAATATTATAAAAATTTACATAATACTAGCTTTTGCCCGCGGCTTCGCCCGCGTTGATTACGGGTATGAAAAATAGATGTTGGTCGATTCTCAGACCTACTCAATATGCTCACAAAATTGCATGGGGATCGGTCAAGCCGTTTCGGAGGAGTTCGGGAACGAACATTGTGACACGAGAATTTTGTATATAAGATTATGAACATTAACATAAAAATTACATTACTACACAGTTACTGTATTATATACTTATATCAGAGTAAACATCTATACTTAGACTACCGAACTGATCGAAAATATGAGTCGAAAAACTTACGGATTGCCAGATCCGACTGAGAAAGGATGAGAGTGGAATCTTATCGTGTCATAGTCTATTGAGAGATGAATATGACATTAATGAGCCTGAATGACGGAAATATAGAGGGAGAGATGAAAAGCGATCTTTGAATGTGAGTGTCCTTTGTGTTTAGATTGATTTGGAAGTCTTAAGATTGGTAGATTTTTTATTAATTATACTCTTACACTATCGCTTTCTTTTTCTTTAACGAGATAGACAGAACTTAGGGCAGTGACATCTTATGGCCACTTTTAGCGTGTTAATGGAAAAGGGAATCAAAATGCTACATTGATTTGTAGGTTTTTTACATTGGTAGGTTTTGTAATTTTCAACACACTTTCTCGTATAGTGGATCTAATTTCACTGGTTTTAGATATATAAAGCAGCTCATAAAACACTCGTGTGTTATAAATGCAAATAGTGAAGTTATATTCTATAACGGCATGTGCGGCGCCAACCAGTCGGCAGCGCGCCGCGCTGATTTTAAAAATTAAAACGGCGGGTCAGCAACCGTGTGCATCACAGTTTTATGGTTAAGTTTATTTAAAATCTAAAAATATAGTTCATTAGGTATTATTCCTCGCAACTGTGTTGAAGAACATCGTAAGATATGCATACGTGCGTATATTCTATTACGCACTCGCCTTCGGCTCGGGCTGAAACTCCGCCTCGTGTGTACCACCATAACGCACTTATATCGTAATGTACTTTTGTCCTACTTATTATACTACTTACCCACTGTACAGCCATGCCGCCTCCGCCGGGGCCCGGCAGGGTGGTAGACCCAAGAAATTCTGGCTTGAAGTCGTCAAGGTTGATATGCGTGCCAATGGTCTTACCACCAAAGTTGCTCAAGACCGTGCGAAGTGGAGAAGAAAAAGCCAGAAAGCGGACCCCAGGCTTCGCAGCATTACACCTTATATTTTTCCATTTAATTTTAATTTTAAAATGAAAATTTACCAGCAATTTTAAAAACAATTTTTGATTATTTTTGCGTTTAAAAGTAACCGAACTAGTATATTACTATATTTATCTTTGTTCAAGGCGCAAATAAAAGCTAAGTACGAGTATATCATTAAACTGAGATTTTTATCTTTGGCTTTCATCTTTATAGTTGCTTTTACTTTTACAATGTCGTGTAGTAAACTGTAAAGACAGCAAGTCAGTCACTAATTAAATATTCTCTTTGCTGTTTAACAACTTGAGTTCTATTGAATTTACATAATGCTAAGTGTCTTCTTACATAAAATTAATTATACCTTTAAATGTAGCTTTTAATCTAACAGTATTTATGTAATATGATTGTGATGTGTCGATCTAAGTTCTCTGGTATCGTTAGACTAAACAAGACACAAATTTTGTATGAAAATATATGAAAAATAAACGAGCAAGTGCGAGTCGGACTCGTACATGAAGGGTTCCGTACATCCGTACATTGTTTTAAAACGCTGAAGAAACACGATTCTTGCATGACGACCCCCTTTATTTTTTTTATTTTTTTAGTATTTGTTGTTATAGCGGCCATAGTAATACATAATCTTTGAAAATTTCAAGTATCTGGTTAATTCCATTATAAAGATCTAGTTAAAAACGCTTAAAAAACATGTTTTTTGTATGGCGACCACCTTTAATTTTTTTATTTTTTTATTTTCAGTATTTCTTATGATAGCGGCCACAGTAATACATAATCGGTGAAAATTTCAAGTGTCTAGCTATTACGGTTCAAGAGATAGAGCCCTGTGACAGACGGACATACAGCGGAGTCTCAGTAATAGGGTCCCGTTTGCACCCTATGGGTACGGAACCTTAAAAAGGATGCAGGTATTCGGATTATTGGCTATGAATTTGTATTCAAAGTTTATGTGATAGTGTAATTAGTAAGCCAAATATAACAAAAAAAAATACAGTTAATAAGAATACTCGTAATCTTGTGATTTTTGTTAAGAAGATATATGTACTTTCCGGCGTCTATTTGAAATAAAGTATTTAAAAGGAAACGGAGAAAACATTTACAATTTTGTACCATACGGCTCTAGATAACCCTTCAAACTATTTTATGAACAGTTTAAAGTGAGAACGTAAAGCTTTTCTTAGCATTTTTTCGGAAAACGGCCACTTTTGGCACTAAATCTGAGGTTGTATCTGTAACAGCCTCCCTCAGATTTAATCGTCAAATAAAATGTAGGCTCTCATGTTCTGTAAATTTAGCCTTCAAAGAGATCAGTCTGTCGGAATAAATGGAGGTGGAGTAGGCTCATTATTTCAGCTTTAATTGTTTCGCCTTTGCCTGTCGTGCCTGTGTGAACTCGGGTTTTGAAGCCTCTCCTAAAGATGCGGTATTACCTATTAATAACGCAGGATTTATTACGATAATTATTTTTTACATAAATGTTACAATAAATACTTCTTGATATTACTTAATACAAATTAGAATAAATACCTAAGTACTATGTTTTCCTTATTTTTTTATGTGTATGTTTGTAAATTTCCAAGTGTACTTGAATAAATAAAATAAATAAATAAATTAGACGCATGTGTTAGAAATGAAATACCAGGGTGATGGACGAAAAATATAGTTATTTCATATTTCAAACCACTATTTACTTTATTTCTTGTTACTTTTCATAGCAAAGTTGAAACTACTTTAATCTGTATTTCATATTAACAGAATTATCAGAAATCGAGGGTACATATAGTTACTTGGAAAAATACATTGATAAAACAATAATAAGTACGACTGTACTTTACTTGTTATATTAGGCACTAACACCAAGATATTTGTTATTTCATAGTAGTTCTCCAGAAATAGAATAATCCTTACAGTTATCACAGACTATTTCAAATGATCTAGGTTATCTTTAAGCATTACAATTATATCACACCAATACAACTTATTAACTAATAATCCAGCTATCTATTAATAACACAATTCAAGAGTAACACAGTAACTGCTAGATGCTAGTACGGAAATACAGTAATGAGGAGTGAGACTAACCTTATTCCGCAGCTGACAAATTAAAAGTGAGGACCGTTCAATTATCACAAAATACGTAAGCTTTGTATCCGCCGCACTGGCATTACCCCCTCTTTTTAGATGTCGACCAACCACTGTCAATCTCGTGACAAGAAATGTTGCCACATTATATATTACGAACTTAACATTTAAAACTATAAAGTTATTTAAAAGTAACTTATTAGTAGTAGAAATTTCATATTTATTTATTTTATTATAATATCTAACACATGCAATTTACAATTAAGTACACAACGATAAAATTAGCATAGCGTACGTGAGACTTATTATGTTGACGTTACAATAGTACTTGTAACAAATACATTATAATTATGTGGGCGTCCAAGCAAAAAGGGTCCAGTTGTAGGATGACTAGATTCGATATCTAGAATAGTCAATTGATAAAAAGGATTAAAAAATATAATAATAATAAAATCCGCGACACTGCAGTGCATCCAATATGTTTGCGCAGGCTCACGTCGATGGCTTTCATGCCGTTTTACGTAAGCGGATCGCATCGCTGATGCACAGAGTGCGCGAAATTGCCAGCACTATTCTGAGGGTAATAGGATATAAATTTGATTGTCCAATTGTGCGGCACTGGGTACATGCTCATGCGGTTGTCCCGGGGTCGCCCAGTGGGACAAGAAAATATTTTAATTAATTTATAAAATATGCTAACATAGTTTCGTAAGTTCTGTACTATACTAATACTAAATGGACGTTTTGTCTGAATAAATATTTTTTTTAAATAAAGTATTTTTTTATTTATTTATTAAAAACATAATTCAAAACACAGACATTTAAAGTTGAAACTGAAAAAACTTGATCCAAAAAAAGCATCTTCAAAATTAAAAATTTTGAAAATGCTTTTTTTAAATTAATTTAGATTTTTTGGTATTGAGAAACATCACATGTCATAAAGTCATTTACATGCATTTACATTATTTAATAAACAATAAAAAATTGGAAAAGGCAATGTTTTCACCCAACTATACACAACATACATCTCGGAAACTAAATGCCGACAACTGAACCCTTTTGCTTGAAAGCCCAAATAATTGTGTCTATTTAACCCCTAAGTAGCAAGCCACTGACCACGAAACAATGTTCGCATAGTTGCCAAGTTCCCTCTTTCTCGCTACCCTAACACTTTGATGTCACCTATCAGAAGTTTGACGTCTTTGTAAGTCACCCAGGGGCCGGCGGGACCGACGTCGGGTTAACTATGTAACTAAACTAACTTGTTCGGGTTAGACATGGTTTTTGTTGAAGACACGTGTTTAGCTCTTACAAACACATTTTAGTTCATAAATACTTAATAATATTAATAATTCTTCCATGCTGGTCTGGGAGAAAAGAAAAAACATAAAATGTACCGGCTGCTTCTCTTCCTGCGCAGATCGTAAAAGCCGACCGAGGGAATGGGCCAGAATCTGAATCATATCTGTAGGCGATGCGGTTAGCAACCCATCACTATTATGATTTTCATTTTCTAACTTCATGCCCACTATCACGCTAAAAGTGGCCTGGGCCTTACCGCCCTAAACTCTGTCTGCCCCGTTAGGGATAAAGACGCGATAGTGATAGATAATATTAATAAAAAAAACAAGTAAAAAACTTGCAAAATTGCAAATTTAGGTAATGTTGCAAGTTTTAGTGCTGTGATAAAAAGCAAAAAATTAAGAAAATAAAACATACCCGTTAAAAAAATCTTGTGAATTTAACTCGCATAAAAAAATAAGCCGTGCTAAGGTAAATGTATCAATATCACAATTTCATAGACATTCCATAGTTTTTAGGGTTCCGTACCCAAAAGGTGCCAACGGGCCGTGTCTGTCTGTCTGTCCGTCCGTCTGTCACATAGCTCTTGAACCGTAATAGCTACTTCACTGGTTTACTCGTATTTAGTATTTTGTGTTTTTTTCCCGCCAAGCATTATAGCAACAAATAAATGTCTTTCAATTCAATTCAATTCATCTAAAGTTACTCAACCGATAGACAAGTGATATCATATGTTTTCGCTTGTTACTTTTAGAATTTCCACTCTAGGTGTACGCAGTTACATCCGATACTATCTCTATGTGCAAAAGTATGAGTCACGTTCTCTGGATACATACATACATACTATCACGCCTGTTTCCCACAGGGGTAGGCAGAGACTATGGACCTCCACTTGCTACGATCTTGACAGACCTCTTTCGCTTCATCTACACTCATCAACCTCTTCATACATGCCCTTCGGTTACGTGTACTACTTCTTACCTCTCCCTTTTTCAGAACGTCTGCAACTGATCGCAGAACGTTCGCCGAGGTCGACCCTGTACCGCTCTTCCTTTCACACTTACCTTATAAATATTTTTTATTAATCTATTTTCATCCATCCTTTCTAAATGCCCAAAAATCCGATTCAACCCAACTTTCATTCTAATCCAGACAAGTCTTGAACTTACAAATTCGTACTCATTCACACACTCTGCCATTCTTTTAGAAAGAATGAGGCCAACTCCTTGACAGCCTTTAGCGGTTTCTGGTACTCCTGACCAATATGCCGTGAAAGAACCACACTTAGTGGTCTCGCATCCTTTCCGTTTCGTCTCATTCACACACAGGACATCAATCTTTCTTTCACTCATCATCTGATACACCTCATCTATTTTACCATTCAATCCTCCTCTAATATTCAAAGTAGCCAAGCGGCTGTCCAAAGACCGCTTTTCGCACCTGCGGGAAACGGGACGTGACGGATTGCGAACCGCGTCGCCGCCATACTGATTTCTTAATTTTTTGGAATCATTGCGTTCCCACGAGTAATGGGGATTTAGACGGTCGCACCTGACAGAGCCCCTTGTCAGGCGAAGGCTAGCCTTGTTCTGAGGGCGCCCAACCTCAGGGCAAATCGGCACGCTTGAGACTAGGCTCGCCCCTAGCCACGCATCCCTCGGCACGGCAGACCTTGGATTGGCAAAGAAAAAGCAGGCAGGGAGAAAGTAACATATAGAGAGATATATATAAATAGATAAGGACAGGATTGATTAAGATTGGGATAGGACAAGAGGTTATGGGATACTACTGACTCGGAAGACATAAAGAGTGAGTCCATAGCAGCTCGGGAGGCCGGGTCCGCGTACCCGTATGGCATATCCATTAAACTACCGGACAGGTAGTTGAGGAATGGCACCCCTGAACCTCTCTGGATGACCTATTCAATCCTTGTTTTCCCAATAAATAGTGCGATATTTGCCAAGAAAACAACTTTCCAGCGTCAGAGGTCAAGGCGTAACATCAGTGCCAAGACCGATGAGTTCTACTGCCAAGTACTAGATTCGACATAATTGGGTAGATGACTATGTCGTGTGGTTTTTTTTATGTTATAGTGCGGCAAACGAACAAGCGGGTCACCTGATGGTAAGTGATCACCACTGTCCACGGACAACTGCAACACCAGGGGTGTAACAAGAGCGTTACCGGTTTGTGAAAAGGTTTCAATGTCGTATCGGTTCGGGAACACCGCTGCAGGAAGTTGATTCCACAGTTCGGTCGTACGTGGCAGGAAGTTCCTTTTAAAACGTACGGTGGTTGATTGTCAACTATCCGTTGGTGTGGATGATATTTTAATTTCAGGCGGGTGGGGCTTCCCTTGGATGTCGTAGAAGGCGACTTAGGAAACACAAGCTAAACTAAGCTTATCAGCATATTAATGAAGCCTTTTCAACCCGTCTGGCCAGCGTGGAGAGTGTAGGTCAAATCCTCTGGCTACTCTGGCTAAGTATGGCTTTGGTAGTATAAAGAGGGTCGATGATGATGATGGGTAGATGACTAGGTCAAAAACAAATTATATAGTACTGGTAAAAGACTAAAACGTGACAAAATAGTGTCACTTGTCCGTAATCATATCCATTTTCAACATGGTTTATTATTTACTAGCTTTCGCCCGCGGCTTCGCTCGCGTATCCCACGGGAATATTACATTTTTCCGGGTACCCTATGTCCTTCTCTGTACTACTAACTATGTGTATGCGAATTTTCAAGAAGATTAGTTCAGTAGATAAAGCGTGAAGAGGTAACAGACATAGAAACTCACTTTCGCATTTATAATATAAGTTAGGAAGTTAGGATTATGATTAATACAGGAAAACAGATATTAAGAGCATTATTTGACTCGAAAAAAATATGACGTCATGGTTCTGATTTTCATACAAATCCCATAGAAAATGTTTGTGTTAAACGTTTAGTAAAAAGTGTCTGATTTGACTTTACGTCATCTAGCGGATTGGAATAAAATTGTTGTTTGAAGCTTATAGAGTATGTGAACGAGAAGACATTACACATGCACTATTTCAGAAAGTCAGTAAGATACTGTAGAAAAAGTCAAGGAAAATGGAGGGAGATCTGAAGACTGCAATAGAACAATTTTTTTTTTTAATAAAATGGAAAATTTACTAACCCATAGTAAAAGCTGAATGATTTTAAACTTATCTTACCTTTTCTTATACACTAGTTATTTGTAATCCTAATTGATGATGTTTACATAATCTTAGATAGGTGCATAACATGTGTTTATAAAAACTCTTTGTTTAAATAAACTTTTTTTTATTTTTTTATTTTATTTTTTACTACACTGGTCGATCTTGAGCACTTCGACAACCTAGAACAGAATTCTTGTCGTCTGGCTCAAGGAAAATGGAAGAAGATCTGAAGACTGCAATAGAACAGAATAAAATGGAAAATCTACTACACTGGTCGATCTTGAGCACTCCGACAACCTAAGACAGAATTCTTGTCGTCTATGTACTTTTTTAAGCTATTGCATAGCTTTTATCGCGGGCTTTGAGCGCGGCGACCGAATCAAAAAATTCCGTAACGAAAATAAAACCTAACACCCCCCAATCCGCCTACTCGTCAACCGGCGACCGGCACAACGGCGCGGCGTTGAAAGCCGTGCATCGTCTAACGTCGTTTCAGTTCGGAAGACTTCGGCACGGTGTTTGTGTGCGTGCGACTAGACTTTTTATAATATAATTTTTTTATAATTGCATAAGTTGATAAAAAATGCTATGCAATAGCTTTACTGCGGCAGTCCCCGAGTGCCACACGTTTTTTTTTTCAACAAAACATATTTGTCATCTGTTATTGCCATTTTCTTGTATAATCATTTGAAAGCCTTATATTTAATCTAGATCAGCGTACATGTCTTTAACAATGTTGAACAAAAGAAAATCCTCTGGCGCCAGCGTCGGCGCCGCACTGTCGCGCCGCGGCGGCGGCGTCACTCAAATATATAGGATTTTCTCATACAAAAGTAGTAAATTGTGCCTTATTTATGCCCACGCAGTATTATATAAATTGAGTTATCACCCGCCAAAGATCAGTTGCTGTGATAATGGAAAATACATAGAAAGATAAATCTTTATCTCTTAACAGGGTAAACAGAGTCTAGAGCAGTCATAAAAGCCACGTTTAGCGTGGTGATAGGCGCTCTAGCCGCATCGCCTATTGACATGATTCAAAATCTTGCCCATTCCCTCGATCGGGTTTTGCGATCTAGTACATTTAGAGAGTTTAGGTTCAGTTCAGTTCAGTTCTGTGCACACCCATCAGCCAGCGTTTCGCAGCCAAAGCGTAGGAACTAAGTCCACCTTGGAGTGAACGCGACTGCACTTCAAGCAACGGGCCGATATATATACTTATCGTCTCCATTTTACTTACTAGCGCAGCCACGTCAGACCGCGTTAGACCTGTCTTGATGCCTGGACCAGGCTCAAGAAACCAGGTCAGCACGTATATACATAGGATATGGAGTCTGGGGTAATTGCAGTCTGGGAAATGGAAAGAAGAGGGAAATTAGAGTTTTAAATTAGTTAGCTAGTTAAGGCCGTACTTGAATTTTCCGGGGTCCAGTGCTGCCCCCATTTAAAATAAATCATTTCAAAGAAAACGGAGACATTAATTAAAATTTTGCAACTACCAAGTCCTAGATAATTCTTTAAAGTATTTTATGAACTACTGTTTACAGTTTATAATGAGAACGTTAAGCTTTACTACGCACATTAGCCAAAAGTGGCCGTTTTTCGCAATTGTGCGTAGTAAAGCTTAACGTTCTCACTTTAAATTGTAAACAGTAGTTCATAGAATACTTTGAAGGGTTATCTAGGGCTTGGTAGTAGCAAAATTTTAAATGATGTCTCCGTTTTCTTTGAAATGATTTATTTTAAATGGGGGCAGCACTGGACCCCGGAAAATTCAGGTACGGCCTTAAGTAAATTAATAAATATAAAATCATGTTGAAAATGGATATGATTAATGACAAGTGACACTATTTTGTGACGTTTTAGTCTTTTAACAGAAGGTTACACTAAATAATAATAAAAACAAAAAAAAAAAATTAAAAGCTTTTATTTGTGGAGTTACTATAGCCACCTTCCAGCTCCAACATCAGACCCTGGTTAGCATATAGATTAAAAACAATCATCAATACGAATCAAACGAGCCCATACACGGTGTGGTTGTATCCTTTCATTATCGAGTTCCTTCGGCCACCTTCAGCTCCAGCATCAGATCAGCTCCTTGTCATCATAATGTTGCATTGTCACGCAATATACATATGTATGCAAAATTTCAGCACAAGCCAGAGCAGTGAGAGGATTTAGCCTACACTCTCCACGCTGGCCAGACGGGTTAAATACTCGTAGGTCTCACAGATATAAGCTTCATAAGCTTTGTATAGCTTGTGTTTCCAAAGTCGCCTTCTACGACATCAACGGGAAGACTTGGAGTGGTCCCTTTTACTCTGCCGGGAACCACATGGCTAATGTTTTATCATACGAGTACATATCATAATGTTATAGTGCAATGAAAATTTTAACAAAATTATTCATTCTTGACCCGGTCATCTACCAACCCAATCCAGCTCGTTTTGTTCAGCAAAAAATCGATAGGTCTGTTCACAATGACAATGTTATTTTCCGTAAATTACCCTTACATATTTTTGCCAATTACCAAGCCTGCGTTTTTTCGCAAATAAATATTTATTTTCACGAAATGTCTGTCTTTAGATGACGCATACATAATATATAGGTATTGTAATAAATGGTTTGCCATATTGCATCGCTGAACCGTTACGTTATGCGTGAGGATAACTAAGCTGTTAGCTTGTGAGAAATGACTATAATAAGAGGAAAGAATTTTTGTTTTTTTTATTTATTTTTGTTTTTATTTGATTTTATTCATGAGAGAAGACGAAAATTGACCATTCCTCCCCTGATCTCCAAAACTACTGAGCCTAAAATTTTGAAAAAAATACAGAATATAGTTCATTGCTTGTTGATTACAGGAAAACCTATAAAAAATCAATCAATTGTACGGAACCTTCTCCACGCGAGTTTAACTCGCACTTGGCCGGTTTATTTTAAGTAGGTATTCTTTTCATGATATTTTCATTATCAGCTGTGCTGCTTTGGAGCCCGGGGTGCGCTTTCCCGCTTTCTCTTCTCCAAACTTAACATGCATCTCAGGTCAGCCAAGGATGCTGAAGACCATGTTAAATCAAGAGAAATAGCCGGAACAGATAAAACATTTTAGCTATAGTTTTTCGAACGGCCGCCTGCCTGAAATCAGACTGCTATGGGAAAATCCTAACTTTGTTAAGGGGATACATGAATTTTGCTGCCCCCATTTGAAATAAATTATTTGAAAGTATCCAGTATCCCCTAGGTGACCCTTTAAACGATTTTATGAACTACTGTTGACAGTTTAAGGCCGTACCTGAATTTTCCGGGGTCCAGTGCTGCCCATTTAAAATAAATCATTTTAAAGAACACGGAGACGTCATTTAAAATTTTGCTACTACCAGGTCCTAGATAACCCTTCAAAGTATTTTATGTTTACAGTTTATAATATGAACGTTAAGCTTTACTACGCACATTTGCCAAGAGTGGCCGTTTTTCGCAAATGTGCGTAGTAAAGCTTAACGTTTTTACTTTAAACTGTAAACAGTAGTTCATAAAATACTTTGAACGGTTATCTAGGACTTGGTAGTAGCAAAATTTTAAATGACGTCTCCGTGTTCTTTGAAATGATTTATTTTAAATGGGGGCAGCACTGGACCCCGGAAAATTCAGGTACGGCCTTAAAGTGAGAACGTGAAGCTTTTTTCACACAAATGGCAAATACCAAAAGTGGCCTGTTTAGCAAATGTGGAAAAACAAAAGCTTCACGTGTGGACCCCGAAAAATTGATGTACGAGTTAAGTAAAACATTTATAGGTACGTTATGTACTATATCTTCGCTAATGACCTGTACACAATGACAATGTATTTTCGCCTAAATTACCCTTAATAGATTTTCTGCCCGCGTTTTTCCACAAATAAATATTTATGTTCACGAAATGTCTGTCTATGACGCATACATAATGTATGTGATAAATGGTTCGCCATATTGCATCGCTGAGCCATTTCGTTACGCGTCAGGATGACTAAGTAAGTTGTGAGAAATGTTTATGGTCAGAGAAAAGCCTTTTTCTGTGTTTTCTTCATACTTATGGGTAAAGACGTTGCTTGTTTAATTTTTAGGGTCCCTTATAAGATCACTCGCGTGTCTATCTGTCTGTCTGTTTGTCTGTTACAGGCAATTTGTTTCGATACTGATGAAAACCGTTGAGAGTTTGTAAAGACGGACGTACTTGGACGGACAGAAAATAGTCCTTCTTTTTTATCATTTGTTGTTCTTTTTGTATAATTATAAATAACAGTCCACTGCTGGACTAAAGGCCTCTCCCAAAAAAGCGATCACTTGCCCATAGTCACCACGCTGGGCTGGTGGGTTGGTGATCGCAGCAGATAGTATAAAGCTCGTTCTCTCTCCTTACTTAAATCTCCCTTAGTCGCCTCTTACGACATCCGTGGGAGAGGGGAAAGGGGTGGTGACAAATTGTATATCTACTGTCACCAAACGCCTTAATACGCTACCATTATGTATATACAACGTGTTAATGAACTAACGCAAAACCATTCAGATGGTACCTCAGCCCCTGAAACTGGACAACTTTTGTTCTACAACATTCCCAAAATGTCGGATTTTCGAAAAAAAGTTTATTTTTTCGGTTTCATGAAAGCAAGGTCCTACCAAGACATTAAAAAGATGGCAGAGAGAAGAGAGGAATGAAAGCATCACCACTCCACTTAACTCCACCGACAAGAGCAAGCTACTCGTATTAAGGGCCCAGTCCTTATTTTTAGTGATTTTGACTGCTTTTTCGGAGCTGATTGGAGCCAAACTATTTTAGTAACAATATGTTAAGATATGTTAAATTGAAGTTTATTTAAGTATTAAAAAAGTGAATGAGACAATTTATAGATTTTCATTATAATAGTTTGTTTAATTCCAAATAACCTGAGACGTGTTTCAATTTTTTGCGGTGCGCGACGTTCATGTCTTTGTTATTTACACGGAATTTAAAACATGAAGTTGTGTATAAATTACAGAGAAATAAAGACAAAGGGAAATCCTAAAAAGTGAATGAAAATGATTTAAGTAATTTTTTTTTTATTCATTCAAAAACTTAGTTAAAAAGGTTAAACTTTGAAAAAAATATAAGCGAATACGTCGTCGGATTTCTTTCGCATACGACTGAGTTAAATAATACAAAATACACATTTATGAAGATTTATTTATGCTTAAACACGTACAATAAATAAATAAAAATAATTTGTCTTTTGCAAAAAGATAGAAAAATTTTAAGTTCTCCGAAATTCTTAAATAAATATGGGGACGAAAACGCTGATAAGGCAGACCGCTCGCTGCGCTTCTGAATTCGTCTAAATTCGTCTCCAGAGTGCATGTACAATACAGCGCAATGCGTATGTGTAGATAGAAAATATAGATTCGGGTGTTCAATAAAAAATTCCCACGGTCGAAGACTGCAGTCTTAAATTAAAGAAAGAAAGTTGTAAAACAAAAGTTGTTCAGTTTCATGGGCTGAGGTATCATCTGAGAGGTTTTGCGTTAGTTCATTAACACGTTGTAAGTATATATACATATAATCTATATAAAGATTACAGGAACATATATATATATACGTAATATATGTATACGTAATGCATTGAATCTATATACGTTACAGAAAAATTATGTTTTGTTCTTGACACCGCATTCTATCAGAATTCGGACGTGTCTGATATTTTGCAGGGTTTAGAACAATTTATGGGCAGAGTGCCTTCGGGAGGGTGTCAGAGATATTCCAACAGAAATTATATGTGACCGGGTTTAAACTTCTCTCTTATAGGGTTAAGTAGAGTTAAATAGTAAGGCGCCTGTTATTGACTAAATATAAGTTGGCGCAATGTGTAAGTTTCTACTCAAGGCTCCATACTGCGTCAATTGCCAAAATGCAGCCGACCTTGCAGGCTGGCATCCTGCCGCTTGCGGTCGTACTGGTGAGTTATGTGCTAGTACTGGCATGACTGCCAAGGTTATGGAAATTGCTGCAAAGGCGGAATAACGATGATTTCAACTCTATGGTAAATAAATTCCTTGTTAAACGTTACCAACACAATACGAACGTCATCATCATCATCAGGTCTTTTTAGTCTCCACTGCAGGAGCACGACTCTCTCTATACTAACAGAGCCTACTCGTATATTTGGGACACAAAAAGGTAAGTTTCCAGCAAATTTCGAGAAAAAAAAAGAAAATGAAAAAGAAAAAACCAAAAAGTTGGTTTTTTGAATTTTTCACATAAATTTTGAGGTTACCTATGTGAAAAAAGTGTAAATACGAAAGTTGTAGATCTTTTTATTACCTACAACTTTGCGATTTAACTTTTTTTTTATAGGACCCGTTGTTTCGCTGGAAATCGAGATAAACCCTTTTTTTACCCTTAAAGCTTCACCCCCCCACCCCCCGACCTCAGATCGCCCGTAATTTATTTTTCCTCTCATTTTTGTAATATTCTCTTCCATTTCCTATGGGTTTCATCCTACAATTTTTTTTTTCTCTTTTTACCATTTTCAAAGGCTTCTGCACTGGTCTATGGGTGGATGGATGATGGAAAAAAAACTATTTAATTACATATACGTATTTTATTAACACTTATATTTATATTATAAATCAACTGCATGTCATACATAAGACTCGCTTGCCGTTCCAACTTCTGTTTTGAGATACCCGACAGAATTCGTAGTGTGCTATGAAGTATAATTCAGTAACTTTTAGTAATTAGAACTGATGTAAACTGTTTACATTATGAAATGCAATAAATGAATTGAAATTGCAATTGAAACGGATTAGAAAGGTATATAGGTTTTATTAGCTTATTACCTGGATATACATAAGATTACTTTATATCTCGAAAAAAGTAAGGTTCCTGCGGGATTGTCAAACACCCTTCAAACACGCGGGCAACAGCTAGTGATTCATATGTGATAAACGATGGTCGTGGTTCATATCGAATATTTGAAGGGCTTTGTGAGTGCAAACGCGGATTGAAGACAGATGGGACTCCTACGTACCGTCTACGAAAGGCTTAAATAATCTGGAAATGACACAGTTCAAACAACACGGGCATGGTATAATAAAATATGGTATTTTCTTCCCGTGACAGCTGGTCACGTGATTAGCCCAAGAATACGTCATCAGTTGTTATTGTTGCCAACGTGTGTGATTGAATTGCCAAAGCAAAGTGTGCAATGAGCAAGTGGTGAGAGATTGTAACTGAGTTAGTACAAATTGGAATTAAAATAAATTGTATCTTCTTTAATTCTCTAGATTGCATAAGAAGTAGCTGGGTGACCGACCTTCGCTCGATGTTAACGCCAAGAAAGGAGGTTAAGGTAGGTTAGGTTGTCAAGAAAATAAAACCTAAGTCTCATTTCTTGGGAAGCCAAGTCAATTCTTTATCCTCGAAACCTATACATTAAAATTCAAGGTGAAGGAAAAGGTGATAGCCGTGTCGTATCAAGATGACAAGAGGTTGGCGGAAGATAGAAAAGAATGGAAGAAACTCCACCGACAAGAGCGTGAAGCGAAGTGGCTTGTAAATCTTGCAATACATCATTATTTTAACACTGACATCTCAAGTCAGATTTCAATCTATTCATTCAATCACCTTACGATCTTTGCGGTAAGAAAAGTAACTTTCCTTCTTTTCTTACAAACTCTTTTATCGTCAAGACACTTCCAGCAGCACTTATCTGCGTCGCCATCAATCAGCTCGACTCGAGCGGTCTCCATCGAGACAAATTGCTCAATGCTCAAATCGATTGCGAAACCGATTACTATCGAGCCGCATCGACATTAATCGTATACTCGTTATTATCGAATGATACCTATACTCCATTTAGTTAGGTATTTAAATAAAGTACCCTATGTGTCATCTATAAATTAATTAATAAATATATACGGACAAATCACACAGATTGAGCTGGGCCTTCGAGACTTGTGTTATGGGATACTAACTTAACGATACTACATATATATTTTATAACAAATACATAGGTATATAGATAAACATCCAAGACCCAGACCAATCTGAAAAGATCATTTTCCATCTTGACCTGACCGGGGATCGAACCCGGGACCTCCGGTGTGACAGCCTGGCATGATGACCACTAGGCCACAGAGGTTGTCAAATATCTATGTAGGTAATGTAATAAGCAATCTATCTATACCTACTTATCCAAATTTTTATCCCAATCAATTTAGCCGTTTTGTCGTAACAGAGAACCAGCAGAACAAACATAAGTAAGTATCAGATTACAGCCATACAAGCTTTCGTATTTATATATAATATTAGTTGGTTATTAAAGGATGTAATATTTTTCGGAGTGAGCTAATACAAACAAACTATCTCGGCTGTTTCCACAGGTAGGGTAGGCAGAGACTATGGACCTCCACTTACTACGATCCTGAAAGACCTCTTTCGCTTCATCTACACACATCAACCTCAGTGAGCCAATATACATAGGTAATAATGGTTCAGTGGGAATAGTAGACCTCGCGAGCCCATAAAACCATGCAATAACCGATACACTTGAGGTGAGATGATAACATTACGTAAGTTTTTTCTTGCAACCCACATTTAGACTTTCTTTATAACCCAAAGGTTGATTAGTAGAAAACGCTTTTAGCGTTATGTTCGCCTATTGTTCTGTACAATTTGTATTTGATGGACAATAAAGATTAAGTAAATAAAATAAATAAACATTTTACAAGTCCCAAAAAATTAAAAATATTTTAAAGATAAGTCAAAAAGTAATTTGCGCAATAAAATCAACGAAGAAAGTCCAATTTTAAAGGTGCTTGAATTTTCAATAGGGTTAGGTACCTATGTAAACTTTAGAGCAAAATAGGGGTAGGTATAGGTAAGTTTTAGCGAATATAGGTTCATCTAATGAAGGCGGAGACAACTGCTTAGTTTGATTGGTGAAAAGATTCCATTCTTCTCTTCTATCTGCCATCTTTTAAATGTCCTGGACTCCTGGTAGGAATTTATTTAATATATAACAAAAAAACCGGCCACATGCGAGTCGGACTCGCCCATGAAGGGTTCCGTAGCAGCAAGTAACATTTTACGATTTAAGACGTATTAAAAAACTGGCTTTTGCCCGCGGCTTCGCTCGCGTCCTTTCTTTGCGGATGCCTACGTCATAACATTGAAAGTACATACACCTCAAAGTATGTACTTTCAATGTTATGACATATACCACATTTTTTCAGAATTATTTGCGTAATATTTCAAAAGTTACGGTGGGGGGACACCTCAAATTTTAACTTTGTAGATTATCTCAAGACTGGGGGGTTTGATCTACATAGTTTCAAAACAGTTTTTGTTGCATTTTAAAGACCTTTTCAAGGATACCCCACACGTTGTGGTTAGTCCAATTTAATTTTATAAATTCACTTTTCGTTGTATGGGAAAAAAATCATTTTTTCATAAATTTAGAAACCAAATTTTGGAACTTCAATATCTATCTCTCCACCAATTTTCGTGACAATCGGTGCAGTAGCGGCGGAGTACGAGCCCGGACGGACAGACGGACGGACGGACGGACATGACGAAACTATAAGGGTTCCACGGAACCCTAAAAAGAGTTAGAAAATCTCCCGTAGTCGTGCCAAGAAGTGCAATGACTAAGGTTTGACACAGATAAAAGCGGGGGCGCTTTTATTTGTGTCAAAGCTAACTCAATGTTAACATGTGGGTTCACAAACGATTGCTTTTCTATGTGGACTGTGAATTGTGTTAAGTTTTAATACAAAACACAGAAAAAGTTATTTCATGACAAAATACTTGACAACAATAGCTTTCCTTACAAATTGAACCTCCCTGAAGCGCCTACCAGCAAATACGAGTAATACACGAACTTTATTACACAACTCATCAAATTCAAAACATTGTTCAAAAATGTTCTCTTGTTTTTGCAATAATAAAGATTTAAATACGCCCCAGGCTGGCGGGAAGCGGTCGGGAAAAATCTAAATATCGCTTCCAAGAAATGCTAGCTGATGAATTTTAATAATAACGGAAATTATTACGTAGGTAAAGTTATTAGAGTTTCGAAGTCCCTTCAAAGATATGGTTGTCAGCACGGAACAGCACTTTCAGAACCGTCATTTGTTAGAGCGAGAGATAGCAACGACGGAACGCCGCGGAAACGGCGATGCGGCCGTGCAATCCCGCTCTGTTTTTCGCTCTAGTAAATGACGGTTCTGAGCGACAGAAAAGAATAGCAGCAAATGCTGTTCCATGCTAACAGATGTATCCCACCCAACCCTTATAGAATTGGTATGTCCGTCTGTCCGTCCGTGGCTTAGCTCAGAGACTGCAAGTATTAGAAAGTTGTAATTTTGCATGGGTATTAAAAGGTGTTGAAAAAAATAGTGAAATGGCTCATTATCATTGGTCGTTCTGGCCCGCATCCGTGGTATGGAAGATTTCTATCAAGCATATCATAGGGCCTGTATTTCGGTAACCGTTTTCACTAGTCGATGAAGCCCAAATTCCTGTGTGGTTCCGGGTTAGAATATAACCATCTCTTCCTGTGGATGTCGTAAGAGGCGAACGGATTACCTAAGCACAAACATCTCATGTTACAATTGCATTCCCAAGTCGGGGGGCGGCCGTTTGTAAAACTTTTTGCACAAATAAATTCCCAAAGAGGGTTGCCAAATCATTTAAACTCTTCCGGCAATTTTTTCTCCAATGCAAGGTCAAATCCTTGGGTGACCATTGACATGCATGTAATATTTGGAGAAGAAAAAGCAGGAAAGCGCACCCCGGGCCCCGAAGCAGCACAGCTGAGGATGCAACCGGGAACGCGCTTGGATGAAGAAGATGAAGCCCAAATTCAGGGTGCGAGAGTTTTCCGTAAAGCATGCGGAGAGCCGTTTTCACTACTCGATAAAGTCAAAAACCACAGACTTATTATTTATATTACGGGACTAATGGCTCATTTGCATTGGGCGTTAACGCAGTTGATCAATACAGCATGCGGGGAATAACCTCAGACGGCATAACGACCACTGTATCGACTTGTGGCTTTCATTGGTCGCTAACCTACCAACAATAATTCTCTAGAATCGTAAGTAATCCCGAAAAATCATTCCACGCGATATGTACCGCGGCGGGCGGGGCTTAAAATATGAACAGCGCGGCGTGACAGTTCGCCATTACACTCGAGTCGTGCGGAAGAAGAAGTTTCCTTTGAGAATATTGCTGTGTTTTTGCGATTATCGATTCATTAAAAATGTCGTCATGTGCCGTGAGGTGGTGTAGAAGCCATACAGACATCAAAATTAGTTATTAAAAAAAAGTAACACGTGGTTATTTATTTTAGCGTAGCGTAATGCATACTAGGTACCATCCGCGCGTTGTATCTCATCACTCATTGCGTTGACTGCCCCACCCGACCTACGACGACGCGTGACCTTGTCGCGACCAATCGCATGCATCTTTGTCTATGTATGCGTTCGAGTGTTTCGTTGTAATCACTGTTTGTTTGTTTGCGTAAATGGAATCAGAATCGAAGCGGTGAATGTAGGAGCGTTATGTTTCTAGAGAATTATATTTCGATGTCGCTAACCTACATACGAGGAGTTCCCGCATGCTGTATATCGACTGAGTTTTATAGACGAGCAATAAAAATTAGCCATTATTCCCGTAATATGAATAATAAGTCTTTGGACCTCACATGTGCTTCGGTTAGAGTCCGCGGTTCGTATTTGTGGTTGTGGTGAGTCGAAGCAAACCTTACAAATTTCGCTACAGGCGGTTGCGTAAAGTTCTCCTTATTCTTAGTTTTATATTTTCTTTTATTTTTTCTACAGGAGATGCAAAATTGATAGTATGATTACGAGGTAGTGTTGTAAAAATGAGCGCTGAGAGTCGAGCGTTGAGCGCTGAGAGTCGAGCGTTGAGCGCTGAGTCAACGCTTTTGAGCGTTGAAGACTTAAGCGTGAAACGCTTAAGCGTTGAACGCTCGCGAGCGTTGAGTGAGGCTCTTGACTTTAACGCTCGAGTTTCCAGCTCAAGCTTCGAAGTGTCCGTAATATCACTGTGGGTGGGTATATTTAATAAAGAATTTATTATTTCACCCTCCATATAATTTATGTTGATTTGGCATACACCACTACCTTTAAATCAGCTTAGCCATATAAATGCCAATACTCTTTATAGCAAAACTCTTGGAGTGGAATCAGATCTCAAATGGAGCATAAAATGGGGCCACTGAGGTGGAAACCGGCGGAAAACCGATATATTTTTACCGCAAACCTAGGGTTTTTTGCGAACTTTTATTTTCCCATGAACATTGTTATCAAGTCGAGGGCTAAAGTAATATTTATTATATATTACAAGAGATATTTATAAGGGATCGGTGTGTAGTGAAAGAGGACGTAGTGACAAAAGTAGAGAAAGGGATGTTAAGATGGTTTGGGCATGTAGAAAGGATGGATGAAAAGAGATTAACAAAAAATATTTATAAGGCAAGTGTGAAAGGAGGAGCGGGACAGGGTCGACCTCAGCGAACATTCTGCAATCAGATTGCAGACGTTCTAAAAAAGGTGAGGTAAGAGTACCCTTAACCAAAGGGCATGTATGAAGAGGTTGATGTCGAGTGTAGATGAAGCGAAAGAGGTCTGTCTGATCAGGACCGTAGCAATTGTAGATCCATAGTCGCCTACCCCTGTGGGAAACAGGCGTGATAGTATGTATGTATGTATGTATGTATGTATATATTACAGATACTACTGTCACGTCTTTATTCCTAACAATGAAATTTGAAAACTCATCCATACATACGCCATCATCATCATCATCATCCGAGCGTTTTCCCGGTTGCATCCTCAGCGGTAACGCTTTAGAGCCCGGGGTGATTTGACGAGTTTACTGGTTTTTACACAGAGCCACTGCCGTCTAAGCGACAAAAAATTCTCTTCTTCAGCGCGTTCCCGCTTGCATCCTCAGTCATGCTGCTTCAGAGTCTGGGGTACGCATTTCCGTTTTTGTTTTTCTCCACATTAACTTGCATATCAATGGTTACCCAAAGATGCCCAAGACCTTGCGAAGTGGATAAGAAATAGCATGATTGAGCTACTTATAGTTTTACGACCGGCCACCTGCCTGACGTCAACTCTCTCTGGGAATGTACCTATCTGTGCGAAAACTTTTACAACTGAACGTCGCTCGACGTTAACCCTCCTTGGGAATGCAATCGAAGAACGATTGTTGTCTCATTGTTAAGCTTTGTTTAGCTTGTGTTTCCTAAGTTGCTTTTTACGACATCCACGGAAAGACTTGGAGAGTCGTCCTATTGTACTCTGTCTGGAACTACACCGTTCGTCCAATGCCACCTGACCTGACAAGACCTGACCTGAAAGGAAGACCATCTTGTGTATATGAATATGTTCGTCAAAACGTCATAGGTATCCACTCAAAATTCAAAACAACATAATTGCTTACAATTTTATTGTAGGAGTTTAATGTAAAATAACATTATTGTGCTTATAAAGATACTTAAGGCGATTATCACACAGCCACGCATCACGCTGCATGTTGCGTTTTCTGGATGCGTTTCCCGTGTGTTAAACTGTGCGTGTTTTCTATACAAACGGAGGTATTTACAAGCAACGTTAGAACACGCATTCACGCGCTACGCTGCGTGGTGCGGGGCAATGTGAAAATCGCCTGAAAGTCAACAACCAACTAAGTGAAACTGTATTTTAAATTAAATATATAATATAGATAAACACCTCAGACCCAGGACAATTTGAAAAAGGCCATTTATCAACTTCCCTGGCTGGGTATCGCACCTAGAACCTCTGAGTGATGAACAAGCATATGTTAAGGGGATACATTAATTTTTCGGGGTCCAGTGCTGCCTTTATTTGAAATAAATTATTTGAAAAGAAACAGAGATAGGTTCAAATAATTAATTTCAAATGGGGGCAGCACTGGACCCCGAAAAATTCATGTATCCCCTTAAATATAATCTAAATTATACTTAGCAAGATAATTAAAATGTATCTAATCTACTTACATTAGATTTATTATGAGTACGTTAACATTACTGTTTTCTTTTTGCAAAAGGGAACGGGCCAAAAACAAATTGCCTATTAGGGTTGGGACACATCTGCCAGCACGGAACAGCACTTTCTATGCTGCTATCCTTTTCTGTCGCTCAGAACATTCATTAGCTAGAGCGAGAGAGAGCGACGGAACGCTTCAGCACCGGCCATCCTGAAGCGCCCGACCCTTATACAAGTGCTACCTATTGTTTTCCCATCTTTACTTTTGACGACATGTATATCCCGACAATGAGACCAAACAGCCCAATGGCCGACGCAAATATTTCTATGATCAGGATTTTCACGAAGAGATTAGGATTTGCGGCATCTGCCAGCGCCGCTCCGGATCCCACGATACCCACTGCAATGCCGCAAGCCAAGTTCACCATGCCCACAATAAGACCGGCGGAGAAGATTAGGTATCCAGAGAATATGTTTTGAGAGACCGTCTTTTGCACAATTTGCACTTCTGAAAAGGACTCCACCGTACCTGAATAAAAAACATGACCAACATTAGACGGTCGCGGATCTTAACCTACATGAATTTTCCGGGGTCCAGTGCTGCCCCCATTTGAAATAAATTATTTGAAAGGAAACGGAGATAACATTTAAAATTTTGTTCTAGTAAGCCCTTGATAACCCTTAAAACTATTTATATGACCTACGTTTACAGTTTAAAGTGAGAATGTGAAGCTTTTCCTAGCACATTTGCGAAGAACGGCCACTTTTGTAAGTTTAAAAACCTAAAACCCGGAACTGGACAGTTTTTAATAAAAGTGTGTTTATACAGTTAAGGCCAAATATGAATTTTCCGGGGTCCAGTGCTGCCCCATTTGAAATAAAATATTTCAAAGGAAACGGAGATATCATTTTAAGTTTTATCTTTGTGAGTGAAGACCTAGAAAACCCTTCAAACTATTTTATGAACTACTGTTTACAGTGTAAAGTAAAAACGTTAAGCGGCCACTTTTGGCAAAAATGCGTATAAAGCTTATCATTCTCACTTTAAACTGTAAACAGTAGTTCATAAAATAGTTTAAAGGGTCATGTAGGGCTTCACAAAGGCAAAATTTTAAATGATATCTCCGTTTCCTTTAAAATGATTTATTTCAAATGGGGGCAGCACTAGACCCCGGAAATTCATGTAGCACGCACAGCAGGAAGTAACAGCTAATAATTCATATATTTTTGAAATTTGCTAATAAAGCATATGTATGTGTGGTGTTACCTTGAAAGACCAAATAAGAAATGATGTTATAAGCAATGGTTATAAGGGATCGGTGTCGAGTGAAAGAGGACGTAGTGACAAAAGTAGAGCAAGGGATGTTAAGATGGTTTGGGCATTTAGACAGGATGGATGAAAATAGATTAACAAAAAATATTTAGAAGGCAAGTGTGAAAGGAAGAGCGGGACATGGTCGACCTCGGCGAACGTTCTGCGATCAGATTGCAGACGTTCTGAAAATGGGAGAGGTAAGAAGTACCCATAACACAAGGGCATGTATGAAGAGATTGATGAATGTAGATGAAGCGAAAGAGGTCTGTCAAGATCGTAGCAAGTGGAGATCCATAGTCTCTGCCTACCCCTGTGGGAGACAGGCGTGATAGTATGTATGTTTGTATGCTAATAAAGCTCTTTAATTTAGTACACATTACATTATGGCGTATAGAGAGCGCCATATTAAATTTAGTATAACGTCACATACCCTATAACCACAGACATTTAAGACACTTCCAACGATACTTCAATTGTCAATATAGTATGGTTGTTATCGAATGATACAGTAACGAATGAAGATACGAGGGAACATACATACTGATACTGATGAAAGATATACCACTCCTTTTGGCTTAGCAGTAGTCGGGTAATAAACAACCCTATTTGAAATAAATTATTTGTAAAGAAACGGAGATATCATTTAAAATTGTAAGCTACTAAAATCTAGATAACCTTTCAAACTATTTATATGAACTACTGTTTACAGTTTAAAGTGAGAATGTAAAGCTTTTCCTAGCACATTTGCGAAGAACGGCCACTTTTGGATTGTTAGAATAATTTTTGGTCTATGGTTTTTTGTGCAGAATTTATTAATATAATCTCGTTAAAGAACTAACCTGACAGAATAATAGAAGTGATCAATCCGTAAATAGCGACGGCTTCGCAGAATATGATGGATATTAAATTCTTGGTCTTGATCCTGGGAGCCCTAATTCCCCCACCGACGATGCTAACCCCGACTGTGTAGATGCCCATAGCTGCACCCGCCACAGATAAGGCCACAGATAGCCCAATACCAAGATACGCCCACAAATACGGGCTAGTTTTTAATAGGAACCAACCCACACTAAAATTCTCCGCTTTATCTCCCAAAGTGTAGGTAATAAGGAATGTAATCATTGTAAAAGTGAATAAAAATACCAAGAAAAAACACAAATAGTACTTCATTTTGGTGTTTAACGAAAAAACTTGGTTTCACACAATATTTTCAACGCTTTTGTAGCGAAAAACTGAAACAGAAAGAACATGAAAAATGAAACGATATGTCGCGTCACGAAAAATGTGTCAAAATCTTTGTTTTATTCTTTTATCCATATTTTTCTGGTTTTTTTTCCATAGATATAAACTTTTTAGGTCTGTGGTTTATCTATAAGGCACCTCACGCACTAGACGGCCATGACCACGACCCACGACTAGTGGCCGCAACGGCCGGACAGTAGGATGTGCCTTTTAGATTTTTAGATGTGAGGTCTTTTAGATCTGAAGCTAGTAGTATCAACCACTCTGTATCGCCCGCTTTGGTTTTTGACGATGTGTGGTTTTTTTTATGTTATAGGACGGCAAACGAGCAAGCGGGTCACCTGATGGATGATGTGTGTCATCAATCTACCTTCTATTGCGATCTTGTGGTGATTTCATATGCAAAAGTCTTAAGCCCAGCAGTGGACACATATGGCGATTTAATATTTCTGCATTTCCGTACAAAAGTCTGTCACCGCCCGGGCAATTTTTATGTGAACGTCGATTTTTTTTTGGATTCTTGACTGTTTTTTTTTTTTTGATATCATTATATTACTATAGTGATCTGGTGTAGACCATCATCATTCGAGCGTATTCCCGGTTGCATCGTTAGCGGTTACCTTCAGAGTCCGGGTTCCGCTACCTAACCCAGGTGATTCGAGGAGGTTACTGGTCTTTACACAGAGCGACTGCCGTCTGACTTCCGCAACCCAAAGGGTAGACCAAAAAAAATCCTAGGATAGGTACAAACGCTAGATGGCGTTTGGGACCAACAGCTTTACGTGCCTTCCAAAGCACGGAATCATCTTTCTTTTCTGATAATCAGGTGATTCAAGCCTATAGCAATATCCTAACCAGACTTGAAACAACTTTTCACAAAATATGCTTCCCAGTGGGATTTGAACCCACGACCTCCGGATCACAAGGTCCTTGACCACTGGACCACGGAGGCAGTCTGATCTGGTATAGACCGTGGTTCGATTAATCATGCTTATGTCAATAACACGTTCTATAGGCGGTAAAGAATTAAAAAAAAACAGAAAACGAAAACAAATGTTGAAACGCATCATGTGATATGTCATATGAAATAAGGCGCATATTTTCTCGCCTAACGCCTAACGACTGTAAAGTGTCTCGGTCGCGTGCCGCTCTTAATCTCAAGTTGACACTTCTACAGTAACAGCACTCTTCTTTGACCCTCCACTGCTACTCTCGAGCAAAAAGCTATTATGTAAAACTAGAGGATACATCCACAGATCTGTATATAGGTACTATTAGATTAAGAAAGTCCTTCAATTTGTATGAAAACCTAGCGTGCCACTTTTCAATACAATGTTTAATAACAAACTCACAAACGGAAGGAATCTTTTTTATTACTTCCTTCAACGAGTTTCTACGGCTCAAAATGGCAGATTTAGGTATTTTACAGTAGAGAGCTCAACATCCGATCTAATGAATTAACATACACGGACTAAAAATGACGATCCTAAATGAAGTCAATTTGTCGTCAGATCGACATTCAAATTCATACAGAGGCTAAGTCTGTGTATGAGGCTTGATCCATGGTCTGTGGAGCACATATCACTGTTTTGTTCCGTTCATTGTAGCTATGTCCATAAACTTCAGTGAGTCGCTTGCTAGCTCTTGTATACGCCTAGTACCTGCTTTCGACAGTTTATAAGCGAAAACTATACAAAGTAACCATACAATACAGTAAGAATAATTCAAGGAACGCGGCAAAGTGTACATGAATAACTTTCCATCAGCACTTAATAGTGTAATGTAAGGTGTCGGTAGGCCTCTCCCAGGGATTTCCAAAATGACCGATCTAGAGCGGCCTGCATCCAGCGCTTTCCAGCGACGACTTTTGGAAATCCCTGGGAGAGGCCTATGTCCAGCAGTGGACGTTATGCGGCTGAAATGATGAAGGTGTCGGTAAGTATGAGCCTAGTTCTATCATTATCATCATCCCTCTCTTCCCTCACGAAGCTCTCTGTACTACCAGAGCCATGCTTGGCCAGAGCAGCTAGAGGATTTGGTCTACACTATCCACGCTGGCCAGACGGGTTGGAGAGGTCTCATTGATTTTTAATAAGCTTTGTTTAGCTCGTGTTTCTTAAGTCGCCTATTCTACGTCATCCACGTGAAGACTTGGAGTGGTCCTATTTTAGGTCCTCTGCCGGGAACCACGCGACTTAGATCGTAGAATTCTATCCGACCAATCGAAGAAATGGGATGAAAAGCCAAACGATGCGGCTAGCAATAACCCATCACAAATTTGATTCCCTTTTTCCATTACTCTAAATCCATCATTACTCTAAAAGTGGCCTTTAGGTCTTACAACCCTAGGCTTTGTCTACCCCGATAAAGATAAAGACGTGACAGTTTGTGAGCATCGCGCATTGACCTTACACTTAGCCATCGCGACACTGACCACAGTTGCCGAGCCTTGACCTACGTTGCCATATCATCATCCAAGCGTATTCCCGGTTACACCCTCAGCGGTAAAGCTTCAGAGAGCGGGGTCCGCTACCTAATCTAGGCGATTTTATGCCTGGCAGACACTTTTAGACGTTCATAGTGTACAAGAAGCACGCGTCTATACAGAGATGGAAGCAAGATGGAAGGTAAGGTTGGGGCAGCGTGTTCCTTTTGGAAACACTCTTCTGAAATTAGAGCCATAAAATTGCACTACCATCGTACTGCACAGTCTACCAGGCGGAACTGCTTGCCATATGCAACGCGACAAGGGAGATCCTGAATCGAAAAGAAGAGAGCTTCGGAATATACAGTGGCGCAAGAGCAGCCTTGGAGACAGTGACTAACCAAAGCGCTCCTCATCCTCTGGCAGTCGAGAGCAGGGAAAACATGAGGAGGACTTTGACCCAGAGGAAAGTTATATCCTTATTCTGAGTCAAGGCACATGCGGGTTTAGCCGAAAATGAGCGCGCGGACAGCCTAGTTAAGGAGGCAGCATTGTCGTCTAAAAAGAAAGCGGACTATGATCGGTGTCCGGTTTCATTTGTCAAGCGACAAATCCGCACGGAGTCGCTTAATAAATTGAACAAAAGATTACTAATCAGAGGAAACTGCTTCAACGACAAACATCTACTTCCCGGACGCAATAGAAGCGTATAGTTAAAACAATTAGAAAAATTGACCCAACTGGTATCATAACTCAGGTGCTGACAGCGCACGGTGGGTTTTCTAAGCACTCGTACTTACATAGATTTAAGCGCAAGGACAACCCATCGTGCGTCCGTGACCCAAATCAAGACGAAGATATCATACACGTTTTGGTTGACTATCTCTTACATATAACAATAAGACAAAAAATAGAACATGAAATAGATCATAAGCTAGATATAGAAAACATAAGCAAAATAATTAAAGATAAAATAATAGATGTAAGTTTTTATGTTACTGTGAAGAATTGACAACCAAAGTAGTGTCAAGAAACAAAAAGTATATTATAGGTAAACTAACACGTATAAGTAATATACAATGTATAGTTTCCAAACAAATAGATAAACTGATAAGATATGAAAAAGTAGCAATAGTATAAAAACTTATATCAAGTACATATTGTTCTTAAAAATAGCACATTTTAGGATAAACTTCGGATTTGCCATTTACGGTTTAGGATCGAGAGACTCACTGAGGGAATTATTCAAGGAAATAGGTATACTTACTTTTGCATCACTATTCATATTTGAAAATATAATGTATGTAAGGAAAAATATTTCCATGTTCAATAAAGTAAGTGATTTTACAGATAGAAATTTACGTAATAAGAATGACTTAGTTAGCCCGTATTACAGGCTGAATACAGTCAGTAAGTCTTTTATGGGGAAGTGTATACTTTTTTATAATAAACTAGCAGTCCACCCCGGCTTCGCCCGTGGTACACACATAGCCTATGTCACTCGGGGATAGTGTAGCTTTCCAACGGTGAAAGAATTTTTTAAATCGGCCCAGTACTTTTTGAGCCTATTCATTACAAACATACAAAAATAGGTACAAATCTTTCCTCTTTATAATATTAGTGTAGAAGTGTAGATGTAGATTGTCAGAATCGGTCCTTGATATGCCAGACTTATGTCAAATGATTCAAAGCTTATGTAAAGAAAGTACATTGTGAGAAGGCTTATTATAGGACCGATGACTATCTTAAAGACAAAAAGGTCTGGCTTGAGCTTGGCGCGGGTCCCTCTTAAAGGTTTGTATACTTAGACATGTCATATTTTAGGTACATTGGTACATACTAAATTTACAAATTGACATTATTTTAAATTTCGTAATTCTTATAATTCAATTTAATTATGGCATAATAAACAATGCATAAAAAACTAATTTTAAGTTTTTAGTTTGTTAGTTGACGTCTTTGGAGAAAACGTGCAGTGCAGTTTGTTGCCGCTTCTTCTGCACTTGCGCCTAGGAAGCGGCGTAAACTTAGCTTTAAGTAACGATTTGACGTCAACATTTGTGCAAAACAAAACAAAGTGACTATTATTAAGAGATATTATAAATATCCTATGATAATAAAGATATTTTGAATTGAATTGAATTTTCGTAAGAGAATAAAAATATTATAAGATGATAAGAATAAAAATGTTGAAAAAGGTCTCCGAGTAATCTTGTCGAAGGAAAAAGAAGAAAAAAAACCTAGGCGATTTGACGAGGTTACTACACACACATAGGTTTTTACACAGTGCGACCGCCGTCTGACCTTCGCAACCCAAAGGGTAGACCAGAACCAATCCTGAGATAGGTTTAAACAAACGCTAGTTGGCATGAGGTCCCACAGCTTTACGTTCCTTCCAAAGCACGAAATCACCTTTTCTTTCTTTTTAGATAATCAGGTGATTCCTGCAATATCCTAACTAAACTGGAAACAACTTTTCACAAAGTTTGCTTGCCAGTGGGATTTGAACCCATGACCTCCGGATCACAAGGCAAACGCCTTGACCAGTGGACCACGGAGGCAGTCAACGTTGTGCCTTGACCTAAGTTGCCATATGGAGAGTACTATCTTGAGCGTGCTTCATTAAATCAAGAAACCTGACGGAATAAAGTTTTCTATGTTTTCTCTCTACGCATGCGAAAGGCAAAATTAATGTGAACCAAAAATAGAAGACTGTATTTATTTTACACAAGTTTATATGCGAGACAAACTAACTCCCCCCCCCCCCCCCCCCCCCCCCCCAATTTCAAACGTTCACCCCCAATAACACTTCAGCCGAACCAATTTTCATCAAACATAGCTAAGAACCATCTCAACAGACTTGGCTTTTAATTAAAAACACCAAGATGTTTAGTCCTTTAGTCGCCTTTTACGACACCCCTCTTTTTCGTCGGGGGTTAAAAAGTAGTCTCTTCTTTCTTACTCTCCCAATAAAGGACGGATTCTTCCATACCATACCAAGGTGGGCAGACGGATTGGTCGTAATACAACAGTAGTATGAGGGTCTTCTTTTTAGGGTTCCGTACCCAAAGGGTGCCAACGGACCCTATTCCTAAGACTCCGCTCTCTGTCCGTCTCTCCGTCTGTCACGGGACTCACGGGGCTAAACACTTGGAATTTTCACCAAATATACTTATATATACTTACATATATCAAACTGATGAATCACACGATATAAGTACGAAATAGTTAAGTTAGTATTTTATTTTGTATTCATTACCTAATTGAGAAAGTCCTTCAATTTACTAAGAAGAACAATCAGTGTGAATTAACACTTATCGTTACATTCGTGACGTAGTTTTGGGCCATAGCGGGAAGAGAATACCTACTCTACATCGTGTTAATGAAAGAACGCAAAACCTCTCAGATGGTACCTCAGCCCATGAAACTAAAAAACTTTTGTTCAACAACTTTCACGAAACTAAAAAAATAATAATTTGAATTTTCATACAAACTGATCAGCTGATCGAGTCAATTTGTATGAAAATCCGAATTTTTTTTTGGATTTCGTGAAAGTTGTTGAACAAAAGTTGTTCAGTTACATGGGCTGAGGTTCCTACCATCTGAGAGGTTTTGCGTTCTTTCATTAACACGACGTATACACAAATTACCATAGACAATAAAAGTCCCCACTTCATACATATGGAAAGCGTGTTATTTAACGAGCCGTCCTCATCACAATGTTTTTATGATGTCATTCGTGCAAACAGTCACGATAAGACATATAAGACTACAAGTCTCAAGGACGCACTGAGTGCTAAACATGAAATTGCAATGTTTACATTCACTATATCGCAACGACAAAGATTGAACGAAAATTTTAAAAAAAAACTAAGAGAAACAAAAAATCTTTCTTGAGATAAAAAAATAAAGAATAAAATAGATAGATGGCAGAATAGATTCAGATGTGTATAGGATATATAACGTCTTACAAATTATACTGAAACCATTTTAAGGGTGAATTCAGTCGATGATACTGAACAACTTTTCACAAGGAACATATATCCAAATATGGAAAAAAAAATAGCTTTACATCCAAACTCGGAACAGCTGATCGGTCAATTTGTAACAACTTTTCCCAAGGGACAGAAAGGAGGTTAAGTATCATGGACTGAATCCACCCAAAAAATAATTCAGTATATTTTGTCAGCATCTGCATAATAAGCTACACATAAAATATACTAGCATAGTGCGATTAAATAGATATAGGTATATTGGGTTCGAAATATTTTTTTCTATGCAAAAATTCGCACTCTTTTGCCCAAGTATTGTAAATAAGTAACTGGGTATATTTAACTTCTTACAAAGAGATTACAAGTATGTCAAACTAGAGGAGATACCACATATCACTGTTTTATCCCGTCAAATTGTTGCTATAATAATAATATTCATTTATCCAGACAACTGCAGTCCTGCTATAGAAATAAAGATAAAAGATAAAAATATATTTATTTTTCTCCAAAAATCTAAATTACAAGGTAGGTTACAAACCGGGTTATGGTGTTAGGTTAGGTTAGGTCCATCAACTTTACATAAGTAGCGAAAACCATACGAAACCATGGTAAACATTTAAACATAATAAAAAATTGGTGTGTGTTACAATACAGTAAGAATAGTTCAAGGAACACGGCAAAGTGGAAAGAAATAACTTTCCATCGGTAAGTAACCAGATTTCATTTTTTGAAATTTCAAATTCAAATTCTTTAAGAGAACAGGTAACACAGTAGCAATAAATAAACCAGCTATCTCAATTAAACATGGCCAATGTTTGAGATAGCTGGCCTATATGTTCTGTGTCAATGACTTCTTAATTGCTAAAATTAATCTTAAAATAAGATAATAATCGACCGCCTGCGCGTTTTCATTAGAGATCTCTATAATTTACTGCGCCCTTGGAGATTCATAACGCTATGGGGGATCATAAATGGATATTGCGACAGTGTCGTAAAGCACTTGCGCTAGGCTTGCTATTAATACAAATATATCTATAGCTATAAATACTTTTAAAACTATCGCGTTGCATTATTATTAAATTAATGCATACGGGAATTAACGTGAAACGTACCTTTTTTATTTATTTTGCTGATGTTTCGTTCGGGTTTCACCGAACGTGGTCCCAGCTTGACTGAAGCAGCGATGACGCCTACGCCTCCCCCTGCCCGGTGTGATCTTCGTCCACCGTCATATTGTTCATTCTCCAAGTACCGTCACACACTACACTCACAGTGTCCCTATTCGTACGTACGTTTCGCGTTAATTCCCGTATGCATTAATTTAATATCTATAGCTGTTAAAACAAATCATCAGGTCTTTTAACAACGTTAGTCTCCACTTCAAACAACTTTAGCTACTTTCATTACACTATTCTCATTCCTTTTTCCACCTTCACGCTAAAGGGGTATTTGGGTTTTGCGCCCTGGGTTCTGTCTATTAGAGCCTCAAGACCCAAAATGCTCTGTCTGCCCCATTAGGGAAGAAGACGTGATAGTGTATGTATCAGTCTAGTTGAAAAAGATAGGCTGTAGTTATTTGTTGTTTTTATTTTTTGACGTCCTCTGTGGCGTAATAATTAACACGCTAGACCGCTAATCCGGAGGTTCTGGGTTCGATCCCCAGCCAGGGCAAGTTGGAAAACGGCGTTTTTCAAATCCTGAAATAGGTCCTGGGTCTTGGGTGTTTATCTATATATGTATTTATCATCGTTAAGTTAGTATCCCATAACACAAGTTTAAAAAAGTTACTTTGGGGCTAGCTTAATCAGTGTGGTTTGTCCCTATATATTTATTTATTTATTTACCATTATGTAAGCCACTTAGTTTAATAAAAACTCATGCCCCATAGAAGGTACGTACGGTACATACATCTTCCGCTAGTTTCACACGATCTAGTCCATACAAGTTTTCCAAAAAGGGAACACTGTTCCCGGAACCAATGGACACTTTCCCTCCAGTTTACTTACCAGTTTTGAAATAAACTGTGTCCGTTTCTATACTATCTATGCATTGAAAGGAATAAGCTACTTAAGGTGAATATATAAGCAAATGACCGTGACGTGTAAAATAAATTGTTAACTCGTAAATATGGTGATATATATATATATATGTATATATATTTCCATATTGCTCTTCGTCATGCCACCAGCGTCATCACCGTTGAAAGTATTTACATTAGTCCGTCTAGCTTTAGAACTTGCCTCCGCCAAAAGTGGTCACGGTCCTGGAAGATGACTAAGGTCATCCAAATAAACCTCCAGCATAGCCAAACCGCCACGGCTAACCTGCGGGGCGAGCTGGAGAAGAATAATAACACAATCGCACTGATCCAGGAGCCGTGGATCAGGCACAACAACATCTGCGGTCTTAAGAATACCGGAGGTAAGTTAATATATGACCAAACAACAGATCATCCCAGATCATGTATCTACCTTCCTAAAAACTTTAGGGCTATGCCTTTAACCCATTTATGTTCCAGAGACCTGACAGCCGTCCGAGTCTCTCCGAATCATGAAAACAATAAAATAATAACAAATACAGTCATCGCCTCCGTGTACTTACCCTACGATATGGAGGTACCAACTAAAGAATTCACGGAACTGGTAAGTTACTGTGAAAAAGAAAAACTCGAACTCATCATCTCGGTCGACTCTTATGCCCACCATCCTCTGTGGGGCATGGAAGAATCAAATGACCGAGGAGATGACCTTGTAAACTACCTCATCCAAACAGACCTTAACGTCATTAACATAGGTAATAAACCAACTTTTATCACCAGGCGCTGGCGCACAATCATCGATCTAATACTGGCAACAAACGGAGCTGCTGAGAAAATCTCGAACTGGCTTGTATCAGATGAGTCCTCCTGCTCTAATCACAGATGGTTAAGGTATGATATTGAATACTCACAAACCACACCAACACCTCGCAGGAATCCAAGGAGAACTGACAAGACTCTCTATAGAGTCGAACTCAATGCTATCCTAGGACCTGCGGTAGACCCACACAAACTTGACAACCACGAGGCAGTGGAAGAATACGCAGAGGAAATAACAAAGGCTATTACACATAGCTACGAACAATCATGCCCATTAGGCATCCCAACATGTGGGAAAAACAAGGACAACGTCTTTGGTCCAGAGCTACAACGTAGGAAAAAACAAGTAGGGAGACTTTTTACAGAGCAATGAACACCAGCAGTGATTATGACTGGGACAACTACTCCAGAGCGAGAGCGAAATATAAAAGCAGGATCAGATCCTTCAATCGCAAAGCCTGGTGCAAATTTTGTACAAACATCCAGACAACCGCAGAGGCTTCCAGAGTCAGGAAAGTACTAAGTGGTAACAGTAATAACAAAACAATAGGAACGCTAAAAAAACCGGACGGATCATATACAAAATCTGAGTCCGAAATCAGTGAAGTCCTACTCAACACACACTTTCCCGGCTGTAAAATAACAGAACTAACAGCAACGGGGGTGACGCAACAAGTACCCTCAGAAGAGGACTGGAAACTAGCGAAATCGGTGGTGACAACCGATAGATAGATAGATAGATATTCATTTATTCCTTAGAATATGGTGATACAATGGTGTTACAGAATTGTGTGTGTGCTACATACTCTGCCTATAAGGCGTAGGAATATTTAGTTAAATTAAGATTAAGATTTAATTATTATTATTTTTTAAATTAATTATACCTATTTATGTTCACAAATCATATTACATGTCAAAGCGTATATACAATTTAGCTGTCATTTAAATATTTCTTCGGTAATATAATAACATTTATCTAGCAGCCAATTAAATAAAGTTGATTTAAATGCACTCTCTCTATTAATTTCTCTAATTTCCCTCGGTAATGCATTGAACACTTTGATTGCCATACAATAGACATTGTTACCGTAGAGTTGCAGTCTCTGTGCTGGGATATACAGTTTGGTTGGGTTTCTACTGCTCTTCTTTTTTAAAACAGTGTCGTTCAGAGGGAAAAGATGCGGATATCTTTTTACAAATAAGCATATTTCGAAAATGTAGAGACATGGAAGAGGTAGAATCTTCGACTTTTTGAACAGTGGTTTACAGTGTTCTAGGTGGTCTACTCCATGTAATATTCGTATGCATTTTTTTTGTAACGTAAATGCTTTAATCATTTCGACCGAGTTGCCCCAGATAATTAAACCATACCGTAGTACCGATGCCACGTATCCGTGGTATGCCAGAAGAGCAGTTTCTTGAGAGGATGTCGTCTTTAATCTACGTAGAACATATACAAATCTGTCCAGTTTCTCACAAACATTATTAATATGTTCCTTCCAATTAAGATTTTTATCTATTATTATACCTAAAAATGAACTGTGGTCAACTTGTTTTATCTTGTCGCAATAATATGTCGCATTAATTTGTATTGTACTATTATTGTAAGGATGAAAATTAATTACTTTTGTTTTATCTACAATAATTTTTAGTTTATTTCGTTTTGACCAAATGTCAATATTTTTAAGTTCTAAGTTTACAACTGCGTCCAAATCTTGTTCCTTGGTACATTTTATTAATAGAGTGGTATCGTCTGCGTATAGGACCGACTCATGTTTGAGGCATTTGGGTAAGTCATTTATGTAGAGCAAAAAGAGCAATGGAGAGAGCAGTCCGCCTTGTGGAACCCCGCGCCCATTGCTATTTTGCCAAGGAGATTTAAATACAGTCTTGGTTTTCTTAATCGTTTTTAATATTTCTGTATATTGCTGTCGCGATGTCGGTCAGAAAGATAGCTTCTAATCCAATCATTCGCGTTGCCTCTAATGCCATATTTGTGTAATTTATTTAACAGTATATCGTGACAAATGGAGTCAAAAGCTTTAGACATGTCTAAAAATACACCCGCAACAGACATTTTTTTATCTAAGGCTTCCGATATCAGTTTGACTAACGAAAAACAAGCTACTGCTGTTGACATGTTTTTGCGAAAGCCATGCTGGTTAGCTACTAGTAGTTTATGTTTTTCAATGAAATCAAAAATTTTGTCCCGCATAGCAATTTCAAAAATTTTAGACAGGATTGGAACAAGTGCTATTGGTCTATAATTGCTAATTTCATCAGTATTCCCCTTTTTAAATAATGGTATGACTCTTGATTTTTTTAAGATTGTCGGGAATATGCCTTGCTCAAATGAGGAATTTAGAATGTGACACAGTGGTTGAGCAATGTATGGTGCACATTTTTTTATTAGATTCGTATTAATTTCATCATAACCAGTCGATTGGGTATTTTTTAATAGTTTAATGATTATAATAATGTCATAAGGGTCAAGTGGAGTCAAAAATATACTATGTGTTGTGCTGTTTATGTCAGCATATGTCTGTTTTTTGTCACTGCCGCTATTTGTTTGTGAAGATGCGTTAATAAAATATTCGTTAAACTGTTTACAGATCTCTTCTGGATGAGTCGTTTTATTACCGTTAGCCTTTATTTCCTTTATATCACATCGTTGGTCAGATGGTTTGTTTTTTATTATTTTCCAAGCCGCCTGACATTTATTTTTCGATTTTAATAGAATTTTTTTGTTATTAATTCTATGTGATGTATAGATGCACTTTCTTAATAATTTTGAGTAGGTCAGGTATTCCTGTTTTTTTGTTTTTTTGTTACTAGGGTCTAATTGGTATTTATAGTAGAGTATTCTTTTTTTTATGAAGCACTTTTTTATTCCTTTAGTGAACCAACTATTTTTGAAAGGTTTCGAAAGTTTTTTGACTCGTATTATTGAAAACAGACGGAAAACAGAGATTGAAGAATAGCTTGAGAAGATCATGAAACATTTCACAAGACTTATTGCAATCTTTTTCCGCGAGAACCTCATTAAATGATAGAGATGCCATGCACTCACAAAATTTGTTAATGTTTTCCTGACAAAAATCTCTTTTGTATTCAAAATAATATTTGTTGTGCGCGGATCCTACTTTATTCTGAAAACCTTCTGGAATATAAAAAGATGCTGATTGTCCAGTATCGTGGTCGGAAAGTGCTAGATTATGTGTTTTGCCACTAATATCTGTCAGCAGAACTTTAGTGGCTATCTGATCAATGCATTTTAATTTTCTTGTAGGTATCTTTATATGAATATTAATGTTATAGTTACTGAGAATGGAAATAAGTTTTTTTGATTCTATCGATTCTTTTAGAACATCTATGTTCCAATCACCACAAACTAGAATGTGTTTGTTATTGTTACAAGTGGCTTTTTTAAGCAACTCATTTAGTTTCTCGAAAAAAATATTAACGTTAGAATCTGGTGTTCTGTAAATACAGAAAATAATCAGTTTGTAATTGGTTACTTCAATCCCGCAACATTCGAAAACAGAGTCGCATGATACCTGGGATGCATATTGTAGTGTCCTATATTCCAATTCATTTTTAATGAGAATACAAGATCCACCTCGTTTTTGATGTGTTCTTGAATAATAATTTGCCAGGTTGTAATTTGGGAGGTTCAGGTTACTTTCCGAACCTTTTTTAATAAAGGTTTCAGTTAAACAAATAACACTGATATCGCCTATATCTCTTTCCAAACCGTTAATAGCTAGTTCTAGTAAGTGTTTTTTGTTTATTGCTCCTGCTATGTTTTGGTGAAATAAAGTAATTAGATTACCTTTGGCGCTATCATTGTTGTGTTGTCTATGTTTCCCAGACGAAAAAAATTGTGCGATTCGTGTTCCAAAAGATGGCTCTTTATAAACTGTTTTGATTGCTTTTCTTTTTGAAAATAAAAGGGAATTGTTCCTTTTTTAGGTAGAGAAAGTTTAGTATTATTAGTTGTGTGTTTGTTATTTATCGATTTCTGTTTTTGTAATTGGAAATAATAAGGAATAGTACCTGGTTTTGGTTCAGACAGTTGTTTGGTCGCGTTATTATTTGATTTAATAATTTTCCTTAGGCCATGTGGCGATAGAAATTTTTTTCGCATAGTTATCCGAGTCTAAAATAAAATTAATTTGTTTGCACAAATAGGTCAAATATAAATCCCTTCTAAGATAAGAATGTTCATTGTGATGGCTTACATACGATAGAGTCAACTGGGCAATAAATAGCTTCCAACCATTCAAGGCACCAGGACCAGATGGAATATTCCCAGGTCTGCTAAGATGGGGGGAAGAGGTGATAGTACAACATCTAACATCACTCCGCACTGCGAGCCTAGCACACAATTATATACCAACATCCTGGAGAGAGGTAACAGTAGTCTTCATACCAAAACCAGGGAAAACAGACTACACAAACGCTAAATCATTCAGACCTATTAGTCTTTCATCTTTCATCCTTAAGACACAAGAAAGACTATGTGATAGATACATACGAGATAACGTTTTGGAAGAAAATCCCGTACACTCAAAACAACATGCATACACTGCAGGAAAATCAACGGAGTCAGCCCTACACGAAGTAGTTGACATCGCTGAGAAAGCTATAAAAAATAAAGATCTCTGCCTCGGTACCTTTATAGATATCGAAGGAGCTTTTGACAAAACAAACTTTGACATCATCTGTGAGGCCCTCAGGCACCATGGGGTCCCAGAAACCATTATAGGCTGGATAAACAACATGCTAAGGCTCAGAAATATACAAATGTCGGTAAGCGGCACTGTGAGAGCACTAGCTACTCCCGTAAGTAAGATGTCCGCAGGGCGGAGTTCTCTCACCACTCTTATGGAGCCTAGTCGTAAACGATCTCATAAAAAACCTAAACGATAACAACTACTACACAGTAGGGTATGCGGATGACCTTGCGATTATGATACCAGGGAAGACTGCAGACACAGCCTGCCACCGCACCAATGATGCCCTGAAAATTGTAGAAAAATGATGCGTCATACATGAACTAAATGTCAACGCCAATAAAACAGAAACTGTGATGTTCACTAACAAACGACAACTAGGGCGCTACAACATGCCAAAACTGTTCGGCACCAAACTAACCCTATCAAGTGAAGTGAAGTATCTTGGAATCACTTTAGACAGCAAGCTTAACTGGGCCAAACACCTAGATGAAAAGCTGAAAAAGGCTGGACTATCACTCTGGCACTGCCGCAGAACGGTGGGGAAAACTTGGGGGCTTAGTCCAAAATTCATGAAATGGCTATACACAGCCGTAATAAGGCCCAACATCACCTACGGGGCCGTTATATGGTAGATGCGCACAACAATAACAACAGCACAAGAAAAACTCCGGAGCTTCCAAAGAATGGCATGTCTGGCCATAAGTGGCGGGATGAGAACATGCCCAACGGCTGCTATGGAAGTAATACTGGACATCACCCCACTGCACCTTCATATAAAACAAGAGGCACAAATTGCAGCCATGAGACTTTGGAGAACTCAGGCTCTCCTCACAACAATACTATCAACGGCTATGTGCTCATCAAATCTAATGGGAGCAATAAACGACAGAATCAAAAAACAATTTTGGTTCGACAAGAAATATAAGATACAATTACATGAAGACAATAATGATAACTCAAATACCAATGAGGTAAGAGTATACACCGATGGCTCGAAGACGAGCACAGGAGTAGGAGCCGGTGTCTTCTCGCACGACCTCAATATCTACTACGCCACGGCCTTGGGTAAGGAAAACTCCATTTACCAGGCTGAATGTGTAGCCATATCCCATGCTGCGGCGAAGATCAACAGGTTAAAGGTAACGGACATGTCTATTCGTATCCTAACCGACAGCGCAGCAGTCCTTCATGCTCTGAGGAACCTGATGATCGACTCTGCACTAACTCTAGAATGCCACAAGGCACTGGAACAAATCTGTAAGTATAATAACAAGGTCACAATCCAATGGATCAAAGGCCACAGCGGCTCACTGGGCAATGATGCAGCGGACGAACTGGCTAGGAGGGACTCGGGCATGGTACCTATAGGACCATCACCGCGTGCCCCCATCCCCTTCAACCAAATTCGCTCCTGGATCAAAACTAACACTAACAATGAAAAACAACAAGCCTGGAACACCCTAGGAACATGTCGGCAAGCAAGGGAAGCCATCCCAGAGTGAAATCCACGTTACTCACGCCGACTACTCACACTTCCAAGGGTAAAGATCAAAAAAATGATAGGCTTACAAACAAGGCATTGTACTCTAAACAAACATCTATTTATTATAGGCATAACCGACAGCCCCCTATGCAGAGGCTGCATGGAGGCAGAAGAAACAGCAAAGCACGTGATACTGCAGTGTCCGTGCGTTGCATCAACAAGAGAGGAGTACCTGGGATCTCCAAGTACGCTGACGGAAGCGTGCAGCTCACCCTCTGCATTGCTCCGCTTCCTCGACGAGTTGGGCTGGCTCGAGTGACAACGAAAACAGCCCGCAAAAGGGGAGACACAGAAAAAATGTCGATGCCTCCCTCACGTGCAAGGGGCCTAAAAGAAGAGCCTAGGCGCGGAAAATTGCCCACGGAACCAGGTGAACCAGATGAAGTGGTCACGGCAAGTTTTAAAGCTTGACGGATCACCAATAATAGTTTCAACGGCAGTTCATAAAATAATTTAAAAGGATATCTAGTGCATGACGAAGAGCAATATGGAAATTATCATCCTACATTATTTACGAGTTAACAATTTATTTCATAGCCGTGTGGTTCCCGGCAGAGTAGAATAGGACCACTCCAAGTCTTCTCGTAGATGTCGTAGAAGGCGACTTAGGAAACACATGCTGAACAAAGCTTATAAACATCAGTGAGACCTCTCCAACCCGTCGGGCCAGCGTGGAGAGTGTAGGCTAAATCCTCTGAATGCTCTGGCTAATATATGGCTCTGGTAGTTACCGAGAGGGTCGTGCTCCTGCAGTGGAGACTAAAAAAAACCTGTTGATGATGATGATGATGAATTTATTTCACACTCACACTTCACACAGGCCATTTGCTTATATATTCACCTTAATAAGTTTGTTGTTTTATTTCTTTTTTTTTGTGATTTATGATCTAATCATATTGTCCTATTCCTAAATCGTGACTCTATCATCGAAGTCAACGCGATGGTAATATTGGCCTATAATGCATAAATTGCCTAAATTTGCATATTTTTTTATTAATTTGCATTCAATGTCAATAATATACAGATATATGGTCACGTCTTTATCCCTAATGGGATAGGTAGAGTCTATCGAGAACACTAAACGTGGCGAACGGTGGCTTCGTAAGGTAGAAAAAGGGGATTAGAATAGAGATCAGTTGCTAGTCGCATCGCGTTTTAACATGATTCAGGTTTTCGCCCATTCCTTTAATCGGCTTTTATTATATGCGCGGCAAAAAAGCAGCTGATGTATTCTACGTATGTTCTCTTATCCAGCATTGAAGAATACTAGTAAAAAATATAGCTAACTACATAAAATTTGCCTTTTTTTAGGGTTCCATACCTCAAAAGGAAAAAACGGAACCATTATAGGATCACGTCTTTCTGTCTGTCAAGATACTTTTTCTTAAGAACGCGTGGAGGTTGATCAAGCTGAAATTCATATCAAATACTTAATCTACTGTGCTTCTAAGCCAACGCAATAAAAATATACAGCCGTTTATGCCGCAAATTTTCGACACTCGCAAGGGAATCATAACCTACAGGGTACTTCCCGTGAACCCAGAATCTTGAAATTTGGTACGAAGCAACGTCTTATAATTGCGAAAAGCGTAATATTTTTGTTACATCATGTAATAAAAATATTATTAATAATTCTAAACTTACTTATATACCTACAGGTATGTACGGAACCCTCGGTGCGTGAGTCCGACTCGCACTTGGACGATTTTTTACTGTATAGTCTATACAGGGCACAGGCTGTATAATAACATTAATAAATATAGATTTCTCACACAATAGTCAAATGAAAAAGTTGAATACTAAGAAACCGATTAAAAACGTATTCATAATACGATTTGAATAGTGCACTGACCGATGTGAATCAGAAATGGATAACCGTGAAATTCTGAGAAAAAGATACGAATAATGACTTCACCAGGCATCCTTTTACAGTATCTTAAAATATTGACTCTACTGTAGCAATTTATAATTCTATATGGAAGATTAAAATAGATAGACAGAGAAAAGAGAACCTTCACAGTAATGTCTGTCGCATATAGCGGCGTCAACTTTCGGCAGGGCCGGATTTAAATGTCTGAAGGCCCTGGGGCAACGAAGGTGCGGAGGCCCCTCATTTTGTTTTCCGAATAAAATTAACATTTTCGGTAAACTAAACTCTCTTCTTTGCAGAAACTTGTGGGTGGCCTTTCTTGTGCAGTGGCCCCGCCTCATTGTTCCAGCAATTACGTGAAGTAACGTCAATAGTCGTGTGGTTCCCGGCAGAGTAGAATAGAACTACTCCAAGTCTTCCCGTGGATATCGTAGAAGGCGTCATAGGAAACACAAGCTAAACAAAGCTTAAAATATTAGTGAGATCTTTCCAACCCATCTGGCTAGCGTGAAGAGTGTAAGCCAAATCCTCTGACTGCTCTGGCTAATATATGGCTCTGGTAGTACAGAGAGGGTCGGACTCCTGCAGTGGAGACCAAAAAAGACCTGATGATGATGATAATGAACGTTTATAACGGTATTAGTGAAAAATAAGATGTAGTTTTTTTTAGTACCGCCTAAATAATATAATTTTCATCATCATTCAGGACTGCTAGGTCTCTCCTAAAGATTTTTAAAATGATCAATGTAGGGCGGCCTGCATCCAGCGCTTTCCAGCGACCTTGGGTGTCCAGCGCTTCGCTTGCCAGTAGTTTGTCGCCATTCGAGAACCTTTTTGCCCCATCGGCCATGGGTTTGTCGCGCTATTTAATTTATATAATTTTCATAGGGACATATCATTATACTTACTCATAGTTCGCTGTTCTACCGGACTTCGTGCGATTAATTTTGCTAACCTATTTATTACAATATTTTATTTAGTATTACCTGTCCCGTTGTCTGTGGCTCCAATCAAATTACTCCAAAAATTTGACTGGTGCTTAAAAAGTCACAGTGTATTTATAAAATAAGTAGATATATGTATTAAATAATGCAACTGTAAACACATAATTGGAGTAAATACCTACCTACCAACAATCCAGAACAAAATTGCATAACCCTACTGTTACTTGGATCATACAATGATTGTATGTAATCTGTTTGTGGCTGAATTTATGTATACACAATATATTTTATTAGTACCAAGCAACCCATCACTATGTTGATCTTTTTCAATTTTCTCGCCCACTATCACGCTAAAAGTGGCCTTTGGTTCTTGCGGCCCTGGGTTCTGTCTGCTTAGAGCAGCAAGACCCGAAATGTTCTACCTGCCCCATTAGGGATTAAGACGTTATATTGTATTTCTAAATGTACTTAAATTACATGACAACGCAAAATAATAAACTAATCTATCTATCAAAAGTTTTAGTTCGTACGTATAGGTATACCTAATTATATATTTTTTGTGTTTGTACTTACCTCAAAAGATTACTTTCTCAGCATCATCTGTTAGTTGACTGGTAGAAGAGGCCCTTGGCCTTAAGTCCGCCATTTACATGTATTGTAATAAAGTTAAATAAATAAATAGGTACCTTTGATAGGTACCTAACTTAATCTGTAATTGAATCAGTTTTATTCAAAAGTTTTATTCTGTGATGAAATTGGCATCACCTCACATACATAATTACCAAACTACCAAATTAAAAACGAAATATTACAACACCACGATTCTAAATGCCGCCGTAGTGTTGCATTTGATCAATGGCCCAAAAACCTTTAATGGAGAGGGTCTACCCACGTACTTATATCTGTCCTTATTTTATTAATTGACACTTCTTGAAGCAAACATAAAGAGTACTTTATATGATTTTAATACCACTTATATCTGCTTCAATAACCCTTCATAAAAGATCAAGGAAGTGAATACAGTCCCAAATCCCTGGGCACTCCGTGATGACCTTGCTTGTTGCTCGATTAATTCCTATCCAAGCTTAAGTCAATAGGTTGCGTAGATCGGAGCGACCTTGTGACGTAAGGCTGCCTCTGCGCCGGTCTTCATACCGCGCGTCCATCGAACGAACGTGCGCGTACGCGCGTTCCGAATTCGAACTTTATTTTTCAATGAATACTTTTATAATTTATTTACTGCCAGTGAACAAAAAAGGTTTGATAGTGTTGTGTGTGTAGTTATCTGTAGTTTATTACAGCACAATGTGAAAGATAGTGAATGTTTGGAATAGAGGATACAACGTTGAAAATAAATAAAAAAACATTTGACTGTTTGTAAGTGAGTTATCTTTAACATAAAGCAAATTAGATAGTTCGGGAAGCACAGATAGGTGGTGCTCATCAAGACTAAAGTTAATTAAGTATCTTTTTATATTGTTATGACAGAGTATGTTAATAGTTTACAGTAGCTAACATCAGATTTTTTGATTAACTTTTTTTATAATTTAACTCTATGAAAATTACACTTTTTTGCAACAACTATAAAAAACATATACTACCTACATGGCTATCAATAACATCCATGCTAATGACACTATACTTTATATACTTGTATATAGATATTATTAACACTTTAGACATACACCTGTAGACGTATGTCTAAACTTATTATTGGGTGTAGTGCGATGTAAACATCAAAGGTGTTTTAACACCATAATCAAATTTTACAGCCATCTTAAGGTCAAAGAGATTAAAATGTCATCATCCGGCTTAGCTAACTATGTCTAGATGTTTATCTACAAATTATAGAAATCATCATACTTAAGAATCGGCTTGAGACAAAAAAAATTTGTAAAGCGAGTTTATTCCCCTCTCCCAGTGAAGTAATTACATTATGTCCCCACAAAGCTATTTAAGTATTCAACAGGGAATTTCACAATTCATTTGAAAGGAAAATAGGTTCAGTCGAGAAAGGAAAATGCACAAGTTTAACATTATTAAATGAAAATGTTTACTTACTTGAGTTGGAAAAGTAGTCATGCGGGTATGTGCTTATTATTATCATACAAATGATGAAGTAAAAGCTACTTGCTTAGACTTGAGTAACAGTTGTTGAATGTTAGAAGAGCCGGTTTGAATTATATATTGTGTATGTTGGATACATAGGTTAAGTAACTACCTATACTCCATTTGTTTAGGTATTTAAATAAATGTTAACAATCTTGATATGTCCTTTTATTGAAATATACCCTTTATATTTGGACATTTAAAACAAATTATGTAATTTATAAAGTATTTAATTTATAATTTGCAAAGGTATTGTTTTATAAAGGGTATATTTTAATAAAAAGACATGTCAAGACTGTTTACATTTATTTAAATACCTAACCAAAATGGAGTATAGGTACTTCCAACTACTAGGTTTTTACCGAATATATTATTTTATAGCACTTAATGGGACTTTTAAATGTACAGAATCTTATACCTAAAACATTTTTCTAACGGAAAATTCCCTAAACATCGTAAAATGAAAGGGATAGAGACACAGGTAGAGATCTGATATGCATTGAGTTGTTATAAGTAGGCACTGAAGGTAGGTACAAGCTGTAAGTAGGTACCTACTCACTTTCTTAAGAGAAGCATGAAGAGCCCCTTCTCTGTGCATATGACATTTTTTGTGCTCTTTGGAAAGCACTAAAGTAAAATGCCAAAAATTATGAGAGTGAGAATTCTGGAAAAGAAAAAAATTCAGAAAGTAGATGCCTATGAAATAAAAGTATGATTATAAGTAAATTAACGTTTTCAGGAAGTTTCCAATATGATAAGTAGATAGGTACCTACGTAAAATGAACACTGTGAGTTTTCAATTTAGGACACATGTACCGAAAGGCTAAATACTTTTTTAACTACTACGTACAATACTACTTATTGACAAATTTTTTTATCCACTCATAAACAAGTATGTTAGACGTCACTTCTTTGCGTTTCGCGCGAAACCTATACAGCGAGATATCCCACTACGCTCCCACTTTTCTTCGTACCAATATTTGAAAATATTAGCACATCTATCAGTCTGAATTGAAACAGTGGTGCCCACTGGACCCCGGACAATTCAGACTGCGAAAAACGGCCACTTTTGGCAAATGTGCGTAGTAAAGCTTAACGTTCTCACTTTAAACTGTAAACAGTAGTTCATAAAATACTTTGAAGGGTTATCTAGGACTTGGTAGAAGCAAAATTAAATGATGTCTCCGTCTTCTTTGAAATGATTTATTTTAAATGGGTGCAGCACTGGACCCCGGAAAATTCAGGTACGGCCTTAAATTACCAATTTTCATGCTGTTTTTAGAAAAATATTTCTTTGTGTTATTTGTGTTTTAGTATAAGTACCTACCTATAATATTGTCCAAAAACAAACAGTGAAATAGCTACGTAAATGAGAGCTTATATCACAGTCTTATATCATCTACCTCTACCAACAACTTTATCAAAACCAATTTTAACAAAAACGTGTCTCCTACCAAATCAGATATTAATTAGGCGGAACCAGTTCGTTGACCTCGTGTTGTCTCGTCTACCAATAAAATGGTAATATGGCCGCCCTGTTCAACGGTCGAAACTACCTACACACAGTCTTATTAAAAAATAAAGCGGCCAAGTGCGTGTCGTGCCACGCTCAGAACAGAGTACCAAAGTTACACGTTACAACATGGGGACTTTATTTTCTATAATTTCACATATAATACCCATTTCAAACAAGTTACAACTTTATCTTAGTAATTCTTTTGTAAGGAATATATATTTTAAATACGATATTTTTAAATAGGTACCTAATTTTTTTTAGTGAGTAACTTAGCCATGAGTTATTTTTGTAGTGAAAACTTGGGCATTTGGGCAGTTGGGCATTTTATGAAATGCGAATTAAGGCCCATTTACACGGTGCAAGTTTCTTGCCTGTTGCATACAATTAAATAGGGTATATTCATGTTAATTTTTTATTTTTTTAAACGATTCTATAAGTTATTATATAACCGGAAAAAAATATAACACTTACAGAATATTATTAAATAAGCTTAAAAAAATAATTAAAATTACTATTATTTTTGGACGACTATAAACGCGTTGCCATTTTGCGCTTTTTTCTGTGACGTCACCGTGCATTGTCAATGTCATAGATACACTTATATGTCAGTGTCAGTCAAGTGCAAATTACAAATTCAAAATATTATCAACAAAACAACGAAGTTTTGGATTCACAGTTTTATTTTATAAGTAATACTATCTAATTTGTGATTATAAGTGAGTGATTAAAGCTTTTAATATCAATTCATTACAAATGGAAGGGCGCACAAAATCTTATTATAAATATTGTATGGTTCCTATGTGCAAAAATAACATCGTAACTGCACCTGACAAAATATATTTTCATATGCCCAAAGATGCAAATGTAAGGAATCATTCCGCGTATTAGGGTTCGCTGTTTTACAAAACCGAGCTGTAATGCCAAACAGCTAGAGGTTTAGTAAATTAGCGGATTATACCATTCAGCTGCAACTGTACATACCTATTGTGAACAAAAAATACATATTGTGAGCAAAATCAGTAGTGTCATCCTTTGCAAAACTACACAGTAGTATTGTAAGTACCTACTTCAATTATTTATAATTTAATAGGTAGTAGACTAGCTGCCTGCTACTATAAGCTATAAGATAATGTACTACCTACCGTAATTAATTAAACAAATTGATATTATTTAAGAAAAAAAATACCCAAAATTCTCCAAAAGTATTATTTTTTTTTCTCTAAAATTTCCCATTTTTACCCAGAATTGCGAAAAAAATACCCAATCTGGTAACACTGCAAATTACAAATGACTTATTGACAGTGACAGATAGTCTTCTTCTTTTTAATTTGTGATTGACAGCACAGACTATTTAGAAAATTAAGTTTGACAGTGTTTCGTGACGTCACGTGGCGTTTCGGAAATTTGCGAGGGAATTTTAAAAATACAGCTTTTAAATAATTAATTTCTCAATGGAAACACGTTAAATTGAAAAGATATATATATGGGTATTTTTCTTTAGCAATGAAGTATACACATCATTTTTTTTGTTCGTTTCTGAATCACATGCATATTGTCTATTGAAGCAATATAAAACGTGCATGGTCTAAACAGAACGTAAGCCATACAAATCATTTATTGCTTCAATAAAATTGTGTACAACCGGCAAGAAACTTGCACTGTGTAAATGGGCCTAAACCATTGAACTCGCGACACTGTTACCGACACCCACCACCTTGTTCAAGTTTTCACTTCCGGAGTGCCACTTTTTTTCTACATTTTATTTTACCACTTTGTCACACTTTGTGTACACAAAATTTACATCATTCTAGTAGGTACTAACAGTCTTTGAACTGAGCCGCGGACGGACAGACAGACATGCCAAAACTATAAGATTTATTTGTAGGGACTTCGGAAGTCAAAAAGCTTCTCATAGTTTAATCCCGGTGTTGGTTAAAAATATACGTTAAATTATAAATGTACTACACGTAAATTCATTGAGAGAGGCCTCTTCCAAGCAGTAGGATTCGTTCAAGGCTGCCAATAATAATGGTGATGATCGTATCTCATTTTACCAAAAACCTCTTATTTATTGATCTGATTACTGTCGCCGGTTTGATTAAATTAAGACCCAAATCAGGCGATTTATTTGCGGTAAACAACTTCAATGGCGTTGGTTTAGGGTTCTAGAGCTAAATGGCAGAAACAGAAGATATTGACATAGAATTATTAACGTGTTAATAAAATAACGCAAAACCTATCAGATGGTACCACAGACAAAACTGAACAACTTTGATTGTACCACTTTCACGAAACATAATATAAAGCGGCCAAGTGCGAGTCGGACTCGCCCATGAAGGGTTCCGTAGCAGCAAGTAACATTTTACGATTTATGACGTATTAAAAAAAACTACTTACTAGATCTCGTTCAAACCAATTTTCGGTGGAAGTTTGCATGGTAATTAATGTACATCATATATTTTTTTTAGTTTTATCATTCTCTTATTTTACAAGTTAGAGGGGGGGGGGGGGGCGGCAACAACATTTTACCACTTTGGAAGTGTCTCTCGCGCAAACTATTCAGTTTAGTAAAAATGATGTTTGAAACATCAATATCATTTTTGAAAAAAAAATTTTTTTTGAGTTTCAGTTCTAATTATGCCCCCAAAATCTATTGTTTTTAGGGTTCCGTACAAAAAATTAAAAAACGGAACCCTTATAGGATCACTCGTGCGTCTGTCTGTCCATCCGTCTGTCACAGCCAATTTGCTCCGAATCTACTTGACCGAATCAGGTGAAATTTGGTAGGATGGTGTAATCCTATTACCCAAATACACATGTGAAAAGTGAATATTTTTTGTTTTAAATAAGGCTCATATTTGGGAAACAAATTAGGAAATTGAAAAAAAAAGTTTTGCGAACCTTACTGTGTCATATATCAAATGAAAGGGCTCGTTATGAGGATCTTAAATATATTTTTGTTATAATTCTAAAATAAATAGTTTTGATTTTATTCATGAAAGAAGACGAAAATTGACCATTCCCCCCCCCCCCCTGATCTCCGAAACTATTGAGCTTAAAATTTTGAAAAAAATACGAAATATATTTCAATGCTTGTAGATTACAGGAAAACCTATAAGAATTCAATCAATTGTACGGAACCCTCTCCACGCGAGTTCAACTCGCACTTGGCCGGTTTTATTTTTTCTATTTTTGTGTAATAATCTTAATGCGGTTTACAGAATACATCTACTTACCAAGTTTCAACAGTATAGTTCATATAGTTTCGGAAAAAAGTGGCTGTGACATACGGACGGACAGACAGACATGACGAATCCATAACGGTTCCGTTTTTGCCATTTGGCTGCGGAACCCTAAAAATATTAAATTTTCATACAAACTGATCAGCTAATCGAGCAATTTGTATAAAAATCAGAATTTTATTTTTGACATTTTGGGAAAGTTGTAGAACAAAAGTTGTTCAGTTTCATGGACTGAGTACAACCTAAGAGGTTTCGCGTTATTTCATTAACTCGTTGTACAGACCAGCTATTTCAAACATTGGCCCCTGATCTATTTTTGAATATATGGCGGCGTGAATTTTATCATGCGTATTTTATTTTCAAACAATGAAATCTGGTTACTTACCGATGGAAAGTTATTTCTTTTATTTTATTATTAATTTTTTTAAATTAATTATTCGTACTGTATTATTTTGTAAATGTACAATTTTAATTAAGCATAACAAAAATTTTGTAGCATTTTTAATTATAGGTATTAACCATGTTTTTGTATGGTTTTCGCTTATATACTGTCGAAAGTACTGGGCGTTTATGAGCTAGCAAGCGACTAATTGAAGTTTATGGAGATAGCTACAATTGAACGGGACAAAACAGTGATATATGGTGTCTCCTCCAGTTTTACATAATAGTTCGTCCCACTGCTAAGCGAAGTTCTCCTAATGATGTACCAGTTAAATCTGAAAATTGTGTTAACTTAGTCGACTCCTTTCCAACACTAGGTGATAAGAACATTGAGGGTTCACAGCTCAGGGCAACCTTCTAGCAGATTTAGTGATTGATCTCTACCGACCTACATATAATATAATAAATCACATGGCTCAAAAAAGACCTTGCCATTTTAATTTTATAAGTACGTTCCAATTAGTCGTGGTAAACAACTTTAATTGAAGCAAGTTTTACTTTCATAAATTATTTATATTTATGAAAGTAAAACTATATTATATATATTATAGTTTAGTATAAGTATGTTTCTTTTTGGTGGTCTGGGAGATTTACTAATAAAGTATTTTACTAGGACAAGTAACTGATCTGATAATGGAGCCGTAAAATGGCCATAGCAACCCCATCGAGTTTGGGCTATTTAATTCGTCTTGATAAGTACTTTGCCCCCCTAAACAACTTGTACTAAAAAAATTACTTTCTTTTTAAAAAACTTATTTCGATGGAGATTTGAACACATTTCTCGCACTACTACATGAACACAGCCATGTTTCATTAAATTGGGGGATAAAATGATAGTCATGGATAGATAGTAAATTAATTTACAGTAAACAATCACAGTACACATTTAGATCCACCTATAACAAATATCAACAGTTATATGTCATGCGATCCCTAGCTTCCTTATTAACATCATTGTTAGTGGTTTACCTCAAGGAGCGGTACTAGGACCTTTTAGAGACAAGTAATTATTAATAGGTACAAGTACATACTATATTGATGGTGATGACAGAGTAGAATACGATTGGCACCAACCCTTTCCTCTCCCACTGGTTTCGTAAGAGACGACTAAGGGTACCTCCCTCAGTAAAACTTACTGTTACTTAGTATACATATGTAATAGAGAAGTAAAACTAAGAAAAGACTATGTCATTTACTGCGAGCAGCAACCTGCCTGCCTAACGTGGTGAATATGGAAAAAGAGAGGCTATTAGTCCAGCAGTGGACTGATGTAATAGAAGATCCGAATTGTTAGACGTGAGGTTTGCCAAAAGAGTTTTTATTGAAAGATGAGATAAGATGAGATATGATGATAAGAAATATGTTACTAGTAGAAAAAGAAGTAAGCAGAAATTTGAATGCAGAATTTGTGTTTTTGTTTTATGAGAAAGGATGAAGATTGAATACGAGTAAGATGGATATAGATGTAGGAATGCGTTTTATTTCAATTATTTATTTATTTATTTACCAATTTATGTACACGGACAATATATACAGAGAATACATAAACAAAAAGTTGTACAAAGGCACTACTTATCTCAAAAGAGATCTCTTCCAGTAGGCCCGTGAGAGGAGATGTTCATATATGAAAGGCATACAGGCGTATAAAAAGTACAGATTCTTCCGTGGTTTCTTTCAGCATAGCTGCTTCGTGGTAGAAACAGGTGTAGATGACTTTATACTCAAAGTCATCTGCATGCGTAAATATTCCGATTTCACTAGAAGACTACATAAGTCTTTTTGTAAAATTGTTAGGACTAAATGACAATATTATGCCAGAGCTATCTACATTTTCATACAAATCGCTAGTTCGTGGTCTTATGTATTTTAATAGCAAAGGCATATTTCTAAAATGGCCATGATTGCGTAAACCTTTAGCGTAACTATTGTTTCGTCATAAGCAATAATTTTTAAATAATATGACACTTGTGTAAAACCATTTTACATTAGGACACAGACAAATGGCAATTTCTTTAGGTGAATGAAAATAAGTAGATAGTAGAATAGTATTAGGTATATGCATGGTATATGTATACAGCGAACTACACATTACATATAATACATACATACATAAGTACAAAGGCGATATTCGGTACCCTGTCGGAAAAGCTCAAAGAGTCCAATGCTTTCTGTAACCACAAATATTTTTGCTTTACTACATAAATATTGATTCAGATGGGAAATCTATAAATTAGCTCACGTCCCAGTGATAAATATAAATGCATTAGCGATGCATCAGCTGTATTTAATATGCAGAACGTCGCTATTATAGTGTAGTGCAGTGGGCACATTGACATACATTAGTATGAGCAACCATTGAATGGGCTAAAGGTGCATCCACACATAGACGTAGAATATAGACAAGCTAAAATTACCAAAAAAATAGATAAAAATATATTGCATTGCAGAAGCAAAAATATTAATCTGAAAAGTACGAGTAGTAGTTAAATAAGTACGAGTACCTATGTATTTTTGGTTTAAAAATGGCCTTTTTCAAATTGTCCTGGGTGTCGTTGAGTTACGAGTAGTATTATATCCCATAACACAAGTTTAAAAACTTACTTCGGGGCTAGCTAAATCTGTGTATATCCCTATATACAGGCTGACTTTTTATCCACCTGCTAAATTTTTGGAGCAAGTTCAGTCCATGATACTGAACTACTTTCTATAAAAAAGTTATTAAAAATCGATAAAAATTTTTCGTCCTCCCATAAAAAATCTGTTTAGCTGAGCGCTGATTTGTATGGGAGGACGAAAAATTATAGATTTTTAATAACTTTTTTTATAGAAAGTTGTTCAGTATCATGGATTGAACTTGCTCCAAAAATTTAGTAGGTGTATAAAACGTCAGCCTGTATATATATTTTTTTTCTTTCAATTTAATAATATATCGATTAGTTAACTCATAATATGTATAATACTGACATCTCCATAGCAACAATGTTTAAAATCTAAAAAACACATTTTTCCACTAGGTATGTCACAAACCTAACATCGTAACATATGGACCATTGTTTATGACTAGAATGTAGATATTAAACAGAGGAATATTATTATAATATTCATAAACGGATCTTCGGATGAAGGATGTAGGTCTCCAATTCTCTATACAGACTGAAATTACATTTCTGGAAACGTCAGGCGTTATAACCCAGATAGAACAAAACAATTTGTCAAGATATACTAGCGGATATACTCTACACTGAATGATTTTTTTTATGAGTTTAACTCAAAGATTCTTATGAGGGTTCAGTTATTTAACCAAAACGCTAAACGTTATTCCCTGTTTTACAAAACCGAATATATTAGGTATATAAACAGAAAACTTAACCCGTTTCCCGTTTCGAAGTTCCAAATCTCTCGTAATCCACCTCAAAACGAAACCTATTATTATTGATAATATCTATAACTACGTAAAAATACAATTTTATGCTTGGTTACCCACATGCGGGTTTATACCTGTTACGATAATAACGCTTACAGACAAGCCGGCCTATCATTACGTTATTCTAAGCTAATTATCGGTAAAAGTTATAACAGGTTAAAGTATACCATAATAAGTCTATAATAACACCGTTTTTTTAATTCCTATAATAACAGATTTTTTTCGGCTTCCTTTCTTGACGTAATGGTATATACGCTAGTCCGCCTCTCCAGGGGTTCTAGGTTTGATCCCCAGCCAGAGCAAAATGGAAAATGGTCTTTTTCAAACTGTCCTGGGCCTTGTGTTTATCTATTTAAATATGTATTTATTATAAAATATTGAATCGTTGAGTTAGAATATATTTATTTTATTTTATTTATATAGCTATGTAGGTAAATAGGTTAAAAAACTTACTCAAAATATCGATATTGTCAATGTAAATCAGTTTAATTTAGTTTAGGACAATTGCACTCTGTCTCTAGCGGTGGGACTTAGACTAGGTTTAAAAGTGAATCAGCCCTATCAGTGTGTCTGTGGTAGAACGGTAAACGAGTTGGGCCACCAGTTGGGCAACGGATTAGCCTGCCAAAAAAGCACCTGGCGTTTATCCCGACATGGTACATTAAATGATATCATCCGAAAGGCCCTTGTCTCTGTAACCGTTCCAGCCATCTTGGAACCGAGTGGTTTACTGAGATCAGATGGCAAAAGACCTGACGGGATGTCACTGATACCGTGGAGGCTGGGCAAATTCCTGATTTGGGACGTCACTTGCGTGGATACTCTCGCGTCCACGCATGTGGCGTCAACGTCTGTGCGAGCTGGTGCTGCGGCTGTTTCGGCGGAAGTCCTGAAACGTAGGAAATATGAAGAACTCATTGGAAATTAAATTTTTGTGCCCTTCGCCGTAGAGACGATGGGTCCATGGGGCCCAGAAGCAAAATCCTTTGTGACTGAGATTTCAACGCGTCTCCGCGATGTAAGGGGCAATCCAAGGGCGGGCAGCTACTTTGCACAAAGGATATGTATCGCGGTGCAGAGGGGTAATGCTGCCAGCCTTTTAGATAAGATAAGATAAGATATTTTATTTGCTAAAAATAAGGTTACACAAGATGATACAATTTAGTTAAAGCACTCTTATTTTACCCTGTTCGGGTGTGCAAATATTGATTTACATAAATACATAATTGATCAAATAATAGATTTTGGGTTGGAGTCTCTTTTTTATTTGTAATTTTTATTTTATTTTATGTAATGTGACCTATGTATTGAATAAATGAATTAGTAATGCTTATACAACATAAAAAAATTTAGTTTTAATTATATTCTGTCATGTATATTGTTTCGTAATAAAAAAAATACTTAAACCCTTTAAAAAAACATTGTTAAAGATTTTCCGAAATAATAAAAGATTTATCTACCTAGTAACCACAAACGTAGATTTTTTTACATATGCTCGTAACGGTAAAATAAATAAAAAGACAATACAACTTTCCCATAGATATAACATTACGCGACAAAACGTTCACATAGAAACTCAATCAGCCGATTACCCACTTTATAGAGGAGCTCGGTGGCCCCTTGGGAGTACGCATTGCTAGCGCTTTCACAAGCTAAGCAACCCCGGGCGTGGTCCGTACTTGGATGGGTGACCACAAGTGGTACAAAAAATTTCTCGAGCTCCTCCGTGCTTCGGAAGGCACGTAAAGCCGTTGGTCCCGGCTGTCATCATTGTATGGCAGTCGTCAAGCTATGTCAGATGCCTTTAGGCAGCTTAAAAATCTGACACCAGTGTTGGCCACTTACACACACGAAAAACAAACAAACAAACAAGAGTTAATAAGTAAGTGGAAGGCCAATTTATGTGTGTATAAAAAATAAGTGAAGTTTCTCCGTAACGCTTATTAGTTCCATAATTTAATAAGTTCATTGTTTTCAATACTTTAGTGCAGAAAGTGCTATTTTCCACACTGATTTTAATTGTATAATGCCATCCATTACGCAGATATTCTAAATCGTGCAGAAAATTTACATTACGATACATGTGCTGTAAAGTGTTTTTTTTACATTATTATATTTACATTTTATATACACCTTAATTTAAAATTTTGACATAACAATGTTATCTCAGTCCACATATCTAATTTTATATCAGTTTCATTGTAAGTTGACGTATATGCAGAAAATGCTGCAGTGCAATTTGTTGCTGCTTCTTCTGTACTTGCGTTTAGGAAGCGGCACTAAACTTAGCTAAGTAAATGATCTGAAGTCAAAAACTTTTATAAAATCGAAAGTGGATATTGACAAGATACGAATATCCAAATATAAATAAATGAGAGCAAAACACCACTCTTTGCTCTCAGACTCGCATCGTCAACGTAGCCACTATGGCAGCTAACTTAAAGTGGGGATGGGCTGGACACGACATCCGAATTCATGGTGATTGATGGGCGATAGTCACCGACTGGACGCCCAATGGCAAACGGGGACCTGACCAACCCAGGACCAGATGGTGTGATACAAACGCGAATAAAGAACAAAAGCTGTAGACAGGTCTGAATGAAGAAGGGAGAAAGATGCCTTTACCCAAGATTGGGACAAAAATTACATACATTGGGCTTTTTATAATAAATATATAATCTATAGCGCTGTCACTCGTTTTACTTCCGTCGGCTTATAGCGTTGTTATCATACAACGAGCTCAAACAAATCAGTCAATGGAAAGGAATGTTTGTGTTTTCCCACACAATGGACGATGAACTTGTGTGACCCAAACATAGTCATTTTAATGAAGACATTGTTTCATAATTTTAAATCGGTGACTAGTGTTTAAACCATCTGGTCACTTTACATTAAGTTTACAATCATCATCATCATGTCGTTTCTCCACTGCAGGAGTACGACCCTCTCTGTACTACCAGAGCCATTCTTGGCCAGAGCAGCCAGAGGATTTAGCCTACACTCTCCACGCTGGCCAGACGGGTTGGAGAGATCTTTACATAATAAAATTTATCTAAATAGATACTAATCCTCTTTATTTCCCTTAATGTTTTTAACCAAGCTACTGGAATTAAAACTGGAAAAAATCTGTTTATTCGCAACCTACTTCAGAGTTTATTCGTCATTAGCTCAAATTTATTTTGAGAGCCGATTTAAAGCCTTTGAATATGTTTAAATAAATTAAGATAAGAATTAAAATAACGCAATAAACGCCAAAATTTTATGACATAAGTAACTTCAGAAGTACCTAATAAATTGAATGTTTCAAAGACCACTGCTGCTGTAAAATTTACACAATTACTGACGTAAAATCACAGTGTAAAAGTTCAGAAAAAACCTTCAGACTCAATTCAAACTATATCCGACCTTATCAAATAAGAAAGAATACGGGAAAAAGTCCAACATGTTTCATTTGGTCCTGTCACACCATTTCCCGATAACACAGTAAAGTAACACACCCATAACAAGATAACCTTTAGTGGACATCTTTTTATAGAGCCACTTCCCGACCTTGGGCGCGCACCCTTCCCTACAAACCTTTATAGCACCCACCGAACCATGACACTTCCAAACCAATACACATTGAACCATTCAATCCATCTGAGTACACGTCACGGGAGTTCCGATTTAGCTGGCAACAATGCCAATAGGAGTCCGAAAATAGCACATTCTAGTAAAGCTGCCGCCAGAAACGGTTGTGTATTTAGTGGGTATTTTCTCGTTTTCATGGCGAACAGTGGGTGCAGGCTTGCGAATTTCAGCTCTCTAGCCTTTAGCATCGATGAACTGAACGCGAGGAATGATGAAGAAGATAGGTAAACTAATAAAACCCCGGGAATGTATAACTGTTGTTTAACAATACCTGAGTTTGATGAACCCGTATCTAACTAAGCCCGTAGTTTCTCATCCGTTATAGATCCCACTATTGTTCCAGTAGTTACATGTTTCGTATGTATTGTCGTTAACTTATTGTTACGTTTTTGGACTACCCGCCACACCTAGTATTGATTAATCGGAGTTGCCTATTGTGTCGTAGGGAGATTCCTCATTCATTGTAGTTGGCTTATTCAAGCCCCTATGATTCTGTAAATTGAACCGTATATCGTCGCAATAAGACAGGTGTAAGCCACTAGACGTGTCGTATACAGTGGAATGTTATACTTGATCAGTGGTCAAATGTACACTGTACGTACAGTCAGCTCTACGTACTTATCGAGACCAGAGAGTCACAACTTGTACTTGTAGTTTGTAGAGAAAATAGGAAAAAAAATTTTTGCAAAATCGTTAACTGAAATTCTCTTCAAAAAAAAATCCTATACAAATTGTGTTATCAGCTGACCGAGTTTAAGCTGACAGAATGAATTGTTTAATATAACGAAACGAGATACCCTTTACAGATTATTTCACCTTCCTAAAACAGCCCGTAGATAAATCTTATACAGCATCACAAGGCTCAATTATGCATTATTTTTAGTTTTATTCCACATCCTTAATAGGCTTTGGTGAGCACTAAAGGAGACTGACAAAAAGTAAAACTCCTGTTTATCGTTAAGTACTTATAGGTACGTACAGAAATGTAAGGATTCACTTTAACTCCCGGAGGCCCAATTTTTTCAGGTTCATATAAAATTGATTAGCCGACGAGGCGTGATGGGTACTTCCGAGCCTCGCTTCACGCCCACAGGCCCGATTGGTATAGCGTCGGCTTAGACTGATATATTTTTCGATATTCTCTTCTGTTATGGTCGTGAAAATGTTATTCTTAATATGAAATTTGCAAGCATTTTTCGAGAGCTAAGTACAATGACGAACGCCTTTCGGCGCGTTAGGTCCTATTGGAATATCCAGTCGGTTCATTAGGTCTATTTCCCTGAACGTCCACTTCCCTAAAAGTCCACTTCTCTGAAAGTCCACTTCCCTGAAAGTCCACGTCCCTGAAGGTTCACTCCCTAAAGATCCATTAACGTGACGAACTTGACGAAATCCTTTAAGTTGAAGTTAGAAGCAAATGATCTTGAAGTGGCACGGTGAAAATTTATATATTTCTCAATGTTAGGCACTAGATTGCCCTTTTAATTATTTTATGAACTGCCGTTGAAACTATTTTGGTGGCCACTTTTGGCGGAGGCAAGTTTTAAACCTAGACTGACTGTATAAAATAATTTATTTTGAGAAATATGGAATTTTTCACCACATTTACGAGTTAACAATTTATTTCAAAGTTGGAAGCCACTTCTGCTTGGTATTCAACTTAACTAAGTACGAATAAGTAGCCATTGAACGCAAATCGTCATCCTTAGCAATAGTGCAGGTGCGTCGCATGGGGCACGCTTTCCGGTTTGTTAAGTTTTTATTTAGCTTGCCCTGTTTGCTTTTTGGGTCAAATCTTGCAAGTTAAATTTAAGCTTTCGGTTGCTGTCTGAAATGAAATTTTGTATGCTAATGTAAATTAGATGACAATGCAACATTATTATGACAAGCTGATCTGATGATAGAACCACGCAACCCCATCTAGTTTGTTCACATTAAGTTTTTCTTGATAAGTACTTTGGGCTTGCACGAAAAAAATATTTATTTTCTTCTCCATAGATATGATAGACCAGCTTATCGACTGACACGTATACCCTTCCTGGGATTGCAGTTATTGCAAGAAATTTTTATGTTTAAGTATTTTACTCACTTTTTACCTATGACTTCCACTTCAAAGATAGAGTGGTCCTTTTCTAAGTTGGAATTACAGGGCGCATAAGTATGTTTAGGTCATAATTCTACATGAAAATAAAAGTATTTGAGTATTCTCTTATAAAAAGTGAGATAAATAGATATAAATTCAATAAAATTTGCCTGCCGACGTATTATAGGTGTATAAACTTTTCTGAATTATAATTATTTAATCTAATTTGTTCTAGATACACTGATGCGCCGAAGATGACGAGAAAATTCCTGTTCTGTTTCCCGCTGCGGACGGGAAACATCGTGCTAGGCTACATAGTTATAGTAAGTACATTTTTTTTACAAACCAAGTAGACCTACTACTTGTATTAAAAATATTTATTTGTTTGTAGATATTCACTAGAATTTTGATAGGTAGAAATTTAGAATTCTTCAATTCATCAGTTTCACCACAGAATAAATAATACTAACGTACAGAAGTCTCACTCAGCAATGAAATTCAAAGAAATATCTACTCAATGTGGCTAGCGATATGGTTTAATTTAGCTCACGGCAGAACTCAGCACCTTTTCGTATAGATACCTAGACATCCATTGTAAGCCAATTTCATTCTTATTACTCTGGACAAACGATTCGTATAACTGAATTTACCACCCGGAGGGGCCGCCTGCGCGTATAGTAATAATGTAGGTACATTTTCGATACCTAAACGGGGTGTGACACAGGCCTGGTTTCACACACGGACCTTGCTTTTATTTCTAAGTAACTGGTCATGTTACTAGTATCATACTAGTAAAATTACCAGTAACTTGAAAATGCATACGTACATACCAACTAGTAGTATTTAATAGCTACCGAAGGTTTTATCCAGTATGTCGTTTTGTTCAGAGTTTTCCTTTAGATGACGCCGTTCGAAGACAGTCGGTCAAAACTACAGATAGTGTTTTTGATGTGGTATTTACACTAGGCGTTGTAAAACTGATTACAATTTTTTTTTGTTGTACCTATACCTACTTACTGAGTGTAGAGTATAATCATAATAATTTTCCGAGGAAAATATTTACTTACAAATTCTTTAAGTATGTACAAACTTTTACCTAAACTTTCCGGGGTCTAGTGCTGCCCCCATTTAAAATAAATCATTTCAAAGAAAACGGAGACATCATTTAAAATTTTGCTACTACCAAGCCCTAGATAACATTTCAAAATATTTTATGAACTACTGTTTACAGTTTAAAGTGAGAAAGTTAAGCTTTACTACGCACATTTGCCAAAAACGGCCATTTTTGGCAAATGTGCGTAGTAAAGCGTAACGTTCTCATTATAAACTGTAAACAGTAGTTCACAAAATAGTTTGAAGGGTTATCTAGGACTTGGTAGTAGCAAAATTTTAAATGATGTCTCCGTTTTTTTTAAATGATTTATTTTAAATGGAGGCAGCACTGGACCCCGGAAAATTCAGGTACGGCCTTATCATAAATTTCCTTTGAGATGGAATTAAGTAATATCTAGTTTATTGAAACTTTCTTTTTCATTACACATTACAGACAATAGCAATAATGGTGTTCGGCTACCACCTCTACGAGCTGGGCCTGACCATGGTCTCCAAGGACTTCGAGAACGAGAAGTTCCGCAACTTCCAGAACCTGGAGAACATCTTCGGGAAGACCAACACTTCGCTTGTCACCTATATTACTATGAGCTACTACACTTCTTACTGCGCGATTGCTTTCCTGCTCTTTTTGTTTGGGGTGTTGTTGGTCTGCGGAGCCTATCAGGTTAGTTTTTTTATCCAGAATTTTAGAATCATCTATATTACCCTCAGTGGTGGATTAACACATTTGGCGCCCGTAGGCTAATCATATTTTGCCGCCCCAAAATATATGACTCATGTCCAGTTATTTCTGGCGCGCCTACTTTGCCTTTAGGATAATTCGCCTCTGATTAACCTCTTCCTTACCCAGAACTTAATAGCCCGACGGAAGAATACATAACCATAAATGGCATAAAATAACTTTTGAAACCTGAGGAAAGTCATCGGAAAGAGCAATGCCTCGCTGGTAACTTACTTTGCGCGATTGTCTTCTTGCTCTTCCTGTTTGGGGTTATGCTGGTCTTTGGAGCCTACCAGGTCAGTTTTTGTTCAATCTGTGTTTTCTTCAGCTCTAGGATTTTTCTCTGACTACCTACTCTGAGTAGGTAGTCATTTTATGTAAATTCTTCGATTTATACAGGATGTAACTATAAGTAAAGTTAAGTATATACATTCAAATATCTTTCCTATTAAGGTTTTATATACCTACAACTAAAGTGAATTACCTACTTACTTATAGGTACTTACATAATTATCTAGAAGTAATTAAGTACTTTACCTGTTGATTCTATAAAGAAACCGATATATAATTATATATGTACGTGCTACTAAAATCTGGACATAAACTTATTATGAATATATACCACGATTTACTCACGTAGTGTAGTCGGTAAGTAAGTATTTATATATACTTTATTGTACAAGGAGAGTAGGTAAAACTGGCGGAGTTAATGCTAAAAGCTTACTCGAACAGTCAAACCTTTGGGATGATTGGAGAAATTTGTATGTAAGTAATAAAATTCATTGTCTGAAAATCTATCCTCTCTATCCATCTCCAACCAAAACTAATGACACATCACCTGACAGTCACGAAATATTTAACGACCATTGCACGCTACGAAACAAGAATAAACATAAAAAGGAAGCGGAAATGAAAGTGCATTTCTACATCCATTATGCCCGACCATACAAAATTCAGTCATATGTGCCTTTCGTATTCATAACAGCATTCTCTACAACACAATAAGTTTTTCGCGTATTTGAGAGTGCCCTTCCTTGCGTGATGCGGATTACATAACATGTAATGGAACATGGAAATAGGAACACATTTTAGCATGCATTTTATTTCAAAATAAGGAGGGTAGGAGAATAGTATTCATGCTATTTAACCTTCATTCCAGAAACTACTTAAGTGCAGTAAATGTAGAGAGTGTCAACGTGTCACAAACTATTTATATGCTATATATTTTGTTCTTGAGATCCCTAAGATGTAATATTATAGCATCGACGGCTGAGATGCGATGTTCATACATATTAATCATCTCAAGATTAAAATAGACGCTGCATCGCTTGGCATAAATATAGGTACACTATCTTCGCCATGTGTTCAATCATTCAATTGTGTTGCAAGCTAGATCAAAATATATCGCTGTGCCTTTTCTGGTTTTAACGGCTTACCAGACTGGGTTACCATCTAGGATATCTACCGCGCTAAAAACTATGGAGTTCCTTGAAAGTGCACACTGTTACACTTGATATTGACATCAAGCAAAAAATAAGCACAGGGTGGCAGAAATGTAGATGTAGGTATTGTGAAATGTTATAATCTGGTTAGAATGCATAGCCGCAGTTTTTTTAAATATATATTACAAAAAATATTTATAAGGCAAGTGTGAAAGAGCGGGACAGGGTCGCCGAAGTCGACTCTGTCGGTCGCTCTTCTCTCGTTCTGCAATCAGATTGCAGACGTTCTGAAAAAGGGAGAGGTAAGAAGTACCCTTAACCGAAGGGCATGTATGAAGAGGTTAATGAGTGTAGATGAAGCGATAGTGATCTGTCAGGATCGCAGCAAGTGGAGGTCCATCGTCTCTGCCTAACCCTGTGGGAAACAGGTGTGATAGTATGTATGTATGTATGTAAAAAAATATATAATAAAAGGTATAATAAAACCAAAAACAAAAGTAAAGACTAAATCAGACACAGATAATCCCGTAATCTGTCATAGATGATGTGTTGTCGCATTTACACCTTCTATTATTTAAAAATTATTGCGTGATCTATACAATACATTTAGCGATGGAATTAACTCATCATTTTAACAACCACGTTCGTAGTCTCGCGTGAATGGGCCGTTGTAATCTGCGTATAAATATTCCTGCCCTCATAACATAGCGGATCAAACTATTTTTCTCACTACAGTAAAATGTAGTAAAAGTAACTTTACAGGAAAACTTTTAATTAACATAACTAATTAAGTCCATGATACTAATTACATGCCTCAAGAAACATGGGGAAATACTGAACAATTTTTGTACTTTCCGCCATTCATACCGATCGTAGGCAGAATTGAAATTTTCTTTTTTTTTTTGTTTATTTTATCGCTAATGTAACAGACAGATCATTTAGGGTCTTGCGGCTCTAAGCAGACAGAGCCCCGGGCCGCAAGACTCAAAGGCCATTTTTAGCGTGATGATGGGCGAGAAGGTGGAAAAAGGAATAAATAGTGATGAACACTGTTCACATTTTCGCCCATTCCCTCGATCGGCTTTTACGATCTGCGCGGGAAGAGAATCAGCTGGTACAAACTAAGTTTTTTTCCCTTTCTTTAAAACCAGAATGGAAAGTTTAAATGTAGAATATAAGTTTATAATAAGTTTTAAATATAATTTAATAATACATACATAATTTTCACATTGGTACTATTGAATCCGCACCACGCATCTGTTCAGGACACAGCTGAAAATCAGTGTATTGCTCCCGGGCAATATTACCACTGAGCTGTGTCCTTTTTGTATTGCTGTAGCACACACATTTAAAATGGTTATGTTTTTGTGTAATTTTTTTTACTATGCTGTTTTTGTAAGTATAAATAAATAAATAAATATATAGGGACAAATTACACTGATTAAGCTAGCCCCAAAGTAAGTTTTTTTAAACTTGTGTTATGGGATACTAACTCAACGATACTATATTTTATGATAAATACATATATAGATAAACACCCAAGACCCAGGACAATTTGAAAAAGGCCATTTTCTAACTTGCCCTGGCTGGGGATCGAACCCAGTATGTGTGTTATAGCAACAAATAAATGTCTTTCAATTCAATTCAATTCAATAGTTTCACGGACTGGTTTTGGTGTAAATTTTACGGACTAAAAAATAGTAAAAATACCTGATAAAGATAAAGTTGATTACCTTTTATGCTCTTCGTAAGGTACAGCATAAAATTTGACATTTTCTTTTTTCAGGCCAACCACTGCCTGGTAGCGACCTTCTTCGTGTACAGCTTCTTCCACATGTTCTTCACTGTCATACTGATCGTTTGGGAAGCTGTTTCTGAAGGGTGGATTCAGATAGGGCTCATTGCTCTTTCTGATGGTAAGTTAATGACAAAACTTTAATCTAATTAAATAAGTACATTGTAACGATGCTGCATGCCACTTGCATGCTGCATGTTCGTTTTCACCTCATTTCTCCATCTCATCCTTTACATTTTACTTTTTATAATTAAATTTCAAATTTCATTCCCTAATTCCTTTTTCAAATCACTCACACATCCCTTTTAATTTGACTCATTCTACTTCCACCACTCATCCTGAATGGACAATTAGGAATACCTCATCATCATCAGGTTTTTTTTAGTCTCGACTGCAGGAGCATGACCCTCTCTGTAGCAACTACTAGAGCCTTACATTGGCCAGAGCATTTGACCTACACCCTCCACACTGGCCAGTCGTGACTCATTGTGTTTATAAGCTTTACGAGTATTTAGCTTGTGTTTCCTAATTCACCTTCTACGACATTCACGGAAAAACTTGGAGTGGTCCTATTCTACTCTGCCGGGAACCACACAGCTAATGTTTGTGTAATGTTATATAGTATGGTTTTTGCATCATTTTAATATATTACACCTGCATATTTTTTTAATTTCAATTCCAGTGCTCCTGATAATTTGCCTATTCAGCGTCAAGTACCTCATGGAAGCCATCAGGACAGGCAACATCTACAGCCGGCCGGGCGAGGTTCTCTGTTCAGACAAGTACAACACGCTCACCAACCGCAGCATGAGGGACCGGGAGCCCAAGTACTACTATAAGGATTTCGACCGATAGTCACATACGAGAGTTTTAATTCCCCTCCTCACCTTAGCGTATTCCTGGTTGTATCCTTAACTACGCTTATTAGGGTTCCGTACCCGAAGGGTGCAAACGGGACCCTATTACTGAGACTCCAATGTCTGTCCGTCTGTCCGCCTGTCACAGGGATCTCTTGAACCGTAATAGCTAGACACCTGAAATTTTCACCGATTATGTATTATTGTTGCCGCTATAACAACAAATACTAAAAATAAGAAAAAGTAAAAAAAATTAAGGTGGTCGTCATACAAAAAACGTGTTTTTTTCAGCGCTTTTAACTCGATCTTTATAATGGCATTAACTAGATAATTGAAAATTTCACAGATTATGTATAACTATGACCGCTATAACAACAAATACTAAAAATAAGAAAAAGTTAAAAATTAAAGGAGGTCGTCATACAAGAAACGTGTTTCTTCAGCGTTTTAAAACATTGTACGGTGGTACGGAACCCTTCATGTACGAGTCCGACTCGCACTTGCCCGTTTATTCTTCTCCAATTATGAATGTATTTACATCATTTATCTTTATTTAAAAGTCCTCTTATACCAACTACTATACCAACGTAGTTTTCTAAAATTACATGTCAGATTTCGGCAGTACGAGTATAAGTACTTTTTGACATTTAAAATAAAAACTTGAAAGATGTAAGGTAATAATATAAGGTGTAGAAATGTTTTTCATAATGATGGTCAAATATGATCTTCTTCATCTAAGCGCAATCCCGGTTGCATCCTCAGCTGTGCTGCTTCGGAGCCCGGGGTGCGCTTTCCCGCTTTTTCTTCCCCAAATATAATATGCATGTCAATGGTCACCCAAGGATGCTAAAGACCTTGTAAAATGGAGAAGAAATAGCCGGAACACTTTCAATGGCCGCCTGTCAACCCTCTTGGGGAATGTATTTGTGCGAAAAGTTTTACAACCGGCCGCCGCCTGACGTTAACCCTCCTTGGGAATAATTGTAGCACGAGATGTTTGTGCTTAGTCCTTTAGTCGCCTCTTACGACATCCACAGGAAGAGATGGAGTGGTCCTATTCTAACCCGGAACCACACGATGGTCAATTATAATACACTATACCTATTCTCTTTTAAGTTCATATTTGATTGTGAAAACCAGTTATATGCCTAGATATATGCAATTTACTTATCGTTTCGAAGTAAAAGCTAGACAACGTTTTATGGGAAAGTGCTGTCTAGGGCACAAAATAAATAATACTAACGTACAGAAGTCCCACTCAGCAAAGAAATTCAAAGAAATATCTACTCAATGTGGCTAGCGATATGGTTTAATTTAGCTCACGTCAGAACTCAGCACCTTTTTGTAGAGATACCTAGACATCCATTGCAAGCCAATTTCATTCTTATTTCTCTGGATAAACGATTCGTATAGGTAACTGAATTTACCACCCGGAGGGGCCGCCTGCGCGCATAATAATAATGTAGGTACATTTTCGATACCTAAACGGGGTGTGACACAGGCCTTTCTAGGGTAAGGGGACTCTTAATAGCTAATATTAGTCCACAGCTGGACTACAGTCCTCTCCCATTAAAGGGAGATTTCTTCATAATCACCATGTTGGGCAGGCCGGTTGGTGACCCCAGTAGATGATATAAAGTCGTTGCACAGGGGTCGCTTGAGTCGCATCGCTTCTGACCATTCTCTGTTAACTACTTTTCTCTTAGTCGCCTTTTACGACACCCGTGGGAGAGGAAAGAGATGGCGACAATAATGTATTCGACATCTATCTAATTGTGTAGACTCTAATTGTGTGTTTTCATAGTATAATAAATTTAGACTACGAAAACACACAATTAGATACAATAATAACATAAAGAGAAAATTGATGACGGGTGACGACGGTATCTCATAATGGAATCTCTTACAGTCAACCAGAGAATACCTAAGTAAATATATTTTATGGTTGGTTGGGTCAACCAACGACGCCAAAGAGCATTTTATTGTTGGTTGGGTCAACCAACGATGCAGAAGCATTTTATTGTCGGTTGGGACAATCAAAGACGCTGAAGAGCATTTTATTGTTGGTTGGGTCAACCAACGACGTCAAAGAGCGTGCAAAGAGGAGAAGAAAAATCAGGAAACGTTGAAATGATTTGGCTGAGTTTTAATATTGTAGATACCTTATTTAAATCCTAGCAATTAAAAATCGAAAATGACTATAAAGTATCCAATCTAGGTTTTACGATTACATTTTAATGGTATTGTTATGTGCAAGTACTTATACAAATAATGTACCCAGCGATTTTTCTAAATCTAGTAGGTATCCTAAAGTGAAAATGTGCTGATTACGCATTGCTCAAAGTTCAATGCGCATTTAGAATGTGTTCAGACAATATCTGTTATTATGTACCTATTTACAAATATATGTAGTGTATATAAAGTGCCAATTAATAATTTTTTAATACCTTATATGTACCTATTTCGTATAATTTGTGATGTTATTTATGATATATGGCCACACTTCTTTTTTTTAGTTTAGTCAGCCGCTTTTGAAGTTTACATGTAATCTTATATATAAAATTCTCGTGTCACAATGTTCGTTCCCGTACTCCTCCGAAACGGCTTGACCGATTCTCATTAAATTTTGTGAGCATATTGAGTAGGTCTGAGAATCGGCCAACATCTATTTTTCATACCCCGAATCTACGCGGGCGAAGCCGCGGGCAAAAGCTAGTTTATGTATAATAATGGGACTTAGCACGAACCTTTTTGTTTCTAATGAGTTACATCCTTCGTGGTATCAGAGATAATGAAGTATGTAACTCCTTGATAACGTCAAATCCAACAAAAAAGATTTGTACTAAGTCCCGTTAATATAACATAAACCATGTATTGTGTAATGTGAAGTGTATAATTGTGATCGAACTTCTTCGTTGTCTCTGGTAAATTTGTTTAGTAAATAATTTATGATTACTTTAACTTATACATACTTATTAGATAACGTTCAACTTCTAGTTTAAGGTTTTAAGACGATACACGCAGTCCATTGCTGCCCCCATTTGAAATATTTTTTTTGTAAGAAAACGGAGATATCATTTATAATTTTGAGCTAGTAAAGTAACCCTTCAAACTATTTTGTGAACCACTGTTTACAGTTTAAAGTGAGAACATTAAGCTTTAGTTTGCATTTTTGCCAAAAGTTACCGTTTTTCGGAGTGGTTCATGAAAATTTTAAATGATATCTAAGTTTCCTTACAAATAATTAATTTCAAATGGGGGTAGCACTGCACTCCGTGTATCGTCTTAAGTATCCCTAACTTCCCCAAAAACAAAGTAGCAATACTTATACGAAAGTAATTTTACCTCTCATACCAGTTTACCTATGAAAAACAAAATTCTATTGATTAGAATTCCTTTTTTATATTCCTTTAAGTTTCCCGGGAAGGAGAGCTTGTATTCATAGGAAATTAAGAGTTAGATTTAATTTTTTTAGTACGCCTCTACGAATATAGATATATACAACGTGGAAGGGACATACCCGTATTAAATCGAACCACGGGATATACTAGAGTATATCCCGTGGTTCGATTTAATTTTAATTTAATTATACTTTAGTGATCTATCACTAAAGTATAATTAAATTAAAGTAGCAAGCAAAAAACCAAAAAAACATTTCGACATTCCCATACAAATCGCCCGGGCGGATGGACACTTTTGAATGGAAATGGCAATTGTTTTTTGTTTCGTGCTTGGTATTTTAATTTTATTATACTTTAGTGATCTTGTATATCCCGTGGTTCGATTTATTACGGGCATGTCCCTTCCACTTTGTATTTCGAATAATTTCCTTATAGTTTACTTTTGCGTTTGTATGTTTGTATAGTTATCGTGATCAAATGTGTTATTAAATCTATAATAACGTTTCTAAAGATTATTCAATGCTGAAAAGTAAAAATAACATTCCAACAAAAATATTAGGCATTGTACGTATTCGAATGTTATATCAAGCAAATGTGAGTGATTTGTCGCCGAATTTAACAAATAAATAATTTTGTAATTATTATGACTTTAATTGATATAATTTCATTTCAATTTGACCTCACTGAATTTATTACAATTAATTAATAATGGAAAATAAAAGAAGAGGCCTTTGCTCAGCAGTGAGACACACCCATAAGCTAAAAGCAATATTCGAAGGTGCTAATAAAACAGTTTACCAAATAAAAAACTTTATTATAATACAATTTTTATATTATAAAACACCCAGTTTACAGGAACACACAGTATCTCGTAACAAACACTCTTGCTAGACGTCTACTGGTAACGTCAACACAACATGTAAGTAATAATTTACAATAAATAATCACAGTTTAACAATACCTACAATAAATAAATAATTCTAAATTCTAAACCTATTGCCGTCTATAGAAAATATTATCTAAATTAAGACTTTCTTGAGTAGTGTCTCTTCTTCGCCTTCGCCCTAACATCATTGGCACGACCATAGCCATCGTTGCTGGGACCATACCAGCCCCTACAGCAGCTAAAATTGTGGAGCTGTCAGGAGAAACATTTGAAGCTATCTTCCGCCTTATAAATTTAGTCCTCGCTGGTCTATGTTGAGACGCTGCGACGTCCAAATCATGCCTCTTGTCCATATCTCGTTTAGACTCCTCTACTGTCTGGAAACTCTTCTCAACTTCAAGCAAGCCACCGTGGGAAGTTGTCATATTAGTATGAGCTTTGTCAACTGGTAAAACCGTTAAAGCTACTGCTTGATGGGATGTCATAGATCCAAACTCATCTATTTCTTCCTGGGGTGCTGGCACTGGGATATTTAAAGATCTCTGACGCTTCTTATTTCTATATCCTTTTGTTGTTGAAAGTAGCACCCATTGTCCATCGCCGTAAGGAGGTCTGGACCTAAGATCAGTGTCAAGATCAGGTGATCCAGCATAAACCACTTGAGTCGGTCGTCTCATGGGTCGTTTTTGAATAGCTTGATGAAGTGCTTCGTATTCATAAGGAAAGTGTGAAGGACGGTGGTCGGTCACTACAGAATCTGATATACCGTAAAAAACTGCATCATCATTATTCTCATCAGAATCACAATTTGGCTTATGAGGTCTCCTTCCTTCATCTGGAGACCACGTTGATGTATACGATGTTTGTATTGGTTTATTCCAAGTAGAGAGTGGTTTTGAAGGGATTTCGTCTTCATAGTCGGGATTTGTATGAAGTTTGTTATTAATAAAACCAGGTCTAGTAGTCGGCCTTTTTTGAGGATAGCTGTAACTGTTTGCTGAATCTTGATTAGGGGTGTATCGATCATCATTAGGAAACCTATCTTCGTCGTCGTGCCAGTGGTTAGGTTTTTGTTTCTTTACATTAGGTTTCCACTTTGATATTTTACTAGTAGACCATGCAACTGGTTCCAAAGTAACCCAGCCATCTTTGTCATCGTAAGGATGCTTATGTTGCTTCACTTTCATCCTGTTCCACGTGGTGTAAACTTTACCGTTCTCATCATCTTTGCTTGTGTTTTCCATTGACTGGTAGCGATCAGCGTCCTCAGATTGGTAACGGTCATTATCCACTGATTGGTAACGGTCAGAATCTAAAGATGGATACTTATAATCTGTCTCAATTGATTGATACCGATCAGCTTTTATTTTATCCTTTTTAAGTTTCGCCGCTAAAGCCGTAATTGCTTGCAACCGATCTTGAGAAAAGTCACGAAAATCCTTTAGTTTTTCGTTTTTCAAAGAAATGTCCTCAAAGCCATTTTGCTGTGCGTGCTCGCCGTTGAATCCTTGTTGACAGGAAGGTCCGTAGCACCGTGGTTCTCCAGTAACATCATGCACGATATGGGTCATAAGATTCTTCAGCTCAGCTTCTTGGTTCGCTTCCACTGAGATCTCCTTCCATTTTGGGAACTCTGGCATCTTTTCAATAATCGTTATCGGATCCTGTCCAGGCACATTCAATTTGTAGGTTTTCACTTGTTCGGCCTCCTTGGAATTGGCCGCAGCCACGAGCACGCAAAAGATAAATATACGCACTGTCATTTTCATCGAGTCACTTTCACTGCACGTGCTGGCGCGCGTGGAGTCGCGCGAGTACTGGACGCTGGCGGCTACTGCACGCCGCTGATATAGTTTTGATTGTGGATGCAGTTGCTGCCCCTGCCCTCTGCCAGTGCCCTAAGGGTCGTCGTACACCGGTCAGATACTGCAACCTTATGTTAATTTTATTATCTGCCTTTGTCGAGTGTTTCATAACGATGAACGACAATCGTAATAATGCCTACATTATTACGATTGTCAATTGATTGAACATCGCGCTCTCACAGGCAGCACCCGCCGGTGAAAACCTTTTTCATTTTGTACAAACGTTCTATAATATGTGCCACGTGAAAAAGGCCACAGCGTCTCTTTCTATAGGAGATGCGTAATAGGCGACTAAACGACTAATCACAAACATTTTGGGTAACAACAACTGAATTCTCAAGGAGGGTTGAGGTTGGGCGACTGCCAATTGTGGAACCATTGCGCAACATTTAAATGGTTTCGACTTTTTTTATTCTCCGCTTCTTTGGTATCTTGATAATAGGATATTACGCCTATTTTTGAAGTCTCTCTATTAGATTCCATGGTGCTAATAAACCACTAAAAAAAAATCAACATTTTTATTCAATCGATAAGTGCCATTAAAATGCTCTTAAATTTGGTAATTTGCCAAAAACGTTGGAGCAGTTGATGCCATATTGCTCTGTGGTCATGACGTAAGTTATGCATGTAAACAAATGCGCTGAGCCGCTGATGTACGCATTTTGACAGTTGACGCTTTTTAGTTTACACGGGCGTATGACTTAATAGCATCAATACTCAATACTCAATATTTTATTGCAAACCATCATTATCAGGTCTTAGTCTCTACTGCTGGCGACCCTCTTTGTACTACCAGAGCTGTAATTGGCCAGAGGATTTGGCCTACACTCTCCACACTGGCCAGATGGGTTGGAGAGGTCTCATTGATGTTTATATGCTTTGTTTAACTTATGTTTCTTAAATCGCCATCTACGACATCCACGGGAAGACTTGGAGTGGCCAATTCTACTCTGCCGGGAACCACACGGCATAACTTATTACGACTTAATTGTATGGCGGCTACTGTTACGAGTATGTGTTTAAAAACAGATGTAGGAATGCGCTAAGCACTAACGAAAATGACAAAAAAGATAGTTTTCAAGACGAAGGTAAATGTCCCTGTGTACGACACCGACGTCCATCGCAATCCAGTTCGGTCACGACGAATGAGCGGCATAATTACGATTGTCGTTTGCGTATCTTAATTGCAGATCGCGCTCTCACAGGCCGCGACCCGCCGGTGAAAACGTTTTTCATTTTGTACCATTTTCTCCGCATATAATGGAAATGCTGTGAAGTGCACAATGGGCGTCGTGGTATTTTCAAATTTCCACGCAATCGTCTGAAATAAAGCATTACATTTAATTCACGAGGACAGTTGTTCCATGTCATGGTTTGCATGTACAAAATATAGATTCTTGGAAGTAGTTTATGTTATAAGAATAGAATAGTTGCAATATTTTTCAATGTATAATGTAAATATAAGAATAAGTGTAAATCTGTAAAGCATTAAAGCCCATCAGGCTGGGTAGGGATTAGCGTTGAAAATGACATGTTTTTTACAAATATGATGATGACATTTTCAACGCGAGTATGGACCTAATAAACTGTTACTTTCTTACGGGTTTCTTTTGGCGTAATCTTCACAGCAGTGGTCATTCCGAAACGCTAGTAGTTTGTAGCTTTTGCACTAAAAAAATAATAATAATGACCTTCAAAAAGTGATATATTTATCCTACATTGAATAAACAATTTTGACTTTACTTTGACTTTAGATTGATGAAATAAGAGGTACAAAGCCCAAAATCCACAAATACAAATACTACTCACAACTACGTATATCTACTACGAAAGACCTACTTTATAGTATGTACGGCAAACGTATTAATATTCAAAACTAGCAAGACATTTGACTAAAGACTTGGTGAACTGCGATCGCTCTTCCAAACCTCCTCATTTATCTTGACTTTCGACATCTAGGTACATCTATAGTTCTTTTGCTGATGGTGTGCATGCCTTCGTCGCCCCATAAAGGCCGCGCCTTAGGAAAATCCCATTCCATTGTCGGTACGCTGATGGTATACCAGCCAATTGAACGAATAGAATATAAGTTTTAAAAAAAACTATAAGTTCTAAGACCTAAGTACTTATACGAAAAGCTACAATTTTACGAAACTTAGCGCTGGTTCCGATAAATGATCAACTCTTCTTTGTGAGACAAAATTTGCGTAGCTGCCATGTTGTTTTTTTTTTCTTTCAAAATGTTGCTTGATTAAAAAAAATCCATACAACATGTAATTAAGGTGAATACCAAACAGAAGGGGCGCCCTCATTTAAAATAAATTGTTAACTCGTAAATGTGGTGAAAATTTAGGCACTAGACAGCCCTTTTAATTATTTTATGAACTGCCGTTGAAACTATTATTAGTGATCCCTCTAGTTTTAAAACTCGAGGGTTTTACAGCTAGACGGACTAATATAATACTTTCAATGGTGGTTCATAAAATAATTTAAAGGGTTATCTAGTGCCTAACTTTGAGAAATATTCCATATTTCTCAATATGAAAGGTGAAATAAACAAAGAATATTTCACCATATTTACGAGTTACCAATTTATTTCAAATGAGAGCGCCAATTCTGCTCAGTATTCACCGACTTTAAACAACAAGAACAAAATGTTTCTAATCTCCATATACTTAAAAATTATGTTATCCGTGTATTGACTCCGTTTAACATAATTTGTGCAATAATCCTGTCAGATTATTGCACAGCTCCCATCACGTTAAACGGATGCTTAATCACAGATTAAAAAAGGCCTGATATACAATTAGAGCGAGTTGATCGAGATATGGATAAACCGTCATTACGGAGAGAGCTAGGCAGGTCGGAAAACTTTTATGATGCACGTGCGGGGCGTTAGTCTAGTTGAGATGCGATAAAAACAATTGATGGTCAAGTAAGAGTGCGTGTGACACTTTAAGCGTTAGTTGGTTTAATGGTGTTGCCACTAGCAATGTAAGTATTGCTGTCTTGCACATCATTATAACGGGCTTTATAATGAAAAAGTCAAAATACAAATATAATCTTCAAAATATACATTTCAAGAGTCATTTGACTCTTGAAATGTATATTTGGGGGAAAGGTGTGAGGAGAACGGGGACGCATATTTCGCAGGCAGGACATTAGAAGATTCCGTTCTGTATACTCTTACTGTGTTCTGTGGTTTAGTGTAAGTGGCCTACTTGAACCTCTGGCCTAATGAGAGGCTAAGTAACAAGAAAACCTTTTTAGGATTCCGTACCCAAAGGGTGCCAACGGGACCCTATTACTGAGACTTCGCTGTTTGTCCGTTTATCCGTCCGTAAAGGGGGTCGTCATACAAAAAACGTGTTTTTTTCAGCGTTTTTAACTCGATCTGTCACAGGGCTCTATCTCTTGAACCGTAATAGCTAGACACTTGAAATTTTCACCGATTATGTATTACTATAGCTGTTATAACAACAAATACTAAAAATAAGATAAAGTTAAAAATCAAAGGGGGGTCCCTTTAATTTTTAACTTTATCATACAATAAACGTGTTTTTTCAGCAATATTAACTTAATCTTTGTTATGGCATTAACTATATACACTTAAAATGTTCACGGATTTTGTATAATTGTGGCCGCTATAACAAAAAATACAAAAAAAATAAAGTTAAAAATTGAAGGGGGTCGTCTAACAAGGGAAGAGTGTTTTCAGCGGTTTAAAACATTGAACAGAGGTACGGAACCATTCATGTAAAAATCCGATTCTTCATGTATCTTTGAGATAATCAACGCTTTTACGATTGAATAAGATTTTTCTTTAAGTTGACAAAACGTGCTAGAATTGCTCTTCATACCATCATTGCCACCATTATCCAGTTCTCAACCGTACCATCTAGTTTCAACTTGCGAGAACCGGTTTCGCAAATTACGAGAAAGGAGAAAAGCTTTATTACGTGAAAGTTACGTCATCTTATTGTTTCGTTTATATGTTACTAAGCTAAGGTGAGAGTGCAAGTTTACTTCGTTATTTTGCTAGCGTAACGTTAAAAATTTTACGTTTCGTCACAGAAGACAGTAAGAGTATACAGAACGGAATCTCCTAAGGTCCCACGCAATATGGTCAAACGTCCCCGTTTCCTGTCCCCGCACCTTTCCCCCGTTCTCGCCTTGTCGAGGAGCGAAAGCAGGCACACAATGTACGGCGCACGCGGCCTCACAAGAACGGAGGCGACGTGGGGGGACAAGGAACGGGGACAGGATTGCGCGTAACTTAGGAGATTCCGTTCTATATACTGTCTTCTGTTGTTTCGTTTAAACTGGCTTATACTGGGGTAATCTTTTATTTTAACGAATAATGTTTAGTAACTGTCCTTATGGTCATACTTGAATTTTACGGGCTCCAAGCTTGCCCCCATTTGAAATAAAATATTTGAAAGGAAACGGAGATATCATTTAAAATGTTGTCTCTACCAAGCCCTAGATAACCCTTCAAATTATTTTATGAACTACTTTTACAGTTTAAAGTGAGAACGTAAAGCTTTTCTTCGCACATTTGCCAAAAGTGGCAGTTTTTCGCAAATGTGCGAAAAAAAGCTTCACGTTCTCACTTTAATCTGTAAACAGTAGTTCATAAAATAGTTTGAAGGTTTATCTAGGATTCTAGGGTTTGGTAGAGACAAAATATGAAATGATATCTCCATTTCCTTGGAAATGATTTATTTCAAATAGTGGCAGCACTGGACTCCGGAAAATTCATGTTTGGCCTTAAGGCCGTATCTAAATTTTCCGGGGTCCAGTGCTGCCCCCATTTTAAATAAATCATTTCAAAGAAAACGGAGACATCATTTAAAATTTTGCTACTACCAAGTCCTAGATTACCCTTCAAAGTATTTTATAAACTGCTGTTAACAGTTTAGAATAAGAACGTGAAGCTTTACTACTCACATTAGCTAAAAGTGGCCGTTTTTCGCAAATGTGCGTAGTAAAGCTTAACATTTTCACTTTAAACTGTAAACAGTTGTTCATAAAATACTTTAAAGGGTTATCTAGGAATTGGTAGTAGCAAAATTTTTAATGGTGTCTCCGTTTTCTTTGAAATTATTTATTTTAAATGGTGGCAGCACTGGACCCCGAAAAATTCATGTATGGCCTTAATAAAAAAGGATTACTTAGATTTACCTTTTTTAAAGAATTTAAGTACCAATTTGATCTTTTTTCACCATCACGCTAAAAGCAGCCTATAAGTGCTATAAGTCTTGCGGCCGTGCTACGAACAATAATTCCCTAGAATCGTAAGTAATCCCGAAAAATAATTCCACGCGATATGTACCGCGGCGGACGGGGCTTTAAATATGAACAGCGCGGCGCGACAGTTCGCCGTGACACTCGAGTCGTGCGGTTGCGTCGCAAGAAGTTTCCTTTGAGAATATTGCTGTGTTTTTGCGATAATCGATTCATTAAAAATGCCGTCATGTGCCGTGAAGTGGTGTAGAAGCCATACAGACATGAAAATTAGTTATTAAAAAAAAGTAACACGTAAACAAGGTTATTTATTTTAGCGTAGCGTACTGCATATTAGTTACCATCCGCGCGTTGTACCACCCGACTGACGACGACGCGTGACCTTGTCGCGACCAATCGCATGCATCTTTGTCTATGTGTGCGATCGAGTGTTTTGTTGTAATTACTGTTCGTTTGTTGCGTGATTGGAATCAGAATCGAAGCGGTGAATGTAGGAGCTTTAGGTATCTAGAGAATTATATGTCGATGCGGCCGTGTTAAATTTTATAATAAATTCATTTCTACTTAACATTTACTCCCTCGAACGAACCCTCGAACCTACGAACCCTCATTATAGCTTCGCTATGTCTGTCTGTCCGTGGTTTTACTCAGAGACTATTAGTAATAGAAAGCTGTAATTTAGCATTAATAACGCCGACAAAGTGGTAAAATAAAAACTTGAAAATAATTTTTTTTATAAGTATTCAATTCCCATGTAACGTTTCCTACGTTGTAATGTAAAGTATTAAAGTATAAGATTCAACATATAAAGTAGGAATCGGTTTCGAAAATCACGAGAAATGATAAAAGCTCTTATTACGTGAAATTTATGTCATCTCATTGTTTTTCTCATATGTTACTAAGATAAACGGGTAAGTGCGAGTCGGACTCGACATGAAGGGTTCCGTACCACCGTACAATGTTTTAAAACGCTGAAGAAACACGTTTCTTGTATGACGACCCCCTTTTTAATATTTAACTTTATTTTATTTTTAGTATTTGCTGTTATTGTGGTCATAGTAATACATAATTGCTGAAAATTTCAAGTATCTAGTTAATGCCATTAAAAATATCAAGTTAAAAACGCTGAAAAAAACACGTTTCTTGTATGACGAACCCCTTTAATTTTTACCTATTTTTTATTTTTAGTATTTGTTGTTATAACGACTACAGTAATACATAATCGGTGAAAATTTCAAGTGTCTAGCTATTACAGTTCAAGAGATAGAGCCCTGTGACAGACGGACAGACAAACAGACGGACAGACAAACGGACAGACAGACGGACAGACGGACAGACAGATGGACAGACAGCTGAGTCACAGTAAACGGGACTCCCGTTTGCACCCTTTGGGTACGGAACCCTACAAAAAGAGAATCAAAATAGTGATGGGTTGCTAGCCGCATCACCATGATTTGCATTTTCGCCTATTCCCGTTCGGTTCTACTGGAAGAGAAGCAGCTGGTACATTGTAAGTTTTTTCTTTTCTCCCAAAACAGCATGGAAGCTATGAATTATTTTTTCTTAATCGTTTTTGAGCTATTCATTCGAACGAGAGGTACTTAGTACCCTCGTCGTAATTGATGACAGGGCACAATTTTACGATTTCTTTTTTAGCCATAGCGTCGAATGCATCTTAGACCATAGACAATAATAATGTCACGGTCACAGTCCCTGGTCTTATTTAACGCCATCTCTATGCTTTCTACCGCGCAATGACAATTTCTTATTTTCACTTGCACTTTCTTGCAATCGTTCCATGAAAATCTCCGGTCGTTCACCCCTAGCCATTCATATACCATGAACTTTTGCTAAATATATATCTGGACCATTGCGGTATAGGCTGTGTGGCATGGACTTTTTGACACAAAAAACAAAACTAGAAGCGTTTAAAATATTGGACTAGCGGCGTAGGATGGAACGGATAATCTGGGTTAAAAAGGTTACAAATGAGGAGGTCCTGAAAAGAGTAGGAGAGAAAAGGTGCATTCTGGATATAATAGAGAATAGACAAGGAAAGATGTTGGGGCATCTGCTACGACACGAAGATTTCATAAAGACTATCATTGAAGGAAAGATAGAAGGGAAAAGAGGACCAGAAAGACCGAGGCATAGCTACATGAAACAGATAAAGAAGAAGGTGAACGTCGTATTGTGCGAAGCAACACAGCGGCAATGAGAGAGACAAAGGAAGATAATTTATACTTCACCGACAAGAGCATAGCTCTTAAATATAGATCAGACGTTCCCAAATTTTTTTTTCTCGTAGACCACTTAAAATTTTACTGGTTTCGGTGGACCCCCTGCTGCTACATTTCTACCATATTCCCAAAACTAGTCATTAAAATGTGAAGATTAGATCTAATGACCTGGACCACTTTGGAAATCACTGATATAGATAGATAGATAGAACTTTTGCTAATGAAAGATCAATACCGAGCAGTTAAAGGTTCTTACGTAAAATAGTACCTATGTAGGTATACTATCCGTGTGTTCTAAGCTATAATAGTATGTATTGTATAGTATTATATAGGTATGTATGTAGTAATATTTTAATGGGTATGTATATATTCATAATAGTTTATATAAAGTATTTGTATGTATTATATCGATAGTCATTGTAGCTTTTTTGCGCCGCACAATTCTTTTTTTCTCTGTTTATCCCTATGGTTGACTGGGAGAAAATGCTCTTAGCATTAAGGCCGTATCTGAATTTTCCGGGGTTCAGTGCTGCCCCCATTTAAAATAAATCATTTCAAAGAAAACGGAGACATCATTTAAAATTTTGCTACTACCAAGTCCTAGATAACCCTTCAAAGTATTTTATGAACTACTGTTTACAGTTTAAAGTGAGAACGTTAAGCTTTACTACGCACATTTGCGAAAAACGGCCACTTTTGCGTTTTTTTTACCTATAATTAACTAGATAGCTTTACCTAGATAGCTTTACTACGCACATTTGCACGCAAATGTGCGTAGTAAAGCTCATTTTTTATAATTATATTTTTACTTTGCAACAATAAAGTGTTAAAATAAATAATAGAGAGTATTCATGAATTTTTTTTATATTTTTAATCGATAGTCCTCGTCGAGAAATAGCCGCAAAAAATAAATCAGTGCCGAAAAACATGTATATGGTGTAGAAAATAAATATTGCAAATAGCCAGTAGATTATAACAACTAAAACACGCCATTTTAAAATATGACGTCAAAGTCTACAATATCCACTAGAGACGAAAGCTGTCAACGCATGTTTTTATTTTTTGGGTACTTTCGATATTATCAGCCAGTGATGTTTGTTAAACCTCTATATAAAAGTACATACATTTCGAATGTCATCGATAGTCAAACTACATGGACGGACAGTCCTACCGAACGCACCCGAACTTGTCATTTCCCTTTTGTGAACTTTGTCGTCATTTCCCTTTTGTTTGTCAAAAGTTCCCGCGCAATATTTGCATATTTTCAATAATTTATTTCTTATCCAAATAAGAGTCAGTAAGAAAAATAATTAACTAGGTGTGGTAACGTGTTAATAGAAATTGTAAAATAAAAATATGAGCCGGATTGGTATTACATGCATATTCCTTATTAACGGGTGGTGACATTAAAATGGGATATTTTTAGTATGCATTTCTCGGCTGATATCTTTAACTTTTATTATAAAACAAGATACTTATGACAGAATGTGTAGTTTTTATTTCGTTCAAAGAAAACTTTTCTTGAATTAATCTACGAGGTCTAAATCACCCTGTACTTCCTGTACCCTCTCAAAGTCAAAGTCAATAAGGTCTTTTATGCCTCCAATACCGCGAGCTCAGCTCAGCCGAAATGGTTGCCTATACGGTTACGTAAAAACAGTCGCATTCTTTGATTCCTTTTCAACGTCCTACCCTATCCTTTTTACCACTCCTACCTGCGAGATCGTTTCTCGTTTTGTCTCCACGCTGGCCAGACGGGTTGGAGAGGTCTCATTGATTAAGCTTTGTTTAGCTTGTGTTTCCGAAGTCGTCTTCTATGACATACACGGCTAACCGTGGCTTGGCATGGTCCTTCTACTCTGCCGGGAACCACACGGCAAGTGTTACCTAGTTATTTAAATACGAATGCCAAATTAGACTAGGCCAGATATACTCGGAGAACTTTGCTCATTGATTGAAACGTGACCAAAGTGCAACATACCTTACAAGGTACGAGAGAAGTCCCTCTTTGCAACAATCTCTCGACTCTATCTTGGGGTCGTTCCCCTTCGCGTGACCAAGTTCAATGGTCCTGAGCTCGTCAGAGCTATGCCTATAGCCTGTAGGCTTCATACATGTAATTTACTACTGTTATATTTAGCTTTAATACTTCAATAGGCTCGAGTTCGCGAGTCAGTCAGGCTTAAGTCAATACTCAACCGCAAAAAAATTGTATAGCTTCCTAATACAGGATGATTTTATATTTTTATATATTCGAGAATAGTAATCTATGAGCGTTAAAAAAAATATTCTGTCGTATAAATAAATAAATATATACGGACAAATCACACGGATTGAGCTAGCCCCACAGTAAGTTCGAGACTTGTGTTATGGGATTGGTATCCCATCAACTATACTATATTTTATAACAAATACATATATAGATAAACATCCAAGACCCAGGTCAATCTGAAAAATATCATTTTCCATCTTGACCTGACAGGGGATCGAACCCGGGACCTCCAGTGTGACAGCCTGGCATGATGACCACTAGACCACAGAGGTCTTAAAAAAATATGTCATCTACAGGTCTTTTTTAGTCTCCACTGCTGGAGCACGACCTCTTTGTACTGCCAGAGCCATATATTAGCCAGAGTAGCCAGAGGATTTGGCCTACACTCTCCACGCTTTAGAATAAAATAATTAGAAAAAAAATAAGTAAAATACCCTATTGAGGCATTACTAAAACAACAATGTTTCCATCAGCCTACTTTCCTTTTTACTTTTATTTATAGACACGATCAATTCTCTAGTTAATTATAGAAACGAGGTGTTTTGGAGCTGGCTCACGTACACAACTTATTGGGCAGGCAGGTGCAAATATAATGGCAGCACATAAACTAACTCGGTTTATTGTGTGCTTGCCTTTATTTATGTGGAAAACAGCCGTTTTAAACGACGTACGCATGTTGGAAGTATTATATAACGTCTTCTTACCGTAGACAGAATCTGACTTTCCTATACAAACGTAGTCTAGATTTTATTTTGAAACGACATGTCACGACGAATATACAAACCGTTTGAGCAAATGGACTGTACATTGTAAAACTAGATATACAGGTCGATATTGCACCCCCTACCTATATTAAATGCCCGGGAGTGGACCGGGATAGCAAGCGCTGCTGAGCTATTCGGCCGAGCTAAAAACAAGAAGGACTTCGCCAAGCTGATTGCCGACCTTCATTAGTTGGAGAGGCACTTTAAGAAGAAGAAGCTATATTAAAATCTTAGAATAGGTATCATAAAACCGTAAGAAAAAAATATTTTTTTATTTTTTATTTTTACTGCCTAATTTCAAATAACTAACCTACTAACTTTGAGCCCGTCATCTCATGCGAGCCCGGTAGCAGCGACATTCAATTGGGAGTTTTTTGGTATTCTTTGGTTTTTATTATGAAACAAGATACATATGACAGATTTTTTTTTTTCACTTAAAGAGTACTTTCCTTGAATATAGCAATGAGATTCAAAATCACCCTTTATAGAATCACTCAATGGAAATTCACAACACAACAATTTATGTGATACTAAAACAATACATTTGGGACAGCTCTGCTTTACGTGCCGTAAACCTGATTAACTTCGAAATGTATAACAATTAACAAAACATTGCCCGACCTGCTCGAGGGAGGGTTGTGTTTGTTACCAAACTGTAGGTTGAACACCCTTTTAAGTGAAAGACTTCGTTAGTCTAACATGTTGCGGGTAACGTATAATTTGGTGACATTAAAACTTTAGACGCAGGTGAAATAATAGTTTGGATTTAGGGCTAATAGGGGATCGGACAGGTCTCACCAAAAAATCTTTGTTGTAATTAGAAATAATATTAATTAAATAAACTGACCATTCAATAAGTATTTTTGTGAAATAATAATGATTTATATTTTTAAATCAAGAAATAAAATGCGTTAATTGCAATATTTTGAATCTTTTTTTTCTTCTAAAACAAAACACCGATCACAGCGCGTTACGTCATTCGTTTGTAATTGTAATTTTTGACGGCTGGGGTAACCTCAAAATGTCAACCATAGATGTCAACATTACTATGTGAATTTGTGGCCTCCACTACTGCCATCCTTTATACCACTTGATTGTTTGATGTTTACTCACACACAGATGACGTCACGCGGCCAAGGTGACAGATGGGTGTTTACGCGGCATTTTTATGCATTCAAATTTTAAATGTAATTTATGTATATTTACAGCCTTATTTAAATAAAATATTATTTTTTATGGTAATAAATAACCAGTCTAATTACTTTCAAACACTATGTGAAAAGTTGTTCGATCCCCTATTGATTTGGATTGTTCCATATTTATTCTTCATCAAAATCTCATCCTACATTCACTTTTCCAATATTTTTTCTTCACTCAACTCAACCAATCGGTTTTCGCGTATACAACGTGAAAGGGACATACCCGTAACAAATCGAACCACGGGCTATACTAGATCACTAAAGTATAATGAAATTAAAATAACAGTTAAAAAGCAAAAAATATTCGACATTCTCATACAAATCGCCCGGGCGGCTGCACACTTTTGTATGGAAATGCCGATTTTTTTTTGTTTTTGGCTGTTATTTTAATTTCATTATACTATATTATAATGATCTAGTATAGACCATGGGTCGATTTATTATCTTAGACATCTGAAATTAATTAATTTTAATTTAATTAATTTTAATTTAATTACGGGTATGTCCCTTCCATGTTGTATACAGTCGAAAGTACTAGGCGTATAAGAACTATCAAAAACAGTGAATTATGTGGTGTCTTTTCTAGTTTTACATAATAGCTGTAAATACGAAACCTGTGTGGGAGGAAAGGAATGGCGAAATATTCTACTCTGCCGTCACTACACTTCTAAAATCAAACCTATTGTAAAAATAACAATAGTCATTGATTCGAGAGAAAGAAGACCCGCCAAACATAAACACTACAAAAAACACCAACAAAATAGGCGATTATGTAGCCGTTCCGTTACACTCCAACGTTGCATCACGGTTGTAAGATGGAAAGCGTAATTGTCGATCGCTGTTATAAGAGCAAGAAACGGAGCACTTTCGTCTGCAATGCCCAAATGCTGGTCGGAAAGAAATGGAGAACAGTGTCGCCTGTAGAGATTCTTATATTTTTTCGGGTGTATTGTAATGAAATCTTATAAATGTCACCTTTACATTGACAATATTTTGTAGTTAAACTTACAAAGATTTCATATGAATTCATAAATAAACGGGCAAGTGCGAGTCGGACTCGTTCAGGGTCATAAAGGGTTCCGTACCACCGTACAATGTTTTAAAACGCTGAAGAAACACGTTTCTTGTATGACGACCCCCTTTAATTTTTAACTATTTTTTTATTTTTAGTATTTGTTGTTATAGCGACCACAGTAATACATAATTGGTGAAAATTTCCAGTGTCTAGCTATTACGGTTTAAGAGATAGAGCCCTGTGACAGACGGACAGACAGACGGACAGACAGACAGACGGATAGACAGCGGAGTCTCAGTAATAGGATCCCGTTTGCACCCTTTGGGTACGGAACCCTAAAAATATCATGCATGTATATTTTTTTAATAGCCTGCCGACGTGTCCCAATAATGGGCAAAGGCCTCTCCCTTCTTTCCCCACTGATCCCTATTTATAGCAGCCTGCTGCCATTCCTTCATAAAGCTGTCGATGTCGTCTCGTCATCTCTTTCGTGGTCTCCCTCTATGCCTGCGCCCAATATCATTTATATGTATAAAATAAGACACTAAATAAAAACGTATGTAATAGTGGCTTTAGCAAACATAAAGGATGTAAATGAATAATAACTTGCAAAATATGAATAAATCTCAAAAAAAATTGCCACTCTCATACAAATGTGTTCTCTTTTTAAAGATTTATTTTCACATTGGTTCAATAGAAAAAGTTGACGGGCTTCAACTGCGTCGCTACTTGCGTTTCTGACCCCGGGATTACAAAGGTTAATCTTCTGTCTAGGATTTAGCTTCAAATTTCTTGATCATGGCTTGATTTTAGTTCCTTTGAATTGAAATAATACATATATTATAAACGTAACATAGTGTCCTCTCTACGCATTTCTCTGCGTGACGGTCAAGGCTGGTTACCCGGTTTCACTTTTGATTCAAAACATTTTCACCGGCGCCGGCTCTCACGCTTAGAAGTGGCGTGCTTTATTGTAACTTATAGACCGGGCTCCCAATGCAAAGCTTCATAATATTTTATTTTATTTGATTGTAAAAATCCCTAAGTACTCGTATACTGAAAAAGCTATACTTACAAGTTAATTCATACTGGAATGGCTGCGGCCGGTAGCACACTCAAACCACAATGACCTTTATATTTAAGGAATGATTGAAATGCATGCTTGAAAAAAAATAAAAATTTGTAGTTAGTTTTTCTCAAGATTACCATGCATTTCGTACATTGCCGGCTGCTTTCATCACAGTATGAATCTACTCCTGGTGAAAACTGCAAAATTTGGACATACCATTACAACATCGCATACTCTCATATACTTGGTGCACATTACCTTGATCCAACTAGGTGGATACCGAAGGTAGACTAACATGGAAACAGTCAAATTTTTTAATGTTTGGTAAGTGTCGTAAATATGCTTCTCAAAGATACTTTGCGTCATAATAAGTAACCCTTTTTAGGAATACCTATAATAAAAATACAAAGATACATATAGACGAACTGAGAATAACCGGTTGGATCCCATATATAATTATTACCGTACACTAAGGTTCGAACGAAAAAAATCTTATGAACTTAGTTCTACGTGTGTCGACACACTGGCGGCAACCCATCTTCGCGGTTCAAGCTCGAAGGCTGGCGCTGCTGCAGCCACTGCTGAGACCCTAAAACGGCGCAAATATGAATGCCTAGGGAACGGCTTCATATTTGAGCCGTTTGGGGTCGAGACAATGGGTCCGTGGGGGCCATCGGCCCAGAAATTATTTAAGATTTTAAATAAAATGCTGGTCGAGGTGTCGGGTGACCAAAGAGCTGGCAATTACTTCTCTCAACGAGTAAGCATTGCCATCCAACGTGGCAATGCAGCCAGCGTTTTGGGCACCCTACCGCAGGGCATTGAACTCAATGATATTTTTTATTTATAAAAATATTTTTATTTTAAATAATATATTTAGTTTTTAAGCTCTAGTTTTTAGTTAGTTTTAATTATTTTTATCTACTTATAATTTAGATTAATTAATTAATAGTAGTTATTGTTACCTATGTTTGAAAATGAAATAAAGTTTATTGTTCTAACAAATCACAGATGTATATAAGTTGAGCAGTAACCAAATATAAGTACCATCAATACGCTGAGAAGAAAAATTTAACTGGAAGATTGTAACATAACTGTGTGAAAGACGCCTGCACTAGCGCTTAGGAAGCAGCACTAATCTTAGCTCTAAGTAACGATTAGACGTCAACATTTGTGTAAAACAAAAGATAGTGACTATTATTAAGAGATATTATAAATATCCTAAGTATGATAATAAAGATATTTTGAATTTTGGAAAATTTGAATTTGACGGAGGTCCGAAGAACGGTGGCACTAAAGTACGACTGCAAAATATTACTTTATATTAAATGAGTAATATGCAGTGAGCTCACCAACTTTATAATCGTGTTCTTTGATCTACTATTAAAACCATTGTTGATGGAAATCTTTTGTTGACATATATAGTAGATTGTGCTTTAAGGTAGGTACTTACAATACAATACAATACAAAAATCTTTAATGCACCAAATAAAAAACATTAATTATTATATATAGAGTTTACGGAACATAAATAAATAGGGTACAAGAGCGGCCTTATCGCCTTACTTAATATTTTTAAGGCCTACCTACTTCGACTCCAGAGTGAAACGAAGGATTTTACAGTAAAATCACGAGCGTAGAATCAGTAGAATCCTAAACAAAGCGAGGGATTCATGGATATCGCCCGAAGTAAAATATTGCCGTACCCGAGTAGCACACTCTACTTTTCATCTACATCTATGAGATAAATATATATAATTTTAGTTATGTGTATGTATTGTAGTATTTATATATATGTATGTACCTATAGGTTCTTTTTGTAGCGCCTATCGCAATAAAATTGATTTTTCTGTTTTTCCTAAAGGTTGACTGGTAGAGAATGCATTAGCGTTAAGTCCACCTTTTGTACTTTTGTGTTCAATAAAGATTTAATAAATAAATAAAATAAATTATCAAATAAACTATACAACGTGGAAAAGACATACTCGTAATAAATCGAACCAGGGTCTATACTAGATCACTAAAGTATAATGAAATTAAAATAACAGTTAAATAACAAAAAAGAATTTTGGCATTTCCATACAAAAGTATGCGAACACCCGGGCGATTTATATGGGAATGTCGAGTTTTTTTTTTGTTTTTTGACTGTTATTTTAATTTTATTATACTTTAGTGATCTAGTGTAGCCCGTGGTTCGATTTATTACGGGTATGTCCCTTCCACTTTGTATAATACGAGTATGTAAAAAAGTTTAACTACTACATATACCTAATCAGGGTTTAACCGACAGTTACTAACCTGTATTTGGTGTCGTTGTGATTAATTAGACACTAAGAAAACATTTTTCGAAGAACACAAACTTGTTTGTTTGTTTAATTTCTTTATTGCACAAAAATTACATTTAAATGTACATTATTTAATACAAAGGGAAAAAGAAATAACTTGTACAAAGGCAGACTTATCCCAAGAAGGGATCTCTTCCAGTCAACCCAGTCTTCAAAAGGTTACATATTTTTGAAATGGGTGGAGTGTCAATATAAATACAAAGAAATTTTAAAAATCCTAATACTAACTTAAAATCATAAAATACTAAAAAAACAAAAACAAATAAAAAAGATATGACATATTTATAAATAAATAAATATTTTTATATAATACATAAACATACATGTTCAATTCAATTCAATTCAATTCAAAATATCTTTATTATCATAGGATATTTATAATATCTCTTAATAATAGTCACTTTGTTTTGTTTTGCACAAATGTTGACGTCAAATCGTTACTTAAAGCTAAGTTTACGCCGCTTCCTAGGCGCAAGTGCAGAAGAAGCGGCAACAAACTGCACTGCACGTTTTCTCCAAAGACGTCAACTAAAAAACTAAAAACTTAAAATTAGTTATATAGATGGACAGAGATTACATTGTTTATTATGTCATAATTAAATTGAATTATAAGAATTACGAAATTTAAAATAATGTCAATTTGTAAATTTAGTATGTACCAATGTACCTAAATTATGACATGTCTAAGTATACAAACCTTTAAGAGGGACCCGCGCCAAGCTCAAGCCAGACCTTTTTGTCTTTAAGATAGTCATCGGTCCTATAATAAGCCTTCTCACAAAGTACTTTCTTTACATAAGCTTTGAATTTTCTGTCTGGCATATCAAGGACCGATTCTGACAATTTATTATAAAAAAGTATACACTTCCTCATAAAAGACTTACTGACTGTATTCAGCCTGTAATACGGGCTAACTAAGTCATTCTTATTACGTAAATTTCTATCTGTAAAATCACTTACTTTATTGAACATGGAAATATTTTTTCTTACATACATTATATTTTCAAATATGAATTGTGATGCAAAAGTAAGTATACCTATTTCCTTGAATAATTCCCTCAGTGAGTCTCTCGATCCTAAACCGTAAATAGCACGAATTGCTCTTTTTTGTAAAAGAAAAATAGTCTGAATGTCGGCTGCACTCCCCCATAGAAGTATCCCGTAAGACATTAGACTGTGAAAGTAACTAAAGTACACTTGTCTAGCAGTTGCTACATCTGTCAATTGTCTTATTCTCCTAACAGCGTAAGCCGCAGAGCTAAGCCTATTAGAAAGTTTAGTTAAATGAGCGCCCCATTGAAGTTTCGAATCAATTGTGATTCCTAAAAAGGTAGTACTTTCAACCAGATCGAGTTTCTGACCATTAATTAGTATGTCAACGCAGGCTTGATTCACATTAGGAAGAGAGAATCGAATGCATTGGGTCTTGTTCGCATTTAACATGAGGTTATTGGCCGAAAATCAATCAGAAATTAAAGATAAGGTGCTGTTCACCGCGCTAGCATCACTGTTATGTCGATCTATTTTAAATATTAGCGAGGTGTCATCAGCAAATAGCACCATGTCAGCCTCTCTCTCAACCATGTAAGGCAAGTCATTGACATAAACTAAGAAAAGGAACGGTCCTAGAATTGAACCTTGGGGTACGCCCATTTTCACATTAGACTCGTGTGATTTTACGCCGTTTATATCAACAGTTTGAAGCCTATCTGTTAAGTAAGATTCTATTAATTTAATTGACTTATCATCAAAACCGTATTGACGAAATTTGAGCAAAAGTGTTGGATGATCAACGCAATCAAATGCTTTAGAAAGATCGCAAAATGATCCAATTGCATCATTTCTGTTTTCCCACGCGTCGTAGATATTAGTAATAAGTGCTACTCCTGCATCGGTGGTCGATTTTCCAGCAGTAAAGCCGTATTGTTGGCTATGGAAAAGATTATTGGTCTTAAAGTGAAGTAGCATTTGATTGAGCATTATCTTTTCGAACACCTTACTCAAAACTGGCAGAATAGAGATAGGTCTGTAGTTGCCAGGGTCTGTTTTTACTCCTTTTTTTAATAAGGGGATTAGTTTACTACATTTCATTAAGTTAGGAAATATGCCTTCATCAATACATTCGTTAAATATAAAAGCTAAATCGGCAGCAATTATGTGTATAATATGACTTACTACGGCTACTGACATGCCCCAGTGATCTTCTGATTTTTTTAAATTTAACTGTTTAAAAGCATCTATTATATCGCTAGGGCTAACATGCTTAAAATTAAATTTAGAATCACAAGGGCTAACATTACTCTTAAGCAAAGCCTCAGCACGCTGGGCGCTAGAACTCACATTAGAAGTGAGTTCCAAAGGAATGTTAGTAAAATAATCATCAAATATATTTACTATTTCTTCAGTTTTTGAAGTATTTTTACCACTACTTTTACCACTATAAGTATATGTATAAAATAAATATAAAATAAATATATAATATACTAAATATAAACACTTATTCGCTTAATGAATCTACTGAATGCTTATAGTATTTTCTCAGTCGGTTTTTAAAAGACCCAATAGAGGAAGCCATTTTAATGTCAACAGGAAGAGCATTCCACAGCCGAGCGGCAAGAACCGAAAACGACTTGGAATACTTTTCAGAAGAATGACATGGTATCTGCAAAGTCGGTACATCACTAGCACGCAATCTTGGGTCAACCTGCCGGAAGGAGAATTTGTCGTGGAGATATGTAGGGGAATGAGGATTAAAAAGAGCATTAAAAAGCAGGGAGAGAATATGCATATTTCTGCGAAGTCTAATAGGAAACCAGTCCAGTTGACGACGGAATGTTTAAAAATTTCGACAAATCTTTGCGAATCGCTTCACTTCATGACTTTGTCATTGTAGTTCATATGTATACGGAAACTCGATATTCACTATCGGCCTAAACCATCGGTCAAATTAAACTTACAAAAACACATTTAAATTTACACATTTACATATCAATACAAAATACTTATCCTAAAACTTCCATAAATTTTCGCAATTTTTTTTTCCGAAGTGAAGGACTTAAGGGTTAACTGGAGGGACGAAATTCCATACAAACGTACTTTCGTTTTAATTTCGAAACCATAAAACTCATCGTATTCAAATTTTTTACAAGCATTAAGATGATAAATATCTAGATCTGTAATTAGTTTTGGTTCGAAAATAATAAACAAAAAAAAAAGTTATAGCAACTTAAAATTTGCCTTTTTTATCGACGAAATCGAGTAATATTTAGACGCCTATTACACTTATAATTATATTTTCGATCCTTATGGAAACTAATTATACGACTAGAGTGAAGACTCTAAATTCCAAATAATTTAGTTTTATTTGGGTATGTATCGTATTTATCGAAATAAACGAAAACTACGAAAACCTTTCGATTCATGGCCTATAACGGCCCGTTTCGCTGGCGTTCAGTGCACTCTCTTTGTCGTACGCGGGGGTGTAGCTCTCACATGCGGGGGTCGGGACGGAGCTACATTTTTTAGCGCCCTTTCTCTTTCTCGACGAAATAGCAACACGACGAAGCGCGTCGGTAGGCAACTCGCTGTGGAGTTCGCCCGCGCCTCCAGTACCACCTTAAGGCCGTACCTGAATTTTCCGGGGTCCAGTGCTGCCCCCATTTAACATAAATCATTTCAAAGAAAACGGAGGCATCATTTAAAATTTTACTACTACCAAGTCCTAGATAACCCTTCAAAATATTTTATGAACTACTGTTTACAGTTCGAAGTGAGAACGTTAAGCTTTACTACGCACATTTGCCAAAAGTGGCCGTTTTTCGCAAATGTGCGTAGTAAAGCTTAACGTTCTCACTTTAAACTGTAGACAGTAGTTCATAAAATACATTGAAGGCACTGGACCCCGAAAAAGGTACGGCCTTAAGAGGAAATCGATGGGCGGTAGTTCCATACGAGCGTAGCCGCCAGATTCCTCGCCGATAGTATAGTAGTAATAAAGCTAGGATAGTAATGATTTTTTCCAAACAAAATCGAAGGATATATTGGCATGTCCCTATGTTTTTTTTTCACAATCAAATTATTATTAAAAGACGAACCTTCATTAACATGAAAAATTAGTAAGATTTTCCACTCTGTTCAGACATCTAGCAAACAAATTGGACGAGTTTCTATTATAAAAATAAAATAGTTACTACATATATATATATAAGAACATAGCCATACCATTCCTTCAATTTTTAATAAAAAAAAAGAAATTAACTACGCCTGGGATAATTATTTGTTGTTTTAAAACTAAATTCTCCTTTTTTTTTTGCTGGACTGCCAACATTATTTTTTTCGTGTTTAATTTTTAAACTGTTTTTAATCCCGAGACATTTTCTTATTCACTTTACAGTCCCGCAAGAATTAACAGTAACTTTAGTCCTAAATAATTTAGGATGAAAACATCGTTTTTCGAATAGATGAGATGAAAACAATAACATGCATGTTGGTTATTGGTTAATTTTAAAAGTAGACACACATACAACGTGTTAATGAACTAACGCAAAACCTCTCAGATGGTACGTCAGCCCATGAAACTGAACAACTTTAAAACAAAAAAAAAAAAAAATTTTATACACTGATCAGCTGATCAAGTCAACTTGTATGTAAACCCGATTTTTTTTTGGGTTTCGTGTGGTTTTGTAAAAGTTATAGAACAAAAAATGTTCAGTTCCATGGGCTGAGGTTCCTACCATCTCAGAGGTTTTGCGTTAGTTTATTAAGACGTTGTTTATGTAATGAATTTATCTTAATTAATATAAAAACATCCATTAGAAAATCTTCAATCACAAATATGGAGTTAAATTCCTCTATAAACATAAAAACAATAGTAGCAAAAAAACAAAAAAAAATATTTCAATTTTGTGGTAATAAAGAAATTTCAAAAACAACCAAAATAATATGCAAAATAACATAAAAACCTCTAGAGTTGCCAGTAAAATCTTCTACCGCCATCTAGTTGTCATTCGAAACAACAATACATAGGGGTGGAATAGAGCCAGCACAGCGCCACGGCTCAGAAAGTAGTGATGCAGTTGCTTTGTACGGTTAGTAAGAGACGATTTGATTCACAGAACCATTGCGAGATGGCGCTTATTAAAGTATTCCGTGTTTTTGTTATCCGTTTCGTTTTTCGTGTGTGTAAGTGGCCAACACTGGTGTCATATTTTTCAAGTTACCTAAAGGCATCTGACATAGTTTGATGACTGCTAAACCGTGCTGAGAGCGGGGACCAACGGCTTAAGAGTCCCCTTACTCTAGACATAATCAGTTTCCCATACAAACGTAGTCTACGTTTTATTTTGAAACGACATGTCAGATTTTAGTAAAAATTTGTAACTTCAAAGAATATGCATATATCTAGGGTTATAATTGGTTTTCACATTCAAAATATTAACTTGAATTAGAAATTGAATTGAATAGTGAATTATATCATATTTGACCATCAGTATGGAAAACTTTTACACCCTTATATTTTCTTTCAAGTTCATATTTTGACTGTGAAAACCAATTATAACCCTAGATATATGCAATTAATTTAAAGCAACGAGATCTATGTACTTATGGTAAAAATATATTGACCTTACGAGTACTACTCTCGTGTTTAGTCTATATTACCAAAAAGGACATGGCCGTGTTTGAAGACGCCGAGTCTATATATTCATGTCAATGATTTAAAGTTACAATTTTTCACCAAAATCTGACATGTCGTTTCAAAATAAAACGTAGACTACGTTTGTATGGGAAAGTCTAGGGTAAGGGGATTCCTAACGTGCCTTCCGAAGCAAGGAGGAGCTAGAGAATTTATAATGCCACTTGTGGTCACCCATCTAAGTGGGAACTACGCCCAGTGTCATATAACTTGGGCCACCAAGCTCAATGTTCCTAGTTTAAGAATTTTTATTTTTGAGATTTTTTTACTTTCATGCATAAAGAAAAAACTTAGAATGTACCAGCTGCTTCTCTTCCCACGCCGATCGTAAAAGTCCATTGAGGGAATGGACGATAATGCGAATTATGTTAATAGGCGATTCGGCTAGCAACCCATCACTATTTTGATTCCTTTATGCATCTTCTCACCCACCATCACGCTAAAGCCTTTGGCCTATGTGTCTTGTAGCCCTGGGCTCTGTGTGCTTAGAGCCGCAAGCGGCAAGATTCATATTGCTCTGTCTGCCCCCAGGGGTAAAGACGTAATAATTCTCTTTCACAGTTTAGTTGTGGTCAATTGTGATGCTATTTATGATGACAATAGGAACGCTCAGTGAAAGTGCCTAGAAAGATATCTAGAAATTCCTTTCAATCGAGTTAATGCAGCCTAATTTTCCTATGGTTGAATACTAGCAATCTTTTACTGTGGAGAGTGTATTGTAAAAACATAAGCTTCGATATAAGTATAAATTGTTACTGTCACTCTCTCTCTCTTAAACGCCATTTAGCGTTTGTTTATAAAAAGATGATTCCATGCTTCGGAAGGCACGTAAAACTGTTGGTCCCGAACGCCATCTAGCGTTTGTACCTATCCCTAGGATTAGTTCTGGTCTTCCCTTTGGGTTGCGGAGGTCAGACGGCAGTCGCTCTGTGTAAAAATCAGTAACCTCGTCAAATCGAAATGAAAACGTTACCGCTAAGGATACAACCGGAAAAACGCTCGTATGATGATGACTCTTGGTGTCAATGAAAATTTTTAAGCAAATTTCTTAAGACTGCAGTCTTCGACAGTGGGATTTTTTTATTAAACACCCGAATCTATATTTTCTATCTACACATACGCATTGCGTTGTATTGTACATGCACTCTGGAGACGAATTTAGACGAATTCAGAAGCGCAGCGAGCGGTCTGCCTTATCAGCGTTTTCGTCCCCATATTTATTTGAGAATTTCGGAGAACTTTAAATTTTTCTATCTTTTTGCAAAAGACAAATTATTTTTATTTATTTATTGTACGTGTTTAAGTATGAATTAATCCCCATATATGTGTATTTTTTATTTTTTAACTCAGTCGTATGCGCAAGAAATCCGACGACGTATCGCTTATATTTTCTTTAAAGTTTAACCTTTTTAACTAAGTTTTTGAATGAATTTAAAAAAAATTAATAAAATCATTTTCATTCAATTTTTAGGATTTTCCTTTGTCTTTATTTATCTGTAATTTATACACAACTTCATGTTTTAAATTCCGTGTAAACAACAAAGACATGAACGTCGCGCACCGCAAAAAATTTAAACACGTCTCAGGTTATTTGGAATTAAACAAACTATTACAATTAAAATCAATAAATTGTCTCATTTACTTTTTTAATACTTAAATAACTTTAATTTAACATACTCATATCTAAACATATTGTTACTAAGATAGTTTGGCTCCAATCAGCTCCGAAAATGCAGTCAAAATCACTAAAAACAAGGACTGGGCCCTTAATTATTTGACTTGCTATAAGTATTACTTCACCGAGCAAGTAGGGAACAATGTTATATGGTATCCGTAACTCTGTTATGTCACAGTTATCAAAGCATTCAAAATCGTTTCTCTATGTTTTTTTGGGAACATAATTAATATTATGACTGAGTATTATGACTATTAAAATTCTATAGGTATTATATTTACACTATTGTAAGCTATTTAATTTGATCGAAAACGGATTTTGAATTGTGGTGCTGGAGGCGTGTGGAAAAGATAAGTTGGAAGGAGAAAAAAAACTACCACGGAACTTCTGGGACGTGTCAGAGAAAAAAACGTTAATGAAGACAATCGATGTAAGAAGAGGAAATATGTTTGGACACGACACGATCTTTTTGACATGGAAGGAAACATCGACGCAAGAAGAGGAAAAGGAAGGCCTATCAAGAAGGGCGTTCATGGATGAAATATAATATTTTAAAACTATTGAAAATAGAAGAGGAAAGATGATTGGACATCTAATAAGACATGACAATCTCTTCAGAATAATAGTAGGAGGTAAAATAAAAGGGAGACGAGAAAGGGGAAGATTAAGGATGAAGTTTTCCAACAAGTTAAAGAAGGGTTAGGAGTAAGGTCCTACCAAAACCTTAAAAATATGGCAGAGAAAAGGAGGAGGAATGGAGGCATCTCCATTAACTCCACCGACAGGAGCAAGCTCTTAAATTAAAAAGAAGAAGCTACTCGTATTTTAGGAACATCCTAATGTTCATATGGTTTCCGAGCAAGTAGGGTACTATGTCAGAAGGTGTCAGCAACTTGTTATGTCACAGTTATCAAAGCGTCCCAAATAGTCACAGCAGTGCTGCTTGAGCATTACCACAATATTACGGAGGTAAACAAAGATGTTCCGCCGCTTGCCCGCAAGTCCCGCAGCTAATGAGAGATGGGGCCGTCGCCGCTTTCCATTTCTATCATGAAAACATCTATCCGGTCTAGAATAAGGCTACTCGAATCCATCTCTTCCTATGGATGTCAAAAAATCGAAGAATGAAACATTTATTCAGTAATTAGGCTTTTGTCAGTTTACGAAGATATTATGCCTAATAATACAATGTTATATAATTTTTCAAAACTAAAAACCGACTTCACCTTCGGTGTATACTTAGAAGACATATTTTTCCAGTTGTTTTGGTTTAAAAACCAAAGTAGACATTCGATCTTCATTAAATTTCTATGGGACCACCTGACAAGTACCTATACGCTTTCGAACAAAAAAAATATTTTTCAAATCTGTCCAGGCGTCTTCGAGTAATCGGGGAACATACATTAAAAAAACATAAAAGATTCCTTTTTTTGAAGTCGGTTAAAAAATATAACATGTAAAGCTTGCGAACACTGAATTTGAATTGAATCAAGAGATGACTAAAGGCCTAAGCACTAATATCTCATGTAACAAATTTAGGTTCGTTCGCTAGGAGGGTTGACATAGGCAGGCGGCCAATTAGATGACTATTGACATAAATATTTGTGAAGACGATAAACTGGTTAACGCACTTAAAAGCAACACATCTAAGAATTCAGCTGGGCACACGCAAAGAAGTGCAATATTTGGCATTTTTTGGAGATATTCCTTTGAATCTTTAAAATACTTTAAAATCAGTAACCTCGTCAAATCAGCTGGGGTATAGGTAGCGGACCCCGGGCTCTGAAGCGTAACTGCTAACGATGTAACCGGGAATACGATCAGATGATGATGATGATGGTTCCTTAGAATCTTTAAACTATTTTATCGTCGTACATATATAAATAAATACTTGGGCAGCATAAAAGAATTTACACAATTTTTTAAAAGCACCCATTATATGAAGTTCAACCTAATTTTAGTAAAATGAATAAAATCACTAATACTTAAATAATTTTAATTAATAAAAGTTTGTTTTTTCAGAACCTAAGGATGTTTCATTTCCATAAATTTCGTCATAGCATTTTTGAAATCGCCACTAGAGTGCAACAACAATAGAACCATTAGCGGATGTCATCGTGCGTGCGACAAACAAAAGACGCCGGGTAAGAGATAAAATGCGACAATACCTTACAACCAAAAGCACCCTGCACCGTCCGCTTCCTGCCAGTACCGCCCTGAGCCTCACCCAAGATGCTTGCCATCTTCCTCCTGTCATGTGCTTTATTTGTTTCCGGGGAACATTCTGGCGCGTATTCCTCACCTCAATACGCGAAGAAAATGTTCCCGAAGCAAATTAATACAAACGAATTGTTACCGAGGGAAAATAATCCGATACCGTTTAAAAGTGATAGTGAAATTGAAGCTGATAAGTATGGGAGGTCCTCGCTTATGGACTCTGCTGGGGACTTCCTCAGCAGCACTGGGGGTCAGATAATGGGCAATATGGCCAGGGACTTCATTGCCAGGTCGACGGGGAGCAGCCAGGTTGGTTTTGACTGCGTAACGCAGGTTCGTATCGCACCTTTTTGTAAATTTGCACGCTGTTGGATCTGTTGCTTGATAAGATTGATTGGTTGTTTTGTTTTTAACTAATTAAAAAAGTGACATCATATTAATAAAATTAAAGTGTCTCTTTATGATCCTAAAATAAACTTTGCTTTCTTATGTTCAAGGTAGTTTTTATATTAGATAGGTACTAAAACTCATATTTGATTTAAGTACTTAATCATATTAATTAATAAAAAAGTTCTTCCATGCTGGTCTGGGAGAAAGGAAAAAACTCTGAAATAACCAGCTGATCTTCTCGCGCAGATCATAAAAGCCGATTGAGGGATTGGCCGAAAATGCAAATAAATACATACATTCATACATATTATCACGTATTTATCCCTATATGAAGCAGATAGAGCATTTAGGCGTTGATCCCATTGCACCGCGCACCGTCGCGGAGCGAGGCGCGGCAGATTTTCAACATTGTATGCAAGTAGCTCAGTTTGTATAGAAAACACGCCTACTCCCACCCACTGAAAACGCGTCACCGCGCGGGCGTCAATATGTAGAAACCGCGCTCCGCGACGGTGTGCGGTGCAGTGGGATAACCGCTTTAGGGTCTTGCGGTTCTAAGCAGACAGAATCCAGGGCCGCAAGACCCACAGGCCACTTTTAGCATGATGGTGGGCGACATGGAAAAAGGAATCACAATAGTAATGGGTTGCTAGCCACATCGCCTGTTAAGACGATACACGGTGTCCAGTGCTGCCCCCATTTAAAATAAATTATTTGTAAGAAAACGGAGATATCATTTAAAATTTTGAGCTAGTAAAACCTAGATAACCCTTCAAACTATTTTATGAACCACTGTTTACAGTTTATAGTGAGAACGTTAAGCTTAAGTTTGCATTTTTTCGAAAAACGGCCACTAAACAGTGGTTTAGTGGCCGTTTTTTAGAAATTTTGTTATTAATATTATAAATATCTCTCAATAACAAAATTCGGATTTTCATACAAATTGACTGACTACAAGCTGATCAGTTTGTATGAAAATTAAAATTTTATTTTTTGGGTTTCGTGAAAGTTTTAGAACACAAGTTGTTCAGTTCCATGGGCTGAGGTACCATCTGAGAGGTTTTGCGTTCGTTCATTAACACGTTGTTTATGATATTTGACTAAAATTAACCCTTGGTTGATATTTATGGAAACAATGTCCAAATTACAATTCATAAAAATATCAAAAGTCAAAAAGCCAAACTATTTATTTATCTTTGGATTTTTGTATCAATTGATAATTGTCGATTTAAATATCTAACTACATAGGTACTTATGAGTAGTCTTAAAAAGTAAACGAGACAGTTTCTGCCACTCTACCTTAGTTAGACAATAGTTTGCATGAGTAACGATAAGGAATTGAAGATAAAATGGGCTTTTTGGGAATGAGTCAGTGGTATACCAAATGGCATAACGGGAGACCCTTTCACATTGAATAGATAACACTATTTTATTACCGGCAAGTAGATAGGTACTTACTTTTTTATTGATACATGGCTCTGAATCACGCCAAAAGTTTTTGTACTAAAACAACATTCTATATAGTTCACACGGAAATCAAAAACAGAACAACAGTAAATTATACTTAGTTCTGAATTCAAATTACATTAATGATAAATCTAATAATTGTTGGATGAACTTAGTAAATATCATCCGTTTTAATCGGAAATGCGATGGTTGCCGAGGCACATTAAGAAAATAGATGAACTGTAGTGAATTTATGTAGTATATATAGCCTGTGCTAACACTAATCATACCTACAATTGTTTCTACAGCGCATTTTTAAGGAAGTTCAGTTTATGATACAGATTGCACTAAAAATGAATATTGCGTCATGAAAAAAATACTATTAAAATTTCCATACAAATACAAATGTATTGGGACAATTCATTGATTGAGCTAGCCCCAAAGAAGTCTTAAACCTGTGTATGGAATACTAACTCAACTATACTATACCTTAATGCGCGATGAGTAATCGAAACTTTTTCATACCTTATTCTTGGAAAATAAATGAGTTTTATGGACTGAATATGATTTTTAACCGACTTAAAAAAAGGAGGAGGTTATCAATTCGACTATGTTTTTTTTATGTATGTTTGTTACGCGATATCTTCGCCAATTGTAAACCGATTTTGATGATTTTTTTTTTTATTTGAAATCCTTTCCTACCAAATTAGTCCCATTTTAATTTGGTGAAGATATGATGAAGAACTTTGGAGATATGGAAGAAACTCCTTAAAAAAAATTAAGTTGGTTGTTTTTTTTTGTTAAAAATTTAATTATATTGTATTGTGACATTTGTCATGCAGGTGTTGAGTCTGAACCTGACCAACTTGGTGATACTCATCGTGCTGAAAGCATTGATCCTGGCAGCTGGCTTTTTCGGGGCAGGAGCCTGGAAGGGCGGACATCACTACGGGAGAAGCCTTGACGGTAACCAGTCCTTACTAAATAATCAAAGGCCATTCCGAAGGTAGAGACTGAATTTCTAGACAATTATTCCTTTGTTACGTTATAGAATGTGGTTATAGATCTAAGAGCAAATAAAAAACTAAAAATACCAGCTTCTTCACCAGCGCTTCTAGACATTTTTCTCCAGGTTCAAGGAACTGACCAAATAGTCTCCTATCCAATCCAATATTATAATCCAAAAAAACAGGAAGACAAAAGCCATGCTTTTGTCTATAGGTACTAAATATACCGTCTTGGTATTTAAATTTTCGCGCTTTTAACAGACATTTCTCGTTGCGTCACGTTTCAAAGAAGTAACATCCTTCGTGATCGTAGAGTCTGTTGGCGACCACGAAGGATGCTACAATTTTTTAAAACGTTAGACCCAAAAAAAGGTTCATGCTAAGTCTCGTAATACATAAAATACCTATATCGCGTATTCTGTAACGTTCCAAACAAAATAATGTCACCCAGAATAGGACGCGCTTCTCAAATATCAATGTCATCACAACACACAAACAATAAGACACAGCTCAATCGAACAGATTCTAATAATCACCAATCCAATAATGACCCTATAACCACCAAAAAAACCAGGAAGGGTTGTCCATCTGCCCTCGCACCTTGTCTGCGTGTCCAGTCTATAATCCAATAGCCGAGAGCCAATGCGTTTGTCGTGTTGCCCGAGTGGGCGATTGTAATCCCATTGGTCAGGGATTAGCGGCAGACAAATGACCAGACGGGCTATTGGGTTTGATGGTCATTTTAAAGGCTTTTTTCTATAGAGAGCTTGTATCCTACTTAAATACACCGATACAGATATAACATGCCATCTGTGTATTGTTAATTAACGAAGTTAATATTTCGGTTAACGGATTCACACCATCAAAGCATTTGGGGTGACACATCCGGTTTATTTCGTATTTTATGCGAAAGATGTAACAAAAAAACATTTATTTATATTAAATTGATTAACACATATTATATCCGAAACATGCTTCGTCAATGGGTCACAGAAAAGAATCCATGCAACATGCTTCGTCAATGGGTCACAGAAAAGAATCCATGCAACATGCTTCGTCAATGGGTTACAGAAAAGAATCCATGCAACATGCTTCGTCAATGGGTCACAGAAAAGAATCCATGCAACATGCTTCGTCAATGGGTCACAGAAAAGAATCCATGCAATATGCTTCGTAAAAATGTATACAGAAAAATATCCGCAACATACTTCGTCAAAAGGTCACAAAAAATCTACCTGCAACATGCTTCATCATAAAAGTAAACAGAAAAATATCCGCAACATGCTTCGTCAAAATTCTTAGTCTATGAGACCGACGGGATCTTGAAGTTGACTTAAAAAAATGTAAACGGACATAGTGATCGCAGTAGATGGTATTACGTCATTTCACAGAAAACGCTTGTGCCCGTTCTCTGTCCCTTACATCCCTTAGTCGATTCTTACTTTCTTCTTTTCGTGTCGAAAGCTTTAATTTATGTATGTATGTAATCAAATATTGTCGCTGGAATCGAAGGTAGGTGTGGCATAGTCTGGTCGTTATGACCACACTGACACTGTGTTGCAGTTGGGTCAATAACATCGAGCCAAGTTATGCCTGCACCGGTCTTCCTCAATTTAGAGGCGGTTTACGCTTTTCCATGTGATCCATGGGAGCTCATGACCAGGTGGTAGTTCCTCCGATGGTTGAATGAAATTAGGAGGAAGTGTATGTTTGCTTCTTACCACACCCGTGAGACACAAAAGGGGCAATGACCAGATGTATTCTACTCTTTTTTCATTTTATTGTTTTTTCTCACACTTCCAGATAACAAAAATGCCTCATTCATAACCGAAGACGAAGTACTCCTGTACCTGAGTTACCTGACGGGCCAACAGTCCCAGGACTACAGCTGTCTGTACCGCCTCTCCTGCAAGAAGCCAGAGCAAGCGGGCATGTACTCTTCAGGGGCTGAACTCCTTCTTCAAGGAGCTAAGTTGTTCCAAGGGTAAGTCATTTAAAGCTCCGCTATTGTGAGGTGATGATATTTGCGGCTATGCGCTAGAGGGAAAAGGGAGTTTAATGGGCGAAGCCCCTCGCTATGTCAACGGTAATTATATATATATATATGTAGGTAGGTATATGTAAGGTTAGGATATTCACCAGAGAAAGGGGGGGTCAGGAACCTCCCGCTACTTTAAATTTTGGTGAGATTTGTTCGTTTATGCGCTAAAAAAAGGGGGTTTCCTAGGGCTTGGATTTCTTTATTAGCTTTAAAATTTGGTACTATTCAGAGAGTGCCTTTTACTTTTGCCACGAGTTCCTCCCTTAAGGTCGTCTTTTAGTCTTCAACAGCACAAAGACATAAGGAAGTCATACGGGTTCTTAACAATAGGTGTTGGATCATTGTCTGAATCTCATTTAATGAAAACTACTACAATGATACAAAACCACTTATACCAGGAAGTAACTTATATGTATACATCCCGGTTGATCCTGGTTGCATCCACAGCTATCCTGCTTCGGAGCCCGTGGTGCTTTTTCCCCGCTTTTTCTTCTGCATGTCAGTGTTGCCAAAGACCTTTCAAAGAGAAGATGAAATAGCCGGAACAGTTTAAACGATTTAGCTATATTTTTACGACCCGCCGCCTGTGTGACGTCACCCTCTTAGGGAAAATAAAATATGTAATCTGTGCTTATACTTTTTTTTTGTTTTCAGCAACAGCATCGAACTAGAACCTTACGAGGAAGTGTCGAAGGGCATCAGGGAAGCGGCAGAGTTAGGGGAGAGAGGAATAAACTGCGACACGCGCTACCAATGTGGAGAGTGACTTCTAGAATATTCTAGCAACTGATAGAATAACCTAGAATAGTCCTTAACATAAAAATATGAACGCTACTCGAAAATTCAGTAACTTGATAAAATTATAAATAATTTGTGTGAAAGGATAAAATGAGCAAAATACGACTGATTTGAAGTAGGATCTTTGTTTGATATCTTCCCCAAGATCCGTGTTACTTATTACAAAACCCATACTTAATATAGACGTTATTTCAAACTATGTCACTCCGTATAAATCAATAAGAACTTGTTTTGTGTGGGTTTTGGTATATTACATACATCAATCAGCCGTGAGGTTCCCGGCAGAGTAGAATAGAACCACTCCAAGTCTTCCGGTGGATGTCGTAGAAGGCGACATAGGAAACAAGCTAAACGAAGCTTATAAACATGAATGAGACCTCTCCAACCCGTCTGACCAGCGTGGAGAGTATAGGCCAAATCTTCTGGCTGCTCTGACCAATAAAATATATAGCTCTGGTAGTACAAAGAGAGTCGTGCTCCTGCAGTAGAGACTAAAAAAGACCTGATGATGATGATGACATACATCAAGTATATGGAACTAAGGTAACTAAGGTGGGATAGAATAAGTATTAAGTTAGTCCGTATTTTGTAATCAGACTGTTTTTGTTTAGCAACGTATTTTACCACTTAAAAAAATAGTATTTTACTTATTAAAAATAAAAGAAGTAAAACCAAATATAAATCTTGTAAATAAACATTTTAATAACTTGTGTATACCTATATTTATGTTTCGTTTAGTTTTAATATTTCGTGATTTCGTGGTCTTTAAACGTAATACAGATTTAGATAAAATGGGTAAGTTTTTCACTTTTATTTTGCCTTTAAGGCCGTACCTGAATTTTCCAGGGTCCAGTGCTGACCTTATTTAAAATAAATCATTTTAAAGAAAACGGAGACATCATTTAAAATTTTGCTACTACCAAGTCCTAGATAACCCTTCAAACTATTTTGTGAACTACTGTTTACAGTTTATAATGAGAACGTTAAGCTTTACTACGCACATTGGCTAAAAGTGGCCGTTTCTCGCAAATGTGCGTAGTAAAGCTTAACGTTCTCACTTTTAACTGTAAACAGTAGTTCATAAAATACTTTGAAAGGTTATCTAGGGCTTGGTAGTAGCAAAATTTTAATTGATGCCTCCGTTTTCTTTGAAATGATTTACTTTAAATGGTGGGCAGCACTGGACCCCGGAAAATTTAGGTACGGCCTTAACAGTTATAAAACTTTTAATCACTACTTTCTGAGTCTGAGTAAATAGAAAGTCATCGTTTAGTATTCCTCAAATATAATTTATTTACAAATTACTTATATTAAGTTTGACACATTTAATAAATTTTAATAATATTTTTATATTTTATAACTTTCCCAAACTCAAAACATCATTTTTTTTGTTTTTATGTGATTCATAGGACAAGAAACCTGTCAAAATATTTTGATCCAGTACGTTGACATGATTAGTACCTGAAATAGGTAACTACTCAGCGTTTGTAATTCTACAGTAGGCAGGCCGAATACATGAGTTTTCAAGGAGTCATTACTCCTGTCAGCGTTTGTGATTCTACAGTAGGTAGGCCAAATTAATGAGTTTACAAGGAGTCATTACTCCTGTCAGCGTTTGTGATCCTACAGTAGGCAGGCTGAATTCATGCGTTTACAAGTAGTCATTACTCCTGTCAGCGTTTGTGATTCTACAGTAGTAGGCCGAATTCATGAGTTTTAAGGAGTCATTACTCTTGTCAGCGTTTGTAATTCTACAAAAGGTAGGCCGAATTCATGAGTAAACCTCAGTATTGTCTAATAATATTGTCTTTTATATGCTTAAGCCAAAAAAGTAGAGTTTAAGTTCCAGTTAAATTAGAGCTGTTTGTGTCACAAATGACTCTAATTTTGAATGTACAGTTCATTTATTCCAATGGCTTGTAGTATGTGGCACGACAACAGTCTGCACTTGAACGAACGAACTGTATATTAAAAATTAGAGCCATTTGTGACACAGCATACCTACCTTTAAAGTATGTTTAAGATAGGTAACTATGCAAAACATTTGTGTTTTAATTATTCAAGGAGTCATTATAAATATTTAACAAGTTACGCACGTATATAACGTTTTGGCTAGATAGACTTCAATCTCATTAGGAGTCATCATCAGGGCAAATGCGGCGACGGTCACACTGTATATGAAGATCGTCTAATTTAAAAGTGCTCGCCCCCCTTCTTTGTTTACGCTAATAAGCAAAATTGGTGTTTATTTTCAATACATACAATTTATTTTCGTCATTCAACGCCTGTTTGTCAAAATGCCAAACGGCTGTTGTTGACCAATTATGTAGTGCATAAATTACATGAACGAGCAACAAAACAGATGTGTCATGTCATACATTAGGCGCGTACTTCGCCTTACAAGACAGTATCCGGATTGATCGTTTGTTATTTGATTTCTTGATAGAGCGTGGACGAGTCCAATCGAAGTTCAAATTACCGCAAATACAAAATTAAAATGTTACAATGAGTATTTACTCCCACATATTAAAACCATAATTATTAGTAGAGGGTTGTTAATTTTTTGAGCTAGACGATCTACATCTACGGGTGTAACCCGTTAAATATTTGTATAATATCTTAATTTACTAAATTATTCTATGGAATATTAGCAGCGACAACCCTGGGCGTCCGATCTGGCTGATTGGCCCTGGCAGCTCGGTACTCTGCGTAGGACACGAAGCCATCGCCGTCTGTGTCATCCGACTCGAGGGTACGGTCTACTAAAGCTGGAAGGAAAATACACTTTTAAGGCGCTATGGGAGGCATTTCCACTCAACTCCACCGACAAGAGAGAAGAAGAACATCACAAGAGAGAAGAGAACCCACCACCAGGCAGTTTCGCTAATTATCTGCTTGATCTAACGGTAATCCCGATTTAGTGCCTCAAGCAGAACACCCATACAGTCAAACTAAATTCTAAATTCAAATAATTATTTGTTGAATTCTAAAGGATCTTGGAAAAATTTCAGGTTTACTGTTCACCAATAGGAATAAACAAAAAAATAAAAAATAGTTTCTATACATTGCGATTTGTTTCTTACCAATGTAGGTCTCGAGATCATTAGACTCAGGCTCGATGGACGAATCTGCATCTGGGTCCGGTGCTTCGTGCTCGATCGTGTGATACACTGCCTGCAAGAATAATACAGCATGGGCTATTAAATACTTACATATATACAGTATCACGCCGCCTTTATCCCTTAATGGGGCAGACAGGATATTTTAAAAAAGAATCCAGGGCCGAAAAACTCAAAGGCCACTTTTAGCACAAACCATCGTGCTAAAAGTGAAATTTGAGTTTTGCTGTACAATACAATACAATAGGTACCCTTTATTGTACAAAAAAATAGGTACAGGATATAATTATCTTATAAACTAGGAAATGTGCAAAAGGCAGCCTTATCGCTATGCAAGATTTTCGAAAAAATAAATAAATTTTTTCGTACAAGCTTTTATTGTGAAGCCTAAGTAGGTACTCATCGAGACAAATGTAATAAGCCCAAACTCGACGGGGTTCCGTCATTTTATTACAGGGTTCATATAGCCACCTTCCGGCTCCATCATCAGATCAGCTTCTTGTTATAATAATATTGCATTGTCATCTTTTGTAAAAAGTGATAGGAAATTAGTAGTGCGGGCGATTTTTTCATGATTTTGTATTGGCCTAAGGTCCCATTGCAGAAGTTATTCTTTATTCTATACTCTTTAAAAATACTCGCGTGCACTTACTGTTTTCCAACGCGTGCACGTGAGTCAGGTATAGGCTTAATATTAATTAAATAGACAAATAACAAATACAAACATCAAGAAAATTGTCGTAAAAATGTCTATAGGCATCCGAGTAATCAAGGCGTTGAGTAATGTAGCGGCTTGGCTAGTGGGAGCATACTTGGCGGTATCTAAACTTACCGCTGCCAGCGCGAGCAGCGGCCAATTACGCAACTGCCTGAACACACTCTCTAGTATCAGTAGTTCGATTATACACGGAACATAGAAACAACATCGCGATAAAGCAAGTGGGTTATTTATCTTGCCATTCAGCAGCAAATAATAATGGATAAGTAAGGCACAAGTTATGTTTATATAATTTAAGTAAGTACCTTCAATAACTCTAGGCCGTCCAATTTGGAATTTTTGTCGAAGTCATGTGCCGAGAAGTAGTGGAACTCCAGTTCCTCTGGGGTCATCTTTGCCAAATCTTCTGGGGTTAACATTTTGGAGTCCTCTTCTATGTGTCTGTAAATATTTATTTTTTTAATTCAGTTCAATAGTTTATTCCTTCCATGCTGGTCTGGGAGACAAGAAAAATTTTAGGACGAACCAGCTGCTTCTCTTCCCGTGCAGATCGTAAAAACCGATCGAGGAAATAAACAAAAAGGCGTATCATGTTATAAGACGTTGTAACCGCAACGTCTTATATCATGATACGCCTTTTTGTTAGCTATCACTATTTTGATTCATTTTTCCATAAAGTGGCTTCTGGGTCTTGCGGCCCTGGGCTCTTTCTGCTTAGAGCCGCTAGACCCAAAATGCTCTGTCTGCCCCGTTAGGGATAAAGACGTTACAGTGTATGTCCTCGTATATCATTATTTCAGCCACATCACGTTCATTGCTGGACATATGCGGTGCTCTTCTAGAATGCTAGATCAAACTTATTCATGTGAAACAGGTGTCGGGTGATCGCATTTGTATGGCTCCTCCACACTGTACATTGCTGTTTAAGGGTTACTACACACTTATTCGGGCCTGCGTTAATCGGCACAGCCGGGCGGTCGAATATACCTATGTAGAGGAATGTTCGGGGAAAAAGCCGATATAATTGCTTCGGGTCGGCTTTGTTGTCCGATAAATACTGCGGAACCAATAATGTCTTTGTTGTTCTGTGGTAGCAACCCAAAGTCACAAAAGCCTGTGCAATGATGGCCTATCGTGTAGAGGAGCTATTAGGAAGACACCAAGGGCCACCAAGGGTTTCTAAAATGACTTATCGAATACGATAAGTAACGTACTTTGCATCATGTAACAGTTCCGAGTCACCGGTGAGGGTGTCTGACCCCCTGGGCTTGTAATGGTGGTGTTTGTGGTCAACCGGGCTCTGGCCGTGGGGGTGGTGTGGCCCACGACGGAGACCCCACGCAAGGTTCAGTGTGACGAGGAGACATACTGAAATTTTTAAAATAAAGACTTTTACCCGACTTCGCCAGAAGGAGTGTTATGTTTTTCGAGTGTATGACACGTATTTCTATGGCACGCTCTGCTGCCACTTTACTTTTTAATAACTTGTTATACTTTCTTTTATCGTACTTGTTACGTTCGACGAAATGTGCACAAAGAATAACATACTGCGTCTTAAGGTGAAGATATAGGCAAATGGCCTTGAAGTGTGAAATAAATTGTTAACTCGCAAATATGGTGATATTTTCCATATTGCTCTTCGTCATGCACTAGATAGCCCTTTAAATTATTTTATTAACTGCCGTTGAATCTATTATTGGTGATCCGTCTAGCTTTAAAACTTGCTGTGGCCACTTTTGTCGGAGGCAAGTTTTAAAGCTAGACGGACTAATGTAAATACTTTCAACGGTGGTTCATAAAATAATTTAAAGGGCTATCTAGTGCATGACGAAGAGCAATATAGAAATGATCTCCATATTTACGAGTTAACAATTTATTTCAAATGAGGGTGCCACTTCAAGGTCATTTGCCTATATCTTCACCTTAAGACTAATGGTCGTTGAAATCGTCGTACTAATGGTCGTACCATCATGATACAGTCTGGCAAAAATATGAATTTTCAGCAAAGAGCTAGTTTTGTTCTGTTCAAATGTAACTATCTCCATAAGCTTCACTTAGTCGCTTGCTAGCTCTTATACTTATATATTTTTATAGTCAAATTATAAGCCGCATACGAAAACAAGGTAAACATAATAAAAAATGCCTTGGTGTATGTAACTTGTGTATGTTATACGCTAAGATTTAAGTATTCAAGGAACACGGCAAAGTGTAAAGAAATAATAACCTTTTTACACTGTTGTTTATTACAAAACTTAAATCTACAACCGTTTGACGTTTCTTGTTATATATAGTATCAACATAACTTCCTTCATGCAATAAATACAATAATAAAATGGATACAGTATAATTAATATTGCAAAATAAACTACACAGGATATCTATATTTTAACAAAAATAACCTAGATTGAATTTTTAATAAAGAGAAAAGCCAATCTACACGCGTCATCAATTTATCAAACAAAGAAATCGAAACGCAAGATCGACTATACCTGTCTAATTGAAGAGCATTGTAAAGGGTACACTGGACAGCTGGGGCATCGCCCCATGGGGCCCGGCCCCTAGCCCCCTGGGGACACAATATTCACACCTCATTTCACAAGAACCGCCCCGGGCGTTGTCATCAAGTCAGAAATACGAATAAAATGCTTGACGGCTCCACTCAAATTAGCCCTCTTTGAATATTGAAATGTTTGTAGTTTTTGAATTGTTAAAATTTCGATGTGACGCCTATCGCGGTGTTATGCAGAAACTGTTTTTACATTTTAGCTGTTATTATTTTTTTTTTAATTAAATATTTTTTCCTTCCTCCATCCAAGAGCCACATACTCATGTCGTTGTCATTGTTTGGAAATTGTCGCACACAGTGACGATTTTTGACAGAGATAATGGAGTGGTTTGCCATTACCTATTCCATTGCACTTAATAGTAAACTTAATAGTCACTAGTGTGCAGGTTTCCTAACGATGTTTTCTTCACCTAAATAATTAATTTAACAAAAAAATATGAGTATTTCAAAGTGGCTTGATCAGACTTTATGCCTTTACGTTTGGATTTGGAGAAGAAAGAAGGCTTTTGCACAAACGAATTACGAAAGTCCATAATACATACTTATTTATTTTGGAGCTTGCTTTATCATTTATTTTTATTTATTTGTTTTTCTTCTTGTTGAATTACATTATTTACTAATAATTTCATCAAGTTGTAATTTTTAACTAGTAAAGTTTTCTTTACCAGACTATATCAGTATGCTTCCTAAAGGCATCTTCCAATCAACCTCTCTCAATGAATAATAGATGAAAAAATATAAATTAAAAAGGAATAAATTTATCTTATCAACTAATCCCTAAAAAACAGAGACATCAAAGCCATCAAAAACCCATGACAATTCCAAAACTCGAAACAGGTGCGCCATTTAAAAAATCTATTACACTATATTCAATGCGGCGAATGCATAATTTAGCCGCCCCGAACATTTGGCGAAAGACGACACTGTCTCTAATCGAACCCCACTTTATTACAGAGTAGAAAATAAAGGCATAATGGAGTACAAATTATTCGCTGGTACAAGTGCGCCGTACATATGTCGAGGTGTCCGTCACAAGCGGGGATACACACGGTTGGAGAGGTCGTCGAGCATTCGTGCGTTGCGTTGCAAAGAAATTAAATAGTTACCTACAATCTAGTATGACTACGAGTAATAATCTAAAAAAAAAAAAATTAAACCTAATGCCAAGTACATAAAGTTTATATTTCTATAATGCTTATGTAACTAAAGTTATAGTTATGTTAAATTATGTATAACTAAAGTTCCCACAAAAATTGTAGGCGTCCCCTACCCGCAAACTGCCAGTGCAATAAAATAGAAAAGGGACACCTACAAATTTTGGTACCTTTTTTGGGAACGGCTTTGTCACTTCGTAGGCATTCTAGATTGTAGGTATATAATTTCTTTGGATACAACTCAATATTACAACAAGAAATGGAAATTACAAGACAATAGTGGAATACAGAAAAGTATTATTCTAATTAGTCCGTTAGTTAGATTAACCAAAAATAACACCCATATTTTTCAGTTTATCAAAAAAGTAAAAATTCACAAAGATACAGAGTATCAAAGTTCCACGGTGGGGGCTTGTGACGTCACCGATGTGTAAAAATCGTACGTAAGCGTGACGTCATGCTAAATTTAAATGCGTCGTATCTTCGTTATTGTTTCTCAGAGAAAAGAAAAAATACGTGTACAATATTTTTTAATAATCTAACCGATGGGCCAAAATTATTTTTACAGTCATCATGCGTATGATGTATATGTAAAAGTTGCAAACAAGCCCCTGAATCACAACATTAGTAACAAATCAGAACCCAAAAAAAGCTGTTATTACACTATCCAATTTGAAGTAACTCTAGCTAGGAACAGTTAGGTTCCTAAATTGTTAGCTAGCGTCTTTGTCGGCGCACCGACAATCTGCAATCCATATGAAAGAACGGACTGTATATCCATTAGTCACGCATGGGTTTGAATTTTATTACTCTATAAAGTTGAAAATAAGAGCCTTTACACACTGAGCACAGTAAGGAAGAGTACAATACAAGAGTGACGAATATATCGGCTCCGGGACTCACTGTGGCGCTGTGTGTAAACGCTATAAAGTTCTCCACACGAAAAACCCGTGTGTCGTAAATCCAAATCAAAGGTACAGGACCCCAAAGTAGTGCAGTGCCCCTCATACCATATTATCGTCCGATAACACCCTAAATCCCCCGCGATTACAATGGATCTCGGCACGGGTCACGAATTCCTTTATTTTCCATTAAGCTTTGGTTACATTTAAGGTTTTAGGAATTACTTATCTGGATAAAATAGGAGCAAATAACCTCATGTAATTATGATGTTTTAATGACGTCATTTACAACTTCAAACAGATGACAGTTTCTTTGATCACTTGCAATAGGTATTACGTGGCAGATGGCAACTATAACTTCGTTATCAGCCTGTAACAGTCCACAGCTGGACTATAGGCCTCTCCCATTAAAGGGAGGATTAGCCCATAATCACCACGCTTGGGAGACGGATCGCAGTAATAGTACGATTATAAAGTCTTCGCACAAAGTACGCTGCTGCCCGTACCTACGCCTTCCTTAGTCGCCTCTTACGACACCAGTGGAAGAGGAAAGGGGTGGTGACCAATTGTATTCTACTCTGCCGTCACCACATGGCAACTATTACTTTAATTAAATCAAAAACAAATTATTTTTTATGAAGCGGTGATGGTTGGAAACTAGGAACTTTGAGTTTCTCAACTGCCACCGCTTCCTTATAACGAAATTTAGAAAACTCTTATTCCGCTTCCTCGTTGATTTCCTTTCTCATAGATGTATGTGGAAACGAATGCGGAAGAGGAATTTTCTAATCTATATACATAAAAGCGAAAATCACTCACTCACTCATCACGAAATCTCGAAAACTAATTAGCCAATGAAGATGAAATTTGGCAGGAAGGTAGATTGTGACAAGGAGACGTCCGCTAAGATTTTTGGAAATTCCATCCCTAAGGGGGTGAAATAGGGGTTGGCAGTTTGTATGAAACTTCGTAATTTTTAAAGTGAGACACATGAACGCATCTATGGAGGGTTTAAAAATAAGATGAAATATGAAGCCCACAGAGTAAAGAGGTTGTTGCCTTTGGGCAAGCCGTTTCCCAATTTTTATCGTTAGATGTCGATATGCTTCAATAAGATGAGTTTTGGGTTGTCAACAACCCAAAACTCATCTTATTGAAGCATATCAGGCGCTCACAAATAACTATAAGTATTAGCCCAAAAAATACCTAAAATAATGTTTAAAGGCCTATTGTACTAGTATAGGTAGTAAGTCTACATCGTAAAGTATAAGGATGTAATGCTACAATAATACCTAATACCAATCACTGCTCTACGTTCTTATTTTACAAAAAAAATCATAACATTACCTTCAAGTTTCATTTCTACCGCATCACTTTATATTTCTATTTGTCCGAACCATTTATTTCTGTTTGTTTATTTTAAAGAAACACAACATTTGACAAACTCGCGTCTGACATTACGTGACAATTAATCAATGTTACAGCGCAGGCGCTGCTCCTTTGCAGCATTTTAGCTTTTATCCTATATGGAATAAGATCTACAATTGTGTAGTAAAGGATTTAATTTTCAGCGCATGTCTTCTAGGGTTGTCAGATGCTATAGTTTACTCAACCCTCCGTAAGATGGCGTTAGAAGTATTATTTCGTGCTCTATGGGTTATTGTTCTTTGATTTCGTGATTGTTTTAGGAACACCTCTAGCACTAGCTAGCAAGTCTAAAAAAATTATTTATTTTATCGCTACATTGTTTTATTTTTTGCCTTTGCATAAACGGACCAATCTTTAGATTTAAACTGCATGCATTTCTAGCTGAACATTCTGAAATATTTTTTGGTAATTTTTTAAGGATATATAAGCCTTTTTAAATATATAAATCTATATAAAAAATAAAATCATCAGCTCTTTGGTATGCTCCATAGAATATGTACAGAGAAGAAAAAAAATCGGTAAGCCGGTAACAGCAAGTTCAATTTTTTTCGGTACGAATGGATAATTGGAGCTTGTATTCCCTAGTGACTTAACGTTTTAGAAATAAAACCACTGTTTAGTAAAACTACATTTTTTAAAGAGTTAAGAATACAACGCGCCTTATCGAGACAACTGGAGAACCAAGACCTGGCAGTTTTTTTCGCCAAACGGATTAGCATAGCGTGGCGTTTTAGAAGTATTTATTTTTATTTTAAGATGAGTTTTAAGTTTTACTCCCCCATCCCATGGTGCTTAGGTAATAACTAAACGGCCCTCTTTCCTGCCAAAATGCACATGGTTTAGCAGATATTTTTGCTATTTCGGGGTTGGTACTATGGTGGTATAACTTGTTTATTAAGAAAAAATAAATTAAACTAACTACAAACTAAACCTAAAAATAACTAAATCTAACGGGTTGATCCCATAGTAAAAGTTGTTCATATTGATGAGGATGGCCACCCCTTTTGTTACACATTGTATATTCGTGTTAAAATATTTTTTTTTAATATAATATTATTGCGTTAGTAAGTATTCTATATATAACTTGGCACATAGTTAACAACCTGTCTTGGAGTTTTTTAATTATTATTTTTTTCTTCTTCTTCTTATTTAAGAGCTTAGTGGCTCTTGTCGGTGGAGTATGCGCCAAACTTCTCGGTTCTCTGCCTTACTTTTTAGTGCTTGATACCACATAACCCCTGCTTTTTCTTTCAGTTGGTCTACATAGCTCTTTCTTGGTCGTCCTGGACCTCTTCTACCTTTTATCTTTCCTTCTAGTATGTTTTTAAATAAGGAGTCGTGTCGTATTAAGTGACCAATCATTTTCACTCTCCTATTTTTTATTTCGCCCTTCAGTCTTCTTTTCTCTCCTACTATTTCTAATACTTCCTTATTGGTTTTCATTTCCGTCCAACTGATCTTTTCCATTCTCCTCCAGCACCACATCTCGAAAGCTGCCAGCCTTATTTTTTTTATAAAGAAGTAATAAATGGGTTTGTTTTCTCGGTATTTTCGATTTCCTGCATGAAGTTCATTTGATTTTGTGTCGATAAAATTGATGATAAGAATGGTTTTATCGAGATCATTATTTTTCGGTAAAGACAAAAAGCTGCGCTTGTTCAAAGGTAAATAAATGGAAATCCAATTTGGAGGCTTCACTTTTTGCATATCGAAGCGTTTTTGGGTTGCACAGAAAAAGTACCTGGTCTCGTGCCGCAAAACTTACTGGCGAAATGAATAAATAAAATATATAAATAGATAGGGACAAATCTCACTAATTGAGCTAGCTCTAATGTAAGTTTAAACTTGTGTTATGAAATACTAACTCATCATCAAAACTTTAGAGCAGCGCTCTTGTCGGTGGAGTTTCTTTCATTCTTTCCTATCTTCCGCCAATCTCTTGACATCTTGATACGACACTGCTATCACCTTTTCCTCGACTTGCTTCATATAGCTGGGCCTTGGCTTTTCTCTTCCCTCCTTCCTCCTCCATCTATTTTGCTTTCTATTATAATTCGCATAAAATAATCGTGCCATATCAAATATTACTAAATAATATTAACTCAACGATGCTATATTTTATAATAAATATATAAGTATATATATTATAGTTAAGCTCCCAAGACTACAATTTGAAAAAGGCAATTTCACAACTTGCCCTGCCTTTGAAAGGTCGCCACTTTTATTGAATTTTGCAAGTATTTATGCTAGTAAGATAAGGGAAATGCACACACAATATCATTGTCATAACGTGCTCTCTTTCTTTTTTATTTTACCAAAATTATCGTACCATATAAGATCATCTGAGAGCTTTAAAGCTTAAAGAACTTTTGGACATCCTCTTATTGATATTTGTATAAATAATTTATCCATTTCCGTATTTTCCTTCCACTTGCAGAGACGGCGGATAAACATAGAATAAATTGATATTAAAAAGCTGGCCTGATAATAACATAGGAAGGTGGCCATAGAAACTCGAAACCAAAGTGATGGAATCTCATCGAGTTTGGATTCATTTGATTTATATAAGGAATCACTAGCTAAACAAAGGTTAACTTCAATGAGACCTCTCCAATCCGTCTGGCCAGCGTGAAGAGTGTAGGCTAAATCCTATGGCTACTCTGGCTAAGTATGGCTCTAGTAGTACAAAGAGGGTCTTCCTCCTGCAGTGGAGACTAAAAAAGACCTGATGATGATGATGATAGATAGGTACCTTTGAACTTAGTTCTGATGATGAAGGCGGAAGGTATGAAAGTGTAAAAGTCACACAAAGTTATATTTTTTGAACCCCCCCTCTTCAACAAGTGTGTCCTGCTAATCATGACTTATGTTGCCGAGACATGGGCTCTTGCAAAAGGAATCATGTACAAGATTGCGGTTTCCCAAGGAGCCTTAGAGCGAGTCATGCTCGGCATCAAACTACAAGACCGAGTCCGCAACGTAGAGATTCGCCTTCGGACGAAAGCCTATGTCGTATTCTTTAGAGTTGCAGCTCTTAAGAGGGCGCCTGATGTCAATAATCTAAATTTTGCTCTATGCGGGGCGCCGGAATCGCAGTGGGTCAATGAGGCTGGTTCTGGTTTTTAGGGTTTTTTTCGTTTTACAAAGAATATTTAAGAGTTATTTAAAAAGTAAGACATATGATGACTGCCTTATGTTTAATACAATTATAATCCACAGTTACAAGTGTTAATTTATTGTATTTCTTAAATACTTTATGTATAATTCTGAGGTGATTTGGAGGCAACTTCGCAATGTTTTTCTATCGAGAAAATTTTAAGCAATCGTGTTTTCTAAACTTATAATGTGTAGAGTTAGTCCTGAACTTTGCTGTGTTTATATTTCAAAGTGAGTATTTCGTTAATATTGATAATATTTAAGATCGCTCTAAGAACTTTAGAGTAGTACGGGCTCTTAAGTGGAACTGGGCGAGCTAGAAGGTACGATGGTAGGTGAAGTAAGGTCGTCAACGAATGGTATCCCAGAAATGGTAAGCGTAGTGTGGGACGTCCGGCGCGGGCGGCTAGGTGGGTCGACGACATAAAACAAGTCACTGGAAGGAACTGGATCGCAGCGGCCGGGGACAGAACGGGATGACGCAGAAATAAACGGGCAAGTGCGAGTCGGACTCGTATAATACATGAAAACACGTTTTTTGTATGACGATCCCTTTAATTTTTAACTTTTTTTTATTTTTAGTATTTGTTGTTATAGCGGCTATAGTAGTTCATAATCGGTGAAAATTTGAAGTGTCTAGCTATTACGGTTCAAAAGATAGAGCCCTGTGACAGACGGACAGACACGGACAGACAGCGGAGTCTCAGTAATAGGGTCCCGCTGGCACCCTTTTGGTACGGAACCCTAAAAAGAAGGCTTATGTCCAGCAATGCGTTTTTGAAAGCTAATGATGACGATAATACTTATTTTTTGAAAACACTACTTACGAGTACACTCTTGTTTTAGCTGTGCTACGTAGCACGGACTTTTCTTCTCCATAAATAATATGCATGTGAACGTGGTATTGTCACCCGAGGCGAGGAAGACAAAGTAAAATGCATTAAAACGATTTGGCTCTGGTTTTTAAGAAATATTCATTGTTCATATAAAAACATAAGTATATTTACGCAATTACATATACAAGTACGTACCTCCTTATGTTTGAAAGTCTCTAGCAACCCCGAATCCAACTGTTTACAACCCTCTATCTTCTACATACTTATATTGCCTTATCAACAACTGCATAGCGCCATCCCCCGATAATAGCCCCTGAAAATTCTCTATACGACTCATTTTCTCTTAACTCGGTTCTGAAATAGATCTTTATTCCTTTAAACATAGGAACAGAATTTGCTGGCACAACAACCATTTATTACCACACAAAAGCCTTATCTACAATCAAAAACTTACAAGTCGAATGCAACTTTATCATAGAAAAAATAGAGTAGAATTTGGGTTGTGTGAAGGTGTCGGAAAAGGCTTTCCCGGTAGAGGTTGTTTATGTTTATAGCGAACTGCTGTGGGTGAGTTAAAAAGAGATGGGTGTATGTAAGCGTAGGAGCTTGTATGATCAATACTGCGTGTGTCGGGATCTCCGTAATGGTCGTTTTCTTACATTTGCATTTTAATTGGTTTTGCCTTGAAGAGTTCCTTTTGTGGCAGGAATGCCTGTTAGTGTTGCCAGATGAGCGGTTCAGTTCTGAGCGCCAATTTGTCTAGTTTATGTACGTTGCGAGGTTTTGATTTGACTAATGACTTTCTGTATTACGAATGTAGGCGAACTAAGTAAGAAAGTCGTCAAAACTTAATTTTCGCTTTTATATGAATTTTAGCTTTAATATAGCTTTAATAAAATGAAAGGCGTGCACTTATTTCAGTCGCATTGTATTCACTGCTAGACCCAAACCACAAAATAAATTATTAAATATAAAAAAGTACTTATAAAATCATCATCATCGTCATCAGGTCTTTTTGGTCTCCACTACAGGAGCGACCCTCTTTGTACTACCAGAGCCATATATTAACCAGAGCAGCCAGAGGATTTGGCCTACACTCTCCACGCTGGCCAGACGGGTTGGAGAGGTCTCATTGATGTTTATAAGCTTTGTTTAGCTTGTGTTTCCTAAGTCGCCTTCTACGACATCCACAGAAAGACTTGGAATGGTTCTACTCTGCCGGGAACCACACGGCTAAATTAAAACAAGTACTTATAAAATACTAGGTGGTAATTTAAATATTTATCCCAAAAGCTTTTGTACAACACATGGAATAATTTCATAATAATTTGTATAACTAACGACATATCCGGGCGTTGAATGTACACGCAACATTCCCGAAAAATGCATACAGTAATACACGTAATAAAATGTATTTAGAAATGCATTTACCCTAGACTTTTACATACAAACATGTCAGATTTCAGTTTTAAGGCCGTACCTGAATTTTCCGGGGTCCAGTGCTACCCCCATTTAAAATAAATCATTTCAAAGAAAACGGAGACATTATTTTAAATTTTGCTACCGGACCCTGGACTTTTCCATGCATACGTCACTAATTTTTGATGATCATTATTGAAAACTTCTTAACAAAATATTTTATTATGTTTATATTTTGATTGTGGAAAACCTGTTCAAATGCTAATTTTATGCAATTTCCTTAAGGCCGTACCTGAATTTTCCGGGGTCCAGTGCTACCCCCATTTAAAATAAATCATTTCAAAGAAAACGGAGACATTATTTTAAATTTTGCTACTATCAAATCCTAGATAACCCTTCAATGTATTTTATAAACAATGTTTACAGTTTAAAGTGAGAACGTTAAGCTTTACTACGCACATTTGCGAAAAACGGCCACTTTTAGCTAATGTGCGTAGTAAAGCTTAACGTTCTCATAATAAACTGGAAACAGTAGTTCATAAAATACTTTGAAAGGTTATCTAGAATTTGGTAGTAGCAAAATTTTAAATAATGTGTCCGTTTTCTTTGAAATGATATATTTTAAATGGGGGCAGCACTGGACCCCGGAAAATTCAGGTACGGCCTTAAGGAAATTGCATAAAATTAGCATTTGAACAGGTTTTCCACAATCAAAATATAAACATAATAAAATATTTTGTTAAGAAGTTTTCAATAATGATCATCAAAAATTAGTGACGTATGCATGGAAAAGTCCAGGGTCCGGTAATAAAATTATTATTTTTCTTGTACCTAAGTAAAAATCTGTTTTGTAAAATCAATAATTGGTTTCTGAGAATAGCAAGTACCTACCTACAGACAGAAAAGCAATAAACATAGCATTATTTGAGTATTGAAATAATTATATAACAAAAGTAACTAATCAAGAACAAAACCACAGATTTTTACTTAGGTACAAGAAGTTAGGTACAATTAAGTATCTACATACCTAAAAACACCCCAAAATTGTGACAATAATGAGTTTTAACGGCGATATTCCCGTAGTCTTTATTTAATTCATGTACCAACCAAGCATTCTATATGCTGTACCATATGTTAAAAACAATGAATTTTCTCTGGGAGATCCAACGTAGGGCGGGGGCGGCGTTGCCTGGCAACCGCCCGCCCTCCCTGGATCACTTTTAAACTTTCATGTCGGAAAGTTTTTAAGGCTTGCTTGCGGCTCTCAGATTCGCCATGTTTTTGTTTTAAGCCCCTTTAGAGTACGTGGAAGAAGACTGTTGTGGTGTTTGTCTGTACTTTAATGGATTTTTGAAATGCTTGGAAGGTTTTCTTGAAAAGTTATTTTTATTTTGCTTTCGTGAGAACAAAGCTTTTGTCCTTAAATGGTTTTTACTGGACAAACAGTGTCTTTGGTTATTAGGTGGACCCCAGGCTTCACAGCATTACAGCTGAGGATGCAACTGAGCAATCTGAGCAAGCTAATGCAAATACGCTGAGATGAAAGAGAAACTGGTGTCTTTGTTTGTAGGTGCTTATTTTTTAAACAAATTCAGTTTATTGCATTAACTATAAGCACAATTTTTTTTCGGAATCAGCTGTGCTGCAATGTGTAATTGCGCATTGGTTAAAAAATATATGTAAGTGAGTACATATATTTTATCTTGTTACATATTGCTCACTAGGGTTGCGACTCTAAAGTGGAACTGGGCGGGACACCTGGCTCGAAGGAACGATGGTAGGTGGAGTAAGACCGTCACTGAGTGGTATCCCAGATATGGGAAACGTAGTGTAGGACGTCCAGCGGCTAGGTGGGTCGACAATGTCAGGCAAGTTGCTGGCAAGAATTGGATTGCAATGGCCAGGGACAGATCAAGATATTGTAGACAGAAGGAGGCTTATTTCCAGCTGTGGGTCCTTGAAAGCTGACGATGATGATAATGGAGACACATATTTCTATGCAGTGACAGTATCATATGATTAAACAAATGCGTTGGTATAAAATATACGATTTATTAATCGCCAAATAAATGTCTAAAGCAATAGCAAGAATTACGGTGTCGCTTTTAATATTCATTCATTTATCTAAAGTTAAATCATATAATTTAATCGCCATATTATACCTGAAAACTGTACTTTTACTTTGAAATCACCCATTTAAAACAAAAGGTTGTTTGGTGAAACTGTCATAATAGGTCTATATATTAATATGATTGTGGGCCAGTAATTTCACAGCAAATTGGCTATGACAGACATACGGACAGACAAGTGAATGATTCTATACGAAATCAGTTTTTTCCTATTGAGTAACAGAACCCTAATAAAGTACCTAAACAAAATCAAAGCGTGATCAAAGCAACATAAAACGATAACCAGCTACCAAATGCTTTCAACGTTTATTTAGCTGATCACCAGAGCATCAGAGTACGGAAAAATACAGCAGCGTAAATATCACTAAGTGTTGCCAACATGCCGAGAAAAAAGAAAAAATATTTTCCCGTTCATTACGCTCGGGAACGCTGGAATTTCGCTACGCTACTTACTCGCGTGTATAAAAAAACGAACGGTTACAGAGTAAAAAGATTTTTAAAAATAGAAAATAGAGCATCAGCGTTCGTCGATTTCAGTTTAGGGACTAAGCGATGTTGCTGTAATATTTATTGAATCATCATTTCTGGTTGTGGATTCCTCTACCTCCTACTATGTATTTTCTATATTGATATAATTGGGAATACTTGTTTGTTAATAAGTCTAGAAAAAATGCGTGGCACTATCTATACCAATATATTGACTTTTACTAATAGAGACGTTAGATAAAAACACGAGGTGTGGTCATTGCAATAAATTTAATTCAATTTTAAAACTTATTAATCAATAAGTAGGTGTTCTTATTCGAACTATAAAGTTACCTTATCTTTTGAATGAAGCTAAAGAATCAAATATTTATTCAATAATTAAATAGACCTTTGTAGGCAATGTTACACATCAATAAGTTTAGTATAAAATACTAATAAAATGTTTATTTATATTTAAATTATTGTCATCAATATCATGAGGTATTTTTTAGTCTCCACCGCAGGAGCACTCTCTGTACTTATATTAGCCATTTATTAGCCAGTCAGAGGATTTACAATTATTGTAATTTTCAGCCAAATCCTGTCACCCAAATATTTACTGTAAGAAATTGCTGTGGCGGAAAGGCCGCTATTGTACATCTAGTCTGTATATTAATAATATTGGTTTCAAGTATTTTTGTGCAATAAAGTGTTTTACTTACATTACTTACTTAATTATTTAAAAGAAAACTGTGTTAATGAGTTTATTTCGGCATTTCTTCTCAGCATTGGTAGTTCTGACCATTTCTGAGTACAGTATCAATCGCCTACTCGCCTTCTGGCGATTACAAGTATCTTTGTAAACTGACGAAGCCCTTCTGGGCTTCGTCAGTTTACAAAGATACTTGTAATATGCCTAATACAATATTATGACAATAACATGTAAATCTAAATAAAATAAAAAATCTTTAGGTACGCGAAAAATCGATCTTACATTTTTTTTACTTCTCCAAATATGAAATAGATAAGTTAAGGCCGTACCTAAATTTTCCGGGGTCCAGTGCTGCCCCCATTTTAAATAAATCATTTCAAAGAAAACGGAGACATCATTTAAAATTTTGCAACTACCAAGTCCTAGATAACCCTTAAAAGTATTTTATAAACTGCTGTTTACAGTTTAAAGTGAGAACGTTAAGCTTTACTACGCACATTTGCGAAAAACGGCCACTTTTAGCAAATGTGCGTAGTAAAGCTTAACGTTCTAATTATAAACTGTAAACAGTAGTTCATTAAATACTTTGAAGGGTTATCTAGGACTTGGTAGTTGCAAAATTTTAAATGACGTCTCCGTTTTCTTTGAAACGATTTATTTAAAATGGGGGCAGCACTGGACCCCGGAAAATTTAGGTACGGCCTTAAGGGCTGAATTGCAGTTGTATCAAAATATCACTAGATTAAAACATGCTTCAAAATTTTGTGTCAAGGATTTTTTTTATCAGTGTACTAAGTATAATAATTGTACTTACAGCATTAAGTATCTATCCGATCAACCAAACTAGATCAAGTCGAAATTCAAGTTTTTTTAACTATTTAGTCTGACCATTTTAAAATAGTCTGAAATCTTGATGTCCTAATCGCATGAGCACTGGCGAGTTTTGTGGAACTCCGAGGCTACTCTTAATGAGTGACTTGAAGCTGGGAAAGAATCTGTGTGGTCGATGTCATTAGGGATCTTTGACATAAAAAAAAGATCCTACACGCCTGATTATAAAAAGGTACCTGCTAGGCAAACATTAGGACGTATTTTCACATAATTTCAGCTAAAAAAGTCCACTATTTAACATGAATACGTAACTTAGGATGTCCACAAAAAAATTTTGCAACCTACCTTATGGCTAACACTTGCTTAGAAGTGTCATAATAACCATAGGCTTCTTTTATTTTACTAAATTTTATTTTAATAACCACTGCTGAGAAGAAACGCCGAAAGAATCACATTTTCACAGTATTGGTCGCCTAATCGCTGAAAGGCTTTGTCATATTATTATTGTCTTTTAATTAATAAATACTTAAAATATAATACAATGTTGACACATTATAACATGTAATGCTTGAGAACGAGTTAACAAACATAAATAATGTAATACTAAATAGTCAAAAAGTTTGACTGATTGATTTGTAATTGATTTTAACATACGATTTGTAAACAACATGAGTTGCTAATAAGACATAACTTATTCAATAGCCTTATTAAAGGTCCTTATTCCTACCTAACTCCATCTTATTAATGAGATTAAACCCCAAACGGAAGAGGTAAACGTTAAAACATTAACAAGCTAAAAATATACCTTTACAAGCAAACCTTCTAGTAAATAAATAATACAGAACCCGGCAACGAATAGCGGACTCAGACGTCGTGTACAGAAGGTAAAGTTTTTAACTTGGCAGAGAGGCTGTACAAAATTGATGAGGGAACCGAACCCACAGCCACCAAGCAGGCCCGAAGGTGCTTTTAGCCCCTAATTGCTTAGCTTTTAAGACTGCCTTGCGTTCGTTTGACATCGCATCGCGTACGGCTGCCCGACATTTTGCCATGAAAAAATAATTGCAAACAGAGGAAAAAATGCTTAGAGATTTTCCAGCCAGTATGTTAAAGTTACAACGTATTTTTTTCTTGAATGGTAACTTTGTGGTGATAATTATGTTTAGTTTGTTTGTATTTAAAATCACCTATGATCAAATTATTAAACATTGTTAATAAATAATAGTCTATCTATTATTTATGATAAAGTAGAAAACATTTGTAGTTAAATGTTACTTAGTTAATAAGTACAATTAAATACTTACTTACATAATTTGTACCTGTTATGCCTTATCAAAACAAACCTAAGAAATATTGACAAAAATATCTACAAAGTGCATAACTTTCATCAACTAGCTGCAAATAATTTAGTTGAGCCTGAAATATATTACGTACTTATACAGAAATAGCTAATATATCGTAAATAAAAAAATCTACATAAAAAAACCAAGTATTGTCTACCGGCTTTATTGTTCCAATAAAAAAGACATAGAGCTTCAATACAATGGCAGTGTGCCAAGTCCCAGCCACGTGGCTACAATAAAAAAGTTAACCGTTCTAATTTCAAATTAACAGTTGCCGGAACCATGGGCGGAATGAAGCGAGAGCGCCAAAATAGGTGCCAATTTTGACAGCGGGACAACCGAACATTTTCTTGTCAAAATATTTTTGCAAACAATTAACAAATGTATTCATCAAAAGGGAATTGCACGCCTACTTTATAAATAACAAAACAAAACCACAATTAGCATAATAGTTACTTGTGATTGTCATTGTTATAAAAGAATACATTTTTGAATGGATTAAATGCCCTTTCATTTCACACTGTTTTTTCTACGTCGCGTGTGGCGCGAATGGTGCAGAGCCGATTTATTGGATTCAAATAAAGTTATGAGTTTCTAACATGTACCCACAAAACTTTATTAAAAAAAAAACAGGAAAGTCACAATGAATTGGATTTTATAAAAACCAACTCCTGTTAGTAATTATATAATAAAACAAAAAATAAATTTTTTTTTATTAACCATTTATTAAAAATAAAAAAAATAACCATTTATGTCCCATAGTTGGGCAAAAGTCTCCCCTTTTTGTTTCCAATTACTTCTATCTCCGGCTGTTTCCCTCCATTATTTATCGAAAGCGGACAACTCGTCTCTCCACCTCATCCTAGGTCTTCCTCTCGACCTGTTTCCGTCTGTAGGAACCCATGCTGTTGTTGTGTGGGGCCATCTTTCGGGCACCATGTGGCAAACGTGACTCGCCCAGTTCCACTTTAATCTAGCAGACTTCTTTCCGACGTCAACCACTTGTGTAATGGAGCGCAGTAAAGTGTTTCTTTTTATAGGTACCTAACATACTGCGCTCCATTGCTCTTTGACAAACCTGCAGTTTGAGCTTTTGCTTTTTGGTCAGTGACCAAGTTTGCGCACCATAGGTTAGCATAGGCAAGCAAGTTGGAAGGTCACCTTTGAATAAGTCCTTCATTGACCAATAGCTATTCCACGCGTTGTCAATTCTACGCGCGATTTCCAGTTCTTGACGATTTTCAAAACTATTTTTTAAAAAATGTTTTAAAAAATTATATAATAAGTACCTATTGTTCTTTCATCGATGGTATTGCTGTCGATTTTGTTAAGAGTCATAACTTCCCTTAAAAACGTTGCTATCCCAATTTCGTCCTCTTTCCATCCATATTTTATTAATTAAAATATTAGAACATTACGTTCAGCAATAACTTTATTAGTAAGTGTAACATGTTAAACCCCTTTCAATCTGGTTTTCATGTGGGACACAGGACTAAGTCAGCTGTTCTGAAAAATCACGGACGATATTCAACTCATCATCATTCGAGCGTATTCCCGGTTGCATCCTCAGCGGTAATGCTACAGAACCCGGAGTCCGCTACCTAACCTAGGTGAATTGACGAGGTTACTGGTTTTCACACGGAGCGACTTTCGCGTTACCTCCGCAACCCAAAGGGTAGAACAGAACTAACCCTAGGATAGGTCTAGATAGCGTTCGGGATCTTTCTTTTTGGATAATCAGGTGATTCGAGCCTGCAATATCCTAACCAGACTGGAAACAACTTTTCACAAGGTATGCTTCCCAGTGGGATTTGAACCCACGGACCACGGAGACCCATATTTAACTAAATATTGATAATAAGAACCGTATATTTATCGTATTTCTCGATTTTTCAAATGCATTTAACACAGTGGACTTTGACATCTTAATAGCCATTCTATATAGGCACACTTAATTTTTTCTTTTCTAAGTGAACATGGTTTCGCTCATACTGAAAAGACCGCCGGCAGATGGTAAAAATTGATAATAGTCGATCTGATTGGTCTAACCTCTGGTGGAGTTCCTCAGGGCGGTGTACTATCACCTATTCTGTATTCTATTTTAATAATTGATAGCATTACGACATTACTGACTTCTTTTCACTTATACGCTGATGATCTTCAGGTTTACACGTCCGCCTCTCTCGATAATTTTCATCACAGTATTAGCGGTATCAACAACAACCTTGCGACTATCGCAAAGTGGTCCAGAAATTTCAGTCTAATGGTCAATGAAGCTAAGTCTCAAGCGATATTTATAATAAGCCCTCACTTCATTTCTCGCTTTAAGTCCATGAATTTCCCAAATGTTGTACTTGACAACAATATAATTCCTATTTCATCTAAAATCAACAATTTGGGCAACATCATGGAAAACCTGTTCTGGTTCCTGCAAATTAGTGAGCTGAGTCTAGCTCTTCTTCGAATTTATATTTTTGTTTTGATTTTGTGATTATTTTTACAAACAGACGAACTTTCCTCATGTTTAGTTATGATACATTTGTATTTATATCTTACACATTATTGTGCATAGTCACATATACAAGTAAGTAGGTACGGTTATTTCTCATCTCAGCTTGTAAGTAGGAGGGCAAGTGAACCCTTTCAGGGGTCGGCAGGTCCAGGTAGCCGGGAAAATCGGACCCTAAGTGGGCCGGCCCCGAACAATTTTCAAGCAGAAACAAAATCACAAAATTTGCTGAAACATTAATCACACAGGTATTTATTATTAAAGAATCTTTCTACATCTTTTTTTACGCGGCCGGTTGTGAAACTTTTCGCACAAATACATTCCCAAAGAGGGTTGACGTCAGGCAGGCGGCCGGTCGTAAAACTATAACCAAATCATTTAAAGTGTTCCGGCTATTTCTTCTCCATTTTTCAAGGTTTTAGGCATCCTTGGGTGACCATTGACATGCATATTATATTTGGAGTAGAAAAAGGGGAAAACGCACCCCGGCTCTGAAGCAGCTCAGCTGAGGTTGCAACCGGGAACGCGCTTGGATAAAGAAGTAAAAGAAGATCATTATTATATTATATTATTTATACTTAAACAATATACTTTATACAGGCTGACTTTTTATCCACCAGCCAAATTTATGGAGCAAGTTCAGTCCATGATACTGAACTACTTTCCATAAAAACAATTAAAGAAAACCAAAATAAAAATTCACCTTCCCATACAAATCAGCGCTCAGCCAAACGGATTTTGTATGGGAGGACGAAAAAATTTTATCGATTTTTAATAACTTTTTTTACGGAAAGTAGTTCAGTATCATGGCCTGAACTTGCTTCAAAAATTTGGCTGGTGTTTAAAAAGTCACATGTATTGGGTATTATAGTGGGTCAAAAATAAATTATTTGGTACTGCCACTTGTCATTGATCACATCCACTTTAAACGTGATTTTAGATTTATTAATGCATAAAACTATTTGACTCCAAGGAACGATGACGTCATAAATCGATATTTCATACAAATCCCATAGAAAATGTTTGTTTTTGACGTTAAGAAAAAAGCGGCTAAGTGCGAGTCGAACTCGCCTATGCAATGTTCCGTAGCAGCAAGTTACATAATATAAAAGTTCTTGTAGTTCGTTGTTGATTGAATAAAAGGTAAATTGTGGTTTACGATTTATGACGTATTAAAAAAAACTACTTACTAGATCTCGTTCAAATCTATTTTGCATAGTAGTTGAAGTTTGCATGGTAATGTACCTACATCATATATTTTTTTAGTTTTATCATTATCTTATTTTAGAAGTTACAGGGGGGGGGGGGACACACATTTTATAACTTTCTTAAGTATGGGGAACCCCCAAAATTTATTGTTTTTTTCTATTCTTGTGTGAAAATCTTAATGCGGTTCACAGAATACATCTACTTACCAAGTTTCAACAGCATAGTTCTTATAGTTTCGGAAAAAAGTGGCTGTGACATACGGACGAACAGACAGACAGACAGATATGACGAATCCATATTATGGGTTCCATTTTTTGTCATTTGGCTACCGAACCCTAAAAAGTATCTAATTTGACTTGATGCAAAATAGCGTATTGTATTAGATACACAACCATAGTTGAAATAAATTGCAACAAATATATCAGTCCACTAACAGGGGATACTTACTCGTACCATAATCACCAGCCCGCCGCTGCCTGATGATTGTGATATTTATTATCATGGTAAGGGTTACAATCAAAACACATCAAAAATTCGATTAAAACAGAATTACGCCACTACAGAGCCCCGAATCCGAAATTGATGTAAAATTGCGCGTTTATCCACCGTGGACCACCCTGTACACCCTGCATTCTAAACACCCTGTACTCGGCTCGGATAAACGGCGGGCCGTGCCGTCTCGTTGCCATTAAAAACTTATTAAACATCATCTCGAGCAATTACCCCGTCCGCGTACCCCTTGCCTCACCCCCTTCTTACCCAACACCCCCACCTGAGTAGTGCTAACTCCCGGGAAAATGGATGGGTGACATTTGTTAGTAGAATATTATACATGTAGGTTACCTACTCAATGTGGATTTAAAAATAAATCTCGTTCGAGACATTATGTTCCTGCAGGGTAAACTGACCAAGTCTGTGCCTTCTGAAATGTAGACATTTTTCAGGAAATGTTTTCGGGATTCCGAATACAAAGGCTTCATAAAATCGTTAGACCACCACTAATAATTACTTGTTTATTAGCCGTCTATTGTTATTAGGAAATACAAGCTAAACTAAGCTTATAAACATCAGTAAGACCTTTCCAACCCATCTGGTCAGCGTGGAGAGTGTAGGCCAAATCCTCTAACTCCTGTGACTAATACATGGCTCTGGTAGTACAGAGGGTCGTGCTCCTGCAGTGGAGACTAACAAAGACCTGATGATGACCACTTGTAGGCCAAGTGGTACAGGTAGAGGAAATGAACGAATAAAAATAAATTAAAAAGTGTTACCCAGTCTAAAATTATTTATGTAAGTTTCTAATTGGTAAAATATTTTTGTTTTTTTTTTGGTTTTTGATTTATTATAAACTACGTCTATATGGGAATAATGGAAATAATAAGTGATGACTTTTATTTGACGACCTCCGTGGCGTAATAGTTAATACGCTAGACCGCTAATCTAAGCTTAATCAGTGTGATTTGTCCTTATATATTTATTGATTTATTTTTACTTAACTGTTAAATAATTTAATTAAAAATGTACTTATGTAGTACACCACACCACTTACATCCAAAATAGGAGCATGACTGACGGAGTGCTAATAAAATGAACAGATCCTAAAGAGAATATTTTAAAATATAAGTTTTAACCGTAGCAGGCGCTACGCCATCGTAGTTCGTAGCATATGCTACTCGTACGAGCCTCTCTTATCTCAGCGTATAGTCACAGGTATAGTTGCGACCTCAGCTGTAAAGCTGTGAAACCCGTAGTTGGTTTTCAGCTATTTATTCTCCAATCCGCTAGTTTCCAACAAGTCAAATCAGACACTTTTTTCTAAACGTCAAAACAATCATTTTCTATGAGATTTGTATGAAATATCGGACTGTGACGTCATAGCTTTTTGGAGTCAAATAGCGCTCTTAATATCCGTTTTTCTGCATTAATAAATCTATAATCACGTTCAAAATGGATGTGATCAATGACAAGTGACATTATTTTGTGACGTTTTATTCTCTCAACAGTACCAAATATTTTATTTTTGACCTAGGAAACTACCCAAATCGCAATGCCTGCATTTAAAGCATATGCTAATATCAGCTGTTTATAACAGTAACTGTTAAACAGTTCTTGGTTTTATTTTTTATTTTGTTTCAAGTAACAACATACATTAACAACAATACTCTATGCCGAATGGGGTAGACAGAGCATTTTGGTTCTTGCGGCTCTAACTAGGAGCCAGGGCGCAAGACTCAAAGGCTTCTTTTAGCGTAATGGGGCGAGAAGGTGGCAAAAGGAATCAGAATAGTGATGGGTTGTTAGACGCATCGCCTATTAACATGATTTGTATTTTCGCCCATTCCCTCGATTGACTTCTACGATCTGCGCGGGAAGAGAAGCAGCTGGTACATTCTAAGTTTTTTCTTTTCTCCCAGACCAACATGGAAAAAAATAACTTTAACGAGTTATAAATAAGATGTATAGTCGTTTAATTAAAATATTAGAAGTATCACGTCTTAAGGGCCCAGTCCTTATTTTTAATGATTTTGACTGCTTTTTCGGAGCTGATTGGAGCCAAACTATCTTAGTAACAATATGTTAAGATATGTTAAATTGAAGTTTATTTAAGTATTAAAAATGTGAATTAGACAATTTATTGATTTTCATTGTAATAGTTTGTTTAATTCCAAATAACCTGAGACGTGTTTCGATTTTTTGCGGTGTGCGACGTTCATATCATTGTTGTTTACACGGAATTTAAAACATGAAGTTTTGTTTAAATTACACAGAAATAAAGACAAAGGAAAATCCTAAATAGTGAATGAGAAGATTTTAATAAAAACAAAATTATTCATTCAAAAACTTAGTTAAAAAGTTAAACTTTGAAGAAAATATAAGCGAATATGTCGTCGGATTTCTTGCGCATACGACTGAGTTAAAAAATTAAAAATACAAATATATAAAAATTGATTGATGCTTAAACACGCACAATAAATAAATAAAAATAATTTGTTTTTTGTAAAAAGATAGAAAAATTTAAAGTTCTCCGAAATTCTCAAATAAATATGGGGACGAAAACGCTAATAAGGCAGACCGCTCGCTGCGCTTCTGAATTCGTCTAAATTCGTCTCATGTACAATCTGCATGTACAATACAGCGCAATGCGTATGTGTAGATAGAAAATATAGATTCGGGTGTTCAATCAAAAATTCCCACGGTCGAAGACTGCAGTCTTAAGAAAATATAAGTTTAGTTTTGTTCTATGATGTCATGTTGAAATATGGAAAGAAAATTGCATTGCATTTAAGTGTATATCGATTTATGGATTTTTAAGGCAAGAGTGAATAGGCATTTTTTGAGTCTGCGTGTTACACCTTAGACCTCATCTTAGCTTCCCATCAGGCTAGATAGAGGTCAAACGCACTCAAATCTCTAATAAAAAAGTATATAATTAATTACATAACTTTTTAAAACTACTACCTAACTATGTATGAGCTCGGTAGCCCGATGGAAGTACGCATTGCTAGCGCTTACTCAACTTAAGCAACTGCGGTTGTGGTCTGCACTTGAATGGGTGACCACAAGTGGCATATAAATTAAACAAGCTCCTAAATGCACGCACAGTAAGCCATTGGTCCCGACTATGTCAGCTGTCTTTAGCAGCTTGAAAAATCTGACAACAATGTTGGCCACTAACACTAACACACACGAAAAACAAAACAAACTATATTTTATTTGTTGTTACATTTACAGCACTTAATGACATCAAATCAACAACAATGACGTACAGAATCAAACAAAGATCGCTAAAGTTTGACACGTGTATAGAAATTGAAGCGAAAGCCGTGTAATTTGTCTATTATAGGGTTATAAAGATCTCCCCGCGGGAGAGCGGGGGCGGGGAGGGGGCGGGGCGCGCACATGCCAGAAACAAATGTTGCAATTTGGACTGCTTACATCTATAAATGTCACAATTTGCTTTGTCGTTACCACTATGGTACAAGAATATATGGTCTCTTTCCGCGATGGTCCAAGAAATACTATGCCAAGAAGTGTTAGTTTGTCCTTATCGGTAAATGTAAATTTATGTTTTTTTTTTTATATATACATTTTTTTTAATTAATGGCTTGACGCTACTGCGTATTTAGCCAGGAACAAGTTAATAAAACATAAGAAATTCTTTTTTCCTAACAAATTACAATCAAAGGTTGGTGTAGGCCTTTGATTGCTTTAAGGGAGCTTCTGGCGACAAATCTATACGAGTCCACTGGTTTTCATAGCCGATTGAGTGGCGGACGACGCCCGAAGACGCCCACACAGTCCGGGACACAAATATCACTACAGCCGTACATGACTGTCCACTTTAACTATTTCACATATTGTTCATGAGCATGAGCATTTATAACACCAAAAAACACCAATTTCATATTATAAAGTCCACTAAAATCAATTTGCAAAATAATTTAAAGAAAACCCCAACCGAACCCCTTGACTTCCCGCCAAAAACTCCATTTATGGACTTTATCAATAGAAAAGTTTTGCATGCACAGACCTACCACTACTAGACTTGCAACGATATTGCTAGAAAGAGACTGTCAAATACAGTACAACGTGACTGTGAAAGAAACGCTGATATGTTTCTTTGTCTCTATCAGCGTGACTGATATGCTGGCCTACTGTCAAAATCTGGGCCAAACAAACCACAAAAAGATCGAAGAAAGTTATTAATTTTAGGGATTTTATCATTTAAAAGGTGATTTAGGGTTTTATTTGAGCTTATTATAAGTCAGTAACCAGTGTGCTCTGTGACGTGTGCAAAATATGGGTGGAGGCAACAATCAAAGATAGAAGAAATGCACTAAAGTGGCCACGCACTATGCAGGTCTAGTAGTGGTAGGTCTGTGTTTGCATGGGTACTTGAGCACTGGTAACTGTCATAATCCGTTATTTTCCAAGAAGTCAAGTCAGACACTTTTTTCTAAACGTCAAAACAAATTTTTCTATGAGATTTGTATGAAATATCGGACTGTGACGTCATAGTTTTTTTGGAGTCAAATAGCTTTTAATATCCGTTTTTCTGCAATAATAAATCTAAAATCACGTTCAAAATGAATGTGATCAATGATAAGTGACATTATTTTGTGACGTGTTATTCTCTTAACCAAATAATTTATTTTTGACCCAGGAAACTACACAATTATAATGAAGTTGTGTAACATATTGTAAATGATCAATTAGTTAAAAAAATTAAACAACAGTTACACAATAAACAATTTTTTTATAATTAGTATAAAATTATTACTTTTTATTTGGTTTGTTGCTCGGGTAATCCGCTAGTTTTCAGTAGCAATTCAATTCAATTCAATTCAAAATATTCAAAATATCTTTATTATCATAGGATATTTTATAATATCTCTTAATAATAGTCACTTTGTTTTGTTTTGCACAAATGTTGACGTCAAATCGTTACTTAAAGCTAAGTTTACGCCGCTTCCTAGGCGCAAGTGCAGAAGAAGCGGCAACAAACTGCACTGCACGTTTTCTCCAAAGACGTCAACTAACAAACTAAAAACTTAAAATTAGTTATATAGATGGACAGAGATTACATTGTTTATTATGTCATAATTAAATTGAATTATAAGAATTACGAAATTTAAAATAATGTCAATTTGTAAATTTAGTATGTACCAATGTACCTAAATTATGACATGTCTAAGTATACAAACCTTTAAGAGGGACCCGCGCCAAGCTCAAGCCAGACCTTTTTGTCTTTAAGATAGTCATCGGTCCTATAATAAGCCTTCTCACAAAGTACTTTCTTTACATAAGCTAGCCAAATCAAATACTTTTTTGTTAAGGCCGTACCTGAAGTTTCCGAGGTCCAGTGCTGCCCCCATTTAAAATAAATCATTTCAAAGAAAACGGAGACATCATTTAAAATTTTGCAAATATCAAGTCCTAGATAACCCTTCAAAGTATTTTATGAACTACTGTTTACAGTTTATAATGAGAACGTTAAGCTTAACTACGCACATTTGCCAAAAGTGGCCGTTTTTCGCAAATGTGCGTAGTAAAGCTAAATTCTTCTTCTAAAATAAGAGAATGATAAAACTAAAAGATATATATGTTGTACATTACCATGCAAACTTCCACCGAAAATTGGTTTGAACGATATCTAGTTTTTTTTTTATACGTCATAAATTGTAAACCGCAATAGAACTTTTATATTATGTTACTTGCTGCTACGGAACCCTTCATGGGCGAGTCCGACTCGCACTTGGCGGTTTTTTTTTGCATTAATTCACGTTCAAAGCGGATGTGATCAATGACAAGTGACATTATTTTGTAACGTTTTATTTTCTTATCATTAGAAAATAATTTATTTTTACCCCTGGATACTACCCTATTCTATTGGATGGTATGCTGTCGGCGCGCTTCAAAGAAGGCATCGAGTTTTATTTGTGGCGCGCCGACGGCACACCAATTTAGCAAATGAACTATACTAAAAAATATTATCAATCAAACGAAACTGATGTAATTTTTCGGAAAATTTCACCCGCAATCAGAGTCGTGCACGAGCCACTTCCGCGTTGCCTCCATTCAGCTTCCGGTGGTCGTGCGACGTTCACGTCTCTCCACCTCAGCGTCCGGTCTTAATTCACTCACCATTTCTTCAATTTCTTTTCCAACAAGTACAATATTCATGGTAGAATGCTCCGGCTCCGGCAAAGTATTTAGAGAGTCATCCGTATACTTAGACCCACAATCGGTTGTGTTGTGTAGTTTGGTTTATAAACAAAAATAACCAGAAACTATTTTTAAAACCAATACGATATTTTTTACTTTGTTATAGAATTTCGATCAGCTGAATGCTCAATTTTTACGAAGGAACACTGTTGTTTTTGTAAATATTTCGAAATTTATTTTCTGGGTAGGTATAAATACTGAGATTACTCATCAAGGATCATTTCAGCTTTTTTAAACAACCTGTTAGCAGAAATAAGAAATAGGTACATACCTACTTCCTAAGACTTTATAACACCCTTATTCGACATAGAATATGCAGTCCGATCAGTCATGATTGTACGAAGTATAGTATTACTCTGTGGTCATGACCTTGTTTTTTTTATTATCGTCACATTTTTATATTTTATATAACATTGAGATATATACAAGTATACATACACACTGAGGGATATTTATTTTCAAGACTTCTACTATCGGGCCCTGTGGCGCAACGGATAACGCGTCTGACTACGGATCAGAAGATTCCAGGTTCGAATCCTGGCAGGGTCGCAGTTTATCTTTTTAATTTAAGTATTGTGATATATTTTTAAAACACCCGTATTTTTTTTATTTTTTTTTCGTTTAATAAAATAACTAATTTTGCATTTTGAACCACTACTACTGGACAGGCTGAGGTGAAGTAGGACCAGGTGGTACGCTGGTGAGTCAAGACTTTCTTCCAACATCAGATGTTGGGTAAGAAATAAGCATAAATGGGCTGGGTGAGCCACAATATTCCGTCGCGCTTCTATTTATTATTGCACAATTAAAATAAAGGTGCAAGTGGCAGACCTAATGCCATATGGCATTCTATACCTTTTGCTTTTATTCTATGGATATGTACTTATTATGACTTACTTTTGGAAGGTACCTATGTACAATACAATGTCTTCATGGTGTCATATCAGAATACTTCATCGACCTAAAGGTAAATTTCTAGGAAACTTAGTCATTCGGCGTATAGGTACTACTGCTAGTACGCATTTGAAGCTACAGTGTAACCATTTCGACTCGATAAGAAGAAGAAGTACACGGTCGGGCGGCAGCTGATTGTAAAACTTTTCGCACAAATACAATTCCAAAGAGGGTTGACGTCAAGCGTAACGTAAAACTTCGCAAGGTCTTTGGCATCCTTGGTTGACCATTGACAAGCATGTTATATTTGGAGAAGAAAAAGCGGGAAAGCGCAGATCCGAAGCAGCACAGCTGAGGATGCAACCGGAAACGCGCTTAGATGATGAGAGAAGTATAAGAAGTAGGCATTTTTGATTACATATGCGGCTCGACCCTGTTTCTGCCCGCCACAATTTGCTCGTTCCATAATGTTCAATGTGTGTAGAACTAGGCTGTTAGAGATGGGTAACCTGGGTTAAAACCCAGTCGTGGGTTAAAACCCAATTATCACCCATTTCAATCCACCCAAACCACCCATTGACCGGGTGAAAACTAAATATTGTTTTTAATAATTGTTTTAATAGATATCACAAGTGATTAAATTTACGTACTAACTTAGGTATTTACCTACGTAATTTTAAAATTACGAATATACTAAATATGCAATGGCAAATAGTCCAGTCAATAAGTGGTCCTAGATGGAAAAGTCGAAAGCAGAAAGTTTGACTTTATAACTTTGTTTGGATTAGTTAAAAGACAAACATACTAAAAGTCCCCACCCCTCTGAGGTGAGCCCGAAGGGGGGGGGGGCACGAAGATCCCATTTTTTGGTTTTTTCCTTACATCCTTAAAACGATGCGTTATAGAAAATTTTATTGTACTAAGTACATAATTAAAGCTGATAAAATTGTCTACAACATTGGTCCTGTACACTTTTTCCCTATTCCCAATCGTTGTCTAGCTATGAAGTCCAAAAAACGGTCGATTTTCGAAAATGTGGTTTTTATTTCACGTTTTTTGTCAAACTAAATTATACAGAAACATTTATACAAATAAAATATCTCTTCCAACGCGCCACATCGAGGCAACGTGCCCAATATGCTGGCAGGCAGCATTTCCTTGCTGTATAGCGAGACTTATTCTCTGAGCAAAAAAGCTGCCAGCTCTAGGGTTACCAGTTGCCTCGCGTTGTGACGTCCGTAAGAGTATCCACACATGTGGCATCCCAAACAAGGCACCTACCCTGCCTCCATGGGACCAAGGACAAGCCATCAGGTCGCTTGCCATCAGTGCGGACGATCCCATTCGGTTCCAAAATGGATAGAACACCGACAATAGCCAAGGTTCTATGAATTATATCATTAATAGATGCATGTCGGGGGATTCTGCCCGCACTTTTAACACAGGCTAACCCATGGCAACCGTACCCATCCACAGTAGCACCACAATGGCAAATATGTGGTTCATTAATTAACAGTTTATCTGAGAAAAAAAAGCCGACTAAAAACATATGGGTACAACGTGGAAGGGACATACCCGTAATAAATCGAACCATGGGCTATACTAGATCACTATATTATAATGAAACTAGCTTTTGCCCGCGGCTTCGCCCGCGTAGATTCTGGGTATGAAAAATAGATGTTGGCCGATTCTCAGACCTACTCAATATGCTCACAAAATTTCATGAGAATCGGTCAAGCCGTTTCGGACGAGTACGGGAACGAACATTGTGACACGAGAATTTTATATATAAGAAGATTAAAATAACAGCCAAAGAACAAAAAGAATTTTTGGCATTTCCATAGAAAAGTGTGCGGCCGGCCGGACGATTTGTATGGTAACGCCAATTTTTTTTTTGTTTTATGCCTGTATAGCCCGTGGTTTGATTTATTACGGGTATGTCCCTTCCACTTTGTATATAATTAAATTTTCTTTAAGAATATGTTTATACGAGCTGTTTCGGCAATATATACTGAATAGAAGTATTAAATTAATGCATACGGGAATTAACGCGAAACGTACCTTTTTTTTTATTTATTTTGCTGACGTTTCGTTCGGGTTTCACCGAACGTGGTCCCAGCTGGACTGACGAATGCATTAATTTAATAATAATGCAACGCGATAGTTTAAAAGTATTTAAATAGAAGTATTTGGAAAGCTGTAACACATTATTTACTGTGAGATTTTCTTGTAAAAATTAACCGGAATAAATACTTTTAGCATAAGCTGTTTCCACTCGACAATTTGGGTGATAATGGGTTAAAAACGGGTTATAACCCAAATCACCCGTTATAACACGGGTGGATTGAAATGGGTTTTAACCCACTGCCCATCTCTAGGCTGTATACACGGCTTGGTTCACGTGTATGTAGCTGCGGCTAATGCACTGCAGTAATGCAGTCGGGCCACGGTTTTGATCCGCATAGTCCTCAAGCTAATTAGAGCCCCAATAATGCACGTCTCATGCCGGGTTTTGCTTTGAGTCTAGTGTTCAAATCCCGGTTACCTTGTTTCTATACAGGCTGACTTAAAAGAAAGATTACATACAATATAGCTTATGGTTTGTACCCTAAACCATCAATAAAAAACATCTAATAATAATATTATAAATGCTAAATTTTGTATGGATATCTGAATGTATGATGTTTGTTCGCTTTCACGCCAAAACAGCTGAACGGATTGAAATGAAATTATGCTCATTTTACCTCGGAAAAAAGGTTTATTAGGATTGTCAAAAATTTTACCATTAGCTAGTATACATACATGCAAGACTTTATCGGTTACCGGGTAGACAGACCCGAGGTTCGCAAAACCACGCGTATCAAGATGTTGGATGCCACAGGCGTTCGTTGGAGATCTTCTAAGGCCAGAAAAGGCTACGTGATCACAATGGAAAGGAATATTCCACACATTAATTCCATACAGCAGTTAAGGCCGTACCTAATTTTTCCGGGGTCCAGTGCTGCCCCCATTTTAAATAAATCATTTCAAAGAAAACGGAGACATCATTTAAAATTTTGCTACTACCAAGTCCTAGATAACCCTTCAAAGTATTTTATGAACTACTGTTTACAGTTTATAATGAGAACGTTAAGATTTACTACGCACATTAGCCAAAAGTGGCCGTTTTTCGCAAATGTGCGTAGTAAAGCTTAACGTTCTAACTTTAAACTGTAAACAGTAGTTCATAAAATACTTTGAATAATATAGGACTTGATAGTTGCAAAATTTTTAATGATGAATGATGTCTCCGTTTTCTTTGAAGTGAAAACTTTTTTAGGCGCGTGGGATTTTTTCTAAACGGGGAAAAACCATTGATCTCGCGGCACTGTTACCGTTATAGTAACCGATACCACCTTGTTCAAGTTTTCACTTCTGTCGGCTTTCCCGGAGTGCCACTGTTTTTTTAACAATTTCAGGACATATTCCATACTAAAATTGTTCTTACCTTTTTAATTCTCAGGCCATTTATCCTTACCTTGGAAACGTTGGATGCTAAGTAGATATTTCTCAAGCACATTAGCTTTTCAGGCAGGTAGTAAGTACTAATTATTCCACACACGAAAGATTCCACGCGAAGTTTTAATGTAAGCTGCAAGTTGGACGGGCGGGGGCGGGCGGAGGCGGGCGGCAAAACTACACGAATTTAACATTTGTGTGAGTTCTCAGCTTAACAAGTTCCAGAATTTGTTAGAATACTTACTTTTAATTTTCATATTGCTATTTTATGTTAGTAAAACTTTTATCTGCAGCTTTGTCCACGCTCCGTCGTCCCTCACGGAACGGGCGTTTGTACCTCCAACGCAAAACCTCTCAGATGGTACCTCAGCCCATGTAACTTTTGTTCCACAACATTCACGAAATCCAAAAAAAAAAATTCGGATTTTCTTACAAATTTACTCGATCAGCTGATCAGTTTGTATGAAAATTTTAATTTTATTTTTTTAGTTCCGTGAAAGTTTTTGAACAAATGTTCAGTTACATATTATGGGCTGAGGTACTATCTGAGAGGTTTTGTGTTCTTTCATTAGCACGATGTATATGTATGTTCTTATGTACGAGTATATACAGGCTGTTTTTTTAACCACCAGCCAAAATTTTTGGAGCAAGTTCAGTCCGTGATACTGAACTACTTTCCATAAAAACAATTAAAGAAAAACAAAAATAAAAATTCGCCTTTCCATACAAATCAGCGCTCAGCCAAACGGATTTTGCATGGGAGGGCAAAAAAAATGTATGGCTTTTTAATAACTTTTTCTTATAGAAAGTAGTTCAGTATCATTGACTGAACTTGCTCCAAAAATTTGGTTGGTGTTTAAAAAGTCACCCTGTATATGTTTCTTAGTAGCTTACTCTTACGAGTATATAAATTTACTCATATCTCAAATTTTGGTAAGCAAGTAGACAAGACAGAAGTCATATTTGAGTTTGAAAATACATAAATACTCTATGGTGGGTTGTTTCTTATGAGACAGATGTAGGAGAGGCAGCTGCGCTAATTGCGCGCCGCCGCCCACCGCCACCACCAGCAGCAGGCCGACCAAGCCGCCCGCGATGGATGTTCCCATAGTTAAAGTTGTTCACACTCATAGTACGTTTACTCCGTTTCGGGTTGATAACCCCTTTTACACGTTGTATATAGGGATCAGATCATCAGAAAGTCAGTTTTAGTGAAGTAGAAGACCAGAAATTAAAAAGGCGCTTTTTTTTTTCTTTAAAATTATATCCCTACAAAAAGTTTTAATATGCACTTTATTTTCTTAACTTTCCTTTCTTAATTTGGGAGGCCTTTAGTCCAGAAGTGGACTCACTTAGGCTGTAAGGATACAGATAAAGATGTACTTTATTCTAATTCTACGTATGTCATATTGTAAACTAGCGGCCCGCCCCGGCTTCGCACGGGTTTGTGTTATACATATAAACCTTCCTCATGAATCACTCTCTATTTTAAAAAACCGCAACAAAATCCGTTGCGTAGTTTTAAAAATCTAAGCATTACAAAGGGACAGACAAACAGCGGGAAGCGACTTTGTTTTATACTATGTAGTGATATACACTTCTCTCCCTATGAACAGTAAAGTAAAACAGAACTCATACTTGACTCACTGGAGCTAAAGTTTCCGTAAGGGGGGAGGGAAATGTCTTGCATCCAGTATAGTTTTAATTGAACTTCCTCTCTTTAAAGTCTTCCCAACTTGTACGTACTCGTATGTAGACACGCTTTGAATAGAATTAACACACTTGTTTTTACTATGGGAGGGAAAAGGGGTGATGATGACAAGATCTGTATTCTATTGTTCCATCACCACACGCACTTAGTCTTTCAAATAAAAGGTAGGTAAATTGCAGCGGTTCTAACCAACAATAAATAAATAAATAAATATCACACTAATTGAGCTAGTCCCCAAAGTAAGTTTAAACTAATATTATGGGATACTAACTTAACGAGACAATATTTTATAATGAATACATATATGGATAGACACCCAAGCCCCAGGACAATTAGAAATTTGGGGTGCTGAAACAAAAAAAAATGTAAAGCAAATTACAACGCGCCTCATCGAGACAACTGGAGACCTAACAGCTTTTCGCCCAACGGATTTGCTTAGCTATCCAGCGGGGAAATGCTGCCAGCATTTTGGGCACGTTGCCTTAATGTGGCGCTTTTGATAAAGTTTTATTTTAAGATTAGTTTTAATATAAGTTTTCGATTTAGTTTTGTTTAGATTTATATTGATAGAGTTATCTTCTCTTCTTCATCTAAGCGCTTTCTCGGCTGCTTCCTCAGCAGTGCTGCTTCGGAGCCCGGGGTGCGCTTTCCCGCTTTTTCTTTTCCAAATATAACATGCACGTCAATGGTCACCCAAGGATGCGACCTTGCAAAATGGAGAAGAAATTGCCGGAACAGTTAAAATGATTCGGCTGTAATTTTAAGACCGGCCGCCGCCTGCTTGACGTCAACCCTCTTTGGGAATGTATTTGTGCGAAAAGTTTTACAATTGGCCGCCGCCCGACGTTAACCCTCCTTGGGAATGCAATTGTAGTACAAGATTTTTGTGCTTAAGTCCTTTAGTCGCCTCTTACGACATCCACAGGAAGAGTACTCCTATTCTGACCCGGAACCACACGGGGATTTATATTCATAGTGATACTGAGTTTAATACCTAATGTAAATAAATAAAATAATTTGAAAATGCCATTTTCCAACTTGCCCTATATTGTGATTCATCTATTTATTTTTTAAATAAATAAAAATTTATAAATATTTCTAATTTAAATTCTTTAAAATAAATTTAATATAAAATTCTTTATAATACTTTTTTATAATTTTAATAAATTTCTATATTGAATCATTAGTTCACATTTGGTTTGTTAGTTAAAAAAAGCATTTTGCTCGGCTAAATCAATAACACACAGTGGCAACACTCCCAACTGATGACGTATTCTTGAGCCAATCACGTGACCCAGCTGTCACGGGAAGAGAATACTATTATTATATTACACCGTATCATTATTCGTAGATTACACCACTGAACTCATAAGCTTCCGATGAGAGGTGACGATGGGTTATCTAATTAGGCCGTGGCTAGGCCGCCACTCCGGAGGTTCTGGGTTCGATCCCCAGCCAGGGCAAGTTGGAAAATGGCCTTTTTCAAATTGTCCTGGGTCTTGGGTGTTTATCTCTATACAATGTGGAAGAGACATACCCGTAATAAATCGAACCACGGGCTATACTAGATCACTAAAATATAATGAAATTAAAATAAGAGTCAAAAAACCAAAAAAAATTTCGACCTTCCCATACAAATCGCCAGGGCGGCCGCACTTTTTATATGGAAATGCCAATTTTTTTTTGTTCTTTGGCTGTTATTTTAATATCATTATACTACAATCTAGTATAGACCGTGGTTCGATTTATTACGGGTATGTCCCTTCCACATTGTATAGAGATAAACACCCAAGACCCAGGACAATTTGAAAAAGGCCATTGCCAAGTATATGTATTTATCATAAAATATAGTACCGTTGAGTTAGTATCCCATGATACAAGTTTTAAAAGAAACTTTCTTCCATGCTGGTCTTGGAGAAAAGTAATAACTTAGAATGTACCAGCTGCTTCTCATCTCGTTAAAGCCGATCAAGGCAAAGCAACCCATCCCTATTTTGATTCCTTTTTTGGGTTCCGTACCCAAGGGGTGCAAACGGGACCCTATTACTCCGCTGTCTGTCCGTCTGTCCGTCTGTCACAGGGCTCTATCTCTTGAACCGTAATAGCTAGACACTTGAAATTTCCACCGATTATGTATTACTGTGGCCGCTATAACAACAAATACTAAAAATAAAAAAAGTTAAAAATTAAAGGGGGTCGTCATACAAAAAACGTGTTTTTTTAGCGTTTTAAAACATTGTACGGTGGTACGGAACCCTTCATGTACGAGTCCGACTCGCACTTGCCCGTTTATTCTACCTTCAAGCCTACCATGACGCTAAAAGTGGTATTTGGGTCCTGTGGCCCTGGGCTCCGTCTGATTAGAACCGCAAGACTCAAAATGCTCTGTCTGCCCCATTAGGGATAAAGCGTGATAGTGTGTGTGTATCAATATTTTACTTTAGGGCTAGCTCAATTAGTGTGAGTTGTCCCTATACAGGGTCTAACAAAATATACTGAAACTATTTTAAGGCTGAATTCAGTCCGTGATACTGAACAACTTTCTTCAATGAACATATATCGAAATATGAAAAATAATTTTTGACCTCATATACAAGTTGAACGAACAGCTGATCCGAGTTGGCATGAAAAGCAACAATTTTTTTTTCTTATTTCCATGAATGTTCTTTGGGGAAAATTGTTCAGTATCATGGACTGAAACTACCCTTGAAATAGTTTGAGTATATTTTTTTACACGTTATACAGGGTTATTTTTAATTAACCGGCCACCTTTTTGGAGCAACGTCAGTCCGTGATACTGAACCACTTTTCATAAAAACGGTAATCAAAAAATCGGCGCTCAACCAAATGGATTTTGTATGGGAGGACGAAATTTTGTTTTCGTTTTTCGATAATTGTTTTTATGGAAAGTGGTTCAGTATCACGGACTGAACTCGCTCCAAAAAGGTTGCCGGTTAATTAAAAATAACCCTGTATATTTATTATTTATTTACGTAATAAATAAGTTAAAATTTTCTTACTATTAGGTACAACTTTTAATACTTACGACAATGTATTTACTTACACCAAAGGAGTCATCATTAGTTTTTTAACCATCAGATATAAACTAATGGCTAAAAAACTAAATAAACATACAGCTATAACTTTCAGTTAGGCCAACTGTCATCTTTTTATTCAAAAAGTAAATATCAATTTCAATAAACGTATCATTTTCACTACATTTCAAAGTAGATGTATCCAGATTCATATCTGCAATGCACTTGCCGAATTTGAATAATAAGTAGAACAAGTGCCATATTCGCAGATCGTATCGGGCACCCCTTCCCGCAACCCAATGGCGGCGGTTGTGAATATCATTAGCCAGATAGGTTTACCGGTCGGTGAGTCTTTTCAAAGCGTGTTCATCAGATATAGTTTTCAAAATGATAGACATGCCGTGCCAAGATCATAGAATTGATAAAAACATGGCGGACCATTTCATGAAATGGTTATTTTTCATGTCATGAGAGCAGTTTATCAAATGTGCATGCTGTGTTCGCTCCAAGTAGATTGGCAACTTATATGCTCTAATTTGTATATGCTTAGATTTGTGTGTTGTTCAGCCAGTTAGCGAACCAATAAATTAAAAAATATATATATATATGGAAAATACCCGATCTAATCTGTTTGCCCAGATCAATGAATAATCGGTATTGCGATTTATAAAGCTAAACGCATGGCTACTTCACGATATGGCCAAACATTAGTGATCATATCGTAAAATAGTTACATTACCCACCGTTAGAAGCGCTAATATTATTTTATTGTTGTGAATATTACGAAAGTCTACAAAAAACTTAAGAGTTCGAAATGTATTTCTCAAGTTAGTAGAATACAATCTCAAATAGTGTCATCCCCTTAAAATTCTACTTAACTACAAGAAAAGTAAAGAGAGTTCCTTCTTTATTTGAAATTTTTATTGAACCGATGTCATGGACGCCCTACATAAACAACATAAAGCTAAGACCAAACGTTGAATGACATATGATTTATATTTATATAACGGGACTTAGCACGAACCATTTTTTTATTGTTTTGTCTGACGTTTCGAAAAAGAGTTACATGTTTCGTGGTCGCAGACTGACTGGAGAGCAGTGGTGTCATCTTGTTGATGGTGAACGCACGAACCGTTAGACAAAACAAAACAAAAAAAGGTTCGTGCTAAGCCCCGTTATATATATATAAATCATGTGTTCAAAGCGCGATAGTTTAAAAACCAATGTTGAATGACATATTACCAAAAGTTATACATTATGGTCATGTCAGTCATGTTTAAGGAATTTTTAAGTGATCCTCATTTGATAAATTTTTTGAAAAATTATTGCTTTTGTATTGAAATGTATTTATTAACTGATGTTTTAACTTCAATTTAATTATATTGACTAGTGTAATTTTTCTAATGTGTAATAGTATGGACTCTAATTAATTATTATGACATAGGTATATCAGACACAATTTAAAAACTGTTTGTGATTAAATAAATGAAATAAAAAGTTATAGCACTTATAGCTGACCACATCATAAAATTATCAATTCCACGATGTGGCTACGACAGATAGATTAATACTCGTATCTACATACGATATCCTGGGTCTGACGGAAGATATTTCTTATGAAATAAGCAGTGAGGATTGCTAAACACTTATATATGGGCCGGCAGGGCCGGTAAAATCAAATATACTCGTATGTAGATGAATCCCCCGTGTGGTTCCGGGTCAGAATAGGGCTACTCCATCTCTTCCTATGGATGTCGTAAGAGGCGACTAAAGGACTTAAGAACAAACATCTTGTGCTACAATTGCATTCCCAAGGAGGGTTAACGTCAGGCGGCGGCCGGTTGTAAAACTTTTCGCACAAATACATTTCCAAAGAGGGTAGACGTCAGGCAAGCGGCCGGTCGTAAAATTACAGCCGAATTATTTTAACTGTTCCGGTAATTTCTTCTCCACTTCGCAAGGTCTTTGGCATCCTTGGGTGACCATTGACGTGCATGTTATATTTGGAGAAGAAAAAGCGGGAAAGCAAACCCCGGGCTCCTAATCAGCACAGCTAAGGATGCAACCGGGAACGCGCTTAGATGAAGAAGAAGTGGAGACTCGTATGTAGATGAATGTTGGGAAAAAAGCCTTAAATTGATTTGGGTCAACTTTGTTCGAAATATTCTGCCGATCCGGTCCGAATAAGTGTGTAGCAACCCTCATGTGTTTGTATCTCTTTGTACGCCATATCTTTCCATTGTGTTTTTCTTTTAGTTTTGTTTGGTTTTAAATTTAATTTAGGTACCTATTCATTTGATTGATTTGTTGTTGTATCAATTATAGAAACAACAATGTCTTTAAGACGAATTTGATGATAATTTTAATGTCGTCATATATCTTTCTTCTTTTAAACGACTATATGTTTCTTATAAGACTTTAGAATCTAGAGTATAGTAGCGTGAAGTGGGTGGTGAAGAAGAAGAAGAAGTAGTAGTTGTAGATATAAGTTTCATCATAACCAGGTCTTTTTAGCCTCCACTATAACTATACTTAGGTACTTAAAATAAATTTAATTATTATTTATTTTTTTATTCAAATTGTACAGAGCAATAAACATTTACATAAGTTAGAAGTTGGATCAAGTAGCTTATTTTAGTCTTAGCTAACTGTAAGCCGATCCTTGAGCCAGTCTTTTATCTTTCTGTACATATAGCGCTTTACAAGGTATAAGATTTTTTTCAATGAGGTGTCTGCCTAGCTAGTGCATATGTCAACCAGAGATTACAGAATAACAATCTTCAAATAGGTGAGTAAAATTTATTCCTCATCTGCGGTAATGCGTTTGTAATGTTGGCAACACCCCTGGTACTGCTACGTTCATGGACTACCTGTTTATGTCTACTTAGCTATCTATGAAATAATATTTTATCGATTGAACTTTGTGACTTTTGTTATAAGACTAATTATTGCATTTTAAACTGTTACGAACGCAAACGGAACACTAGACTTACTAAAATATCATTAATTTCACTATTATGTCAATTTAAACTACATTTATAGCCGAAGCCGAATCTCACTCGCTAGTCTTTCGAGCTGCAACCTGCCATCAGAACGCCACATTGTCACGAAGAAGGCACAGAACATAACAAACCTCCACCCATCTCTGTTCGACGTTCTACCTCAAGAACTTCATACATGATTTGTGTTTTGTGAAACAAAACATGGTGCAATGCATAAACTTTAAACGCAAGATCGACGCGGTGCCATGGGGACAATAAAACAAAGAAAAGCGTATCTGGCCCGAAGCGCAGCAGCCCCAACGAAACAGCACCCAATCAGCGTGCGGGGGCTCCGTCGCTGGCTTTGGAAGCCCCGCCCATCTCGTTTCGCACCCTAGAATGAACGGGACGCAGCATCCCTATAAAGATTTTACATCGATTATGGGGATGTGGGAGCAGGCCATTCCTGTCGCTCGCGAGGGCGGCGACGTGCTATCTTCTCGCGCAGTCGCAAACAATTAGCGCGCGGGGCGGCGAGGCCGGTCGCGGCGCGTCACTATAATGTGGTTAGTCAGTGAGCGCCGGGGCCGACCCGACAGCGAGATCGAGCACGACTTTCGAAGCGCGGGAGAGCCGCGCTGTTCGCTCAGCAGCCGCGCCGGCCACAGCACGGTGGAGTTCAAGTCTTCGGCGTGCGCGGGGGCCGTCGAGCCGCCCGCGCCGCCCCTGGCCGCGCTGCCGGACCCGCAGCAGTTCAACATCTTCCCGGCGTTCTTCAGCCGGCAACTCAACTTCACAGGCGGAGGAGGGTGCGGGCAAGGTTCTAAGATCATGGAGGAATTGAGGCCGAACCTGGTTGGCGGGTTATTGGGGGTGCCAGGGTTGTTAGACGAGCACCAGTCGGACGCGAAGTTCCTGCCGTCAGGTGGGGAGAGCAAGTACACGCCGGACAAGGGCCGGAAGTGCAGCAACGCGTCGTCATCCTCAGCGGAAGAGTTCGGTGGGCTGTACGGCGGGGATCACGCTGCGACGCCGCCCGCACCTCCTCTAAGTCGTTCGTTACAGGATCATTCAGGTATGTACTATGTTATTATGTTACTGTCTTCCCTTGATTAATTAAACCCAAACATGTAGGACTTAGTAGTCACCGGTTCAAGGAATAAAGACGAGAGATTTAAAAAGAAACCAAACCTCTTCCTTGATATTGTCTCGCATCTAGGCCTGTCCTGATATATATTATAAACTAGGAATTTAATTATAGGACCTACGTTAAACAACTTCTGTTTTGGAATAAAGATGACAATGGAAAGGAATATTGACGATGTTTGAATGAAAACAGAGTTGACATTTTTATGTTGATTTCTAATTAAATGCCTGATATCCAAATTGAGTAAGCAATGTTAACTAGCATCTGTATAATAAGTAGCTCAATAGCCCTGGGGGCATTGTGTGAGGTATGCATGTTTAGCAGCCCCGGGACGTAGTTCCTTTGGATTGATGGATGACACAAAGAGGCGTAAGAAATCTTTACCTCCTTTTTCGGAAAGCACGTTGATTCAAACTGTCGTCTTTGCGGAGGTAGTCACTCCATCGTGTTTTTGGCTTACCCCTTTTGTGATGACCACCTTCAGGATGCCACTTAGTGGCCACGAAAGGCCATTGTTCTCGGTGGATATGGCAGACGTCACACGCCCAATCCCACTTGAGCTCATATGTCGTATAAAAACTTTAATTTTACACGGGTTGAGTTCGAGATGTTGGGTCTGTGGGGGCCCATAAAGCTTTCAAGTCCTTAAACTAAAAGCTGGTCGAGGTGTCAGGTAACCAGAGGGCTGGCAATTACTTTGCCCAACGAGTAAACATTGCCATCCAACGTGGCAATGCTGCCAGCCTTTTTGGGCACCGTAGGAATTGCCCTGCGGTAATATACTTGCGCAATATTTTTACTCGTATTAAAAAATGAAAAACGGAACCCTTATAGGATCACCCGTGCGTCTGTCACACAGCCAATTTGCTCTGAATCTACTGGACCGAATCATGTGAAATTTGGAAGAATGTTGTAATTCTATGACCCAAACACATATGTGCAAAGTAAATATTTTTTTTTAAAAAGGGTCTTTTTCGAAGGACAAATTAGGAAATTAAAAAAAAAAGTTTTGCAAACCTTACTGTGTCATATATCAAATGAAAGGGCTCGTTATGAGGATCTCAAATATATTTTTGTTATCATTGTATAATAAATAGTTTTTATTTTATTCATGAAAGAAGACTCAAATTGACCATACCCAATGATCTCCGAAACTACTGAGCCTAAAATTTTGAAAAAATACAATATTCAGTTCATTGCTTGTAGATTACAGGAAAACCTATAAGAATTCAATCAATTGTACGGAACCCTCTCCACGTGAGTCTCCACGGCTGGTTTATTTTATTATTATTAATATTATTATTTTTCTTGGCTATTTACCTCTACAACGTGTAACAAAAAGGGGGTATCAACCCAAAATGTATGGAGCTGCAGATTTTTTTTGCGATTTCAGGCATGGTCCCATAGTAAAAGTTATTTACATTACCCTTTTTGTTACACTTTGTCTAAGTTGTAGATAGTAAGTATTTTGTAGTTTTTATGCGTTAGATTGTAGTTTAATTTAAGATTTTAGTTATTAAAATATTTAAATTAATTTATAAAATATACTAACATAGTTTCGTAAGTTCTGTACTATACTAACACTAAATGGACGTTTTTGTCTGAATATATAATTTTTTTTTTATTTTTTTTTTATAATAGACTATTAAGTATAAAAGTTTACTTTTATAAAAGAACTATCGGCCATTCTGGCTTTTGCACGGGTATAGCTATATGTTATACATTGACGTAACATACACAAGAATACACGTATACCTGCCTTTCAAAATACTCTATCTAGGTCACAGGCCGGAATCTCCTAAGGTACGCGCAATATGCGTCACCCAGGCGTCACCGTTCCTCGTCCCCGCACCTCTCCCCCGTTTTCGCCTCGATGACTCACGTTGGCCGTCAAGAACCGGGGGAGAGGTGCGGGTGCGGGGAACGGGGACGCCTATTGCGCGTACCTTAGGAGATTCCGTTCTGTTTAATCTTACTGTATTCTGTGTCTAGGTCTTGCGTAAAGATACGAATATAAATCTAACATTTATGTACAAAACAAATTATTATTTCTATTTATTAGTTTGTACCTGTTGCTAATTACATTATTTAATAACAATTATGTATTTATATAATTGAAATTAAAGATATTACATATACAATGTGGAAGGGACATACACGTAATAAATCAAACCACGGTCTATACCATATACCATTATAGTATAATAAAATTAAAATAACAGCTAAAAAACATAAATAATTTTGGGCATTTCTGTACAAAGATGTGCGGCCGCCCGGGCGATTTTTATGGGAATGTCGAATTTTTGTTTTGTTTTTTGACTGCTATTATAATTTCATTATACTTTAGTGATAGCCCGTGGTTCGATTTATTACGGGTATGTCTCTTCCACTTTGTATAATTATATACCTACTCTTGAACAGGTTTTGGCAAGGAGAATGGCCTTTTTCAATTTTTCTGAGTCTTGGATGTTTTAGTAACCTAAATATTTTGTAAATATTTTGATTTAAATTCCCACTAAACGCCCGCCATTACGCTAAACTTGTCCTTTGGGTTTGGCCCAAGGCACTGTCTGCCCCGTAGCGGATAAAAACGTGGCCAGTATGTAGGTATGTAAAACAAAACGAGCGAGCCTTACCAGTAGTCGCATGCATCTCAATCTCACCTTGGGAATAAGTATAGTTGCTACTCTGGTGTCAACATTATGCTAAGCTAAAGCCATTTTGCGCTGTTCTCTTCTTCGTCTAACCGCATTCCCAGTTGCATCCTCAGCTGTACTGCTTCAGAGCCCGGGGTGCGCTTTCCCGCTTTTTCTTCTCCAAATATAACATGCATGTCAAAGGTCACACAAGGATGCCAAAGACCTTGCAAAATGGAAAAATAATAGCCGGAACAGTTTAAATGATTTAGCTATAGTTTGACGACCGGCCGCCTGCCTGATATCTACCCTTTTTGGGAATGTATTTGTGCGAAAAGTTTTACAACCGGTCGCCGCTCCACGTAAACCCTCCTTGGGAATGCAATGTAGCACGAGATGTTTTTGCTTAGTCCTTTAGTCGCCTCTTACGACATCCACAGGAAAAGATGGAGTGGTCCTATACCCGGAACCACACGGGTAGACCCTTTTGCGCTGCTGTGACAAACAAATGCATGCCTAAAAATAAGATATCATTAGTTTTTCTTTTGATGTGATTCTTATTTGTGTTATATATGTGTGTTACAGAAGAATTAATAAATAAATTATCTATCTATCTATCAACCGCGCTCATTCTTGTCACACTTCCGTCGCATTTCACAAAATTACTCCCACAAATGGAAGGAAAGCGAGAGGAAAGATGTTACACATCAAAAACAACTAAACCAGTACATAGCGATCTTTGAACTGAAAATTAATATACCTACACATAGTGTACGTACTGCAGTACAATCTCAGAGTAAAATAGTACACATACAATACAACGTACTTATACCGGCGTATACCCGACTTGGCAACGGAGCCGCTTGAAAATTCAGGCTCGCGGCGCGGGTGGTTGTAGGCGGTCGTTAGCGACATTTCGTATTCATGACGTCAGCCCCGGGCCGATTGTTTGCAATATTACTCTAATTGGAATTGTAATTACTTGCACATATCCCGGATACTAGACGTGACCGAATAGTCAAAGTCTAGTATAGCACAGATTTTGGATGGTTGATTTATTGTACCCACACTATCTTATATCTGATTACATCTATCTTGTGTCTGATTGTGATTTCACATAAGTACTTAATTTTTTTTTCTGTTAACCTGTTCCGCTCCATTCCATACGACCTCCGTGGCGTAGTGGTTAACACGCCAGTCCGCCACTCCGGAGGTTCTGGATTCGATCCCCAAGTTCATATTTTAACTGAGAAAACCAATTACGAGTATATGCCTAGATATATGCGATTTCTTTGAAATTATAAAAATTTTGCCGAAATGCTGACATGTCGTTTCAAAATAAAACGTAGACTACGTTTGTATGGAAAGTCTAGGGTAAGGATATGTCAATAGAGTTTAATATTTCTGGATTATGTTATTCCGTCGCTTGTAACTTTTAAGTAACAGAGTTACAGAAATATTATTAAATTTTTAACAAAAAAAACCGACTTAGATTTTTTTAGGAGTTTCTTCCTTATCTCCAAAGTTCTTCATCATATCTTCACCAAATTAAAATGGGACCAACTTGGTAGTAAAGGCTTTCAAATAAAAAAAGAATCATCAAAATCGGTTCACAATTGGCGAAGATATCGCGTAACAAACATACATTAAAAAAAAAAAACATACAGTCGAATTGATAACCTCCTCCTTTGTAAAAGTGTTTTTTTTTTTCATAAATTGGTGTGTAATTTACAATTTGTGTTTATTACAATTTATTATATGGCCAGGTTTTTAAAGATGAAAAAATAGCCAAACTTTGACCATAAACTAGTTGATCTCGGCTGTTATCACTGAAATTATATTCATCATCATCTCCCTCGCCTTCTCCATATTTGGGGTCGGCTCTGTATGTAAACTCCCCCATCGTTTTCTATCATTTATCACATCTGTACTAACCCTTCTCTCCTTCATATCCTACTTCACACATTACCCCCACGTCTTTCTAAGTCGGTCGTCCTCTATCTCTGTGGCCATCCACCTTAAGAGCCCGTACTACCCTTAAGTTCTTAGAGCGATCTTAAGAGTCTCCTTACCCTAGGCAAAATCCGAGTTTCCCATACAAACGTAGTTACGTTTTATTTTGAAACGACATGTTAGATTTCGGTAAAAAATTGTAACCTGAAAGAAATTGCCTATATCTAGGGTTGTAATTGGTTTTCACAGTCAAAATATGAACTTGAAAGAAAATATAAGGCTGTAAAACTTTTCCATACTGATGGTCAAAAATGATATAATACACTATATTTTCTTTCAATTTCATATTTTGACTTTGAAAACCAATTATAACCCTAGATATATGCAATTTCTGTCTGTAATGTGGTTTCAAAATAAAACGTAGACTACGTTTGTATGGGAAAGTCTTGGATAAGGGGATTCTTAAATATTACCAATATTAACAAAATACTCACTTTGAAATAAAAAACACAGCAAAGTTCAGAAAACTCTATACAGAATATGTTTCGAAAACACGATTGCTTAAAATTTTCTCGATGGAAAAAAATTGCGAAGTTGCCTCCAAATCACCTCAGAATTATAATAAAATGGTACAAGAAATACAATAAATTATCCTTTGAAACTTTGTATTATAATTGTATTAAACATAGGCAGGGATCATATGTCTTATTTTTTAAATAACTCTTAAATATTCTTTGTAAAACGAAAAGACCTCAAAACCTACCATGATCTTTACACCCCGCATGGTCTTGCTGTCTCGCTTCGGCTAGAGTAAATTTGTGTGCGTGGAAACGGGAGCAAAACTTAGATTATCCACATCAGACCCAGCCTTAAGGCGACGTGGGTTCACAATTTGCAAAACTGTGCGCGTTTTTGAAAAATCACTGTTACTAAACTACCACAGTTTATTCCTCAAAAAATTTACAATCTTAATCATTTTCAACAGACACCCACAATAGCCAAAACACGATTGTGCATTTTTGGCTCGATAGAAAAAAATCACAAACATACCTCTAAATTTGCCTAAAGTTGCCTTTATAATACGTATTACTATTTTATACAATCATCTCACAGTGAAATATTAGTCGAGAGCGAAGGAAGAGTCGGAGCCGTGCTCCACGATATTTCGCAGTTTTTTATTTATTATTTTTTTTTTATTATATTTATATTTTTTCCTGTAGCCAAAACGGATAGATATTTAAATAATACATTTTTGGTATAATTTTCGTATAAAAAAGTGATTGTATAAAATAGTAAGACGTATTATAAAGGCAACTTTAGGCAAATTTAGAGATATGTTCGTGATTTTTTTTTATCGAACCAAAAATGCTCAATCGTGTTTTGGCTATTGGGGTGTCTGTAGAAAATCCTTAAAATTTTTATGTAAATTTTTTGAGGAATAAACTGTTGTAGTTTATTAACAGTGATTTTTCAAAAACACGTACAGTTTTGCAAATTGTGAACCCACGTCACCTTAAAGTTAACCATTTTATTAGCCTGATGTTCGGCCCACACCTCTTAACATGACCGTACCATGTTAAATGGTGGCTTTTTAACTTATCTACCAGTGCTACCTCTTATATTATTATATTCATTCATTTCTGATCTTATCCATTTTCGTCACCTCTCATCCACCTGACTGAAATTATATTAAGGTCATTAAATAGCTTGAAATTTTTTAAAACAAATTATAGCCACTAACACATTCGAGAGAAAGAGGGTGATAGATACATGTGTATAGAATAAAGGCGTGAACACACCGTCACATCACGTACTCTCCAATAGCGCTACGTGACCAGCGACCAGACTTTACCGCGCGAACTGAACGTGAACTGGCTTTATAGTCAACTGTATATTATGAAACATCATCACTCGGGAGGTTTTCGGTAAGTTCTTCGTTCTTCTGATAGTATCATCATTCATCATCATTTCAACCGCATAACGTCCACTGCTGGACATAGACCTCTCCCAAGGATTTCCCAAATAACCGAACTAGAGCTTGAGCGGCCTGCATCCAGCGTTTTCTGCGACCTTGGTCAGGTAGTCTGAACACCTTGTAGGTGGGTGCCCTAAACTTGCCAGTACGTGGTCGCCATTCTGTTATACATACGTCTGGAATTGAACAGTCATGACTTCAAAATTACAAAATGAAGTACCTACCCTGTTTGTCTGTTTGCAGTTCTAACACAATCTCATGTACTTACTCACAGATGGCTTAAGTAAATGCCCCAGGTCACACTAGCATAATAATATACCCCGATAAAGGTACATGTATAAAGTAAAGGCGTGTACACACCGGCATCACGTACTCTAACAATGGCGCTACGTGACCAGCGACAAGACTTTACCGCTCGAACTGTACGCGAACTGTTTCTATATTGTTCTGTGGAGGCTGAATTTTAATCAATGTTTCTAGGGAAGGTTTTAGGTACAAAAGTAAAATAGAATATGTAAGTTATCAGTCATTTATTAACCAGAAATATATGTGTTCACAATAATTTTAAATACTAATGGTTCCTAAATTAATTAATAACTACATACATACTAAATACATCCCTAATGCGGCTGAGAGAGCATTTTGGGTCTTGCAGCAGAATTATATTCTTATTTTCAATTAATTTAAGGACTTTCTCAATTAGTTGATGAATATAAAATAAAATACTTACTAACCTAACTATTTCCACAGAATACATAAGAGTACAAAATGTGAGTGCTATTTCTTAAATCGTGTGATTCGTCTATTTAATTTTATATATTTGTTGAATTAATAATTCAACATAATTGGTTTGTTAAGTTAAAAAATGCATTTTGCTTGGGTAATTCAATCACATACAGTGGCAACACTTCCAACTGATGACGTATTTTTGTGCCAATCACGTGACCCAGCTGTCATAGGAAGAGAATAAGGGTTGGATCTCATCTATCAGCACCAAACAGCACTTTCCTATGCTGCTCTCCTTTTCTGTCGCTCAGAACAGTAATTTGCTAGAGCGAGAGAGGGCGACAGAACGCTGCAGCACGGCTGGTGCTAAAGCGCAAGCAAATGACGCTTCTGAGTGACAGAAAAGGATAGCAGCATAGGAAAGTGCTGTTCCGTGCTGATAGATGAGATCCAACCCTAACAGGCAAATTATACCGTGAGCAAACAGAACCCAGGGCCGGTAAACCCAAAATCCACATTTAGTGTAATGGTGGACGAGAAGGTAGAAAAAGGAATCAAAATAGTGATTTCCCATGCTGGTCTGGGCGAAAAGAAATAATTCTCTAAAAACCTCGATTGTACCAGCTGCTTCTCTTCTAAAGCAGTTCATAACAACCTCAATGCACTACGTCGCGCCAACACTGATTTTGATTTTTGTTTCGACAACTGGTCAAAGGCCATCACAAAGGCTATATTGACTTATTGTGAAAATATGTGTGACCAGTGGTTTAATAAATAATTATTTATTTATTTCAGACCATGTTCATATCGGGTTAGTAACAGTGATTACTTATAAAACTATTGGTAATAGTGACGATAGTGAATAAGTGACATTAATAACGGACGGACAGACATGTATTTTATCATTTATTTGAACTATGTTTTCTTTTTAGGGTTCTGTACCCAAAGGGTGCAAACGGGACCCTATTACTGAGACTCCGCTGTCTGTCCGTCTGTCACAGGGCTCTATCTCTTGAACCGTAATAGCTAGACACTTGAAATTTTCACCGATTATGTATTACTGTGGCCGCTTTAACAACAAATGCTGAAAATTAAAAAAAGTTAAAAATTAAAGGGGGTCGTCATACAAAAAAACGTGTTTTTTAGCGTTTTAAAACATTGTACGGAAGGAGGTACGGAACCCTTCATGTACGAGTCCGATTCACACCTGCCCGTTCATTTTTGACTTGCATTGATTTTTAAATAAATTCATTTTTAGATGCATGTACGTATATATAATTGCAAGGGTCAGTTCACACCGAGACGCGACGCGACGTGACGTAGCGCGCACTTTGGAAGAAATATAGAACTTGTTTACTAGGCAAACAGATACTAATTTCAGCGACAGCATGCATAGCGAGGCGCAGCGGGCTCTTACTCTTTTTGTCTAGTAAACAAGTTCTATATTTCTTTCACGTGCGCGCTACGTCGCGTCGCGTCGCGTCTCGGTGTGAACTGACCCTTACAATTAGGTAGACGTACATGCATTTAAAAATGAATTTATATAAAAATCAATGCAAGGCAGAAAAAAGAAAACAGTTCAAATAAATGTCTAATGTGTGAAAAATGTAATTGGCGTAAATCGTTTTTTATCACAGCCGATCGAGCGGATGGTCGAAATTTGAATCATGTTAATAGGCGATGCAGGTAATACTTGATTTCGGTGTGTAAACTACTATTACACACCGAACTATACTACTAGAGGGCGCCTGATGTCAATAATCTAAATTTTGCTCCCGCTTCCACGCACACAAATTTACTCTAGCCGAAGCGAGACAGCAAGCCATGCGGGGCGTCGGGAATCGCGGTGGGTCAATGAGGCTGGTTCTGGTTTTGAGGTTTTTTTCGCTTTACAAAGAATATTTAAGAGTTATTTAAAAAGTAAGACATATGATGACTGCCTTATGTTTAACACAATTACAATCCAAAGTTACAAGTGCTAATTTATTGTATTTCTTAAATACTCTCTGTTTTAGTCTAATTCTTAGGTGATTTGGAGGCAACTTCGCAATGTCTTTCTATCGAGAAAATTTTAAGAAATCATGTTTTCGAAACTTATTATGTTTAGAGTAAGTCCTGAACTTTGCTGTGTTTTTATTTCAAAGTGAGTATTTCGTTAATATTGATAATATTTAAGATCGCTCTAAGAACTTTAGGGTAGTACGGGCTCGTAATTGCTGTTTGACCTAAATCACGAGGAAGTACTTTGTTTACTTCTGCCATCAGTTATATAGGTACATTACATCAATCTAGCTATTGCCAGCCGGAAATAATTTACGATTAACTGTTCATAAGCCGAAAAACAAAATAATGATATAGTCTTATCATTTATAGGTATTTGTTACTGTTTTGCTATGAATAAATTGGTAAAAATAAGGTATCAGTTTAAATTCGCTAATTAAAGCCTAGCCTCTAAACATGCCTTAAAACAACGATACCAATGTTACATAATATTAATCGTTTAGTTCTTCAAATACCTACAATGATAAATATCCTTACAATATATGAACCGGTAAACTTGGAGCTATTGTCAAAATTGGACTCGCCTTTTTAAGGTCACATCGAGGCACACGATGACTAAGCAATAAAACTGATATCTGTTCTAGAGGCTGCGGTACTATGTGCGTTAAAATATTTAATTAAGTACCTGATTAATTTAAAAGCCTACCTGATAGGCTCTTTAAAAGGAAATTACATGATTGGCGGCGGGGAGGAAGAGGATCGTTTTTTAGGGTTCCGTACCCAAAAGGTGCAAACGGGACCCTATTACTGTGACTCCGCTGTCTCTTTCACTGATCTTTATAATGGCATTAACTAGATACTTGAAATTTTCACCAATTATGTATTACTATGACCATAATAACAACAAATACTAAAAATAAAATAAAGTTAAAAATTAAAGGTGGTCGTCATACAAGAAACGTGTTTCTTCAGCGTTTTAAAACATTGTACGGTGGTACGGAACCTTTCATGTACGAGTCCGACTCGCACTCGCCCGTTTATTTTATATTATTAATGCATGTTTAGAGTCCAAAGAAAGAAAGAAAGAATTTATTTGTCAAACACCACTCACTTTTTTAATGTCATAAATTGAATTATGTTCCTACCTGTTGACATTTGTACTAACTAGTATTAACTATCTTGGCATTTATTTAATAACTAACAATTTTGCACGCTGGAAAGGGCTAAGTGTACGATCTTAATTTAAATGTATTTCACCTATTGTACGACACTTATGCGAAATAAATTTCATATAATTTAATTTCATTATCATTTTATAATATCTTTACGCTAAATAATACTAAAATATGCTGTTAAATCTATTATACACAAATATGCTGTTAAATCTATTATAACAATCAATCTTCATAATACACAGTCTCCACATCTTTTTTCTTCCTCTCGTTTTCAGGTACCACAGGTTGCACTTGGAAATAAAATTTCCTTTTTATTATAGCGTTTAATTTTCCGTTGTCTTTTCGTTTAGATTCATTCGATTTTTCCGGATTATCAGTAGTTGTAGTAGGTATTGGTATTACATCTTTATGAGGATTAAGACTATTTTGTTTTTCTAATTCCTTCTGCCTGTTTAGTTCTTTTAGTCGATCCAGAAGTTGCTGTAGACCTGGGAACTGCTGTGCTGCTTGTTTGACGTCATCATCTTCATAGTTCCCTTGATTCACCTTTTGGAATACAGTATTTTGGATTCTGGTAGGGTCGGGTCGATTGAAATTGTTGGTTGGATTTTGAATTATGTTATTATTATTAGGTAAATTAAATCCTATTCTTGGACGTCTATTATTGAAATAAAAAGGTTGGTTGTTTCCTTGTAAGTTATTTTGTACTGGATAGCGATTCACATTTGTGTTTGCTGAAGGTGCTGTCGTGTATTGTTGATTTTGAGTTGGATTATTTTCGAAGCCAAGTATATTTTTTACAGCCCCCAGTAGAATTTGGCCTTGTGCAATCACGGTAACGTCTGAAAATAGCGTATCTCTGATTTATTGAATAGTATTTAAGCGGTGGTCACCAAGCGGTTAAGGCACTGCGCGGCAAACAACTTGAACACCGATTGATATACCCATCTCGCTTTTGTGTATTCTCCCGCCGATGCGAGAGAGCGAAAAGGGTATATCAATCGGTGTTAAAGTTGTTTGCCGGGATGGTTGTGCTTCTGTGAGGCACGAGTTGGATCCTCACTACGTTCGACTTGTACCTCAGAGTTTGTACTCATGTACGGTCATATTCAACTACCACCACCACCACTTGCTTCCGGTGAAGGAAGACTATCTATATATCTATATTTAAGAGCTATGCTCTTGTCGGTGAAGTATGATTCTCTTCCATTTGTCTCTCTCATCTGCCAGTTGTTTTACTTCGTTGTACGACACAACGTACAAAGAAGAAAGGAAGGAAGACTACCTACACTTAAACCAAATCAGATAAGCAAAAATTTGTTTTTAGGGTTCCGTACAAAAAATTAGAAAACGGAACCCTTATAGGATCACTCGTGCGTCTGTCTGTCTATCCGTCCGTCTGCAACAGCCAATTCGCTCCGAATCTACCAGACCGAATCAGGTGAAATTTGGTAGGTTGGTGTAATCCTATGACCCAAACACATATGTGCAAAGTAAATAAATATTTTTTTTTTAAATAAGGGTTTAGTTTGGGGGGACTAATTAGGAAATTGTAAAAAGAAGTTTTGCAAACCTTACTGTGTTAAATATCAAATGAAAGGGCTCGTTATGAGGATCTCAAATATTTTTTTGTTATAATTGTAAAATAAATAGTTTTAATTTTATTCATGAAAGAAGATGAAAATTGACCATCCCCCCTCTTGATCTCCGAAACTACTAAGCCTAAAATTTTGAAAAATAATTCAAAATATAGTTCATTGCTTGTAGATTACAGGGAAACCTATAAAAACTCTTCACGCGAGTTTAACTCGCACTTGGCCGGTTTTTATTGTTATATAAACCACTGAAATGTGACTATTAAAAATAAATTAAATAGCAGCAAAAATTGCTTCAGTAATTTGTAGGCTTGTAAGATAAGAATAAGTGATTGGGACAGATTATCTTAATTTAGTCCCAACTTATACAATACAAATAAATAAAGAATCATAATTTTTAATTTTAGTGCAAACTAACATTTAATACCATAGAGGACGCATACTCTGTATACGTGAGATTTTTTCCATTGCGTAAATTTTACACCAAGTTCATGACATTGATTACCATTCCGAACAAAATATATAATATGCATATTTTTTTTCACCCTTTTGGCTATTATGTTTCATAACTGAGCAAAGGCCTGCCCCTTATTCTTCTACTCGTCTCTGTCCATCGCTACTTCCTGTCATTTATATAACGTCTAACAAAATATACTGAAACTATTTTAATGGTAGATTCAGTCTATAATACTGAACAACTTTCCCCAAGAAACACATATTGAAATATGAAAAGAAAATTTTTGCTTTTCATAGAAACTCGGATCAGCTGATCGGCGAACTTGTATGAGAGACAAAAAATTATTTTTTATTTTTCGATATATGTTTCTTGGGGAAAGTTGTTCAGTATTATGGACTGAATTCACCCTTAAAATAGTTTCAGTATATTTTGTTAGACCCTGTATATGATTTTATATAGAACGTGGAAAGGACATACCCGTAATAAATCGAACCACGCGCTATACTTGATGACTAAAGTATAATGAAATTAAAATAACAGACAAAATACCAAAAAAAAAATCGACATTCTCATACAAATCGCCCGGGCAGCTGCACACTTTTGTATGGAAATGCCGAATTTTTATTTTTTATTTTTGGCAGTTATTTTAATTATAGGTATAATCATGGAGTATTTAGCCTATAATGATCTGGCCAGACGGGTTGGAGAGGTCTCACTGATGTTTATAAGCTTTGTTCAGCTTGTGTTTCCTAAGTCGCCTTCTACGACATCCGCGGGAAGACTCGGAGTGGTCCTATTCTACTCTACCGGGAACCACACGGCTTCGACGAGGATGATGATGATGATGATGATGATAATAATCTAGTATAGACCGTGGTTCGATTTATAACGGGTAAGTCCCTTTCACGTTGTATATAAATACCTTACCTAAATATACACAATATATGTATACACTTATAATAATTGTGTATAATATGGGTCTTGGATGTTTATCTATAAATGTTTCTGTTATATAATATAGTATCGTTGAGTTAGTATCCCATAAGACCAGTTTAAACTTAAATAAGTGCTAGCTTAATCAATGTGATTTATCCTATTTATCTATTTATTTATTTATGCGCTGGCGCACCAAATTTTACAGGAAGGTCAAACATTTTTGTCGTATTTTTATCATATACTTATTAATCTTATTATGCAGTGCAATTATTATCATAGAATGACCGTGATATGTTAGCCAGAGTAGTCAGAGGCTCAGAGGCTCAGAGGGTAGGCTAACATATTGCTTTGGTAGTACAGAGGGTCGTGCTTCTGTAGTGGAGACTAAAAAAGACTGATGATGATGACCGTGATGTAAAACAAACGCACTGGAAAAAATAAGCTGCGTAAAAATATATGAAATGGTAACATGATTACTATAAAGTTTTACTCACCGAAAATTATAAATATAACTGTCAAAAGACGGAACAATTCCATTTTTTTTGTATCTGTACCACAACACAACTGTTGATGATCAATTACAAAACTAACTGTATTCACGTTGACACCCAAATTAATATTAACCACAAAATATTAAAAGCCAATCTAATAATGACACCTCTGTCTTTAGCCGATCATTAAGTGTACATGGATTTTATCATAGTACCACAGGCCGGAACCTCCTAAGGTACGCGCAATATGCGTCCCCGTTCCTCGTCCCCGCACCTCTCCCCCGTTTTCGCCTCGATGACTCACGTTGGCCGTCAAGAACCGGGGGAGAGGTGCGGGTGCGGGGAACGGGGACGCATATTGCGCGTACCTTAGGAGATTCCGTCCTGTTTACTCTTACTTTATTCTGTGATACTCGTAGTACGGTAAGTAGCGAGTTATATGTACCTACCTAATTAATTCAATTCAAATTCAAAATATCTTCATTATCATACAATATTTATAATATTTCCTAATAATAGTTACTTTTTTTTGTTTTGCATAACTAAGCTACTTACCTATAGCCAAGTTTAGTTGCCATTTCCTAGGCGCTAGTGCAGAAGAAGCGGCAACAAACTGCACTGTAGCATTTTCTCAAAACATGACAACTAACAAACTTACAACTTCAAATTAGATATGTGGATGGACTGAGATTACATTGATTGTTCAATCATAATTTAAATTGAATTAAGTATAAGAATTACGATTTTTTAAATAATGTCAATTTTTAACTCCGTTTTAGATATACTATTGCCGTAAACTTTTTACAGATGTACCTAGATTATGACATGTCTAAGTACCTATATAAACCTTTAAGAGGGACCCGCGTTTACCTCAAGCCAGACTTTTTTGTCTTTAAAAGTCATCGATTCTATAATAAGCCTTTTCCAAAAGTACATTCTTCATATGAGCTTTGAATTTTCTGTCTGGCATATCAAGGACCGATTCTGGCAATTTATTATAAAAAAGTATACACTTCCCCATTAACGACTTAATAAATATAATTACCTACATTACATCGTCTTAATCGGGTTCTTGCAAGCCTTAAAAGTTTTACTCTAAAAGCACTACACTTTACATGTGTCTTTGTTTGGTAGTCTGGTCAAATCTTGATCTTTGTTGAAGTAGCTAAAGATGCGGCCAAGTACGTGTCGGGCCACGCACAGTGTAGTGTTCCGTAGTTGCGAATGCGAACTTACAGTAACGACTAAAAACGACTAAAATTTGTTCGTTTATAACTCTCTACTTAGCTCTGATAGTTTTCCTTTTAACTTCGTTAAAGATACTATTGCCGTGTTTTTTTTTCACGTTTCCATATGCAACCGTTTAGCTGACAGAGTGGGGGGGGACACTTGACTCTAAAAAAGATTTTACAATGCTGTAGATTTAATTCCTATCGCGTAGCGGTCGCGTGCGCTACCCCCTATGCAGACTAGTATATTTCACGTGTCCATATACGCGGACAGACAGACAGACAGACATGGCAAAACTATAAGGGTTCCTTGTTTATTACGGAACGCTAAAAAATATAAAATGAAAAATCTGCTTCTCGTTCCTCGCAGAGACATCAAAAGTGAAAAGAATTTAAAACATGTTAAGGCCGTACCTAAATTTTCCGGGGTCCAGTGCTGCCCCCATTTAAAATAAATAATTTCAAAGAAAACGGAGACATCATTTAAAATTTTGCTACTACCAAGTCCTAGATAAACCTTCAAAGTATTTTATGAACTTCTGTTTACAGTTTAAAGTGAGAACGTTAAGCTTTACTACGCACATTTGCGAAAAACGGCCACTTTTGGCAAATGTGCGTAGTAAAAATTTAGGTACGCCTTAAAAGTTTTTCCACCTCTACGTGCACCATCTACGTGAAATATCGAGGAGTTTTTGGCAAAAAGTTGGAAGTTTGCTTTAGTTATTTTGCAAATTGATATTAGATCTTTATAATATGAAAATGTTGAACTCATGCTCATGAACAAAATATGTAAAATAGTTGAAGTAACAGTCATCATAGTACGACTGCAGTGATATTTGTTAAGCGGATTGTGGTGGGCGCCTTCAGGCGAAGTCAGCCACTCAATCGGCTTTGAAAACCATTGGACTAGTAAAGATTTGTCACCGGAAGCTCCCTTAAAGCAATCAAAGGACCTACACCACCGTTTGATTGAATCTTGTTAGGACTAAAACAAAACTAAAGATACCTAGGTTCTAAAGGACTCCTATATATAGGGCCATAAAACTAATTATTCAAATAAAATAAAAAATTACAAAAATAAATAGGTACCTATTTATGCAATATAATAAATCAATCATATAAATTAAATAAATATATTAAATTCATAAAGCAACATACTAATAATCACAACAACTATTCCAAATGACTTCACTCTCCAATAACTGTCCACGCGTTAACAATTTATTTGACAGCTGCCGTTACAGTATTGTTATAACATTTTGACAAGAGGTAAACACAATATGCCATACCATATTACACCTTATAATATTGATAATAAAGATAACTTTACAATGCTGTAGATTTAATTCCAGTCGCGTGGCGGTCGCGTGCGCTTCCCACCTGTGCGGACTAGTATGTTCACCCCTTTATTGAAAAATGTGTGAATCCCTGGTTTGAATAGTGTGTTAAGGTCCGGAAGTAGTTGATAATCGTTTGCTTTCATTGTAATGCCATGTCGGAAAGTATTTATTGGCATTTGTTTTTTTTTTTTTGTTGCATAGTCAATATAAATATGCATTCTTCGCTATCCCGCGGTTTAAAAGCCCATATGACCCTGATAGCACTTATATCGATCTTAAATATTATCAATATTAACGAAATACTCACTTTAAAATAAAATCACAGCAAAGTTCAAGACCTCTACACATAATATGTTTTGAAAACACGATTGCTTAAAATTTTCTCGATAGAAAAAAATTGCGAAGTTACCTCTAAATCACCTTATAATTATACTAAAACGGAAAGTATTCAAGAAATACAATATATTAGCCCTTGTAACTTTGGATTATAATTGTAATAAACATAAGGTAGGGATCATTTGTCTTATTTTTTAAATAACTCCTAAATATTCTTTGTAAAACTAAAAAAACCTCAAAAACCATAAAAGAGTAAACCAGCCTCATTGACCTCCCATGATCTTTTCACCCCACATGGCTTGCTGTCTCGCTTCGGCTAGAGTAAATTTGTGTGCGTGAGCAAAATTTAGATTATCCACATCAGGCCCCGTCTTAAATTCAAAATATGTATAAGCTATGGTGAGTAGCCCCTTTGTTAACCTCCATGACATAGTGGTTAACACGCCAGTCTGACACTCCGGTTCTGGGTTCGATCCCCAGCCAGGGCAAGTTGAATAATTGTCTTTGGGAGTTTTTCTATATTGTATTTTTTAGAAAATACAGTATCGTTGAGTTAGTATCCAACGGATTAGGGGGGAGTCGCAAGGTTTACACCTCACAGAGCCACTAGTTTGGGGAAAGCTCAATCAGTGCAATTTGTCCTTTTCTATTTACATATTTATTTTGGGCTTTATCAAAGTACAAAAGGACTATTTTTATAATTCTTCTCTTTCTCATCACATCTTATTTATTTATTTATTTCAAAAACTTTATTTGTACATCAGCGAATGTTACACATAATAAAATAACAAAGGTATTTTTTTTAACATCTTTATAATTAAAACCCTTTAATTTGTTTGTTACAAAATTGCTTGTCCTTCAATTTATGTCATTAAAAAAATAACTAAGTATTTACATAATAACAGTTTTTAAACACTAAAAAACATACTATAAAAAAGTTTAAATTTTACTTTGTCTAATATCACTAACTCTAGGGCTATTTCGCCGTTCTAAAACATCATGTATACGAACGAATTTATAAACCTCTTTATGTTAAATCGGTTAAAAATCGCAAAAAATGTGTTAAATCCCTAAAGTGGTCGCAATATGCGCATTTCAAATCTGCAGTTAAGCACCTCTCGACATAATGGAGTGGTCCCCCGCCGGAGTGTAACCCGGGGCCGCGCGGCCGCCGGGGTGCCGAGCCGCTAAACCTATTGTAATTACAGATCAGCTGGTACTTGACGAGTTGATATACGAATGGGTTGTTTTATTTATTTTACGAATTTGACACGAATTAATACCGGTGTAATCAAATCTTGCAAGATTTTACCCCCTTTTAATGATTATAAGCTATCTACCTACATGCCAAAATTCACGCCAATCTGTTTAACACATTGACTGCCAGCCATGGCGCCATGGCGCATGCCATGGCGTTCAAAGACAAACTTTTGCATTTATAATATTAATAGAATAGAAAATTACTAAGTAGCTATTTAAACAATATTATTTTTTATAAACAAGCTTTTATCCTATCCACAATAATAAAAAGTACTCCTCAAGATGAATCAATTGAGCCCAAACTCAGTGGGGTTATGTTGTTTTATCACAGAGATGCCATGACCACCTTCCGGCTTCCTTGGTACTGTAATATTGCATTGTCACCCAACTTACATAAGTATATGAAGTTTCAGCTCAATCGAATAAGTAAGTCTAATTTAGCTTGCAAGATTTGATTACAGACACAAAGACGAAAAAGGCGTTGTTTGTTTTTCGTGTATGTAAGTGGCTAACACTTGTCAGATTGTTGACAGACAGGTGAGACTAAATAAAAAGCTTGTTAAAAAAACTGCGTAAAGAAAATTTTATCTATCACTAGATTGCAATCGCTTAGCTATGTAAGAGATACACTATCACGTCTTTATCCCTAACGGGACAGACAGAGCCTAGGGTGGCAAGGCCCAGGCCACTTTTAGCGTAATGGTGGGCATGAAGGAGGAAAGGAATGTGTGTGCGCAGGAATTACATAATTTAATTCCCCCTGCACCATTCCACCATCGGACAACACGACGTGGACAGGGATTCCACCTCCTCCTCCTTCATTGTGCGAACCGCTAAGGTGTGGAATTCCCTCCCTGCGTCGATGTTTCCCCATACATATAATTTAGGGATTTTCAAGTCAAGAGTGAACAGGCATTTTTTTGAGTCTGCGTGATACACCTTAGACCTCATCTTAGCTTCCCATCAGGCTAGATAGAGGTCAAACGCACTCAAATTTCTAATAAAAAAAAAGGCAATCATAAATAGATCAGTTGCTAACCGCATCGCCTATTGTTGTGATTCAGATTATTGCATTCACTCGGCTTTTACGATCTGAGTGGGAGGAGAAGCAGCTGGTACATTCTATGTTTTTTCTTTTCTCCCAGACCAGCATAGTATCTTAATTTTATGTAAGAGTATTGACTAAAAAACCATAATAATTTTTAGCAAAGATCAACAAAGTTGCTTTCACCGCAGCTAACAGGTTACTGATGAGGTCATAATCATTTTAGAAATGTCTGACATGCTTTGTGCAGAGAACACCCAACAAACATAGATCACAATCTGTGATTTGCGGCATTTGTGCCAATCACGAATCTATTAGCGCAACGACATATGGCCGATGTGGCGCTGTGATGGGGTCATAGACTTGAATCGTAACACTTTAGTAGCCATTATAAGCCTTGATAACGATAGTTGATAAATAGCATGTAACGATTTAATTTTGTTTAAAAATAAAAGAGATCGAATAACAACTTTGGACGCGACTACTCAAGTGTTACGAAGTGATTTTTACGCTTAGGACCTAAAACTAGTAGTTCTAGTATATAAATTAAGGACATCTGAAGACATCCGAATTCATTTTTAAACATTTTGAGCAACCACTATCGTTACCGAAAAAATATCCAAGATATTTTAACCCTTGTCCTCCATAAATTAAAAACAATAGATTTATTTATGGGATATAAATATGCTCACGTATAATTTTAAATCTGAAACCAACTTCAGCACTAAACCATAAACTACAAAACTGATTTTATATATATTCGTAACTAGCTTTTGCCCGCGGCTTCGTTTGCGTATCCCACGGGAACATTACTTTTTTCCGGGATGAAAGATACCCTTCTCAGTACTCCTAACTATGTGTATGCAAATTTTCAAGAAGATTGGTTCAGTAGATAAAGCGTGAAGAGGTAACAAACAAACAAATATACAAACTCACTTTCGCATTTATAATATTAGTTGGGGTGGGATGTCAAATGCACGCAAATCGTCTGCCCATCTCGTCCTCGGTCTACCTCTTTTTCTGTATCCGTCTGTTGGAACCCAGTTTACGTGCATTTGACAGAGACTGGAAAGTGAAGACCAAGGAAGGGGGAAGGCCTTAGCCCAGCAGTGGAACATAGATGGCTAGTAAAAAAAATTGTATAGGACCACCTGACAAGGCGTACAGGCGTCTTTGAGTAATCAGGGAACATAATTTTTAGTGTCCCATTGTTGGGCAATGGCCTCCCCTTTCTGCTTCCCCAGATCTCGATACTGGGCAGCTAGAACGCTATCTGAATGGGGAACATACTCGTAATACAAAAAAATAAAAGATTCCAACGAAACCTCAGTTTTTTTTTTAAGTTGGTTAAAAATAAAGTATTATTTGAATTTATTGCTGACGTAAATTATTCATGCTAAAGTGGCGCAATCGCAATTCCAAAAACTTTGTTTTGTATGAATAAGTTTTGGTTTAAATTTTATCGTCATAGCGTTGTAGACATCGAAATACATACGAGTACTCTAGAAACCTATCGCTTCTACATTCACCACTTCGATTCTGATTCCATTTACGCAAACAAACGAACAGTAATTACAACGAAACACTCGAACGCACACATAGATAAAGATGCATGCCATTGGTCGCGACAAGGTCACGCGTCGTCGTCGGTTGGGTGGGGCAGTCAACGCAATGAGCGGTGAAATACAACGCACGGATGATACCTATTATGCAGTACGCTACGCTAAAATAAATAACCTTGTTTACGTGTTACTTTTTTTTAATAACTAATTTTCATGTCTGTTTGGCTTCTACACCACTTCACGGCACATGAAGTGAAGATCGATTTTTAATTAATCGATTATCGCAAAAACACAGCAAAATTCTCAAAGGAAACTTCTTGCGACGCAAGAAGTTTCCTTTGAGAACCGCACGACTCGAGTGTCACTGCGAACTGTCGCGCCGCGCTGTTCATATTTTAAGCCCCGCTCGCCGCGGTACATATCGCGTGGAATGATTTTTCGGGATTACTTACGATTCTAGATAATTATTGTTCGTAGCTTGTAGATATGAAAAGATAAGACAACAAGCCCCAGTGGCATGCATCACAAATCTATAAGATCATAAAACCTACATAGAATACAGTCGGATGATGATGATAATAGTAGCCTTAAGGAAGATATTTGACAATCCCACGGTGACCTCACATTTTTCCGAAACAAAAAGATTAAATAACCTCGTCCTTTTTTTTAATCGGTTAATAAAGTTTTAATGAAAAGTTGCTCAAACTGCGAAAAACTTTCTTTCATCTTCAGTTCTATCAGACAGTTTTTTTCTGAAATTTGTTGCATTGACTTATAGAGATGAAACGATAAGACAATAACAAGCCCTGTGGCATGTATCGCAAATTTATTAGGGGCTTGACATATGCGCGCTGCCAGGGGACGCTTTTGGAGCGCCTGAGGTGGTCCTCGAGGGGCAATGTCTCTATTATAACTTCATTTAAGATCAATTGGTGAAATAATTGAAAACTGGGCCGCGAAAGTATGTTAGCCGTCTTTGTTTTGTATTTAAAACCTTTTATTTATAACCCCCAACGCAAAAAAAAGATGTGTTATATGTTTCACGTGTGTGTTTGTGGCATCGTAGCTCCTAAACGAATGGACTGACTATGATGCGGTTTTTTGTTTTGTTTGAAAGCTGACGTGATCAAGAAGGTTCGTAGCTACAGTTTATGTGTTAGGGGTTACTTATTTTTTTATTTGATTACTTGTAAGAATTAGTTTTTGTTTGAAATACTTTTACTCTTATTTTTCGAGTTATTAAAAACACATAAAAGTCTAAATCTAATATTCATAAGCGTTTCTATGCGAAAGAAAACTTACTGGAATAAAACAATATCACAGAATTAACATAAATACGAGATGCAATATATAAAGCAATACTATGTCGCAAGTACCTACTCAGTTTATTTGTGTTTAATTTCCAATTAACAATTCCAACTTTTAAAGTAAGTAAATATTTTGGGAATCTAGAAACTTCAATGTGCTACGAAGGCTGTGACGAAGGTCTACGAAGCGTCAGCGACCTGCCTTATATCGCTACGCCTAAAGTTTTAGTAGATACTAGATATTACCCAATATAAGGAGCACATAAAATTTTACAATTCAATTAAAACCCTCTAGGTCCCTAGTTAAGAAGGTATGATACCTGTGACTATTTGAAAAGAAAGTTCTTTTCCTGTTATCAAAATCAATCCACCAAATGGATAAAAATATATATTTTAACAGATTTTTCAAATAGATATTTTTTTAATAACTTTATTAGCCCCATTGTTGGGCAAAGGTAGATTAATAGATAAATATAGATATTAAAAAACACAAAATGTTATGAACAATTAATAAAAGGGCAATAAAAATTAATAATTCATCAGTGACAGAAAAAAGACAAAATTCAAATACAAAAATTATTTTTGAAAAGAAATGCACCTGACTTAAGTTTACACAAATACAAATTATTTTTATTTTATCAAAAAATAAGTTTATTATTGCAACAAGAAACAAACCCCCGCGTCAACTTTCACAATACGCCACCCGACACCTCGCCGGCCACAGATGGCGCTTTTATGTCAATCGTCATAATTAGGGGATTAGAACCCCTAATGACACGGTACGTCGAAACTTACGCCTTGCACACATGGTGTCACCGGCGTTTTGACTTGTGGATGTTGTGAGTGGGTCTTTTGTACGAAATAGCATAGAAAGAACTTTTAAGCGTAATTCGATTTTTAGTTCAAATGTTGTTAGATAGAGCTACTAGTTCGAAAGAAAGTAGTTTCTTAGTAGTGCCGCTTAATTTTGGAAAGATGGCGGTATAGGCGTTCATTTCTACGAACAAACAAGCGCCATCTTTGATTTTTCGTGGATACCGTCAACCTAATTACCCAGCATCCTTTAATTAATATTGACATACATATACATACATACACGTCCATATCCCTAATGGGGTAGACAAAGCATTTTGGGCATTCTTGCTTGCGGCTCTAAGCAGACAGAGCCGCAGGGAGTCAAAGGCCACGGCCACTTTTAGCGTGATGGTGGACGAGAAGGTGGAAAAAGGAATCAAAATAGTGATGGGTTGCTAGCCGCATAGCTTAATAACACAATTTGCATTTTCGCCCGTCCCTCGATCAACTTCTACGATCTGATGATAGTAGCGACATCTAGAAATAATAATATAGGATTTAGCTTTTAGGATTTTGGCTCGCAAAGTACGCTTTTTGTATGGGGTTTGTCAGTCCACTAGTATATTTGTTCGTCCATGGAGATAGTGTAAGTGGGGTTATCGTACCCAAGGTTCTAAAGGAGCACAACTCCATGAGTATGCTTCTTTGAAAAAGGGAAGAAATAGGAAAGGAACGCTCTCAGTGAATATGTATTTGGGTATAATAAGAGAAAGGAGGACCAATCATAAGATCACTTAATTAAAATATTTTGGGCGTATTTTTTATTGATCAGTTATCTTAAAACTGACCTAAGTAATGTAGGTACCTACAATAATACTGGGGACGCCTCTAAAGTTGACAACGTTTATTCACTGCCACGAAATCATCTCGCTTTACATAATAATAAAAATAAACGGGCAAGTGCGAGTCGGACTCGTACATGAAGGGTTCCGTACCACCGTACAATGTTTTAAAACGTTTCTTTGGGTACGGAACCCTAAAAAGCGAGATAGCGCTAGATGGCTGGATCAAGTGTCAGATTCAGACGGCAGTACTCCTGGACACGGCACGCATTGTCAGGAGGTTTCTCTCTCTGCGGCCCTAACTGCCGGTAGCTTGGGGCCTTGCCCCGCTTCCAGCGGACAGCTAGGTTAGGTTTTTATAATGTGTAGGTATATATTTTGTACTATGTTTTTTTATTTTACTTTTTATATACATATTCTAAAACCTAACATAAAAATGAAAATTAATAAAGAGCGAGATAGAACTAATTTAAAAGCACAATACAGATCTAAACAAAATAACGCTGCTGTAAATCGTTATACAACGTAGAAGGGACAAACATCGAACCACGGTCTATACTAGATCATTATATTATAATGAAATTAAAATAAAAATTAAAAAAATATCGGTATTTCCAAACAAAAGTGTGCAGGCGCCCGGGTGATTTGTATGGGAATGTCGAATATTTTTTGGCCCTTCCACGTTGTATACCTACTACAAAATAAGCTATAAAATATTCAGTTGTTTAGAAATAACTCGTCCCATATCATATATAATCAAATTACATAGAAAAGCCGCATTTCCCAACTATGAAAACGTTAAAAAATTCAATCTCTAATGGCATAATCGCATGAAAAGTCAGGTAAAAAGCGAAACCAATATACGGCATCAAAGCGCCTAAAACGGAGCGTTGACTAAAAAATACGAGTACAACCTTTTAAACGTTAAAAGGCCGTTTACCGCGGACGCAAACACTTAGCCCCGTTAATTAGTAAGTAGCCGAAACGGCGTCAAAGGGAATGCGTGAAAACTTGAGCGACCTCCGCTTTTAAAACCTCCCTCGTAATAGGAGCCGGGAGAAACCGAAGGTAAACTGATTATTTCGCCAATATGCGAATTTTTCAACTCTTTACGGGAAGTAAAAAGTTGAATATCTCGATTATGACCCGCGGGACGAAGATTTACGTATTATTACTAATGACTCGATTTCAGTTCGATAATCGTGTTAAGTATTTTAGATTTAAAAATATTTTTTTCGAAAACTTTTACTTTTTCGTACAAGATTTCATTGTGAGGCCTAAATACTTATCAAGACAAATGCAATAAACCCAAACTCGATGGGGTTGGGTCGTTTTATTACAGAATTCCTACAGCCACGTCACAGAATACAGTAAGAGTAAACAGAACGGAATCTCCTAAGGTACGCGCAATATGCGTCCCCGTTCCCCGCACCCGCACCTCTCCCCCGGTTCTTGACGGCCAACGTGAGTCATCGAGGCTAAAACAGGGGAGAGGTGCGGGGACGGGGGACGGGGACGCATATTGCGCGTACCTTAGGAGATTCCGGCCTGTGGCCACGTTCCGGCTCCATTATCAGATCAGCTTTCAATTCAATTTAAAATATCTTTATTAGCATAGGATATTTATAATATGTCTGTCTGTCTAATATGTCTTAATAATAGTCACTTTGTTTTATTTTGCACAAACACTGTTAAAAATTATGTAATTTTACATGCAAAAACTTACATAAACCTATAAAATTTCCGAAAAATCTGGGAAATTTACGGAAAAATATGAAAAATGACAAAAATTATGTAAAATTTCATATTTTTCCGTGAATTTCCCAGATTTTTCGGGAATTTTACAGGTTTATATCAAATTACATAATTTTTAACAGTGAATGTTGACGTTAAATTGTTACTTAGAGCTAGGTTTATGCCGTTTCCTAGGCGCAAGTGCTTAGCTTCTTGTTATAATATTGCATTGTCATCTGATTTACATTAGCATAAACGATTTCATCAATCAGAAATCGGAAAGTGACTCAAATTTTACTTGCCAAATTGGAACCAAAAATCAAATAAACACCAAACAGGACGAGCTAAAGAAAATCTTGTAAAAACAACAACGTGCTACTTTTGCAAACTGATTGTTTTTTTTTGGAACATGAGTTGTGTTAAAAGTTGAATAAGTATTAAAATGATGGCCCGCGGGACACGGGGGTGACCTACTTTTACAAACTGATTATTTCGCAAATATCCAATTTCTACAGCAAAGTTTTGTGATGTGGAGTAAAGAGTTGAATATTACGAATATTCCGCGGGATTTTGTAAACAAGGAACCCCTATAGTTTCGCGTGGTTTTGCCATTTCTGTCTGTCTATTTATATGCCCGAGGTTTTACTCAGAGACTATGATTACTAGAAAGCTGTAACGAACGACGTACGAAGTTTTGTTTGTTTTATCGTGTGTGTTAGTGGCCAACACTGGTGTCAGATTTATCAAGCTGCCTAAAAGCATCTGACATAGCTTAACGACTGCCATACCACGATGAAAGCCGGGACCAACGGCTTATACGTGCCTTCCGAAGCACGGAGGAGCTCAATAATTTTTTGTGCCACTTGTGGTCACCCATCTAAGTGCGGACCACGCCCGGTGCCGCTTTACTTGCTAAGACAAGATAAAGATTAATGTGTGTATAGAAACATTAAAATGTATTTATTACCTGGTACTTGAGTGTCTGTAATTGGGTAGACGACTGGGTCAAAAATTAATTATACTGTTAAGAAAATAAAATGTCACAAAATAGTGTCACTTGATTTTGGATTGACTCCAAATATCTATGACGTCACGGTTTTGTATTTCATACAAATCCCATAGTAAATGTTTGTTTTGACATTTAGAAAAAGTGTCTGATTTGACTTATTGTCATCTAGCGGAGCGGATTGTATTGTTTATAATATTCCCCTGTGTCGTTTAATACGATGTCATTAATGTGAAGGTATAGGCAAATGGCCTTGAAGTGGCGCCCTCATTTGAAATAAATTGTAAACTCGTAAATATTGAGATAATTTCCATATTGCTCTTCGTCATGCACTAGATAGCCCTTTAAATTATTTTATTAACCGCCGTTAAAAGTATTTACATTAGTCCGTCTAGCTTTAAAACTTGCCTCCGCCAAAAGTGGCCACGGCAAGTTTTAAAGCAAGACGGATCACCAATAATAGTTTCAACGGCAGTTCATAAAATAATTTAAAGGGCTATCTAGTGCATGACGAAGAGCAATATGGAAATTATCACCATATTTACGAGTTAACAATTTTTTTCACACTTTAAGGCCATTTGCCTATATCTTCACCTTAAAACTCAAATCAATACGACAAACTTATTTGCACGTGATGAAAACAGTCGCAACTAAAAACTCGACCGTGAAACGAAAGCCCGCAGTCATTAGCTGGAACAGCGTTAGTTACTCGTAGCAATCACAAATTACCAATGAACTTGACCTCCGCCGAGGTTCGCTGGTTGGTGTGCTGGCCGCTTAGCAAATAAGTAAGGCGGCCATGTCGTTCTAAGTGACTCTAAGTGGCATCCAAGTTCAAGTTTATCAATGCTCCAAAATATGAGATTGAGAAAAAGTGTGTAAACGCAGTTATTAGTTGTAACAGCGTGATTTAGCAATCAAAATTACAAACTAAACTTGGAAATAGATTAATTAATAATTTAATAATTAGAACTATGCACTATATCTAGACTCTGAAGGGAGTTCGCAGTCATTTACTGTAACAGCAATGTCACATACTAAACTTAACTTGCGCTAAGGGTAATTGGGTGGAGTTCCGACTTCTACGCCAATAATGTTTTCCTAATTACATATTAGTATAGTTTGTAAATTTTCAAGTGTACTTGAAGAAATAAAACAAAATAAAAATAAATAATACGCGAATCTAAATCGATCTCTGTGTTTAAAAGACGAGTAAAAGATTATTATTTATCGGAATCATTATAGTTGTAGTCTATATATTATATATTAAGTATATTCATTTCTAAATAGACATATGTATTTATATAAGTATGTATGTAACATATGTATATGTATGTTTATCTGTAGTTTCATAGTATGTTAATTTCTTCTTCCTTTATTTAACGAACACGCCTGTATGCCTTTCATATATGAACATCTCCTCTCACGGGCCTACTGGAAGAGATCTCTTTTGAGATAAGTAGTGCCTTTGTACAACTTTTTGTTTATGTATTCTCTGTATATATTGTCCGTGTACATAAATTGGTAAATAAATAAATAAATAAATAAATAATGAAGGCCGTTTCTTTGACTTTAAATGCCTTCTAAGTTTTTAATGATCTAAATAGATAAGATTGAGAAAAGAGAAATATAATATCGTCCTAAAGCGCGGAGCTCGCATTAATTACTGACCATGAACAGCGTTAGTTAGCAATAACGAACTGGACTTTAAAAAATATTTTGAAAATAGCTAAAGTCGTTTCTTTAATTAAGAAACGACCTTTTTAATTTTTGATACTAAAATGAAAAAGAACTTATAGGATTCTAAGTGCTTTCTTAGTTAATAATGCTCTAAATAGATGAGATTGAGAAAAGAGAAAGAGAATATAGATAGGTGATACATGAGGTACAGTGCTGCCCCCATTTGCGAACGTGAAGCTTTTCTTCACACATTTGCCGAAAGTGGCCGTTTTTCGAAAATGTGCGAAGAAAAGCTTCATGTTCTCACTTTAAACTGTAAACAGTAGTTCATAAAATAGTTTGAAGGGTTATCTAGGGTTTACTTATAGGAAAATTTTAAATGATATCTCCGTGTCCTTTCAAATATATTTTTTTTCAAATGGGGCAGCACTAGACTCTATGTATCATCTTAAAGTGTGGAGCTTGCAGTCAGTAGGAGTGACAACGTTAGTTAGCAATCACAATTACAAACTGAACTTGACCTGCGCTAAGGGTCATTGGGCGGTGCTCTGGCTGCTATGCAAATAAGTAAGGTAGCAGATTCTTTGATTCTAAGTGGTTTCTAACTCAAAAAATACTTTAAAAATAAGTTAAGGCCGTTTCTTTGATTATAAAGTGATGAGATCGGATCTAATTATGGTGAGATCGGATCATACCATGTCTCATCAATTTATACTTAGTTAAAGTTTGCCTTGTTATATTCTCATATCACCTACATATCGTAATAAAAACCAAAGATATCGGTCGACAAAAGCATACCAAAAATCTCCCATTTCAATGTCACAGCCCGCTACCAAGCTCGTAGCGGGCAACAGCCCACGAACCAGGAGGAACAGCCATGTATATAGTAAAGTCAGGTTAGCCATTTACCTAATAAAATTTGGAAGAAATTTCTTTTACAGAAAATAAGTCTTTCTTCTTACAATTTTGTGTTCTATTAATGATTCTGATTACAAGATTTTAATATAGCTAAGAAGTACAAAATCAACCTGTACATATTTTTAACCGACTTCAAAAAAGGAGGGGGTGAATTCGACTCTATGTTTTTTTTTGTGTTACGGGATATCTTCGCCAATTATGAACCGATTTGATAATTCTTTTTTATTTGAAAGCCTTTACTACCAAGTTGGTCCCATTTTAATTTGGTGAAGATATGATGAAGAACTTTGGAGATATGGAAGAAGCTCCTAAAAAAAATTGAATTCGGTTGTTTTTTTTGTTAAAAAATTAATTAAGTATATTATTAACTTAATTTTTGAATTAATAGATAGATTCTTAACTGATACGGCGATGACTTTGGTCACTCTATTCTACATTTGATACACTAGAATCCTTTGCCTCCTCTTCAACGTCCTGTACAATCCCTCATATCCTCCTAATTTGCGTGAATGGTTTTCTTTCGCACGTTCTGTCGACGCTCCTTGTAGATCTGCCCGTAAATCCATCCTTCATTTCCCAACACATAGCACCACTACCTATACTCATTCCTATTCCGTGCAGGCAGTTAGGCTATGGAATCAGCTACCACCGAGCATTCGAGAGTCTAAAACCATAACGACGTTCAAGAAACGAGTAAAAGATCACTATCTGTATTTATCATCCTAATATATGTAGAAATATTAACATATGTATTTATTGTATATATGCTTTATGAATATATATTTATTTATGTATTTATGTAAGTATATTTATGTATGTTTATGTAGGTATATATCTTGTCTATTTATTTATTTAGTTTTGTATTGTAGGTACACGCCAATTACCTCTTTTTTTCCCATTTCCTCTCGCGGGTCTGCTGGAAGAAATTTCTTTAGAAATAAGTAGCACTGTATGTGTATGTTTGTAAATTTCCAAGTGTACTTGAATAAATAAAATAAAATAAAAATAAATATAAATATTCTACTCGAATGACAGATGAGGAAAGCAGTCGCAACTAAAAACTGGCAAACAGCTCGCCAGCCAGTAGCCGTAACAGATTGCAATTATCAACTGAACTTGACCTGCGCCGGGTCGGTGTTCAATGGCGGCCGCTATGCTAATAAGGAAGGCGGCTGGTTCTCCGACTCTATAAGTGGATGAGATTGCCAGCAAATATAAACCTAAAGAGAATGATAAGATAAAAAAATATTTTTAAGGTGAAGGTATAGGCAAATGGCCTTAAAGTGGCTCATTTGAAATAGATTGTTAACTCGTAAATATGAAGATAATTTCCATATTGCTCTTCGTCATGCACTAGATAGCCCTTTAAATTATTTTATGAACCACCGTTGAAAGTATTTACATTAGTCCGTCTAGCTTTAAAACTTGCCTCCGCCAAAAGTGGCCACGGCAAGTTTTAAAGCTAGACGGACCACCAATAATAGTTTCAACGGCAGTTCATAAAAAAATTTAAAGGGCTATCTAGTGCATGACGAAGAGCAAAATGGAAATTATCACCATATTTACGAGTTAACAATTTATTTCACACTTCAAGGCCATTTGCCTATATCTTCACCTTAATCTACGACACAGTTTTACAGACTACATAAAATAATTAACAACTATAACAAAATATAAAATAACTATGTGCCATCGAGCTTCCAAATTGGCCTCCAACTCAGCATATGCTGGTGTTACGTAAGCGAAGCACCAGCGCTGGTCTTCCGTTGGAGCCAAGTTAGTGCCTTTACGGACACTCGCATGATGCATCCAATTATTTTTTCGTGTCCTTATGTTATATTTTGTCCTTATATTTTGTGCGTTTCATTGTACAGATACATTATCACGTCTTAATCCCCAAACAGGGTAGACAGAGCCCAGGGTCGCAAGACCCTAAGGCCACGTTTAGCGTGATGGTGGGCGAAAAGGGGATCACAATAATAATGATGGGTTGCTTGCCACATCTTCTTTTATCATAATGCAAGTTCTCGCCATTTCCCTCGACTATCTTTTACGTTCTGCACGAGAATAAAAGCAGCTGGTACATTCTAAGTTTTTCCTTTTCTTCTTGGGGCTTGTTATAACTAGTGACTCTGTTAGATGTATACCACGCGAGTCTGTCTTTGCAAAGCCTTGACCCCTAGTGTCTAAACAGACTGAGCCGAAGTGTCGCGGCTGAAGTTCAGCGGCTAAGTGAAAAGAAAAAGACAGTTGTGTCTCAAACTGTAAGGGTAATAAAAAGTTTTTATGACATTACTCAATATTTTTGAAATGGCTGAAATATTATATTTTTTACGTTCTCAACCCATGGCTTTGTCATTTAGAAAAAATTACAATATACTGAATCAGAAAAATATTTCATAGAAGAAATGTGACTTGTAGCGGAGAACAGTCGGACAGACAGACAGCCAGCCATACGAGTGAATTTTTGCACTATCTGATACTTTATTATTAAATTATTTTAAAATATTTATAGTAACTAGACCTTTACTCTGGCCAAAAATATAATATCCGGGGAACCCTTGTTTCACAGACAGAATTTTATAGAATTTCGCAGAAAATGTTTCATAGAATATTTAATTCTTATATTTTTATTTCTAATATTATTGTTTCAAAGACTTAAATGAAACATAATTTATAATAAACGGGCAAGTGCGAGTCGGACTCGTACATGAAGGGTTCCGTACCACCGTACAATGTTTTAAAACGCTGAAGAAACACGTTTCTTGTATGACGACCCCCTTTAATTTTTAACTTTATTTTATTTTTAGTGTTTGTTGTTATTGTGGTCATAGTAATACATAATTGGTGAAAATTTCAAGTATCTAGTTAATGCCATTATGAAGATCAAGTTAAAAACGCTGAAAAAAACACGTTTCTTGTATGACGACCCCCTTTAATTTTTTACTATTTTTTATTTTTAGTATTTGTTGTTATATCCGGCATAGTAATACATAATCGCTGAAAATTTCAAGTGTCTAGCTATTACGATTCAAGAGATAGAGCCCTGTGACTGACGGACAGACAGACAGACGGACAGACAGACTGACAGACGGACAGACAGCTGAGTCTCAGTAATAGGGTCCCGTTTGCACCCTTCGGGTACGGAACCCTAAAAACACAGTTTAATGAATTTTATAATTTCATACTTTCATTCGACAAACTAATTAAACAGTAGAATATGTTTTTAAAGAATATTGTTTGTTCGGAATATTCTTTCATGGAATTTTATTTGAATTCTTCTGTCAGAGTCAACTTTTATTATTGAAAGTATTAAATAAAAACATTGTTCAATAACATATTGAAAATAAAAATATTTGATTTGATATTATGATATTATAAACATCAAAAATGTAAATATTATTTGAAAAAAACTATACGATTTAAAATTCCTCATAATGAATATTCTGAGTATTGATTTTCAGTGTAACTAAAATCTATTCTTAAAAATTCTTCATACTAAGTAATTCAATTAAATGATAATCTTAGAAAAAAAAATTGTCTATAAAAGAAAGTACACCCATAATATCCAATATAATAAGGTTTTTGAAAAAAATTATATTTTACTAGCTTTTATTGAGAGGCCTAAGTACTTATTAAGACAAAATACTCGTAAGCTCAAAGTCGTTGGAGTTTCGTCGTTTTATAACAGGGCTCCTATCTTCCGGCTCCATCATCAAATCAGCTTCTTGTCATTATAATATTGCATTGTCATCTTATAAGCTTAATCTCAATCGGAAACCGGAAAGTGGCTCACATTTAACTTGTAAGATTTGACCCATACACCAATAATAGAGGTAATAAAGGCAAGCTAAATAAAAGATTGTTATAAAAATGTATTTACTGAATACTGAAATAGTCCTTATGTTTCAGCGGAAGGCGCTTTCAAAAAGTTAAAACCGGAGCCAGGCGGGAACAACACGGGTTCATCTGGTACCTCCGCTCTGTCACCCGGCCTGGGTCCCCAGCATGCGGGTCACACCCCCACCACCGCATCATGTCCAACGCCTGCCCGTAGGAGGCATAGGACGACGTTTACACAGGTGAGAAATTATTAAAAAGGCTTATATCTCTTAGAAAAATTATAGAACACGGGTTCCTCTGGCACCTCCACCCTATCCCCCCGGCTGGGTACCCAACATGCGGGACACACCCCCACTACTATGTTATGTCTATGCTGTACGCGGTGAAAAACTATTAAAAAGGGACATATCTCTCAGAAAATCATTTTTCACACTGCCTTACCGTATCTCTGCCCTAGGTCAACACCAATCCCAGCATAGCTTTAGGTGCCGTCATGTTAACTCAGCGGCACCTTTTCTTATCTCTCACCTGCGAATATCCATTGTCGTAATTAAAAAAATGACTCTCCAAATTCGATTATACCCATATCTTCAGATTTTCGTTTAAAGTAGGGTTATTCCAAAAGCAGTACGCAAGACTTACGTTACTGCGTATCCGCGTTTTAGTGTCAAGCAACATTGAGCGTTAATATATGATAATAAATTTTAATTTGATTTGACATAGACATAGCACGTCACTATTGTACGACTATCGTAGTATTTCATGGAGTAACCCCACAGACTCCCACAGATATTTACAAAATGCCATGTCTACAGGCAGGATCCCTTTTCTACAGATTTTTGTTTCAACAGAATCCCATATTTACTGACTATCATATCTACACTATGAACAATAATTCTCTAGAATCGTAAATAATCCCGAAAAATCATTCCAATCATTCCGCACAGGACTTACCTTTCATATTGTAAGTAAATAAACATTTTAATATTGTACCTCACCGCTCGTGGCGTTGACCGCGGCACTGTCGGTTGAGCAGCCGGCTTCGGGGAGCTAGCTGCTTGACCGACGTGACGCGTACGTGACCTTGTCGCGACCAATCGCATGCATCTTTGTCTATGTGTGCGTTAGAGTGTTTCGTTGTAATTAATGTTCGTATGTTTGCGTAAATGGAATCAGAATCGAAGCGGTGAATGTAGGAGCGTTAGGTATCTAGAGAATTATATGTCGATGTATCTACAGGATATGTCTGAACCTTACATTTGTCTCAAAAAAGACAACAAAAATGTGTTACGCAAAAATACAGACCGCAACTAAATTAAGATAGACATAAATCAAAGATCTGATAAAAGTGCTTGTTGCAGGAACAATTAGCAGAATTAGAAGCGGCGTTTGCGAAGTCGCACTACCCCGACATCTACTGTAGAGAGGAGCTGGCGCGGACTACCAAACTCAACGAAGCAAGGATACAGGTCAGTCGGTTATTACCATTTCATCATTTGTTATATCGTTACATGTCATATCGTTAGTAGAATTCGGCTAATGACAGAGGAGTAAGTATGACACATTGGTCCAGACTCATTTATATGAGTGTGGACCTCTGTGTGGCCGTATCAGCCATTCCGACTAGCTAAGAAGAAGAAGTACAATTGTTTGTGTTCCGAGGTTTCTCTTCTTGTTTACTAAAATGTCCAAATTGGCGGTGTCGTGCGTGGGTTAGGTCGCTGAATGTCTTCTAATATGCTTGAGCTCAGCGATGGCTGATCCACGCGTCAACTCGTGAACGGGTATCGCTAGGAGGAACTTGTCAGCATTTTTTTTAAGAATACTGGTGATTTGCTGATAAAATTGCTCTATATCATACCACTTCAGGCTCCGACACCGATTATGGGACACAATGTGTATGTGAATCTATGCTTTTAATGCAACACACATACCCAGATAATAGTTTAGTTCATGTGTGTGTGCTACGCGAAGAATACTTCACACGTACTCGTAGCGCTGTAGCCTACGCTCGTAGCATGCCTACGTGCGTTCCTATAAATACGTTGATAACGCGAAAACTGCGTTGTACATTCGGTGCATGTCTGGTACGCGATGCGAGGTAGTGCATGTTATACGTATCTAGTGTTGTGCCGTCCCTGGAAACTTTGGTAATATTCCCGTAAACATTCCCGGCAATATTCCTAAAAATGGAAATTTAGAAGAATATTTTCAGCGGCACATCACTATATGTATCTAGTATATTATATTCATCCATGTCTTTTTTTACCCTCTCTGTACTACAGAGACATGCTTAGCCAGAGCAGCCAGAGGATAAGGCCTACACTCTCCACGCTGGCCAGACGGGTTGGAGAGGTCTCATTGATATTTATAAGCTTTATTTAGTTTGTGTTTCCTAAGTCGCCTTCTACGACATCCACGGGAAGACTTGGAGTGGTTCCATTCTACTCTGCCGGGAACCACATGGCATTTTAATATATTACTTACAAGTAAACGATCATTGTGATCTTCCTTCAATTAATTCAATTCAAACGTACGTATTAATTTACGATAGTTTATAATCTTCCAACCAACCACATCCAACCGTTAAACTAATAACTATCGTAAATTATTAAGTTATGTTGTAAGCAGTACGAGACAGTTCACGATTTATCGACACTTTATAATTTCGCGCGATATTCGCGATCATACGGTGACATATATTTTTATGAAGATGTCACCAGATTTTCGCGAAAGCAATATTACATTGCTTTTACACTTTGAATTTGATACACAGCTCTGTAGGCTACGACACCTACTTTGTAGGATGTCTACGGCGAGGAAAGTTTTAGTAGCGTACGTATAGTAGTAAAAATATTTGAATATTTGCTAAATTTGTTATTGATTGTTTTTTAATAAGATGTCGGTTTACAAAGCTTGATGTATTAAACAAAAATGATGTATTTTGAGTAACATGACATGATTATATAAAACATCACTACACCCTAGTAGCGTATTCATGTAATTGCATGCAAAATTGTATTTTGTATTTTATAAGTCATATGTGTTGATAAATAAATGAATTACAACGAACGCTAGAAATATATTTTTAATGCCCATTTTAAACGAGGCACCTAAAGTCATATTAAACCAAGCAAAATTAAATTTTATTTAAGATTTTTAATAGTATTTTTTTCTTTACACTGTTTTCACCTCATACTAAAATAACGATAAGAACGAATTATTTCGGTTCACGAATAATTCATAATGTTTATTAAGTATGTATCTGACAAAGTACAGGTAATGAGAAGGTATACCACAGGAACCCACACTTGGTGCCAAAAGTAGCCACCGCCTAAAAGACTTTTGAAGCTAGACGGACAACGGTAATAATTCAACAGTTGTTTGTAAAATTATTTGAAGGGCTATAGTCTATTCGTTCATTTGGTTGGTATGTTGTCGGCGCGCTTCCAAGGCGGCATCGGCTTTTACAAAGACGCGGCCTTTGTGGCGCGCCGAAACCGTGCACATCAATTTAGCAAATTAACTATATCGTTTTTCTAAGGGGTATACGTGGTAAGTACTAAGACTAATTCCCCAAAAATAACGAGCATTTATTATTAGGAAAGTATCTTTAAAAAAATCAAAATATCATATTTAAATGCAGGTATATAATCTTATTTGATTCAGGTCAATTAAATCTCGCGCTGCTTTTCGGATTACAAATCGCACACTCAACAAAAAATAAATATAGTGACATCTCATTATATCCAACCTTGTGATATATCGTTTTTTTTTCGAATTAGCGCCCCCCTCCCCCCCCCCCCCTTTCGAGCCACACGTGATTAATAGACGATCCCCAATGGATAGCAAAATTTTATTAATTACGTTTCACAATTAAACAATTATTTTCAAATTAGGGTTTCATTCATGTTTTTCGCCTTCGCGGTCGCGAGTTCACAGTTCGACGCGAACTACTGGTTTAAATTCTAATACTTCTAATACTTAGTTTTTGCTTACACTCGACCTACCTACCATTAACAAAAGCTGTTGACGCGAAAGAGCGAAAGACCGCCCGTCGCGCCGCTAGAAGTCGCTCTCGAATTGTCGAAATATCAATGATGCGAATTCTCGGATAAGTCGGATAATACAATTTGGAGCGTAGGCCCGGGGCGATCGAATTAAAGCCATCTGTCCTTTTCGCCCGTATGAATGAATACGAATACGAATCCTCGGCTGCTCGCGAGATAGAGATCTCAGTTTTAAAATCGGCTCCCCTGGCGCCGATATTGATTTGTCCCAGGAGCTAATGCCGCTTTAAATATTTATTCGACGACTTTTAGCTTTCTTTTTAAGTATGACGGGTAATGGTTTCGTGGAAACAAACTGGATGATTTTAAATTTTTAAATGGAGAAGAGATTCTGTCTATGGTTTATTTGTGATCTTCTTTTTGGACATTATTAATACAAGGTTATCTTTAATTAAGTAACATTTTGAACAACTTTTCCCTATAAATGTACTTATATCGAAAGACGAAAAAAGAATATTAATTGGAAAAGTTGTTCAAAATGATGGACTGAATCACCCCTTAAAATAGTTGTACTTAATTAAATATAACCTTGTATATTTTTGTAAAAACAGACCACTAAGTATGATGAAGCGAAAAGTAGATACCTGTAAAAAAATCTGCCAAGTTTTTTGATGACATGCTACGTACGAGTACCTACATGGGGGAGATAATCCGCTAGACGACAATAATTCAAATCAGACACTTTTATCTCAATGTCAAAACAAACATTTTCTATAGGATTTGTATGAATTACAAAACCGTGACGTTATATATATTTGGAGTCAAATAGCGCTGTAAATATAAGTTTTTCTGCATTATAAAATATAAAATCACGTTGAAAATGTATATGATCAATGACAAATGACACTATTTTGTGACGTTTTATTATCTTAACAGTACTAAATATTTTTATTTTTAGTACTGTTAAGATAATAAAACGTCACAAAATAGTGTCTACCCAATTGCTTTCTTTCATTATTTAATTGTACAAAAATATTTTCCTTAAAGCAAATTAAAGGTAATTCTAGTTGGTGTATAGACATTGCACATTAAATTAAAAGCTTTACATAAATAGTTCAGTTTGTCGTGTGGTTCCCGGCAGTGTAGAATAGGACCACTCCAAGTCTGGCCAGCGTGGAGTGTGTAGGCCAAATCCTCTGGCTACTCTGGGTAAGTATGGCTCTGGTAGTACAGAGGGTCGTGCTACTGCAGTGGAGACTAAAAAAGACCTTTGAAATAGTTCAGTAAATATTCGCTTTACAAAAATTGAGGAAATTACCATAATTTTTTTATATATTCTTCGAAATTAAGTAATTCACCGTCGCTATCTTTTCGTATAGAGATCTCTCATTTATTATGCTTACAATGAAAGATAAAATGTTGAAGTACCGTTTTCCACTGTGTAGCTACAGCTTCAAGTGATGTTTTATTCACGGGCCCATCAGGCAACCAATTACTCTTTCTACAAGGCATGTGACAAAGTTCTGCCGAGAAAATGAAAGGTTCTCAGAAACGCTATTACGTAAATACCTACTATGGTTAAAAGCTTGTGAAATGCGCGTAGGCGTTATACGTATACAGCTAAGTATATGGGCGTATGTAAGGGTGTTTTAGAAGCCATATCTTCCCCTTAGCACAAGTAAATACACCTTTCTATTTTTGTTTCAAAATTATAAGACAAAGTGTTTTTTTTTTTTTTTTAACTGACAGAAAGAATTACAATCGTGCAAAAATATATTTAATTATATTTTCTTAAAGCTGTTTACGGTGTTCTCACACTATGATCTTACTTATTTACGATTTAATCACTACTTTTAGGGTTCCATACCCGATGGGTGCAAACGGGACCCTATTACTGAGACTCCGCTGTCTGTCCGTCTGTCCTTCTGTCTGTCCGTCAGTCACAGGGCTCTATCTCTTGAACCGTAATAGCTAGACACTTGAAATTTTCACCGATTATGTATTACTGTGGCGAATATAACAACAAATACTAAAAATAAAAAATAGTTAAAAATTAAAAGGGGTCGTCATACAAGAAACGTGTTTTTTTTCAGCGTTTTTAACTTGATCTTCATAATGGCATTAACTAGATACTTGAAATTTTCACCAATTATGTATTACTATGACCACAATAACAACAAATACTAAAAATTTAATAAAGATAAAAATTAAAGGGGGTCGTCATACAAGAAACGTGTTTCTTCAGCGTTTTAAAACATTGTACGGTGGTACGGAACCCTTTATGTACGAGTCCGACTCGCACTTGCCCGTTTATTTAATTGACGCGTTGCGTCATTCATTACTATTATGAAATTAATGCATTTACAATGTATAGGGACATTGTGAGTGTAGTTTTAGTATGTGACGGTAGTATGAGAATTAAAAATAACAGTAGATGAAGATCACACCGAGCAGCAGATCTAACATAACTGCTTCAGTCATTCTAAAACCGTGATCTTTTGATGCAATCCGATACAAAACGTCAGCACGAAAAATTAAAAAGGTACGTTTCTTGTTAACTCCCGTATGCATTAATTTAGTTACGATTTGATCGTTAATCAAAACCATAAAAATAGCAAAAACATTATTCCTTCCTCCGAACAAACCCCTCCCATAGATAAGCCATATCGACGCCGGCGGCTACATATAAATACAAAGAATGTTATATGTGTGTGTGAGGCTATTAACGTTTAGACGACGCTACATAAGAATGTAAACGCTGAAGACGACATCGCTCCCTCTTAGAGGAAATTTCGATATAAAAATACGAGTTGCGGGGAATGAGGGGCCGTTCGGGCGGGGGTGGCCCCCGAGGCATTGCAATCCCATCAAATGGATCCGTAACGAAGTTAGCCAACCGCCCCCGCTCCCCGCATTGTCTCTGCCCTCAAATGAATTCTACAATTGGAAATAAGAAAATGTTTTGTTGGATCCCGTGCTTTTTCAGTTTAAAGGCGACCGTTTTCGAGGATAACTTGTACCTATCGCTTTTGTCGAATTGTTGGATCTTCTCAATTAAGTTAGTTGTTCGATATAGATGTTTAAGCGACTTTTAAGCATTTATTTAGCGTTCGTGGAATTAGAAATAGTACTTATATTTTATACTATATAGGGTTACTGGTATAACGCATAACCTTTTTGGTGCAAGTTTAGTCCATGATACTGAACTAATTTCCATAAAAAACAATATCGAAAAACAAAAAACAAAATTCGGCTTCCCATACATATCAGCACTTAGCCAAATGGATTTTGTATGGGAAGACGAAATTGTTTTTTCGTTTTTCTATAACGGTTTTTAAAAGGAGGCTTATGCCCAGCAGTGGGTCGTTGAGAGCTGACGATGATGATGACGATAATGGTTTTTATGGAAAGTAGTTCAGTATCGTAGACTGAACTTGCACCAAAAAGCTTATGCGTTAGATACCAGTAACCCTGTATAAGTGTAAATATATTCAATGACAAGATTTTTTAAGCAAGTATGAAGAAACAAATTTCAATTAAAAATTAATACAATTACATTTAGGTACTTACAATAAATTAACTATTATTCACTTTATTTATTTTATTTCTTAAGTTACGTTTTACAGTATACCTATAAAAAGTAACACATAAAACGTGATTAGATAATAAGATCCAAAATTATACATATATCTAAAGTTATACTTTGTATCTGCGTCTTTAAATAAATATTTTAGAATTTTAACATATCCTAGATAAAACACATTTTATTTATTTTTGAATAGTTACATAATTTTATCTAATTACCATGGACGAAAATTGTTCGTCCATGCTTATTACTCAATTGGGTAGGCATTATAAATCTTAAAAAGATATTTGCCCTTGCAACTAAGTTTTTTTCAACGGACAGTACTTTGGCCAAAAATACAAATAAATCATAAAGATTCACGTAGGGTAAAGTCTAAAGTGTAGATGGTACCTAACTACGTAGGATGTAGTTAGTTAATCAGTGTAATTTGTCCACATCTTTTAAAAAAGTTAAAACATCATCCAAAACCTTATCGACAACGTCAACTACTTTTCCTTGCCCAAAATATTTTCCCCAATAATTTTCATTACAGTTTTTCTTCAATTTAATAAAGCAAGTCGGAAATGATGAATTTTCTAAAACAACGCGCACAATTCCGTTTTTCATTTCAACGGCCGGTTTTGGAAAAAACTAATATCTTTATATATAATATATATCTATAATTCTATATACATGGAGTGCAGGGTAGGTTAGGTAGTGTATCGGTTTATTTGTATGGGGAGTGCGTACGAGGGGCCGCCCCCGGCACTCCCTCTAATCAAGTCTAATCACCATATCAAACGACATGCCTCATTCCCGCTGACAACACGTACATTACCAACTGTTTAGCATTGTTTTTTAAGTGTACGCAAATACAATTAACGGTCTTTTGTGTGTTATATATTGATTTTTCTTTTTACTTCTTATATACCTCTATTCTATAATATCTACAAAGGAATGTAAAAAAGTTTACATAGCAATTAATAATACGAGTAGGTATTGTCATAGACCTAGATTTTTTTATTGTGAAATAACTAAAATGAATACCATAGCCGTGTGCGAGAAAGAATATGATTAACCCTCACAAGAGCAAAAGAGATAGCGATAAAAGTGACTATGTGACCAGTTTTGGTAGAAGACGTATAGGGCCTTGGCGGCCCGGCAAGAGTATCGTTACACGAAAATTGGATTTTTCAAATTGTTAACTGTGTTAATTTTTAAATACCTTGGAACCAATATTCTTTGTCTGTCCCGTTAGGCATAAAGACGTGATAGTGTATCTGTATTATCTCACCTTTGAAAGATGGTGCCTTGCTGCATTACCGATTTTTCGTGTAGTAGGTACAAATCAAATATTCAGTAATTAGGTCTTTGCAGGCACTTTTACACGTCAATAATTTTAGTGTACATTACTTGTAATGTTTATTTATATCTAAATTATTTTTTTCTTTGTTTAAAAGCTACCGATACTAGCGTTTCGCCACGACCACTGCTGAGAAGAAACGCCGAAAGAAACTCATTTACACAGTATTGGTCGCCTAGGTGCCAGAAGGGCTTTGTCAGTTCACAAAGATAATGCCTAATACTATGTTATCACAACATAATATGTAAAGCTTGCGAACTAGTGCCAAATCCAATTTACAGAAATAAGTTACACTGAGTAGTCTTTAAAAAAAAAGAGCCGAGCTGGCAAGTCCCTACTGGCAAACACAATCTACAAATACAACCCTTGTTAGGTCACACGATAAGATTAATCACCCAATAACCTCGTTGCGGTCTTGTGTAGTACTGGCCACTAAGTACCTACTTATGAAAAAACACTGATGAAGAAATGCGCGGTTGTTAATTTTCTTATCACAAAGCAGTACATAATTATATTATCGTTTTATTTTACTTTAACACTATCATGTATTTTTTTTCTGGCATTCTTGGGTGACCATTGACATGCATATTATGCACCGGGCTCCAAAGCAGTACAGCTGAGGATGCAACCAGGATGCGTTAAGACGAAGAAGATAAAATAAATGTTTAATTTTAGGTGTGGTTTCAAAACCGGCGCGCTAAGTACCGCAAGCAAGAGAAACAGCTGCAGAAAGCCCTGGCGCCGGCTGTGCTGCCAGGCTGCAACGGTATGATGAGGAACATCCAGGGCTACCGGGGGTACCAGCCCTACCCGCACCCCAACACCATCAACCGATATCCACAGGTAATAATCTTGTAACAAAGTTTCTACAGTTGACAATAAGAAACATTTAAAAGTTTTTTTTTAAATTATTTATACAATATTCACAACAACACACTTTTGCACATACAAAACCAAACCACAAAAACCTCGCAGGGTTTATCTGGGTTCCGGCGATTCGCTGTATGTACTCGTATTCTTAGGTAAGTAGTGACTTTTTAATTTAAATTTATTATCATTTTGAAGTTCTGAAGGAAGCTTATTTAAATAACTAGGTATTACATAGTTTCTAATTCTTGCCCCATATAAAGCTTAAAGCTATCTATATGTAAGAGTCGCGCGGTAGCGTCACATCCGCTGAAGCGCGGCCGGCCGACGGCGACGTTTTCCCGAGCATTTCCGTTCTCCATTTAATTATTGCAGAAATATAAAGATATTTGCTACTATTTTCGTTATGTTTAGTAAAAATGGAGAAGAATTATAATAACGTATTTGTACATCTATTGTACCTACTTCACATTGGGCTTAAAAATTCTATACCAACACAATATAACTACAACGGTCCACAATTTGGCTGTTTATTAGCATATTCAGATTAGCCGTGTGGCTTCTGGCCTAGAATAGGACCACTTTATTTCTTCCTGAGGATGTCGCTAGAGGCGGCTAAAGGAATAAGCACAAACACCTCGTGCTACAACTGATGGGCCGATCACAATCGCCTACACCGATGACCTCAGCCCAAGGAGGGTTGAGGTCTGACGGCAGTTGGTCGTAAAACTGAAGCCAAATGGTTTAAACTGTTCCGGCTATTTCTTTTCTATTTCGCCTGGTGTTCGGCATCCTTAGGTCACCATTGACATGCAAATTATATTTGGAGAAGAAAAAGCGGGAATGCGCTAAGATGAAGATTAACATTCGAAGATTAACATATTCAGATTAGATAGAGCGATAAACTCATTTATTTGCTGCTATAACACACAAACAAAAAATATAGAATGACGCAAAGATTACGCAGTAATACAAAATACCTAAAATAAATGTATTTTTGTAACTGTCTAAAATTGACCTATGCAAAAATGTGCTAAATATGATCCCAAGCCTACACACCGTAAAACCTATAACCATAGGCCGTGGTGCCACAATTTGGCCGCTCATTAGCATTCGCTAATCACTGCTCATATAACGCAGTAATTTAGTTACCTATCATACATGTAGCCCAAAAATGATAAACAAGATCCCAAGTCAACACACGTTAAAACCTATGTCCATAAGCGTCGCCCAAAAATCGGCCGCTTATTAGCATCCACTGATCACTGCTCCGATGACGCAGTTATTTAGCTATCAAATACATACAGCCCAAAAATGATAAATAATATGATCCCAAGCCAATACACTGTAAAACCTATACCTGTAAGCGTCGCTCACAAATCGGCCGCTGATTAGCATCCGCTAATCACTGCTTATATTACTCAGTCATTTAGCTTTCAATCATACATACAGCCTATAAATGATAAATATGATCCCAAGCCAACACACCGTAAAACCTATGTGCGGAAGCGTCGCCCACAAATCGGCCGCTGATTAGCATCCGCTAATCACTGCTTCGATTACGTAGTTATTTAGCTATCAAATACATACAGCCCAAAAATGGTAAATATGATCCCAAGCCAACACACCGTAAAACCTATGTCCGTGAGCGTCGTCCACAATTCGGCCGCTCATTAGCATCCGCTAATCACTGCTCATATTACTCAGTCATTTAGCTTTCAATCATACATACAGCCTAAAAATGATAAATATGATCCCAAGCCAACACACCGTAAAACCTATGTCCGTAAGCGTCGCCCACAAATCGGCCGCTGATTAGCATCCGCTAATCACTGCTTCGATTACGCAGTTATTTAGCTATCAAATACATACAGCCCAAAAATGGTAAATATGATCCCAAGCCAACACACCGTAAAACCTATGTCCGTGAGCGTCGTCCACAATTCGGCCGCTCATTAGCATCCGCTAATCACTGCCCTGATTACGCTGTAATGATATTCGGGAAATAATGCAAATACGAGAGCGGCGACAAACCATAACAGACGTGTAAATTATTATATCGGATGGATTCGCGTGGATAACTAAATCGAATCGATAGGTGATCTAATCGGTCGTAAGCAGAATAGTTTCTGTACCGACATGTAAATAACATTATGCTAATCAGTTTACAATGTATGTATGCACTTATCCAGGCTGCTTTAGGTCGGTCCTTTTGGAAATCCTTGGGTTATGTACATCAGTGGACGTCATACGGCTGAAATGATATGCTAATTTGTTAAATTTAATTAATATTTTATTACCAATAAATACCTAAAGCATAACTGCACTATGTAGGTGACTACAATTTTTTTTTTAATTACCTACTTAATATTCGTATTGATGGGCTTTCTCTTATTCTGATTCATCTTAGCGCGTGCAGTTGCATCCTCAGCTGTGCTGCTTCGGAGCCCGGGGTGCGCTTTGTCGTTTTTTCTTCTACAAATATAATTTGTATGGCAATGGTGACCCAAGGATGCCAAGGACCATGCGTAGTGGAGAAAAAATATCCGAAACAGTTTTGTAAATGATTTGACTTTAGGACCGGCCGCCTGTTTGACGTCAACCCTCCTTGGGAATGCAATTGTAACACGAGATGTTTATGCTGGGTGATGGGCTTTCTTCATTACTATGTTTTGACACAAAGGACAATCCGATACTTACCCACACTGTTGTATTATTAATAATATTAGTATTACAGATAAACCGAGTGAAGCTGTTGGTAAAATAACTATTAAATACGCTTTTTTAAACTCAGTCATTAAAAAATAATAACATCACCAACCACATATAAAACACTCAAAATAGCTGCAATCGGCGCGCTCGGTTACCTAATGTAATTCAGATAAACCCACCCATTAACTAAAGTGTTAATCTGTATGAAACGCGGTGGTTTAATTTCCAATTAACATAAGCGGGAAAAAGTACGAAATGGACCGTCGACCATCTGGACATGAGAGTGCACGGCGGGCGGTAATGCTATGCATTTCGAGTTTTACATTTTTCCTATACACTGACTAACATTTGTACAAAATCTTAATTAGATTCCTATTAATAGTGACTGTTTATTATAATAGTGCAATCTTCTTTCCAAATGGTGTGTCTATTCCATAGCATAATTAGCAAATCTTTTTGCAAACCTGAAACGAAACTATACTTAACTATTTTTAATTTGTTAGACAACTAGTAAACAAATAAGGTCGTAACCTTGTAAACGTAGCAAACAGGACTAATGGTAAGTGGTGGTTAGAACCAATTTTTATGCCACTTGTGGTCAACCCATCCAAGTGCGGACCACACCATGTGTCACTTAACTTGTGAAAACGCTAGTAATACGTACTCCCGTCGGGCCACCAATCTCTTCGTATGGTAAGTGGTATAGCCTATGAGTGCCTACAACACCAGGAGTTACTCGCAATTACCAACACCGAAGATATCTTTTTACGCTCGTTTTGAGGAATCTCATATTTTCTCTCCTCAATTTGTTAATTCGGTTTTTTTTTAATTTTAACTATAATATCATTTTTCTCGTCAACAGCACCACGGCAGCTACGAAGAACTCCAGAAGGATATCTTCTCGCTGTCGCAGATGGGTGGGGGCTCCTACCCCATGCCGCAAGGATTCTCCATGGGACACAGTGCCAACATGAGTGCAGTCGGCATGCGACAAGATACCATGGGTTAGTATTTACAATTGTAAGACTATTGCAGCGTGGATTTCCACAACAAAAAAATCGTAGCACCAAAATAAGTTGTAAAGTTCCATATCTCATTTCGAATATTGATTTAGATTAAGTTACACAATCAAACTATCGATGAAAGACAGATATAGATAAATAAACGGGCAAGTGCGAGTCGGACTCGTACATGAAGGGTTCCGTACCACCGTACAATGTTTTAAAACGCTAAAACACACGTTTTTTGTATGACGACCCCCTTTAATTTTTAACTTTATTTAATTTTTAGTATTTGTTGTTATTGTGGTCATAATAATACATAATTGGTGAAAATTTCAAGTATCTAGTTAATGCCATTATGAAGATCAAGTTAAAAACGCTGAAAAAAACACGTTACTTGTATGACGATCCCCTTTAATTTTTAACAATTTTTTATTTTTAGTATTTGTTGTTATATCCGCCACAGTAATACATAATCGGTGAAAATTTGAACTGTCTAGCTATTACGGTTCAAGAGATAGAGCCCTGTCACTGACGGACAGACAGACAGACAGACAGACAGACAGACAGACGGACAGACGGACAGACAGTGGAGTCTCAGTAATAGGGTCCCGTTTGCACCCTTCGGGTACGGAACCCTAAAAACGCAATCTACACCACCTTATGGCTTTTTTAAGTTTTTGTTCATGCCATTCGGACTTCAAAATACAGACTTAGACACGAATGCAAAGAGATTTAACGTGTATATTATACGTACATGAGATTTGGGTACTATTTTGATGGGAAACGATCATGGAATCCTTATCTTTCATTATTTTACCATGAACAAATTTTCCACCATTCCATACTTTTGTTCATCTTTTTTCTCACGTTGATAGATCAGTCTTCTTATAACGTTAGTTACAGCTTCTTTGGCGGAAATTGAAAAGATTAGAACATATTAAAAGTCCACCGCCTCGTTCTATCATAAGTTGTGGAACAAAAAGCAGGACAAGACTCCCGTCAAGTTTCTGTTAGCGCCGTGGAGGCAATTACAGAGTTGCGCAGATCCGGGCGCTTTATACAAATACCCGGGTGAAGACCGGTTCAGATGGATTCAAGATAAAGAGTATAGTAATAAAATTAAAACGCCATTATTCTACCAAAACCTTATAATTACAATTAATATTTCTATTTACATTTTTCCTTAATATTGAAGGGATTAGAGGGAAAAGACCCAGAATAGAGAATACTAGAAGCAGAGCTTTTGCCTAGCAGTGGGACACAAACAGCTAATTAAAATAAATGGATCGGGTTTAGCAAAAAATGTCCGTCTGACTGTTCTCGCCTACAAGTCGCATTTCTCAACTGATTTTGTCGAAAATTGGCACACCAGTTTCTTGATTTATTAAAATTTTTTAGTCGATCGTAATTTTGATAGGCGGAGAAATACGGGAAAAGGAAATAGCGTAGCGTGATTTGTTGACAGATTTCAATCAAATTTTAGAGGTACACTGAGGAATTAATTCTTAACAACATGATGCAAAAAAATTACCAAAAGAAAGGATTGGAGAGGGGAAAAGTGGGGTAGTTTGCTGTAGCAAAGTAGTATATGTATGTGTATGGGGTAGTTTCTGTCCATTATACTGAACTACTTTCTACATAAAAAGTTATTAAAAATCGATAAAAATTTTTCGTCCTCTCATACAAATCAGCGCGGACTTTGTATGGGAGGACGAAAAATTTTTATCGATTTTTTATAACTTTTTTTGTAGAAAGTAGTTCAGTATCATGGACTTAACTGGCTCCAAAAATTTGGAAAGTGTTTAAAAAGTCACCCTCTATATAGAGGATTTCACTGAAAAGTCCGGGAAAAGTGTCGATTATTGCATGGTTATAAAAGTATCTACTATAAACTTATCTATATAATCATTTATTAATGCTACCGAAATTTATATAACTAAATAATTAGCATTAATTCAGATCGTAGCAAGTTTCTCTACGGAACAGGAATACGCGGAGATTGCTAATTTGTGCTGCTCAACTTAAGACGAATCTTAATTGGTACATATTACACAAGTACATGCGAGAGCAGTATACTCGTACCACCTATATTTTCCTATATACCTTAGAGCAACACAAGTCTACGATATAACTATAATTATAATTTATTTAGCGTTTAGTATATACGCTTAAATTTATCTTCTAAATAGGAGATATTACTGCAATGTTCTGCCGCCACAGTGCAGCATTAGCTCAGACCGTAAACAAATGTTTGAAAATGACAAGTACATCAAACTCGCAATAAATTTGCAAAATTATACAAGTATTAAATCTAAGATCAAGAAAGGATGTACCAACACCTCTGTATTAAATGGATATAGGAAGCCATAACGCCACAGCACAGGTTTTGAATGAGTGAATAGTAATAAAACTATTATTTGTTGTTATATTAAAAATATATATATAATAATATTAAAAATTTGTTGTTATATTAAAAACTAGCTGTGCCCGCGACTTCGTTCGCGTGGTTGTCGGAACGTAATGTTATATTTGAATTTTTCAAATCGGACCATTAGTTCCTGAGATTAGCGCGTTTAAACAAACAAACAAACTCTTCCGCTTTATAATATTAGTATAGATATGACAGCAAATTGTTTACCGTACGTGCTAGTGCCGCTATCTGCGCCGAGTTTTGCGTAATATTTCCTATTATATCAATATCTAAGAGTAAAACAAAGTATAAGGACGATACACTGTTACGTCTTTATCCCTAACGGGGCAGACAGAGCCTAGGGCGGCAAGGCCCAGGCCACTTTTAGCGTGATGGTGGGCATGAAGGTGGAAAAAGGAAATCATAATAGTGATGGGTTGCTAACCGCATCGCCTATTGATATGATTCAGATTCTTGCCCATTCCCTCGATCGACTTTTACGATTTGCGCGGGAAGAGAAGCAGCTGGTACATTCTATGTTTTTTCTTTTCTCCCAGACCAGCATGGAATATAAGGACGAGATAATAAAATTATTTGATCTACCCGCTATTAGATAAATTTGGTCTAACAAAATAAACTGAAACTATTTTAAGAGTGAATTCAGTCCATAATACGGAACAATTTTCCCCAAGGAACATTTATCAAAATATAAAAAATATTTTTTGGCCTCTGTCTAGTAATTTTTATTTACAAGATCAAAGGAAACCTATTATGTAGCAAGTTTTCTGTAGATTTATACCTCGCCTAAGAATATATCTTTAATATTTTTTTTTTTAACAAAATAAATACATCCGACTTTATTTCTTAGAGGAGTTTCTTCCATATCTCCAAAGTTCTTCATCACATCTTCACCAAATTAGTATGGAACCAAGTAGCTTTCAAATAAAAAATATATATCAAAATCGGTTTACTAAAGCCGGTTTCAAAAAAAAATTCGCTGTAGCCAATTACGCCAGATATAAAAGTATGACTGAATCATTTATTTTAGTTTTAATATAATAAAACTAATCGAGTCTGCACTTGAAACAAATTATAAACTTCTAATTTATAGAGCCTATTTTCCATCCGTTTAAAAAAAAACCTGTATTTCACCCGCGTTATTCCCAAATCGAATACGTCTCGCCAAAAGTGCGCGATAGAGCGTAAATGCCGCGGGCGCACATTCCGGCGTAAAAAGCGGCGAGCATCGCACCGTAGATATTCTAATAAGAAAATTTCCACTACATTTACTTTGGCGGCGTCCTCGCGGCGTCTTCGCAAATACCTTATTTCCTCTGGCGAGATTGCATCTTGAGAAAACGCCGCGATTCGAGAACCCTCTATCTTGCCTACCCTCTTACGATACAGTATATACTATATTATGTAGGTGGGGTGTGCTCCGTGCCACGGATTTCGTAGACCGATTTGTTAGTGGGTTTTTAACTCAATTATGACTTGTGCATTAATTATGGCGTTTTCTGTTTCACGTCTTTCAAGTGGTTATGAGTGCTCTTTTAGGAATTCAATTAGCCGTTTTACAGCTGTTTTATTTTTAATTAAGTATTAAGATACATATTAATGAATATCTCTCTGATCTTTATATTTTTATGTTAGCCCTATATGTTTTAGAGCTACCTTTCATTATATTTAGGGTGCTACTAATAAAAGGCATTTAGATACATCACTATTATTACGAAAACTTACATTTAACTATATTTTCAGAACATATTATTAAACGAAACATTAACTTTACTGTATGCCTACCAACGCTTTTACAAATAACCAAAAATAATAATGTTTTTTGATAAAGACAGATTTTCTGAGTGATTTAAAAGTTGAGTTGATGGATTTTTCTTGACTGATTGATTGATTTTCACTGTATCAATTTTTGTGTGACAAAATCTAGTTTCATTTCAGATTGCACTACTCGTATATTGGCTTGTAAACATTGACTTTTTTATTTTCCACAGGCATGAGCGCTGAGGATGAGTGGTATAACAAGTCCCTCTCAGCTCTTAGGATGAACAGCGGCCACCACGCAAACCTGGCTGCAGCGCCCATGCTTCAGTACCAGACCTAATCGCTGCTGCACGGCGCCGACTACTCCCCGGCGCCTGCCCATGACTACGCACCTCCATAGTCACCGAGTAATGAATAAGTCAACGCTTCCAGAAACGATTTTCTCAGAATTCAAACGCGTTTTTTGTAAAAGACATATTCTCGTGGTGAAAATTTTAGTGCGTGGTCAGAGGACAATCGAAGCGTGTCTTATTTTGGGGGATATCTGAATAGATATAAAATATATGTATGGAAATAATGAACATATCGTGCGTATTAGCACTTTTGCGATCAATTTGAGGAATCATGAAATTCTAGATAAACTAAAACCAAATCATTTAACCTAACCGATCTTTACGAGCTATTGTGACAAACAGAAAATAAATAGGAACGATGATCATAATTATTTGCTAACTATGTGGATATGTTTGTGTGTAAATTATTATATACCTACTTTTATAAAAGGTAAATCTTTAAACTCTACTCATTGCTCGCATTCTTTATTGCAGAGCTAGGTATTTCAGAAATTTTGATTTATTTTACATTTTGCGTTTCTAAGTCTTACAGATATATTACAGACCTACTTTTTGTTATTGTAATGAAACTTTTCTCGTAAGTTCCTAATTAAGTACTAAATATTAAAAACGAATCAATATTTTAATACATCAAATCTAAAACGCATGTAATCACTTACTATGAAAAATTATTAGTTTTTTTATCTACTGTCTTCGCATTTTGATATGGTGAAAATAGATTTTTAAAAATACTCGAAACGAAATAATTACTTACGAAAGAACTTTAAATGTATATAAAAGGTTATTTAAAATTTCAGAATTTGTAACAATCAAAATTACAAATTCTTATTTAAATAAACGCCAACGGTGTTTAATAGTTATAAATAGGTACAAATAGCATTTTATTTATTAAGTAACATTTGTTTCACGATATACGTATATTGTGTATGCTAGTTATATTGTACAGTTATTTTAAATTAACTAATATGTAAGTATAGAACGATAAAAGTTTTGTGGCGGTTGTAAAGTTAGATACAAGTTACTATTCTAAGATCCGAATTAGACATCAATCTTCATTCATCTGTTTAATAGATGAAAAGTATATTATATCAAAGTTTATGTTAAAAAATATATCGCGCGTGGGTTAGCAAAAAAAATTTGGTCAAATTCTGATTAATTGTTGTCCAGTATAGTTAGACTTTCTCTTTGTTGGTAGTCACATAATTGCGAGGGGTCTTAGTTTGGTTGATGATAACTAAGTTTTCTTAGTTATCATCGATCAAACTAAAACCAATTTAGGGTCACACATACGTACTATAATGCAGTATTTAAAGAATTATTTTCAGAATACGAGGGGCATCAAATTATTTTCGAAATCCCTTTAATTATCACGACTAAACTAAAACTCCTTAGTATGTGACTACCAAATAATAGGAGGTCTAACTATACTGGACAATAATAAATCATAATTCAGCCAAGCTTTGTTTAGCCAACCCACTCGCAATATATTTTTTAACATACTAACTTTTTATCCTTTAAACAGACGGTTAAAGATCGACGTCATTCGGATCTGAGACCAAACACGCACTTGTCTTTGTTCTTCTTGTCATTTTAAAGATTACAATAAAGACAAATTTCTTGCAGTGTAAAAAGTTTCTTGAAGCTAACATTACAGCCGTTGTACAGTTTGGATCGATCTGTAATGCATTTCTTGATTGTTGTATTGATTTAAACATAGATACTTCTAAATATTGACATCTACAAGATATATATTTTTATCTTTGAGTCTATTTAATTTAATGCATGTTTCTATATTATTAGGTAAATCTTGTGGGTGTCAAATTAAAAGTAATTTGCGAAACAAACTCTGTAAATACTCGTTTTGCATGATAAATAATAATTTTCTAAGGTGTTAACAGCTCAACGATATGTAATGTTAACTATCGATTAGTAAATTAATATTAAGAGGCCATTTTCACGTAATTTACCGAATATACCAAAGAAATCTAGTCACTTGAATTTTCCTACAAATATGCCAATATAAAATTTCTCGTTGTAGTGTAATAGAATAATTTACTTAAGGTGACGTGGGTTCACAATTTGCAATACTGTGCGTGTTTTTGAAAAATCACTGTTATTAAACTACTACAGTTTATTTCACAAAAAATTTACATAAAAATCTTAAGGATTTTCTACAGACACTTACAATAGCCAAAACACGATTGAGCATTTTTGGCTCGATAGAAAAATATCACAAACATACCTCTAATTTGCCTAAATTTGCCTTTATAATACATATTACTTAAAATTTTTATGTAAATTTTTTGTGGAATAAACTGTAGTAGTTTAATAACAGTGATTTTTCAAAAACACGCACAGTATTGCAAATTGTGAACCCACGTCACCTTAGTGTTCCATTATGCACTCAATTAAAATTGCAATCTCGAATCATCCAAACGCTTATTGCTCAATTATATTGTGACATATGAATAACATATCGTTAAACCGGTTCAAAACCGGATATGGCCGATCTAACCACCATCTCCAAGTGGGATTCCAAAATATCTCCAGAATGCAACTGTGGAGCTACTGACCATACTTTACAACATATCGCTGAAGAATGTCCGCTATACGGTTTCCCTGGAGGACTTACGAACTCCATAGTTTAACCCCGGCAGCTGTAGACTGGCTACAAAACCTGCCATTTAGTATTAAGAATTCAATCAGTAACATGTTCATATTCATATTCATTTATTCACTAAAATTTGTAACAGGTACACATAACATTGTCATAAAAGGTCTTATTATTTTACAAATTTTACCTTTATAAGGCATTGTGAATTCTAATAAATTAACCAAAAGGAAACACGAAAAAAATATTATTCGTCTAAACACAATTCGAAGTCCAAAAATATTTTTAAATTTTTTATAGCTATTTACATGTCAATCAATAAAATAAAATAAAATTATATAATAATAATACGACGACGACATGATGACATGATGATGATGATCGTAAAATTAAGCCACAATAGAGATTATGATGGTTACTGCGATCAGTAGCTGCGTTAGGGTAGGGCGCGGTTGGGCGACCGCCCAGGGCGCCAGATACAAACGGGCGACAGGGGGCGTTTTTGAGCAAGGGGGGGTCACAGGTAATAATAAATATATCAATAGCGGCTGGTTAATGGCGGCAACTCCTAGACACTTATTTGTATGCACCCCCCCCTCCCTTCGTTTACAATGGGGCGGCAAATTTGAAGAATCCTATATCGTACTTGCACCCCTTCCCCCCCCGTCGGCAGAAATAAATCCTATAAGATTGAAGCCTAAGTCAGAGTCTGAATTGCCCGGGGGAGGGGGGGGGGATCGATTAATATTGAACATGTTATGACATATTTTTCCACATTAACTTGTATACCTATAGATTGATTTTGATCGAGTGAGTGATTTACATTGAGTGATGGGCACAAATATTTTCATTTGCATTTCGTAAAATATATACAAGCCATATCAATGAAGACTGTTTCGGAAGATCTTGCTGTATGGCCATCCTGTGCATTGAATGTAAATATAAATTAAGGATCTTGTCTAAAAATAATGAACATGTGTAAAATGGAATAAATTGTCTAAAATGTAAAAATTGATATTTTTATTTATTTTATTTATTAACAGTAATTTTATTTTAGACAATTGTGATAATTTATTGTAACTCAACTAAAAATTTATTTATTTTTATTGTTTTGATAACTGTACGTCTTTTACCCCTGACTCCTGTTTTTGTTTTATCACGTTACGTTAAAAAATGCAATGCTAGGGTGTTGCGCTTTCAAAGTCAAAGTCAAAATGTTTTATTCAATGTAGGATAAATATATCTCTTATTGAAGGTCATTATTTTTAATTATTTTTAGTGCAAATTATCTACTCTTACTAAAGTTCCATTGAGCTGTGCATATTTTAGTCATCATCTAGGTCTTTTTTAGTCTCCACTGCAGGAGCCCGACCATCTCTGTACTACCAGAGCCATATATTAGCCAGAGCAGTCACAGGATTTGGCTTACACTCTCCACGCTGGCCAGACGGGTTGGAGAGGTCTCATTGATATTTATCAGCTTTGTTTAGCTTGTGTTTCCTAAATCGCCTTCTACGACATCCACGGAAAGACTTGGAGTAGTCATATTCTACTCTGCTGGGAACAATTTATTGTCGACTGATAAATCAAAGATTGAGATATGTATCACAGCTATTTATTCAATAAATACTAATAAAATTCAGGTCTAGGAGCGGCGAAATGAGGATTTGTGACAGAGTTTTTATTCAGGAACCGTGCTAAGTGCGCCACCACTATGCGCTCTCCACCTATAGCACGCCAGAAGGCGTTTGCTTCATTTCGGATCAGTGCACTTTGACCACATTCCTGTAAAACACACAACTTTTTTAAAGTAAAGTCCCAAAGTAAGTTTAAACTTTTGTTATCATATACTAATTTAATGATACAATATTTTATATTAAATTTAAGATAAACATCCAAAATCCAGGACAATTTGAAAAAGAGCACTTCCAACTGGCCTTAGCTGCTAGAACCTCCGAATAGCGGACTAGCATGGCCGGTTTAACCATATAGCAAGAGTAGCAATTGCTACGGGCCCCGCGCCAAGACCCCTCTTGGCGCGTCTCCGCGTTTCCAAACCCGCCCACCTCCAGACCGTACTTTTTTTAATTTGTTTGTTTTTTTTGTACATGGCCAACACTGTTGTCAGCTTCAAGCTGCCTAAAGGCAGATATGTAGCTTGACAACTACCATGATGACAGCCAGACCAATGGCTAATGTGTCTTCCAAAGCTGGAAGAAGCTCGATTTATTTTATGTTACTTATCGTCACCAATACCATTGTATAGAATATACTAACTAAGAACCATCTCGATCACGTCAGTTTTCAAATAAAAAAAGCGTTATGATCGGTCCATTCGTTTAGGAGCTACGATGACACAGACAACACACAAACTCGTCAAACTGATAACACGCCCCTTTTTGCGTCGGGGGTTAAAAAGTGTTTTTAAAGTTAAAAAGTTAGCAATGCTCCCGTTGGGCTACCGAGTTCCCCATAGCGGATCAGGGCCCCTGGATAGGTTTAGATTTGCTACGGGCCGCGCGCTTGCTTAATCCAGCACTGCCAATACGCCACGTCAATGTTATCGCTATTGCATGAAGCAGTATTCAGGATATTTTCCTTTTTTATGTCTTCTTATGTCGATGGCATGATAGAAAACTATGGTGTTGACAAGAGAAGATGCAGTTGGCCTTTGTAAACTAATAATGATAATGTGTTTTGTAGATCTTCACATTTCCCCTGTTTACTTGTGATATGTGTATAAATTATAATAGATTTGAACAAACACCAAAGAGAATCTACTGCCATCCTTCAAAGCATCAGTAATTTAATCAAGAAATATTCAATAAAATCCGAAAACCGTACAATAATTTCGCACAAAGATTCATTACCATCAAGGTTTTTATTATAAATGTGACACATACCGAAGGTATGTCCTGAGCCGTAGCTACTGCCACCTACAAAAAACAGTCGGTAAAATTAATATAAAATGAACCAAAAATGAATTTTTTTACAAAAGTCAGTTAAAAATACTAACCAACTGAGATTTGCTTGTTATCCCAACGAATTTATCAACCATAGAACGGAACGTGCCAAGATTTTTCGCCTCCTAATAGAAAAAAAAGTTTATAAGTAGCCAATACCTACATATTTTTAGAATATTAAGTATAAAATGTATTTCAGTATTTATTTGTACGACTATTAAGTTGTATGAGTTATATCTTTAAACATAACTTAGGTGATAAGTGACTTATTAGGGTCTATTAGTGCACTTTACGGTAACATTAGGAAAATATATTTTCTTGTGCTCGTGTGCTCTTAATGAGTAATATATCCTGATAGTGAGTGATCTAGTTGAATGTAATGTAAAAAAATACAACAGTACGCTTTATTTTATTTCCTTTAGTGCAATTTTTTAACACTGGTATTCTAACCTCAATATGATTAACTAGAACACGGGGAAGTGACACGCACGAACCCATCGCTTTGTTTTCTTCCTTTGATTGAATGATATCTGAAAGCTGTCATGTAACAATAAAACAATAGAAAATAATAAGAAACGACTCTACTGTAGAAAATATCTTCAACAGCAGTGGTTTAAATTAGTACATTATTCAATATCAAAGGGTGATGATATAAAGAATGGCTCAGACCGCAGGAATTACCCGCCTGAGCCGAAGGTGAAAGTGATAAATGTGCGATTTGAGGCTTTAAAATATACAAATAGTGGAAATAGGTAGGCTACATCAATATCATGTAAGTACCTACCATATTTATTGATTCTAGTTTAGATAAACAGATGGATAAAATATTTATTCACTTATACTTATACACTATAACGTCTGTCCCTAACGGGGCAGACAGAGCGTTTGGGTTGCTAGCCGCATAGCATGATTTGCATTTTTGCCCATTCCCTCGTGTGCCTTTTACGATCTGCGCGACATAATATATAAAGAATAGGTATATTATAATATAATACAGCGGGTCCACTGCGATGGTCGACAACAACGTTAGTAGACACGTAATAAGCGAAATAAAAACTCCACGTAAGCACGTAATAAAAATTCCATAAACTTTTACAAGTCAATAACACAGTTAACAAAATATTCTGCGACGCCGTCATTTTAGGACTACTAACTCAGTTGCCAACCTTAAAAAAACATACCAAAGACAAAGAAAAGGAGATAGAAAAGTAGGGCTCACCAAACCAACATCCCGCTCGTTGATTTCTTTCATCAAATCACCAAACGTCTCTTGGTAAAGGGTGGACATCCAGGGTTGCGTGAAGAATTCGAAGAAGTCTTCTACGAGCCCCAACTGCGACAGATGTCATATATTTAGTTATTCTAAATAGGAACTTGTAGTTGTCTAGAAGAATTAAGGATGGATCAGAAAAATTGATTTGTTGAACGTGGATTCGTTGAAGACTCTACCTCCATACTTTAAAGCGTAATTTGTTTTTTAGTTTAAATATTGTAGCTAGATGGAGCTACTAGTTCGAAAGAAGATATTTTCGTAGTGGTGTCGCTTAATTTCGGAAAGATGGCGGTATAAGCGTTCATTTTCTACGAACAAACAAACGCCATCTCTGATTTTTCGTGGATACCGTCAGCCTTAGTACCAAGCATCCATTGTATGACTAGCGAGCGAGATAGTAGTGACATCTAGAAATAATACAGGATTTTGGCTTGATAAGATAGTAGTTGCTTCTCTTTTCCGTCATACGGTATTCTCTTCCCGTAACAGATGTGTCACGTGATTGACTCTAGAATAAGTCATCAGATGAATGTTTTGCTACTGTGTTTGTTTTAATTACCCGAGCAAAATGCATTTTTTTGCTTAAGACGATACATGGACTCCAGTGCTGCCCCCATTTGAAATAAATTATTTGTTAGGAATCGGAGATATCATTTAAAATTTTAAGCTAGCAAAACCTAGATAACCCTTCAAACTTTTATATGAACCACTGTTTACAGTTTAAAGTGAGAACGTTAAGCCTTAGTTTGCGTTTTTGCCAAAAGTGGCCGTTTATCGCATCTATCTTTCTTCTGTATTTTTTTCTCTGTATTATTGTTATTACTTTTGTTTATGGTGCAATAAAGAGTAATTGTATTGTATGTGTCGACGGCTTGTCTTACAGTACCTATAAGAATCAATGACAAAAAATTGTTATTGCCTCGTATCTGACTAAGAGCCTGTTAAACAATGCTTCGTGCTTCCCATACAGCTGCGCCAGGATGTCGGTGGAGAAGTGTTTCTTGGTGAGGCAGGTGACGGCGTCTATGCAATGGAGGACGTTTACTTGCAGTCGGAAGTAGTTGCTTCTTTTATCCGTCATGAGTGTATGGCCCTGCAAGTTGGGAAAGTCCAAGTAAGTATGCATAAGCCGCTAGGTCTTGCTACTTCAACTCAACAATAAACAGGAAAATGTACCAAACATGCTTATCACCAATGCTAACTTACACCCGTAAGTTAGTACTGGTCGCCAGACCTGGGTACGAAAAAGACTACTGAAATGAGAATTTCTCTTAAGTAAAATGAAACGTAAAGACATTTTACCTGATGAGGTAGCGACAACTGGACTTCCATTGGAATTTCTGGGCCAGGTTTCCTTAGCTTCACGTAGTACAAGGGGCCTGGTACGGTGGCTGATACCATCAGCGCTGAATCGAATTTCATCACTGGCTGCCACCTACGCGTATATAAGTAAATAAATTCCGCTATACTTAATTGTATCCAATAGTTTTGCTAATTTTAAACTATTGCATTGCATCATGACTAAAAAAATGAAGATCACACCAAGCAGGAGGAGAGGTCTAAAATCCCTGCTTCAGTCAGGCTGAGACCACATTAGGTGCAACCCAACCAAAACTTCAGCACAATAAACGGGCAAGTGCGAGTCGGACTCGTACATGAAGGATTCCGTACCACCGTACAATGTTTTAAAACGCTGAAGAAACACGTTTCTTGTATGACGACCTCTTTAATTTTTAACTTTTTCTTATTTTTAGTATTTGTTGTTATAGCGGTCATAGTTATACATAATCTGTGAAAATTTCAAGTATCTAGTTATTGCCATTATAAAGATCTAGTTTAAAACGCTGAAAAAATATTTTTTTTGTATGACGACCCCCTTTAATTTAATTATTTTTTTTTATTTTAGTATTTGTTGTTATAGCGGCCACAGTAATACATAATCGGTGAAAATTTTAAGTGTCTAGCTATTACGGTTCAAGAGATAGAGCCCTGTGACAGACGGACAGACGGACAGTCGGACAGACAGCGGAGTCTCAGTAATAGGGTCCCGTTTGCACTCTTCGGGTACGGAACCCTTAAAAATATAATTTACCAATATTGCCAACGAGCCCGTCAAAATATGGTGAGTTACTCATAATGTTATACCTTTACAAGCGAAACAGATTTAGAGCTTTATTCAGCTGATTAACCCCCAATGTAAACAGAGGTGTTATAAGAATGACGAGTGTGTGACTGTCACTGTAACTCATAGTCACTTGTTGGTTCGCGTGGTGACACACACACACATTAGAAAACAGATCGGAATGTCACATTGATTGAAACTGATGCAGAAATCTCTAACCAAGTGGAAACCACTCCGACTCGTTCGCTCGTCGTCACTGTCAATCAAAGTGATATGAGTGTAAACCCCGTTATCTAACGCTCAGTTTGGGGGCAAGTGATGGGGCAGTTTCGAAAATCTGAATCGATCAAAAATGAAGTTGATTTACTCACTCAATAACATATCAAAATATCTGATTCATATTTAACAGAACTCTGCTATAATAATTTTTTAAATTATAAAATGTTTTTTTTTATTTATTAATTAATGTATGTTTTATAATAAACTAACAATAGTTTTCCCAAATTTTATGAAGTCAAACTTCGTCGCCTACTTGTCGACGAAGTTTGACCTCTACAGATGTAACTGGCAAAAACTGTAGTTTTTTGTAATGCTCTATGCAGCTTTTGTTTACAATACTGTTGTCAATTTGAACTTCCTTATTTTCTAACAACTGATTAATACATTTTTTCAGATTTAAAGCCTGGATTTCTATTTCATATGTTTGTTCATACTAAAATAGGCACCTACCTAACCTAGTAAGTCGTCTCTGTACTATTCAATAATTGTCACCTTCCTATCCGATCAAATAGATGCAATGAATGAGTTATCTATCTCAAGAGCATTCTCAAAAGAAGAATTTTATTTCGACAAATAACTCTTGTTATGTAAATATGAATCGACATTACTGTGACAAATATGTGAAGCAACATTACTATTTTAGCTTGCCCCCAAACTGAGCATTAGATAACGGGGTCAAGATATGACGTTCACACCGTTTAAACCAAAGAACAATAAGTTTCAGCGGTTTCAGCGGCAGCAAAACTATGTGTGTCATCGCGCTTCATCTGAATGAACAGATTTTGATTTCTGTATATGTCAGAGTTTTTTATTCAATCGGGAACACGCGAATAAGAAGGAGGATAAAGTATGTGTAGACCTCAGATTAAAGAAGGTGTAGACAATACTGGTGTCAGATTCATGATGTGGTGATACTCACACAGTCCAAGCTAGGTATATATTGTACCAACCTTCGTTGTATGCCGATTGAAAGTCGACCTGCATTCATGCTGCCTTGGGATGAACGAAATCTGTAAAAAAGTTTAGCATTTCAGTAACTTATTACTTACTTCATGTCAAAAGTATCTTTAGCAGTGGTAATAGCGAAATTTCTAAACATAAGTACCTACATCATCATCAAGCCTTTTTTAGTCTCCACTGCAGGAGCACGACCCTCTCTGTACTACACTACCAGAGCCATATTAGCCAGAGCAGCCAGAGGACTGACCTTCACGCTTCACGCTGGCCAGACGGGTTGGAGAGGTCTCATTGATGTTTATAAGCTCTGTTTAGCTTGTGTTTCCTAAGTCGCCTACTACTACATCCACGGAAACACTTGGAGTGGTCCTATTCTACTCTGCCGGGAATCACACGGCTTATAAATATAAGTTAATCTTAATTATTCATGCAAAAAACGATGCGGCCAGCAACCCATCACTATTTTGATTCACGCCGAGGACGAGATTTCCAAAAATATTTTTTAGAGGTGTAATTGATCAAATACATGTTTTTTTTTATGGGAAAAATGTTTTAAAAGTCGCAATAGCAAACTATTCCGAATCGAGCTAATCTATATTATCTATACTAATTTTATAAAGAAAAAAGATTTAATTGTTTTGTGTTTGTTTGTTATGGATAAACTCAAAACTACTGATCGGATTTTAAAAATTCTTTCACCTATAGAAAGATCCATTATCAGCGAGTAACGTAGGCTATATTTTATTTTTCAAAACGCGGGCAACGCCGCGGGAAACAGGCTAGTACAAATAATATAAAATATAGGTATAGGCACCCAAGGGTGGTAGAGCTGCAGCTAGGCAAGGTGTCTCCAAAGTCCAAAGCAGGATCGGCCATGATGAACGGGTCCAGTTTCTTTAAGAATAGTTTAGCTAGCTAAAAAAAGACAAACAAGAATTTAGGAAAATGTAATAAGCAAAAATAACTAAATCTTCACTTCTAAAAATCTTATTGTATACAACGTAATAAACCGAACCACGGTCTATACTAGATCATTATAGTAAAATGAAATTTAAATAACAGCCAAAAAACAAAAAAAGACTGCATTTCCATAAAAAAGTGTGCAGCCGCCCGGGCGATTTGTATGGGAATGTCGATTTTTTCTGATTTTTTGACGGTTATTTTAATTTCATTACACTTTGATGATCTATTTAGCCTGTGGTTCGATTTATTACTTTTGTTTATTACTTTATTTGTCCCTTCCACGCTGTATAAAGGGCTGTGGATTTATTAAATAAAAACAAGGACCATACTTACTGCTTCCCCGACATCCTCCGAAGAGTAATACCGGTGGTTGAGCATCTTAGCGTACAGCTTCCTCGAGTAGCGGACGCAGGTGCCGGCGCCGTAGATGTGGGGGTCATTGGTGTCGAACTGAGGCCCCACCACGAGGCCCCCGTCGTACACCAGTCCACATTCGTTTATTGCTGGAATGTTGTAAATTATAAGAGAATAAGAAGTTTTTTTGTATGTGCAAATTCATTTAAAGCAATTCGCCTGCATTCGCTGAAATACTTCATTTAAATTGTACAAAAAACTAGCATTTGTTCAGTATTGTACAGTCTTTTGTAGTCATAAACTACTTATATTGCGAAATATGTCTAAGCTAAAGGATTGACAGATCTATATTTTTAAAGGTTTTTAGGCACATACATACATACAATCATGCCTGTTTCCCACAGGGGTAGGCAGAGACTATGGACCTCCACTTGCTCCTGACAGACCTCTTTCGCTTCATCTACACTCATCAACCTCTTCATACATGCCCTTCTGTTACTGGTACTTCTTACCTCTCCCTTTTTCCGAACGTCTGTAATCTGATCGCAGGCATTCAATAAGCAGTACTAAAGTACTCAAATGAAATAAGAAATAGTGAAAAAATACCACGTGAGCAGGACTTGAACCGCGACCTTGGTCTCAATACGACCATGCTCTAACCAACTGAGCCATCACGTGTTCAACCTCGCACGCCGGATTTCGCCCCTTTAACGAGCACTAGGCTTCTGCCACCTAACACTAATACCCATGTTACAATGAAGTTGAAAATCAATTAAGGGTCGGCACCATGTAAACTGGGTTTGCGCGGGCAACAAGTTTGTACAGAAAGCATTTGATTTAAGCCAAATAATGTAAACACATAGATAGAGGAAGAGTTGGGACAGTAGACGAAAAAAAGGATTTTTTTTAAATATTTTGTAGTTTTCCTAAAAACAAGCATTGAATTTACCCAAAAACATGCAAAACGCACTTTGCGCGGGCAATAGTTATGGCTTGAGTAGAAAAGACCACTAAGAAAATTACATACCTAGTTATAGGTGAATAGACTAGCCAGTAGACGAAAACCGTATTTTTTTAATTTTCATTCAGAAAAAGTAAGATAAATGTAAAGAAACCTGAAAGAAATATTTTAGAAAATCTTGCTACAAACTGGCTTGTTTTTCTGCGTAAAGAAATATTCTAACAAGGGATTGCATATATTCTATAAAAATAAAGGCTATTTTGAAACATTATTCTTAATATTTGCTTACAATGCAATCACGCAATAATAAAAAAAAAAATTTTAAAAATTGGATGTTTTGCAACGTTTTTGACAGAATTTTCTGAAATGGCGGCCATGTTCTTCCATACAAATTCAGTTGCCCGCCGGGCGTTCAGGAAGGAGGCCGTGTCGAATTTTTCAAAAAAATCCATTTTCGAATTACGTAAATTGCATTACAGTCTAAAATATTTCAATAAAAATCTATGTACAAACTGCCAAATTATGTCATACTTTTGCTACACTATGGTACAGTTTTGACATTTTGTTGACGTTGAAACAAAGATGTAATGCTATCGCAGATACGGCATCGCACATTTTTTTTTAAATTTTATTGAAAATTAAGTCAATGAAAAGAATAATTTGGTTTGATTTATTACCTATATTTTTTAATTGGTGATTAGGGTGAAAATCGGATTGGAACTTTCTCGGGTCGCGGAATCATATCAACTGTTTTTGTAACAAGAGGTGCTGTTTAATTAGGGTTTTACAATTATTTTGAGGGGTAATTCAGTCTGAAATTTTGAACAACTTTTCCCCATGAATGTATATCAAAATACGAATTGACATTATGCGTAATATATCGAACCACAGGCTATACTAGATCTATACTTGGCTAGGCAGGCAGACTATAGTAGGCTATTTATCTATACTAATATTATAAAGAGGAAAGATTTGGTTGTTTGTTTGTTTGCATTATATGGCTCCGAAACTACTGGATCGATTTAAAAAAAAAATTCACCGTTGGAAAGGTACACTATCCCCGAGTGACATAGGCTTTGTGTGTACCAAGGGCGAAGCCGGGGTGGACTGATAGTATAGTATAATGATATTAAAATAACAGTCAAAAAACAGAAAGAAATCTGCATTTTCATACAAAAGTGTGCAGCCGCCTGGGAAAAAAAGGAACCGATTTTTTTGGTGTTTTTACTGTTTTTAGGGTTTCGCTTGTCTGTCTGTCCGTAAGTCACAGCCAATTTGCTACGAAACTATTAGAATGATTTAGTTGAGATTTAGTACCTACACTTTTGTAACTTAGTTACCCAAAGATAGACGTATAACATAAATAAATGAATCGTGTGACATATCAAATGAATGAACTTTTTATGACAATTTTAAATATATATATTTTTTATTATTTCTTAGATCGGTATTTTGAAGTTATTTAAGAAAATGGGCGAAAATTGACCCCCCCTACTAAACTACTGGACCGATTCAGTTGAAATATGGTGCACATAATGTAAATTTGTGACCCAAAGACGGAAGTAAAATGTAGGTAAATTAATAAATTAAAAAAAATGGGGCCATAGGAGATAAATGAGACATTAAAAAAAGGATTTTGTGAACTATATCGCGTAAAATATCAAATTAAAGAGCATTTTATGATAATATTAAATATATTTTTCAATATTTTTTAAGTTGGTGTTTTTAAAGTTATTTTGGAAAATAAATAATAAAAATACCCATATCTCCGAAACCACTGAACCCAAACTTTTAAAAATATATAGTTAATAGTTCTTTACCTATAGATTACAGGAAAACCTATTATAAGATAAAAAATAAAAGGGTGCAATAATGCTAATTACTGCTTCATTAATCAACCAATTTTTTTAACTGTTTTCAGGAAAAGATTTCTTTTTAGTGCTCTTTGTTGATTCGTTAAAAATATTGTACAAAATCAAACAGTCAAGTCATTGATTGAGCACATACAGCTGCTAAGCCATAAAATTATAAATTATATATATAATTATAAATTTTTACCCTCCGTACTTACATAATAAGGTGAATAGAAGTGAAAGGTGTTATAATTGCAGATGGTCGCTAAACGTATTGTTTCACAAAGAAAATTCAAATGTATACATTTTCTGTCAGTGGAACACAAAAAGTGTAGTTTTCCAAGTCACCGCTCGCGTAAAATACTATTTGATTGTATTTTTGAGAACGTCCTGACAGCGATAAGTAATATTGATTTACGCAGAAATATCATAAATTTGTCTGTGGTTCCCTAAAATTTCAACTTAACCAAAATAAACCGGCCACGTGCCGTGACGGGCCACGTGTAGTGTAGGGTTCCGTAGTCAGTACCTACTTGTTTTATGTAACTAACAACTGCCTAACTTTAGGTCTGAAATCAGTCCATGATACTGAACAACTTTCACCAAGGAACAAACGAAATACAAAAATTATTTTTGATCTCTTACACACAAGATTTGGCAAAATGTAATATTTATGTAATATATGAATGAATATGTAAGGACAAATCACACTAAATAAGCTAGCCTCAAAGTAAGTTTTAAACTTGTATTATGGGATACTAACTCAATGATACTATATTTTATGATAAATACATACATAGATAAACACCCAAGACCCAGGACAATTTGAAAAATACCATTTTCTAACTTGCCTTGGCTGGGGCTCGAACCCAGAACCTCCGGATTAGAGGTCTAGCGTGTTAACAATTACGCCACGGAGGTCGAATGGAAAGCAAACATTTTCTTTTCATATTTAATTATGTGTTCCTTAGGAAAAGTTGTTCAGTATCATGAACTGAATCCACCTTAAATTAGTTTTAGTACAGGGAGATGTTATATACTACTGCCGTGAATTTTTTTAAGTGTCCATATACAACCGTTTAACTGACAGAGAGGGGAGACACATGATTCTACCAAAAATTTGCAATCAAAAACCAAATATTTCACAATCGGATTGCTAAAACGAAAAAGGGTGTTTATAATCTTACAATATTTTTGAAAGACCTATTCAACGACGTCTTACACTACACATTTTTTTTTTCAAGATTTTATTACCACATATCCATGCCCATGCCCAATTACAGCTTTCTAGTACTAATAGTCTATGAGTAAAACTGGGGACAGACAGACATGACGAAACTATAAGGGTTTCTTGTTTACTACGGAATCCTAAAAAGCTGCGTGAAACGAAACAGATTCTCTATTCTAATTATTTGTCATTTGCGCTTAAACAAATTTCAAAATACGAGTAATCAAAACCACTTGTGCAAATATTTCGCTCCACTTCGCATACGATAAATTCAAAAACTGATGGATGAATGACCGTGCTTTTACTGAAAATCGACGTCTGAGTAGTACCTTCACCGCTACTATGCTTCGTTCGGTGAGTGAGAGAGCCGGAGCCCACCCCCCATCCCCCCTCCCCTCCCCCCTGAAAGGCCGGTAACGCTTTTGTTACACCCCTGGTGTTGCAGTTGTCCATGGGCAGCGGTGATCACTTACCATCAGGTAACCCGCTTGTTCGTTTGCCGTCCTATGACATAAAAAAAGCGGGAAAGCGCACCTCAGGCTCCGAAGTAGCACATCTGAGGATACAACCGGGAACGCGCTTAGATGAAGAAGTCTATTCGTTTTAACTGCCGTCGGCATAACAACAAAGCGGCATCGGCTTTTTCAAAGACCGGCGCGGCCTTTGTGACACCATTTCAACGGTATGGCAGTCGATGGCTGCCGCCACGGTGTCAACTGCTCCCGTCGACCTGCCGTTCACAAAGTGCCGTGCTGTAGTCTGTATGAGCTCTAAGTAGTTTATTAGGTTAGATACTTGCCCTGCAGGATGACCAGCATTATTAGCTTCACACGTTTGCTGGAATCATCGACATGAATATATAGACTCGGCGTCTTCCTACACGGCCATGTCCCAGATTCGATTATTCATTCATTCTTCATTCTCATAGACTAAACACGAGAGTAGTACAGAAAGGTCAATATATTTTTACCTACCTACGAGTACGTGGTTCAAATTAAATCCTACATATATTTTAACAAACGCGAATGTTGGTAAGTATGGCTGGATGTACGGATGGTTGTATGGTTATATAGATTTTTAGATTGTAGACCCACGACTAGCTTTTACGATCTTCACGGAAGGGGAGGCGGCTGCATTCTTAATGTGTTTTTTCTTTGTTTTTTTTTCTTATCATATTTATAAAGGTAAAAGTTAAACTGCACATATCTGTTTCATTGGTAACCTTTTATTATTCTTACTTAAATTCTTTACATAATGTTTTGCACTAGAAGAAAGTGATTTCTTGTACTTGTATACCTATTAGTTTTTTTTTCTTGGTTAGCTATCTATGTATTTAATGTATTATATAATCATACACCATCATACATATATATGTAAATATATATGTATGATGATATAAATATAAATATGTATACATATAAAGTTGGAAAATGGCCTTTTTCAAATTATCCTGGGTCTTGGGTGTTTATCTATATATGTATTTATCATAAAATATAGTATCGTTGAGTTAGTATCCCATAACACAAGTTTGAAACTTACTTTGGGGCTAGCTTAATCAGTGTGATTCGTCCCTATATATTAAAAAAATATATTAAAAAAATATATTAAAAAAATATATTAAAATACACGTATGCTGCGCAATTGGGCGCCAAAAATCCGCCATTATGCTTTCCAAAAATTTTAATATAGCCTATGACTACTACTGGTATTTATTCTGTGCTATGACACTCAAGTGATTAAGATGAATCTAACCACATATAATTTATCAAAATCTATTTAGCCGTGTAGTAGTTACGAGGAAACAGAATTATAGGGACAAACATAATAAAACATCAAAAATGTGTAAGCAGCCATCTTGGATCCAAAATCTGATAGTAGTTTCAAGTTGCGCGGGGCACCTCAAAGGGCTCAGAAATTTTGTAGGTTTTTGTAACAGAATGTAGGGGTACAGCCCCCACATACAAAACTTTTGAGCCCTCGGAGGTTCTAGTGAGACGTTACGAGATGTGACTTAATTTTATAAAGGATTTATAGGAATTTAGGAAACTTTTGTAAAGCATTTATAGCATATGTAGATAAAAATTATAAATATAAACATTTTTAAACGTTTTACAAACATTAATAACTGAGTAGCAAACAAATAGTTTTTCGATTCATCCATGAAGAAAGTGAAATGTAGGCATATTTATGATGTCTACATTTCACTTCTGTTTTGTTAGTCTATGACGAATTATTCAATCGGTTGACAGATCATTCACTCACTTCATACATTATGGCAGCCGAAATTTGGCAGTCCGTATTTAATTTTCAATCAATGAAATCTAGTTACTTACCGATGGAAAGTTATTCCTTTATATTTTGCTTTATTCTTTGAATTACTAGTGCAGTATCTCAACACACACCAAGGCATTTTTGACTAAGTTGACAGTGTTTTCTTTAATGAATCGTGGAGTGTATTATGCGCGTATTGCTAGCGAGTGACTAATGTGAGGTGAACAGTGATAGCCTATGATGAATAGAACACTACTGTTGTATGTGGCGTCTTCTCTAGTACGTAAGTACATAGATCTCGTTGGCTGGAATCGTTGCTTTCTCTCATCAATTATTTTTAGTATTTGTTTTCTTCGATTCAGCATTATGGATTTTTTCGATATTCTTCCCTTCTTATTACCCATTTTGTAAAACAAACACTAAAGCACTAAACTAAACTCACAAAACTCTAAACAACAACTCCAAAAAAATATATCACAGTGTAACTTTTCCCATCAAATACTTATATCGAAATACTCGTATTTAGTAGAATACCTAGCATACATATGTATCTATATGTATGCCAGAGAAACATGCACGAGGTGGCAACAACGTCGCGTTCACAAGTGGTGTACAGATCGGCAACGCCGCGCCGCCGAATGCTTTTGCGCCTGATAGTTTTTGCAAGCAAATATAGTTTTGACGTTTTCATGTTTTCAGTAGGCGTAAATACTTTTTTCTAAATTATTCAATTGTTTGATTACTTTTTCCAACTATTGGAATGTTGAATAATAGACACAAACTAAAGTCACAAATATATCCAGTATAGGTTTAAAATGGATTTGTAATAATGATAAAAATTTTGCCCAAAAAATAACAGATTGATGCTTTTCAAATTATTTCTGGATGTGAATAGAAACTAAAAGCAAGCATTTTCAATCGTAAAGCAACACTTTAGGATATCCTATACAGTATATAAATATTTCAAAACTTCACGTTCTATATTTAAGCCAAAATATTTGCCCAAAATCACTTCGTTTACACGGTTTCTCTTATGTCTTCACCTTAAAGTGTAGGAAAGCCATACAGGTACAAGGTATTTCTTATTTCATTATTAAATTCGACAGATCTAGTTCCCTTTAAAAAATCGCAGTTTAATGCTTGATTAATGTTAAAATACTTTTATTTTTTTAAGGTTTATTCTATTCTTTGTAACAATTTTTTTTTTTTATAATTAGTATAAAATGAATATGTTCCTTAAACGTAATAAGTTAAATAATCCTTGTGAATCTTGTGATGCTTAGATTGTTGACAGACAGACATTGTTGTCATAGATAACGTGGCTTAATTGCACTGTTTTCAAACTCCAGAAACAACCAATGAACTGAATATCAATAAACGTAGGTAGTAAGTGGATCGCATACCATTTACCCATTGAGTATTTAGCCTAGTGTGGTTCCAGGTTAGAATAGGACCACTCCATCTCTTCCTGTGGATGTCGTAAGAGGCGACTAAAGGACTAAGCACAAACATGTATGTAAGGAAAAATATTTCCATGTTCAATAAAGTAAGTGATTTTACAGATAGAAATTTACGTAATAAGAATGACTTAGTTAGCCCGTATTACAGGCTGAATACAGTCAGTAAGTCTTTTATGGGGAAGTGTATACTTTTTTATAATAAATTGTCAGAATCGGTCCTTGATATGCCAGACAGAAAATTCAAAGCTTATGTAAAGAAAGTACTTTGTGAGAATACTTATTATAGGACCGATGACTATCTTAAAGACAAAAAGGTCTGGCTTGAGCTTGGCGCGGGTCCCTCTTAAAGGTTTGTATACTTAGACATGTCATAATTTAGGTACATTGGTACATACTAAATTTACAAATTGACATTATTTTAAATTTCGTAATTCTTATAATTCAATTTAATTATGACATAATAAACAATGTAATCTCTGTCCATCTATATAACTAATTTTAAGTTTTTAGTTTGTTAGTTGACGTCTTTGGAGAAAACGTGCAGTGCAGTTTGTTGCCGCTTTATCTGCACTTGCGCCTAGGAAGCGGCGTAAACTTAGCTTTAAGTAACGATTTGACGTCAACATTTGTGCAAAACAAAACAAAGTGACTATTATTAAGAGATATTATAAATATCCTATGATAATAAAGATATCTTGAATTTTTTTTTTTTTTCATCTCATGCTACAATTGCATTCCCAAGGAGGGTTAACGTCGGGCGGCGGCCGGTTGTAAAACTTTTCGCACAAGTACATTCCCCAAAAGGTTGACGTCAGGCAGGTCGTAAAACTATAGCCAAATCATTTACACTGTTCCGGCTATTTCTTATCGATTTTGTAAGGTCTGGCATCCTTGGCTGACCATTGACATGCATGTTATATTTGGAGAAGAAAAAGCGGGAAAGCGCACCCTGGGCTCCGAAGCTGAGGATGCAACCGGGAACGCGCTTAGACGAAAAAGAAGTAGTAAGTGGATCGCATGATTCACCTTTGAAAGCACTAATATCAATGGCCCTCAACCCATAATAGAATAATGCGAAGCACGGCAGCGTGATGGCATGAAAGGGAGACATCAGGTCAATGGAGACAATGTGGTTGTTGCGGATCAACCACCCGGCCAGGGAGCAGCGACGAAGCTCGCGGATGCCCATCTTCTTTACGTTCTGTTGGACTCTTTCATCCACCTGCAAAAAAATTAAATCTTTAGAGTACCTATTTCTTGAGTATACGTAATAATAGGACCACTCCAAGTCTTCCCGTGGATGTCGTAGAAGGTGACTTAGGAAACACAAGCTAAACAAAGCTTATAAACATCAATGAGACCTCTCCAATCCGTCTGGCCAGCGTGAAGAGTGTAGGCCAAATCCTGCATTTAATGTACCAAGAAGGGTTGCTCGGCGGATTTGGGGGAGGGCTAAGGGGCTCAAGCCCCCCCCCCTCCTAAAATCATCTGAGTCCCTTCATGAAAAAAGCTCTATCAGAGGAAAGTGCGATTCTCAACTAGAGTAGTGTAGAAAAAACGAAAAAATGAAATTTTTTGGTGTTTTACTTTATCTTGTCTTGTTGTATCAAATCTACCCTTATTGGGTTCAAAGTTCGTATCTTCCGAAGCACGGGGGAGCTTAAATTGTTTTGTGAGCACCAACCAAAATAAATGTATTTCAATTCAAAAAATTCAATTCAACCATGATATTACTTGTGAGCACCAAACCAACCAACCCAATTGCGGATCATACCCGGTGTTGGTACAGCCTAAGAATGTAACCAGCAACCGAAATGGCGCTATTATGAAAAGGAGATTTCTATTTATATTATTTTTCTTTAGAACATAGGTCTTTGCTTGCTTGTTCAAGTGAAATGAAGCAGCTACTTGCCGTCTCGTCATTGAAGCAGTTGACCCGCAGCGTGACGTTATCTTCCGGCGGGAAAGGCTCCACAAACGTGATCATGCTGGCCGAGATCCCCAGCTCTAGCAAGGCGGCCATACACGAGTACACCTCGATGCACTCGCCGTAAACTATCACCTGATAGTCTTCGCTTAGGCAGTGATAGGTGTCCTCTTTTTGAATGGAAACATAAAATGGATGTTTATTTAATAGCCATGAGCAAAACAATCAGAATCACACTTAAAGTTAGTAGTTAATCGTCATTTTATAATTTATTTATTTATTTATTTTTATACTTTATTGTTCCACAATCAAATTGTCTTACAATTGGCGGACTTAACGCTAAAAGCGTTCTCTCCCAGTCAACCATAGGGATAAACAGACAATTCGTTGCGGCGCAAAATAATTAAATGAGTACATACTTATAACAAACTTAATAATACACATACATGCATATATACTCATAATAAAGATAAAGATATAAGTATATATATATATAAATAATTAAATAAATACAAATACATACATACCTACAAGGAATGATGATGTAGATAAGAAAATGAGACTAATTTAGAAGATGACAGTGTACTCTTCTCTTGAAGGAAAATTTTGTGGATATTTCTTTAATGTCAACGGGCAAAGCATTTCAGAGTCGTAAAGCTTGAAGAGTAAAAGAGTCTGCCATAAAATTTGTGCGATGAAGAGAAATATTAAGGAGACGGGTATCAGTAGTGTCGGAAAGAAATTGAAATTTGCATTTAAGATATTCAAGAGATTTTGGATTAGAAAGAATAGAAAAGAGAGTGCACATATAATCAGACTCACTAGCTTCCGAGATCATCTTCAGCAGCTTCCTTAGGTTGAAGTTGGCTTCGAACAGCGAGTTGATGAGCAACAGGTTGTCAGGCATGTCTGGAGGAGGGGGCACGCGCTCGGGCTGGTATTTAGGGTTGTCCATCAGTATGCGTTCACATGTCTTTCCCTTCCTGTTTCAGAAAGTGTTACACTTACTTAACTAACCTTTATTTATTATCACACTGCCAAAGAGCTATTATAAGAGGAGACACCACATATCACTGTTTAAGGTGAATACATAGGCAAATGGCCTTGAAGTGTGAAATAAATTGTTAACTCGTAAATATGGTGATAATTTTCATATTGCTCTTCGTCATGCACTAGATAGCCCTTTAAATTATTTTATGAACTGCCGTTGAAACTATTATTGGTATTTGTATATAATCTAATCTAGCTAAAACTTGCCGTGGCCACTTTTGGCGGGGGTAAGTTTTAAAGCTAGATGGACTAATGTAAATACTTTTAACGGTTGTTCATAAAATAATTTAAAGGGCTATCTAGTGCCTGACAATTAGCAATATGGATTTTTTTTCCATATTTACGAGTTAACAATTTATTTCAAATGAGGGCGCCACTTCATGGCCATTTGCTTCTATATTCACCTTAATTCTAGCTATCTCCATAAACTTCACTCAGGCGCTTGTAAGCTCTAGTAGCGCCTAGTACTTTCGACAGTTTATAAGTGAAAACCATACGAAAACATCATTATCAGGTCTTTTTAGTCTCCACTGCAGAGTAGTCAGAGGATTTGACCTACACTCTCCACGCTGGCCACAGATGGGTTGGAGAGGTCACATTGATGTTTATAAGCTTTGTTTAGCTTGTGTTTCCTTAGTCGCCTTCTACGACATCCATGGGAAGACTTGGAGTTGTCCTATTCTACTCTGCCGGGAACTACACGGTTCCCGGCCGAGTAGAATATGGCTTCACTGCAGGTATACAGACTGACTTTTTACCCACCTGCCAAATTTTTAGAGCAAATTCAGTTCATGATACTGAACTACTTTCCATAAAAACAATTAACGAAAAACTAAGATGACAAATTCGTCTTCCCTTACAGATCAGCGCTCAGCCAAACGGATTTTGTATGGGAGAACGAAAAGTTTTTATCAATTTTTAATAACTTTTTTATAGAAAGTAGTTCAGTATCATGGACTGAACTTGCTCCAAAAATTTGGCAGGTGGTTAAAAAGTCTGCCTGTATTTATTGTTACACTGCTGGCTAAAATCTCAAAAATAAATTATTTGGTACTGATAAGGGAATAAAACGTCACGTAGTGGCTTTTAACATTGGTCATATCCATTTTAAACATGATATAGGTGGGTTCACAATTTGCAATACTGTGCGTGTTTTTGAAAAATTGTAAACCCACGTCGGCTTAAGGCGACGTGCGTTCACAATTTGCAATACCGTGCGTGTTTTTGAAAAATCACTGTTATTAAACTACTACAGTTTATTCCTCAAAAAATTTACATAAAAATTTCAAGGATTTTTACAGACACTCACAATAGCCAAAACACGATTGAGCATTTTTGGCTCAATAAAAAAAAACCCAAACATACCTTTAAATTTGCCTTTATAATACATTTTACTATTAAATACAATCACCTTTTTATATGAAAATTATACCAAAAAATTTATTATCTAAATATGTATTCGTTTTGGCTACAAAAAATATTATAAATATAATACAAAAAAAATACAGTGAAATATTAGTCGAGAGCGGAGTAAGGCCCGGAGCCGTGCTCGACAATATTTCGCAGTGTTTGATTTATTATTTTTTTTGTATTATATTTAAAATTGTTTTTGTAGCCAAAACAGATAGGTATTTAGATAATAAATTTTTTGGTATAATTTTTTATATAAAAAGGTGATTATATAAAATAGTAATATGTATTATAAAGGCAAATTTATAGGTATGTTTGTGATTTTTTTCTATCCAGCCAAAAATGCTCAATCGTATTTTGAATATTTTGAGTATCTGTAGAAAACCCTTAAGATTCTTATGTAAAATTTTTGAGGAATAAAATGTAGTAGTTTAATTACAGTGATTTTTTAAAAGAACAATTTTATTGGGTCTGATCTGGCAGGGCCTTAAAGCATAAAAACTGATATTAAGGCCGTACCTGAATTTTCCGGGGTCCAGTGCTGCCCCCATTTTAAATAATAATAATCATTTCAAAGAAAAGGGAGACATCATTTAATATTTTGCTACTACCAAATTCTAGATAACCCTTCAAATTTCGTACATTTGCGAAAAACGGCCACTTTTGGCAAATGTGCGTAGTAAAGCTTTATGCTCTCATTATAAACTGTAAACAGTAGTTCATAAAATACTTTGAAGGGTTATCTAGGATTTGATAGTAGCAAAATTTTAAATAATGTCTTCGTTTTCTTTGAAATGATTTATTTTAAATGGGGGCAGCACTGGACCCCGGAAAATTCAGTTACGGCCATGAGAGCTCTATTTGACTCCAAGAAACTATGATGTCACGGTTGCGATTTTCATTCAAATCCTAATCCTTATTCATAATAGCCCTGTATAATTGTATATTTGTTTCTGACATGTATTTCTCTATGAAATTATGTAGGTATGCCACAAATAAATAAATAAGGACAAATCACACTGATTGAGCTAGGCCTAAAGTAAGTTTAAACTTGTATTATAGAATAAATACAATACTCAACGATACAATAATTTATAATAAAAAGTAAAATAAACTTATCCGATTAGTAAAAATAAAATAAACCAATAACGAAACACCTACTGAATTTCTTTGACCAGTTCGAGAGATTCGCTCAGATACTCCGGATGCTGGAACTGAAGGCCACAAGTCAGCACCAGTTCATCGTAATATTTCACTCCACCGCCTTTCAAAAGAATGCATTTCTTTTGTCTGCAAAGGTTATAATAAAACATTTGCAACCAGTTGTTTTATTGGACTAATAAGTGTTTTTTTTATTAAAAAAAAATATTTTGCACGTTTCAACGTGTTTTGGCGGGAAGTCAAGGGGTTCAGTTGGGATTTGCTTTAAATTATCTTGCAAATTGATTTTAGTGGACTTTATAATATGAAATTAGTGTTGTTTGGTGTTATAAATGCTCATGCTCATGAACAATGTGTGAAATAGTTAAAGTGGACAGTCATAGTACGGCTGTAGTGATATTTGTTTTACGGACTGTGTGGGCGTCTTCGGGCGTCGTCCGCCAATCAATCGATCGCTCAATCGTCTATGAAAACCAGTGGACTCGTATAGATTTGTCGCCAGAAGCTCCCTTGAAGCAGTCAAAGGCCTACACCACCCTTTGATTGTAACTTGTTAGGATTATTAGGTTAGGTTAGGATTAGGAATAAATAACAAAATTAAAGAAAAAATGAAGAAAAGGCATTCTCTCAAGTTGAATTAGACATTAAAAATTCTTATAAGGCGGTGATCCCACTGCACCGCGCACCGTCGCGGGGCGCGGGGTTGCAGATTCTAACATTGTATGCAAGTACCTCAATTTGTATAGAAAACACGCCTAGTCCAACATACTAAAACCGCGGCAGATTCCGCGCACCGTGGCGGAGCGTGTTGCCAGTAGTGGAATCGCCTAACGAAATCCTAGCGTCCGCAAATAAATGTAAGCGCGTTGAAATCTTTTCTATACAGTTACCCAAATTATAGCAAACTTGTATTCATAACACTCATACGATTACTATTCGTCACACAGACGTCCTCTATGGGTAACTCACTCACTCGAAAAGTCAGCTACTGGCCGACATGTTTAATCTCAATCGGAGGCCTTCCTCAGGGCGAATGTGACACGCGACACGCACACAAAGGCGTTCCGAGGCACACTGAGGAAGGAAGGCCTCTGAATCAGATCAAAACATGTCGGCTGACTGCCTCCGTGGTCCAATAGTCAAGGCGTTTGCCTTGTGATCCTGAGGTCATGGGTTCAAATCCTACTAGGAAGCATACTTTGTGAAAAGTTTTTTCCAGTCTGGGTACGATATTGTAGGCTTGAATCACCTGATTATCCGAAAAGAAAGATGACTCCGTGCTTGGGAAGGAAAGCTGTGGGTAACGAACGCCATCTAGCGTTTGTTTAAACCTATCCTAGGATTAGTTCTGCTCTACCCTTTGGGTTGCGGAGGTCAGACGGCAGTCGCTCTGTGTAATAACCAGTAACATCGTCAAATCACCTAGGTTAGGTAGTGGACCCTGGGAAGCGTTAACGCTGAGGATGCAACCGGAAAGACGCTCGGATTATGCATAATGTACATTTTTCTAGAAAATATAAACAGATACTTACCTATCAATGTTAACCATAACGGCGGACATGACATCCACGTAAAAGTAGAACGGGATGCTCTTCAGGTACCTGTCCGTATACCGCCCCATGCGTGGCACACAAGTGTCCGCTGCCTTGAGGCATTCCGCCACGGTCGGCAGACCATGTTCGGATACCAGAGTGACGTTGGAGAACGTCAGATATGGCGCTGTGGGACTAACGATAATTATTAGCTTTTAAACATCTGTTATTGTTTAATTTATGTTTCCCCCCTCTCCCGCTCCCTCTCTCTCTCCCACTCACCCCTATTTTCCCCTCTCACCCTGTCCGGGAACCTATTGATTCTCGTAAATGTTTAATTCATAATTTTGTTTGTCATAATTTCTTTGTCATATTTTTTTTGACATAATGTATATTCTCATAATGTTTCTGTAGTTGTAATCTTCATAACTGAAGTTTTTTGAAATGATTTAGGTGTGTTAATCGTTACTTTTCCCCTTCTTTCTTCCCATCCTTACGCCCCCTCTCTCTTTCCCTATCTTTTTCTGTGTCAGAGGATGTTTGGATGTTGTATGGCGGACCTAATTTAGCTAGTTCATACGAGGTGAAAAGATCATCATCATCAGGTCTTTTCTAGTCTCCACTGCAGGAGCAACACCCTCGCTGTACACCAGAGCCATACTTGGTCAGAGTAGCCAGAGGATTTGGCCTACACTCTCCACGCTGGCCAGACGGGTTGGAGAGGTCTCATTGATGTTTATAAGCTTTGTCTAGCTTGTGTTTCCTAAGTCGCCTTCTACGACATCCACGGGAAGACTTGGAGAGGTCCTATTCTACTCTGCCGGGAACCACACGGCATAGGTGAAAGATACTACCCCATAATAAGAGTCTCCAGGAAAGCGAGTCCCGTCCGACTGGCGCCGACCACGACGATGCTATTGTTGACAAACACCCTCGGATTCGATGTTATTGGACGCTCCAGCACCCACAGCGCAAATGGGACAGCCCTGGGAAATATGTAAAGTCAAAAATTGTGTGCACTTCCGAATGCTTATTTTGGATATCCTTGAGGAAGATCATGCATATAGACAGGGCATGTCACTGATAAATTAACACATTCACAGTCCAGTTACTAGACACATAAAAAGAACCCACATGTGGTACACGGACTGTTGATGTATTAATCATAATAGACAAAGCGGAAAAACAAAAGCTAAGCGGCCAAATTTTTCTCAAGCTATTCTATACATTGCCACGATAGAAACTAAGGTGAAAATAGCTTGATAGTAAAAGTGCGCTACCGGCCGATGTGAAACGGCGCTAAGATAGCACCCACTCTACCCACTGATATCTTGGTACGCGATTTCGCGGTACATTGCTCAATCTCACGATATTTTTATCCACCAAAAGCACTTAATGTCTATGAAAAGTCACATTGATTGTGCTTTTTTTTACATTTCGTCATTTGATCCCTGAGGAAAGTGGTTCAATATCATGGACTGAATCCATTAAAATAGTTTCAGTATATTTTGTTAGTATAACTTCTCTGGTTCCACATCCGCTGGACTTTATAAATATGAATACTAACAGGTCTTGAGATATTTTGTCCAGGTCCTTGTTTCCGGTGATGTTGGGTACAGGGCGGCGAGGATGCACTGGTATCATATGCGTCGCCAGCGACATCAGGTTACGACTCGGACTCTATATAGGAATACACTGTCACTTCTTTATCCCTACGGGGCAGACAGAGCCTAGGGCGGTAAGGTACGGTAAGGTAGCCACTTTTAGCGTGATGGTGGGCATGAAGGTGGGAAAAATTAAATCATAATAGTGATGAGTTGCTAACCGCATGGCCTATTCATAGATTCAGATTTTCGCTGTTTTTTTTTTCCCAGACCAGCAAGGTTGTTCAAGGAATGTTCAAGTTTAATCGAAATTTCTCTTTGTTTCATCTAGAATCTTCTTCTTCGTCTAAGCGCGTTCCCGGTTGCATTCTCAGCTGTGCTGCTTCGGAGCCCGAGGAGGATTTTCCGCCTTTCCTTCTCCAAATATAACATGCATGTCAATGGTCATCTAAGGATGCCAAAGACCTTTCAAAATGGAGAAGAAGTAGCCGGAACAGTTTAAATGATTTGGCTATAGTTTTACGACCGGCCGCCTGCTTGACGTCAACCCTCTATGCGAATGTATTTGTGCGAAAAGTTTTACAACCGGACACCGCCCGACGTGAACCCTCCTTAGGAATGCAATTGTAGCACGAAATGTTTGTGCTTAGTCCTTAAGTCGCCTCTTACGACATCCACAGGAAGAGATGGAGTGGTCCTATTCTAACCCGGAACCACACGGGTAACTGTTTTATCTAGAATAGAAGAATGTGCTACACAGTGTACGGTAATAGTTTTATCTCGGGAGATATACTTGAATTCCTCGCTTCACTCAGGACTCCACCGTAGAATCACGAGCGAAGTGAGGGATTCTATTGTGGAATCCTTCGTGTCGCTCTGGATTCACAGTAGCGCCCTCGCCTTAAAACTATTAACTTTATGCCTTGTAGCCTTGTATACTAGTATTTGTTTTAGATATTATTAAATTAATAGGTTTCGTTTATGGATTCCATAAACGAAACCTATTAATTTAATAAAATACCTATTAATTTGTAAATTTTAATAAGCACTTACCACATCTCCCCTGGCAAAAAGGCGGCACAGCCAGAATAATGTCGTGTAGGGCGACAGCCGCAGGAGATCTCGCATGTACCAACGGCCATGGGGCTCCAGCACCGGTGACATAATACCGGCCACCACCTGCATTATAATACCTATTTTTTATGTCATAACGTTCCTACTAGCCAGTTAACGGGATACATGAATTTTTCAGGGTCCAGTGCTGCCCCCAGTTTAAAGTGAGAACGTTAAGCTTTTCTTAACATTTTTGCCAAGTGGCCGTTTTCCACAAAAATTCTAAGAAAAGCTTAACATTCTCACTTTAAACTGTAAACAGTAGTTCATATAATGGTTTGAAGGGTTATCTAGGGCTTGATCAAGACAAAGTTTTAAATAATATCTCCGTTTCCTTTAAAAATAATTTATTTTAAATGGGGCAGAACTGGACCCAGAAAAATTTATGTAGGTCTTACGTAAGGAGTCTTACTTTGCGGAAATGAAAGTTACATACTCTATTCAAAAAACAGATCATTGGAAATAAACTGAATGCGCGGCACAAATACTGTTTCTCCCTGGGCCGAACCCGTCAAAATTGTGGCTTCTACTAAATTCCGATGCAAAGCCTTAACTTGCAGCCTAGTACCGTTATACATAGTCTCGGTGGTTTTATATTGAATTAATGAGATGAGTTTAACCAGTTCCACCTGGAGCATCCAAGAAAAAAACGTTTCCTACGTTTGTACTAATACTTGAAATAATTTCATAGTATACCTACGAATAAGGATACTATAGGATACATACTTTTGTTCCTCTGTTAGTGTGTTTTCATTATTATTAACAAATAGTTCTAGGGTAGATACGTCGTAGTTAATTTCATTTACATTAGATGATCCAATGCATCGTTAGGAATAAAAGTATACTGTATCACTTTTTTTTTAAACTTACTTACTACTTGTACCTAACTTACATACAAACTTTCATCCCCTATTTCTATCTATCTATAATTTAAGAACTACGTTCTTGTTGGTGGAGTAGATCCATGTCTCCCTCCCTGAGCCATCCTTTTGACCTCCCTATACGACACGGCGACGTCAACTTTCTCTTTTACTTGATCTATAAATGCTCTTCTTGGTCTTCCCTTTCCTCTTCTTGTTTCTATTTTTCCTTTTATTATGTTTATAATAAATTGATCGTGGCGTATAAGATGACCAAACAACTTTACTCTTCTAATATCGATTTACCCTATTTCACCACCTCAAAAAATGAATTTTCATTACAAAATGATGTGACATCGCGTGGGTTCCAGCACTCCTCTGCCCCTCTTAGGCGCAGCGGGGGGGCCCATGCCCATATATAAGGCGCGGCGGCCGGCACTCGTGCTCTTTCGTCTTCGGCAGCATCTGAAGCTAAGTAGTTCTTCTACCTAGAAGGGCTACTCAACTAATTGACTGACTACCTAACCTGTACCTAGTGTTCTTGTGAATCTTTGTAACTAATGTAATGTAATAGTTGATCATTATACCTATCTTATTTGCCGATATCTGGTCTTTCTTTTATCTCATCTATCTTCCTAGATCCTAAATCTAGGTTTTACTAACTGAAACGGTACAATGACACAGTAAACTTATATCTTAAACTATAAGCATAATATCAATTTCTATGTTTCTAACTTCAAAAATTACTAATTTTCATACAAACTTCCACCCTCTATTTTACCATCTTAAAAAATGAGCTTGTTTAAAATAGTGATAAGTATAGTAAACTTTTTTTTGAACCGTGAGCTCACACCAATTTTTACATTTCTAACTTCAAAAATGACCTAGTTTCATGCAAACTTTCAACCCTTTAGTGGACACACCTACGGCATTCAAGGAACGTTTGTGCAAAATTTCATGCTTCTAGACCCTGCGGTTTCGGCTGTGCGTTCATCGATCAGTCACTATCTATTGATGTCTTTATTTAATGTTTTGTTTAATGTTCAAGAACAACACAACAACAACAACCGGCACATCGCCTTCAGCTGTATAAGGCACAAGTTAGGCCGCATATGGAATATTGTTCCCATCTCTGGGCCGGGGCACCTAAATACCAACTTCTTCCTTTTGACCGTATTCAAAATCGCGCAACTCGTATAATCGATGATGAGACTCTCGTCAGCCGTCTCGATCCTCTGGCTCTACGTAGGGATGTTGCATCCTTGTGCATTTTTTATCGCATTTATCATGGGGAATGTTCTGAAGAATTGTTCGACCTAATACCTGCTGCAAAATTTCACCACTACACCACCCGCCTGAAATTAAATAACCATCCACACCACCTGGATAGTTGGCAATCAACCACCGTACGTTTTAAAAGGAACTTCCTGCCACGAACGACCGAACTGTGGAATCAACTTCCTGCAGCGGTGTTCCCGAACCGATACGACATTGAAACCTTCAAAAAACGAGTCTATATCTTCCTGAAAGGCCGGTAACGCTCTTGTTACACCCCTGGTGTTGCAGTTGTCCATGGACAGTGGTGATCTCTTACCATCAGGTGACCCGCTTGTTCGTTTGCCGCCCTATAACATTAAAAAAAAAAAAAAGTTGTTCAGTTTCATGGACTTTACAACCTGAGAGGTTTTGCGTTATTTCATTAACTCGTTGTATAGTCATTAGGAAAAGAATACTCGTCCTCATCATAGACAGGACTTAAAACCCTAAGTTCACGTTCAGTGTGAGCATAAAGTCAGAAATTAAAACAATGACGGTTGCCAGCCATCCTTTGACACCATCCACGAGATTTTAAACCAAACCCTACTTATTTCTTTCGAGTCGTTTCTCGATCGTACCGTAGCATCGGTCCCTGGTCGTCGAGGTTCTGCGTCCAAGTCGTACTGCATCCGGATTGCGGTGCCATCGGTTAACGGCCTGAAATCAATAAGCACACAGTACCAAGGTGACCCGTTGGAAGTACGGATTGCTAACGCTTTCGCTAGTTAAGCAACCCAGGACGTGATCCGCACTTGGATTGACCACAAGTGGCAAAGGATTTTCTCGAGCTCCTCCGTGCTTAATAATAAGCCGTTGGTCCCGGCTGTCATCATGGTAAGTCGCCAAGCTATGGCAGATGCATTTAGGCAACTAAAAAAATCTGACACCAGTGTTGGCCACTTACACACACGAAAAACAAAAACAGCAATGCATATTATTGGAAAAGAAAAGTCAGAAAGCGCACCCCTTGCTCCAAAGCAGTACCGCTAAGGATGCAACCAGGAAGTCGCTTGGTTGAGATGGCGATAGGAACATACCCCAGAACAACCATCCCTATGGGCTGCCTCTCGCTAAGTAGCATGTATGAGACCAGCGTCTTGGAGGTTAGCGTGGACTCGAACAGATCTTGCAACGATTGCTGCCGCGGCGAGTGCTCCAGCAGATCGTTCAACTTGTCCACGTCGTAGGCTTCTCCCAGACGAATGGATACATTGCTGAAGATATAATATGGTATGAATCACAGTGTAAGACTTACACTTTGACACGGTTCTGTGTTAAGCGAAGATCTCTGTCACAAATCTTACGCGCCACAGACTTAGCTGGATTAGTTGCAGGTTACCTATCTCTGCCACACCCAGAGGCGGATTATCCTTAAGGCAAATTAGGCACATGCCTAGGGGCACGAGGTAACAAAGGGGTGCGCGGTAGGTTAAAACTATCAGCCATACAATGCAAAGTGACAAAAAACCTCTACCACACATGTAGTAACCCTAACTATAGTCATCAATGCTTACTATTACCAGTATTACTTAGTCAAAATTTATAACATGGCTGCTACAGGGGTGCCCATTAGGTGCTTGCCTAAGGCGCTCTCGACATTTAATCCACCTCTGGCCACACCAGTTTACAGTAACAAACACCTACTGAATCCGTTACGGATCTACGCTTTTAACTCTTGGGCCCTTAAACGTCCAGCAGCTACTTGAATTGACGATATTTGTCAAGTGTCTGGGAAAAACCAGATCGCGAGAGAAGAGAACGGTTTTAGTGATAAATCCAATAGATAAATAAACAAAAAAGATGGACAAAACTACACAGGGACACTCACCCCCTGACAGAGTTGACGTGCGCCACGTAGAGCGTCTCGTTGATGAACCTCAACCGGGTGCTGTAGGGCGTCACTAGCTGAAACATTTCACAATCGTAGATGCCTTAAATAATGTAAATTTTTAAGGAACTGAATATTTTTATTGCCGTGTTGTTCCCGGCAAAGGAGAATAGGACCACTTCAAGTCTTCCCGTGCATGTCGTAGAAGGCGACTTAGGAAACACAAGCTAAACAAAGCTTATAAACATCAATGAGACCTTTCCAACCCGTCTGGCCAACGCGGCGAGTGTAGGCTAAACCATCTGGCTGCTGTGGCTAATATATGGCTCTGGTAGTACAGAGAGTCGTGCTCGTGGAGTGGAGACTAAAAAAGACCTAACGATGAATATTTTTATCCTTTTTTTTCAAATTACCTTTAATAGTCAGTGTTTTTTGCTCCCACAAAAACATGCCTACGAGTAGGTATATAACGCCACCTTAATAGCATTTTCCACAGCCAGATAAGGCCCTACTTGAAAATCACATCCAATCCATCAAACCATAATCTAGGGCCTCACGGGGAGCTCAGCCATCGGCCTTCGGCATAAGTTTACTTCAGTGCTTCATGTAATAATTAGATGACAATTTAATTTAATTTAATTTACCGTGAAATGGTCAAGAAGTGGGAATGAGGGGTGGTTGGACGGTAAACACAGTATGCAGTAGTCTCTGTTCGGGAACATCTCATATGCAGCTTCCAATACATCGAATCCGTACCTAAAAAGAAGACTATGTCAGTCTTTGGATACACCAGTCACGTCTTAAACCTTAGTCTTATAAAGGTTGGATAGAGCCAAAGGAATCAAAACTCAAAGGCAACACTTTACTTACAAAATGATGGATCTATAGTTCCGCCATTTGTTAAGTTAAGTGAAGTGTGGTAGTAGATAATAGGGCTCATAACAGGGTAGTATCCTGGGTCATAATCAATAAGTTATTTTGTACTGTTAAGAGAAAAAAACGTCCCTTTAATTTCACTTGTCATTGATGATATCCATTTTGAACGTGATTTTAGATTTATGAATGCAGAAAAACTAATACTAAAAGCGTTATTTGACTCAAGAAACTATGACGTCACAGTTTGGTATTTCATACAAACACCATAGAAAATGTTTGTTTTGACCAAGTATCCGAATTGACATGTTGGAAACTTAGAGGATTAGTAAAAGGTTGCTGGCCCATTGCCTAAGTGGAGAAGATCCCTATAATGATTTCGGTTTATTTCCTTAACTGGTAACTTCTACGAACTACGCTAAAGGATAACAGCAGCTAGTATATTTTTCTTTTCTACACTAGCATGGAAAAAATCATGGGATCTGTCATGTCATGATGTACTCTTTATCCAATAAAATTCCAGGATGGACTACAATTTTTTTGGATAAAGAGTTTTGGTAGTTTCATTATTTCAACAATCTGGTAAATAAAATTTTTATCGCTCTACGTCATCATCATCGTCATCATCAGGTCTTTTTTAGTCTCCACTGCAGGAGCACGGCCCTCTCTGTACTACCAGAGCCATATACATCTATCCTACAGCAGCAACAGCTATCACGCTGGCCAGACGGGTTGAAGAAGTCTTATTGATATTTATAAGCTTTGCTTAGCTTGCGTTTCCTAAGTCGCCTTCTACGCCATCCACGGGAAGACTTGGAGCTCTACAGATTCATCTTAATAAATTTGACATTAGTGTTAATTAAATTAGACATTAATTAATACACACGAAAAGAAGAGTATTTACTCTTCTTTTCGGTGATTGGGGTAGACAAGGGTTGACATTTAACTAAATGTGGCCGCAAATATATGACAATGATAACTAGGTGTATCTAATACAAGTCAGACCTTTCGTCATAATCCGTGTGCATCGCAAAGAGTTCCAAGAGAAAAGCGTTCGGGGTGCCAATATACCGGTTCGGTTCCGTCGGTTTGAAGGAGGTAGCTGAGAATGTTGGCGCTGCAACTGTCAGAAAAGTTCAACAATAGGAGATAAGTATTACTGCAATGTTCTGCCGCCAGAGTGCAGCATTAGCGCAGTCCGTAATGAGTTGATTTTACCTATTTTATAGGTATCACAGTAGGAAGCCATAAAACCACAGCACAGGTTTTGAATGATTGAATAATTATTATTATTTGTTGCGAAAAAATATGTCAAGTTTAAAGACAGCAGATTGTTTAATCTCTGTGCTAGTGCCTCCATCTGCGCCGAGTTTTGCGTAATATGTCCTATTCGAATGAACTACAAATTAATAACAGTGGAAGGGACATACCTATAATAAATTGAACCATAGTCTATACTAGATCATTAAGGCCGTACTTGAATTTTCCGGGGTCCAGTGCTGCCCCCATTTAAAATAAATAATTTCAAAGAAAACGGAGACATTATTTAAAATTTTGCAACAACCAAGTCCTAGATAACCCTTTAAAGTATTTTATGAACTACTGTTTACAGTTTATAATGAGAACGTTAAGCTTTACTACGCACATTAGCCAAAAGTGGACGTTTTTCGCAATTGTGCGTAGTAAAGCTTAACGTTCACACTTTAAATTGTAAACAGTAGTTCATAGAATACTTTGAAGGGTTATCTAGGACTTGGTAGTTGCAAAATTTTAAATAATGTCTCCGTTTTCTTTTAAATTATTTATTTAAAATGGGGGCAGCACTGGACCCCGGAAAATTTAGGTACGGTCTTAAAGTATAATGAAATTGAAATAACAGCCAAAAAAAACATCGGCATTTCCACACAAAAGTGTGCAGCCGCCCGGGCGATTTGTATGGGTTTGTCGATTTTTTTTATGTTTTTTGACTGTTAGGTATTTTAATTTCAATATACTGTAGTGGCCTAGTACCTATTATAGCTATTATTTATATTATTACAGGGTTATTTTTAATTAACCGGCAACCTTTTTGGATCAAGTTCAGTCCGTGATACTGAACCACTTTCCATAAAAACAATTATTGAAAAACGAAAAAAAAATTTCGACTTTCCCTTTCACTTTATATATACTTAATATACTTAAATCTCAGTCAATTATTTTTACTTGGCTTCGATCAGATATACTCGTATGCTTACTTATATCCAAAAAGGTCTTAATCTAATCTATACTTACCATTCTTTTTGTTCTTATCCTTTTTCATTTTCTCATCTGCTTCTTGTTTGCGTTTGTTTGTTTCATCTATTTTCTTTGTAATACTATCTGCCAATCTGAACACCACAACATTTAGTAAAAGTCTGCTATCAATAAGTGTTTAACATAGTACCGCCACCTAGTAGGTGGGTATCCTACTTTGCACTTTCCGGTACGTGGCCGCCACTCGAGAACCTAGCAAGGTTGTAGGAAAACGCTGGAGGCAGGCCGCTTCCAATCGCTCGTCTTTGAAATCACTGAGGTAGGCCTTTGTGGACATCCTGTGGCTAATATGATAATATTACCTCCTTCTCTCTTTTTAATATCTTACCAGCAGAAAATAAAAAACGTTGAAACCCAGTTAAAAAATATTACTTAATCTGATACGTTAACTACTAACCCTTCCATATTTTTATAGCTCAGTACTTCCGGCACCCTCAGTAGATCTGTGTCGATATTGATGATGTCGAACTCCAGTTCCTCTTCCTCGTCTTCCAGAAGGTTAAGAATCTCCAGCTGGTTACTAGGATAAGGAACCTGGTGAGACCGAGGCCCTATCCCTGGCATAGCAGACTCTGCGACTTCAGAAAAAAAGTCTTCGTCCCATATCCATGTCACCTTTACGAAAATATATTTATGCAAATTAAAAATCGAATTGCAGTGGAGCGCAGTATGTTGGGTGTAGCCGTGTGGTTTCCGGCAGATTAGAATAGGACCACACCAAGTCTTCCCGTGGATGTCGTAGAAGGCGACTGAGGGTTGGATCTCATCTATCAGCACGGAACAGCACTTTCCTATACTGATATCGCGCTATAGCGAGAGAGAGTGACGGAACGCTGCAGCACGGCCGGTGCTGAAGCGTTCCGTCACTCTCTCGCGCTCTAGCAAATGACGCTTCTGAGCGACAGAAAAGGATAGCAGAATAGGAAAGGTCTGTTCCGTGCTGATAGATGAAATCCAACCCTCAAAAAACACAAGCTAAATAAAGCTGATAAACATCAATGAAACCTCTTCAACCCGTCGTTCATCAATGAAACCTCGTTAAGGTTTGGTAGAAACAACATTTTTAAATGATATCTCCGTTTCCTTTCAAATGATATATTTCATTTCGGAAAATTCAAGTATGGCCTTAACTATCTGATTCACATAATGTTGCATTCTTAGAACAAGGATATACAAATATGTGGTTGCATTACTATTTTATTAGAACCGCCCAAACACATTTTCGGTGTAGCGGCTAACCTAGGTTCTTTGTAGGACAGGGCAAACCGAAGGCGGGTGACGTCTTTTTATCAAAAACTTTGAGGTAAACAATAATTACTTATCAGTTTAAATATGATCAATAACAGGACTTACTCTAGACTTTGCGTCCCTCATTTTAAGCGCAGAGTCGAGTTTGTTGATTGCAAGGATTTCCGACGGAGTAATCGTCATACTGGCAGACATGCTAAAAACATTTGCAAATTAGATCCTCGTATATCAGTAATAATTGTGTGGTTCCCGGCAGAGTAGAATTGGACCACTCCAAGTCTTCCCGATTTGCATTTTCGCCCATTCCCTCGATCGGCTATACATCCTAAGCTCGGATTCTAAGTTTATTTTTTCTCCCAGACCAGCATGGAAGAAATTTCACTTATATGGTATAAAAATCAAAAAAATAATCAATTATGCTGATGATATGACTGCTGAGCACTTTTGAGTTTGGTCAAGAGATTTTTTTTAATTTTCTATCATAATAAGAGGAAATCGATGGGCCGTATTTTGATACAAGGGTAATCCCCTGATTACTCACCGGAAAGTGCAATGTTTTTTTTTAATCTTTGCCCAATGCACGTCCCTAGTTTTCTTTTTTGTTATCAATGTCTAGCACTAACACCTGATGTTGTTATCGATGTCTCTGCTTGTCTTGTGGTAAGGTTCCTCTGACAGATGCCGCAGACCAGCAAAGGGGGATAGCTCGAAATTCTCCTCCAAAGCCTCGAAGTTGATCTGAGTGTTGATGCACATCACGCCCACTGCCACTTCTTTGTGCTGACAATAACGTTTTCAAAATTAATAAAAATGGGCACACGATTTGAATTATATTCTAACAAAAAAAACAAGAGTTAGGGGAAGCGAAAAAATCTAAAGAAAAAGAAAAAATCAAGAACTTACATCTAAAACTTTAACAAGATATCCTAAATAGATTAAAAAGTATACCCGACTACGGGAAAATTCTTTCCGTAAAGTAAGTATGAATTATCCAGTTAATCCGAATTCGGCAGACATTTACGGCTAAAAATGTATAGGTTTTTAAATGTGCTAATAAAGACCTTTCATATGATACTCCACTATCTTGCCATGCCATCTTCTAGCATACATACTGCGTGCATTCGTAAAATACTGCCTTTATTTGATATTTGATTTTATCCGAAAGATGAACTTTCTAATGCGCTTATGAACCAGCAACTAACAAAATGCTGATGAGGTTGCCTCGTTTCTGTAGCGTGTCTGGGATGCTGCTGCATATGTATACAGTTATATCATTATCAGAAAAAGAACTGCGACCCTGATGAGGCGGATTCGGCTGATAGCTGAGAGAATAAGTGCACTGATGAGACATTGGACACAGCTTTGTGCTAACGATTCCGTGTCCAATGTCTGATAGAGCGATACAAATTTGTTTGGACTTTAGGTCTGAAATGAAGATATTATTATTACAATTTACCTCGCAAACTAGCAGCACCCTCTCGGACTCTGGGTGCCGAGCGATGAGCTCGCTGATGTAAAACTCCCCGTAGATCTCTCGGAGACGTTTTGACTGGACCTCGATGATAGGTACTATATCGTCGTTGTCCTCCTCGCTAAACCAATCACAGTTTACAAGTAAATTCAAAAGAACTTAGGGAAGAATCTATTTGATGTTTGTTTCAAGAAATTCGCATCTTGCAAAGTTATTTCGTTTATTTAAGAAAGTCAATTTTGTGGCAATCAAAGCTCGTGAGGTTTCAAAGATTGTTTTCTGTTATTAGACGGCAAATTAACAAGCGGGTCACCTGATGGTAAATGTTCACCACTGCCCATGGACAACTGCAACACCAGGGGAACAAGATCAGATTGTTTGGAGAAATAAGTGCCTAGCTGTAACATCGATTACGTTACGGGCTCATATTATCTTCATTGAGAAAAAGAAATAGCTAAACCAGTTTTGCTACTTGCGAATTAGGTTATTAGACACCAAACTTTTGTATGCATTAGCAGAACCAATGCGTACTGTAGACCTGAGTTCAGCAGCCACTCGATTTTGATTATGTGTAGCAAATATTTTAGCTACTAGCAACCATGCTTTTTTCTCAGTGTTATTAAACATCTAAAACATCTTATTGCTAAAATGTTCTTACTCTAAAATTACATTAAATCGAAAGTGCTTATATGTAGAAAGCAAATGTCTGGCCATGTCGCCTCCACCAGGCCCCGATAGGGGTTGCCCCAAAAGACGCTGACTTGAGGTTTTTTTTTATTTTATTAGAGATTTGAGTGCGTTTGACCATCTAGCCTGATGGGAAGCTACGATGAGGTCTAAGGTCTTACACGCAGGCACAAAAAATGCCTATTCACTCTTGCCTTGAAAATCCCTAAATCTTACGTATGGGGAAACATCGACGCAGGAAGGAAATTCCACACCTTAGCGGTCTGTCAAGTCTTCTGGCAAGTCTGTCGATAGCTTCCAGAGCTTCGAGATGATAGCGGGCAGATCCATCCTATAGGTGGGAGCAATACTCCATACATGAGCGGACTTGAGCTGTGTAAAGGCTCAACAGTTGATCAGGGGTAAAATACCGTTGGACCTTGGAGAGGATGCTCAGTTTTTTAGAAGCAGTCTTAGCCCTGGACTCACTTGGATTGACGTCTCGTCAAGGATGATACGCGTGCCAAAGGTATCACAACCAAACAAGGATGCCAAAAACTGTGCTGAGTGGAGGGAAAAATGCCGGAATGCAGACCTCAGGCTCCGAAGCAACAAGGCTATAAAGATGCAACCGGTACTACCGGTAGCTACATATAATAGTAAGATGTCAAACATCACAGCAGTCAGTCAAACATCTCCAAATACCTCGGTTGCCTGGAAGAGATTGCCTTTTGTCATGTTTTCTAAAATCTAATATGATTTTTAGATTATAGAAAATATGACAAACCATAGTGATCAAAACATAGTACCTAATCTATGTTTTGGTGCAATAAAGATTTTAACTAATAAGAAATGAATATATAGGGACCAATTACACAAATTAAGCTAGCCTCAAAGTAAGTTCGAGACTTGTGTTCTTCTTCGTCTAAGCGCGTTCCTGGTTGCATCCTCAGCTGTGCTGCTTTGGAGCCCAGGGTGCGCTTTCCCGCTTTTTCTTCTCTAAATATAACATGCATGCCAATGGTCTATTTCTTCTCCATTTTGCAAGGTCTTTTTCATCCTTGGGTAAGGATGAAAAAGACCTTGCAAAATGGAGAAGAAATAGCCAAATTGAAGAAATTTAAACTGTCAACTGTTTAACCTTTACATAGGGTTGAAGTCAGGCAGGCGGCCTGCCGGCCGCCTACCTGACGTCAACCCTCATTGGGAATGAGATTGTAGCACGTGATGTTTGTGCTTAGTCCTTTAGTGGCCTCTTACGACATCCACAGGAAGAGATGGAGTGGTCTTATTCTAACCTGGAACCACACTGATGATAAGTGTTATGGAATACTAACTCAACGATTCTATAAGTATAGACAGACATCCAAGACTAATGTCAATCTACTAAATAAAATAATCAAACTAACTAAGATGATAGAGACGATACGAAAGGGCGATGACACTAACACAGCTCTTCTAACCCTCAACCTGGGACTGACTTCTGTCCTGTCTGCCACCCACAGAGAAGGCAGCTGGTCGCCCGGCACGCCGCGCTCCATAGCTTGCACCTTCCTGAACGCCCCTTCAGACCGCGACTGGCCGGGTATTAATACTAACAAACAGGTAATATCTACAGTTGAGTTTTGTTTAACCTTTGTTGTGGTTAAGCTCCTGAAAAGAAATCGAAGTTATAACGCTACCCTGTAGTACGTGGTGGATGTGTCGTAGTTGGATAGTATAAACCGCTAATTCACGAAACCTCTAGTTGTTTGGCATTACAGCTCGGTTTTGTGAAACAGCCGAATATCGTTCAGCTGGATTGTCTAAGATTGCGCAACGTGTTACGTTCATTCAAACCGCTAACTACGTTTCCAAACGGCTAGCGGTTTTGTGAAACAGTAGCGGTAATCCGCTGTTTAACGAAACCGTTAAACAATCCAGCTGCGACACATATGCATGATAAAGATTTGGTGTAGGGTTACTATAACGAAATATAACTGGGTGTCTATTAGAATACAGATTTTTTCGACATCGAATTTCATTTCCCAGACAACTATTCCATGATTTTTATTGCTATAGGTTTGCCCTAACCTAGTAAAATGGATAGAACTTTTCTAACACTCGTCGGCCGCTGCCGCGGCACGCTCGCTTCGCTCGCTCGGCTCGTGCGTGTGTTGGTCGCAGTTCTAACCTAACCTAACCTATAGGTTTGTGCTAACCTAGTAAAATGAACAGAACATTCCTAGCACTCGCCGGCCGTTACCGCGGCACACTCGCTTCGCTCGCTCGCCATTGCCACTTCGTAGGCATTCTACATTGTATATAATTTCTTTAGATAGAATTGTTTAACAACTTCTCTAGCCGCATGGATGAATACAAGTCGATCATTCCATCCCGCGTATTAGGGTTCGCTGTTTCACAAAACCGATCTGTAATGCCAAACAGCTAGAGGTTTAGTGAATTAGCGGATTATACCATTCAACTGCGACAGATACACTCTGTTCACCTATTGCTACTATAACACATGGTAACTTTAAAGTGTAACTAGCTTTTCGGGCGATGCGCGGGCGGCATGCAGCACGCGGTTTTTCGTGCAGCTGTTGAAGTTGGTTGGAATCTATGTCCAGTTAAGAAAATGGGTAAAAACAAGGTAAAAACTACAGTCAGCACCTAAATGAAACATTAAAAAATGTGTGGGCGGCCATCTTGGGTATAAAATCTGACTACAGTTTCGAGTTCCGCGGGGTGTTTTACCCCCGCATACAAAATTTCAGACCCTTCGATGTTCCAGTAGGACGTTATGAACAAAATAAGTTAAAATTCTAAAATCAATTTCAAGAATTTCAGTTAAATGGGAAGCAGTCGACTATTGGCGGCCATCTTGGAAAATAAAAATAACGCTCAGCGCTTGGTAGGAATACACGTAGCCGTAGGAGGCGGGGCAAGAGATTTGCTTACCTTTGCTAGCAAGAGTGGCGTGGTGGTTAAAAATGGCAAAAAATTTTCTTACGTAATACTTGAACGGTCCCATAAACATATCCTTTCTATGAAAATTAAAATTAAATTTGGCAGTAACGCACGTGGATAAGCAATCAAGGTTTTGATCATGCCGATGTAATGCACATAGGGGTCATGCATGAAGACGGATTTGAGCATGTTGTCCACCAGGTCGCGGGAGTAGGCTGGGTTGAAGCACAGCAGGTGAATCCACAGCGTGTTGCGTGGGTTCAGCTCAATGGCCCTGTTGATTGAGTCATTATTTTTATGTCCTCCGGGTTGCTGGCGTTTTATAGCGACCGAAAATTTTTATACCCTGCGAGGTTTTCGTGGTTCAGTATCATTTCAATGTACCTATATTATTTTATGAACTTTGAATGATTTAAAAAAATATAACTACCATTTAAATAACTAATAGAGGTAGGTACCTATATAATTTTTCTTTATACTTCATTATCAAACATTTGTTTACGGCCTGCGCTAATGCCGCACTCTGGCGGCAGAACATTGCAGTAATATCTCCTATTGGTACTTAGCTAATGCCAATAATTACTTGTATTTGCTCCATATATAGGACTCCCAGGCATCCGGGTGCACTGACGGAATCATGGGGTAATCTTTTATGGCCATGAAGCCAATCAGCGTCCCATTGATATCCAGTTGGCAAATGGTTATCACGCAATTTTCGCTGAAATCATAATACTCTTCACAAGTAGGAAGTAGGCTGCGAACTAGTAGTATATATAGGTATTAACTGTTGTCTATGCCCACCACATAAGATGAAGGCCAATGTTCGAGATAGGCGTAGCGCAATTTATAACAACATTTATGTAGCTTTGAATCACTGACACGATAAGATCCGTGATGTAGTGTAGGTAGTGTTTCCGAGGAATACTTATAGGCTTTTAGCCTTTTTTGGAGGCTAGACTCTTAATTAAGGGACTTGACAGACTAAAAGCCAATAAAGGCTTTTAGTCCTTTAGGCTATATAAACCCGTTGCCAGGCCAAGCCTAAAAGACTTAACGTCTTTATAGGCTTCTGGTTCGATGTTGTTTTGGCAATCATTATTATCAGCTTTTAGGGACCCACTGCTGGGCATAAGCCTCCTTCTGCCTGCGCCATCTTAATCTGTCCCTAATCTTAATCTTAATCTAAATCTTTTGGCAATACTTAAGTAAAATATTTGAGAGAGACCGGGTAGAGACCTCCCCTGGTCAGTCTGGAAGTCTCTCAATAGACTCCGGGCTGGTGTTGGGAGGTGTCGGGATAACCGAGTTAGGTGGCGTCACGCTGATAAAAACCTTTGCGACTGTGGTGCCATTCAGTCGATGAACCACCTTTTGTCATGTCCGAACTGCCCTTCGTCATGTACCATAGAGGACCTTAATAAAGCTAACGACAGAGGGATCGCCGTGGCCACATACTGGTCACAGGTGATTTGAAATTGAAGCTACAGTGTAACCATTTCGACTCGATAAGAAGAAGAAGTAAAATAATAATTTTCTTTCCTTTTTTAAAATAAATGCAAATAAAATAAATGCTTTATACATAATTAGGTATGAGACTTACTTAGGCTGAGCCTCAAACATAAGCCTAATTACTTGAAAAACCCTGACATAGCCCTAAAAGAGGACCAAAATGTTTAAATTTAGGGCTAAAAGCCTATAGTCCTCGGGAACACTAAGTGTAGGTCACGTAGGTAGGGTGGTAACCATGATAGAAAAAAGTGCAGATGCATCGCCAAGTTTCGTTTCTTATTTGTCACCACTGCAAAATTCTCTTTCTTACTTGTCCGACCAGAGCCTTTACTTTAGCCACCAACGCAAAGCATTTGGTGGATCTAAATCTTAGTAGCTTTAGGCACAGACAACATAAGTTACTTCGTCCTTCGGTTCTAAAGTTTGGTAGCCGCCTTGCTCCAAGTTATAAGCGAGTGCGCTGCGTCAAGCGGGACTACACGAGTTTAGTCATCTCTGTCACAAACTAAGTGCGAAAGAGATAGCAGAATACTTCGCGTGATGCCGTGTCTCTTTCGCACATAGAGTTTGTGACGGAGAGACTGAACACATCCCGTGGTCCCGCTTGACGCAGCGCTCGCGCTAAATAATCAGAATCTTTATACGAATATGAGAACCAACACAGGCTCTTACAGGGTATATTGTAATCTTACATGAGATAGGCGACATCCCAGGGACCGCTAATGCGAAAGGTTTTAGACATAGAATCATTGACCAGCTCGAAGGCAGCCTGGGCATCGTCAATGTCAGCCAGCCGCAGTCGGCCAAGCGCCGGTGGACGGTAGAATCGACTAGTAGCGGCAGCGGCCATAATCAGGGTCGTGTCAAACTATATAAGTACCTAGATATACCTAATATGTATTGAGAAATTCTTTAAAAATTAATCACAACTTCTAGACAGTTGGCAATGTGGCAAGTTTGACAAAGAGATAATCTATGGGCAAAATGAAATAGGAAATCAGAGAGCTAGTTAAAGCTGAACGCTCACTACGCATATGCTACGCACTCTGCCGCGGAATGTGCCTCTTACATTTCTTAGCTATTATAATTTGTATGCTTAGTTTGTATCATTACCCGTGTGGTTCCGGGTTACCCGTATGGTTACCCAAATCATTTAAACTTGGGTCGCAGAATACAGTAAGAGTAAACAGAAAGGAATCTTCTAAGGTACGCGCAATATGCGTCCCCGTTCCCCGCACCCGCACCTCTCCTCCGTTTTCGCCTTGATGACACAAGTTGGCCCACGAGAACAGGCGGGGAACGAGGACGCATATTGCGCGTACCTTAGATTCCATTCTGTTTACTCTTACTGTAATCTGTGCTTGGGTGGCTATTGACATGCTGTTATATTTGGAGAAGAAAAAGCGGGAAAGCGCACCCCGAGAGCCATATTTAGCCAGAATAGCCAGAGGATTTGGCCTACACTCTCCACGCTGGCGCCAGACGGGTTTGAGAGGTCTCACTGATGTTTTAGCTTTTGTTACCTAAGTCGCCTTCTACGACATACACGGGAAGCCTTGGAGTGGTCCTATTCTACTCTGCCGGGAACCACACGGCTTAGTTTGTTTAAGAATGTTGAAATGCTTTTAGACATCTCAGCATTGGCTCCATAGGAAAAGTTATTTTTATTAGCGGTGTGAGTTGTCCTTTCAAGTGCTTCAATAAGTACCTACAATATGTCTGTCGGCCATGGAAGAGAGAAATAGCAAAGAGTCGACCGTATTTATGATTGGCCTTGGCACACATCTGGCCGCACGGAAGCACGGAACAGCATTTCCTATGCTGCTATCCTTTTCTGTAGCTTAGAACCGTCATATGCTACAGCGAGACAGAGAGCAGGAATGCGCAGGAATCGGCGGCCGGCCGACAACACGGAAGCCAACCCTTACACCCGGTAAATATTCTTAGGCCTCGCGTTGACGTATGTCTGCGTCCTGTTTGCGCCGTGCCGGGCACGCCGGACCGGCGTTCGGTCATCAGTCATGTATGAAGCCTCTAGGTGTCCACGTCGCCGGCGACGACGCCGCCGCGCCGTCTCGACGCCAACCGGCTACGTGGACACGAGGCCTTAGGGTTGAGAGTTGGGACACATCTGTCAGCACGGAACCGGCAATGCTACCGCATTCCGCCGCTCTCTCGCTCTAGCAAATGACGGTTCTGAGCGACAGAAAAGCATAGCAGCAAAAATGCTGTTCCAAGTTGACAGATGTGTCCCAACTCTTATGGGACACTTGCTTACTGCAAGTTTAACAGGAAAGTTAGGAGTAATAATAAAAAGCCAGTAATTATTATACATACTTATATTTATTATTATCCTTAAAATAAAAACTCCTCGAAGTTAGGACTATTTGTGTTAATCAAGTTTGTCGGGATAAATAAAGTAGGTACCACTTGAGCTCACTTATAAAGTTCATCAACTGATTCTTAATATACAGAACAAAATAAAACTAATAAAAATAATTTAATTCAACAATATTACTAGTTCTAAATTAGCATCAATAAATAAGATGACTTCATGGAGTGGACGTCTTTGGGAGCGATTTATTTATGCCATAAACTATACTACTGCAAGGCATCTCGATTTTGATCATATATGAATTCAATAAAATAAACTGAAATACGATTAATACTTTAGGACGATAACACACTAGCGATTTAACGTTTTTAATTACTTACCAATGTAAAGCCCACTGGCTTTTTGGAGTCTTTAATTTTAGATTTAGTAGATACAACAGTCAATTTACTCCACATTAAAAGTTCTGTTTCGCTTCGAATGTAAATAATTCAATAAGAAATTTAAACAAATCATTGAAACGTAGGGATTGCCAAGGCCTATGTCCAGCAGTGGACGTTATGCGGCTGAAATGATGATGATAATTGAAACGTAATAATTAATTACATAGGTAAAAGTGCTGCATATTTTCAATGGCAAAAACAATAGAATCACACATGGAACTACATGCATGCCGCTCACTGAATACGCTCGCAAATCGCCAGTATGAAATCACTCTTATTGATTTAAGGCTTTAAATTACTAGAACGCAATATCAAACATGTTTTGTAGTAATTATTTAAACAGCACGATATTTACAGGCATCCCAAACCCACTTCCACTAACTGATAGGTATATCATCTCAATCCAGATATGCTTTGTTTTTTTAAACTACTTGCAACACAATGTACAATGCAAATATAATCATGGCTTATGTTTGCGAAAGGTATCACCCCTTCGCCTTCAACACATTCTTGTTTCTAGCATGTTTCAAGAATACATGGTATTCTCTTCCCGCGATGGCCCAAGACTACATACGTCACGAATGTCACGATAAGTGTTACCACTGATTGTTTTTTTAGTAAATTTAAGGACTTTCTCAATTAGTTAATGAATATAAAATAAAACTAGCTTTTCGGGCGTTGCGCGGACTGCAAGCAGCCCGCGGTTTTACGTGCAGCTGTTGGAGTTGGTTGGAATCTTATTTCCAGTTGAGAGAAGAGGTAAGGTGCTAAAGTCAGTATTAAAAAAAAAAAACGTATACGGGCCGCCATCTTTGAATCAAATTTGATTTGCAGATTTGAGTTCCGCGGCATGCTTTACCCCAGCATACAAAATTCCAGACCCCTTAGATGTTCCAGTAGGACGTTTTGAACGAATAAAGTAAAAAATCCAGACGCCACCTTGGATTCCAAAAAAAATGTCAGATTTGGATTCCGCGATTCAAAAAATCCTTGCATATTGAATTTCACTCAAATCGGACGCAGTCGCAGTCTATAGGCGGCCATCTTGGAATAATAAAAATAAAAAAACAAATGACAGTCGTCAAATTACTTACAACCCTCTACATTTTGGAAAAAAAATCACACCCCTAACCCTAACCGTTTTTGCAGGCTGTACCTCGTCCACATTAGGATCTGATGATCTTCAAGATGTCAGATTTTTCTGGTACTCACTGGAGCACCCTCTACACGACCATACATCAATCATTTCCCCACCCACCCCGGAACAGGTCAAACAACTATGTCAATCAGTGAGTCAGTCAGTGGTAATGTAGGTTTATATATATGTCGTAGTTGGATAGTATAAACCGCTATATATAAACTATAAATTCACGAAACCTCTAGTTGTTTGGCATTACAGATCGGTTTTGTTAAACAGCCAAGTATCGTTCAGCTGGATTGTCTAAGATTGCGCAACATGTTACGTTCATTTAAACCACTAACCACGTTTCCAAACGGCTAGCGGTTTTGTGAAACGGTAGCGGTAATCCGCTGTTTGACGAAACCGTTAAACAATCCAACTGCGACACATGCATGATAAGAATTTGGTGTAGGTTTACCATAATGAAATATAACTGGGTGTCTATTAGAATACAGATTTTTTCGACATCGAATTTCATTTCCCAGACAACTATTTCACGATTTTTATTGCTATAGGTTTGCCCTAACCTAGTAAAATGGATAGAACTTTTCTAACACTCCCCGGCCGCTACCGCGGCACGCTCGCTTCGCTCGCTCGGCTCGTGCGTGTGTTGGTCGCAGTTCCAACCTAACCTAACCTATAGGTTTGTGCTAACCTAGTAAAATGAATAGAACATTCCTAGCACTCGCCGGCCGCTGCCGTGCACGCTCGCTTCGCTCGCTCGCCATTGCCACTTCGTAGGCATTCTACATTGTACATAATTTCTTTAGATAGAATTGTTCAACAACTTCTCTAGCCGCATGGATGAATACAAGTCGTTCATTCCATCCCGCGTATTAGGGTTCGCTGTTTTACAAAACCGAGCTGTAATGCCAAACAGCTAGAGGTTTAGTGAATTAGCGGATTATACCATTCAACTGCGACATATACACGACCATACATCAATCATTTCCCCACCCACCCTGGAACAGGTCAAACAACTATGTCAGTCAGTGGTAATGTAGGTTTATATAAAGGCCTCGTGTCCACGTATCCGGTTTGCGTCCGGTTTGCGCCGTGACGTCTCGCCGGACCGGCATCCGGTCGATCAGTCATGTTTAAAGCCTCTAGGTGTGTCCACGTGTCGCCGTAAAAACTAATAAAAATGAATAATTATTTCATAATTGATTAAGTTAAAAGTGCATTTTGCTCAGTTGATCCACACACAGTGGCAACACTCCCAACTAATAACGTAGTCTTGGGCCAATCACGTGACCCAGCTGTCACAGGAAGAGAATACCGTGTTGTATTATATCTTTGTATCTGAGCGGCGTTTGTCAAAAACTCGTGTAAGAAAATCTACTACAATACGGCTATTTAGCATTAAAAAAAAATATTATCACATTGCTAAAAGGCATATCTGACGTAAATGTTACAATACTGACAAGTCTGACAACATAATTCGATGTTAAGGCACAAACTAACAGTTTTCTTGCATGGTTGTCCCTCTTGATATGCGCCATGAAAATCTTGTATTTCACAATGTGTTACAAATAGGCAGACTGTTAGAGGCTTAAGGACAATCATCTAAATCATTGGACATAATCATGTATAATTTTATTCGAACGATTCATTAACTAAGGCATTTCGCCTTCATAAATATACAAATATCTGATGTCAAAGATTAGTAGAAATGGGCGGTACAACTAAATTATTAAAAACCCTTGACCCAAACTACAATAAAGTGTATATTCAAAATAATTACATTCACGCTTGACATTATTATTAAAATAAAAAAGATTTAGAAATTAAATATTGCTACGTCAATGATAGGCGGACGCTTTCTTGAATGTATCAGAATAGTGCGAAAATGAAGAAATGCTCAAATACAAAATTAATCCTTAATTACCTAAAAAAATTATACTATTGTGAGTACCTATGTACATAATAAATAATGCCGAATGACGTAGTAAACACATGGGAACTTAGATGGTTTGGAAATATAAATCTAGGCATACGATGCAATATAAAGACTCATAAGATCATTGGTTGGTGATGACACAATTTATTTGTACTATTACTCCATTTGCTTATTACGTCATACGTGCCGTCAGCGGTTAGAAAATGAACTAAAACCTTCGGTAACACACCAAGCACGCTTCTCATTCGTGATGTATCGTTACAAGTAGTAGAACATTATGCTATAACCAAGCGAATTAAATACATTACACTAAATGAAATTGAAACTAAAGTCAAAAGATGTCCATGAAATCTCTGAAATCTGATCTTTTTAGCTTAACTGGCTAAGCTTTTTTTCAGTAAAGCAAGTCATCCATAGACTCCTTAAAATTAAGTGACACTAACGGTAGACCACACCAGCAGTACATTTCAGCGGAAGAAAGTTCGGCGTATCCACCGCACTGGGACGTATAATTGTCAAAAGATACTATGAAAGTTGCGCGACCGAATTTCGGCAAAATTACGCCTGCAATGCCTTTGAATTCATAGCAACACACTATACCGAACTTACGTTGCGTTTTTCAAGAAGAAGAATAAATTTGCCGCGGAACTTCAGCCGCGAAACTTCGGCACAGTGTGTTAAGACACTAATACGTCAAATCACGCATAAGTTTTATATAAAAAGGTGATTTAATTGCAAATAGACTAAATCGCGGTTTTCTTCACACTTAAATTTGTCCGACGCAATGTTTTGCTAATGATGCGTACACTACAGATGAAATATCGACTTATGATCACACTAACCTCTTCTACTAATCCGAGATGTCTTTTAAGTGTATAAAAATATCGTCAATATTAATAATATTCATTATTTCTATACATCATTCTGTTCACATTAATTACAAAAATTAGGCTTAACACAAATAAGTGACACAATTCACACAGAATTTGTTACATAACGCGATACAGTTATTAAATACTTCAGCTCAGCATCCAATAAAATTTGAGACTACTATATAAATAGGACATAACCAAGCCGAGTATCGTCGAATGAAAACATGTCCTAACATCTAATTCATCGTTAGTTCTGCTATAAAACTAGAAGCAAAAATGGACATAATTCAAGAATTGATAGTATGCTTAAAGATAAATAATTTTAAGACTACTACATGAAACTGCCTTACTATATATACTATACTTAAAATATGATACAAAACTATTGATTACCACTTCACGCAGTATTTTATATATATCTATCTGCATAGTCATAGTTTTGAATGCGAGTATATAAGAAGTAAACGATTACTGGTCTTCGCCTATTACACCAATTCGGCACCGACGACGCCGTAAACATTTAAATGTGAGCTTAAATCGTGTTCCTTACGGTGAAATTTCATAAAGGTCGCTGCACACGACACAATTTAGCATACAATCTGCAGTAACAATACTGTAATGCAGATTGTATACAAAATTGTGTCGTGTGTAACCTTATTTTTTATTGAAAGAAATATACGATGGCTGGACCATTTATTATTTGTAAACGCGATGTCTTCTTTCAAGAACACGATATAAAGATCATATTTCAATGCTTTATTATGAGTCGAGTCGTAGAGTCGACGTCGAGTTGGTGCACCTAATGGTCGAAGGCCTTACTTAAGGCAAGTGATTAACATTGTTTATTACATGAACACGCAACTACGTCGAGAGATCGTGCGGTGGAGCGCAGCTCTAACAGCAAACATCGACGAGTCCACAGGTAAAGGATACTACGGATTAGACACATAGCACTACTGATTCATCGGCTGATAGTTGCTCAAAATCCACCGCTGATATGACTCATTTAGATGGACAGACTTTTTATGAATATGAGGTTAAGTTTATATCGGGGCAGACTTCAAGCTGTGCACGAATGAAGCGCTGCCTTCATTTTAAAATATTTTCTCGAAAATTAAAATTAACTGTATGTTTAGAAGTTTTCAAAAAGCACAACTATCGGCCGATGGTCCAGTTTTTAGTGCCCATAAGCTTATAAAAACTGGACATTGTTGCCTTCAAACATGCGACAGAAGCCGAACGACAATTTATAGTAGTTTTCAAGTCAGAGCATATACTATTTTCTAAACAGCAAAATTAAAATTTTATGGGGTTTGTATAAGCGCTGATGACACAATTTCTCATATTTCTGATTTAAAATTTACACTATATGTGTCACTATTTTACAAGCTTTTATTTAGTTACCGTTCTCTGTGTCCGTAATCAAATCTTGCAAACTAAATTAGACCCACTTCCCATTATTTAAGCTGAAACTGCACATACTTATCTAAGCTAGGTGACAATGCAATATTATGGTACCAATGACCTGATCTCATGAGTAAGCCTGAAAGGTGGCCACGGCATCTCTGTGATAAAACTTTATGTAGTTTTATCTCAGAGATGCTGATGCCCCACCGAGGATTAGGCTCAATTGATTCGTCTTAAGGAGCACTTAGAAATTTTTAAGTTCAATGTTTGGGATAAAAGCTTATACGAGCTCTGTGCCGACCCCACATAAACAGTGGGATACCAGGATAAGGCAGAATAAGAAGAAGTTTAAGATAAAAGCTTGATTTTAAAAATATTTTTTGAATAAATACTTGTTTTATGAATAAAGTACAATGTTCGACTCCGAAAACTACTTTATTATTTACAACACCTAGAAATATCCTTTCAGAAAGAAAAATTGTCGAAGACGACAATGTCCATAGTGAAACAGTATTCCACGATTGTGGAAAGTTAATTTCTAATACTATATTTACACCCATGCTATGCGTATACTGTCATTCCTTGCACAAAAACTGCAGTTCCCACGGAACACTACACACAATCGTCACTAACAAGCCCAACTGCCTTTAGGGTTGGGACAAATCTGTCAGCACGGAACAGCATTTTCCTATGCTGCTTTCCTTGTCGGTCGCTCAGAACCGTCATTTGCTAGAGCGAAAGACAGCGAACAGGAACGCCGCAGACGGCGATGCTGCCGCATTCCGTCGCTCTCTCTCGCTCTAGCAAATGACCGTTCTGAGCGACAGAAGAGGATAGCAGCATAGGCAAATGCTGTTCCGTGCTGACAGATGTGTCCCAACCCTTATACACCTCATACAAACTCCAGCATTTATTGTATGAAACAACTATGAAAACGGTACTCATTGCCTATTATACATTTTCCTGAATACTATTAAAACTATTGCTAGGAACCAATTCTTTATGTGGTGTATTCTATTCATAAGTTTCAAGTGCATACATTTATCCATACAAGTGTTTATATCTTTCAATTATAGCTTGAATATAACATTAACACAAATATACTAGGAGCCAGATAGTGTGTTAATAGTGCACATAACCTGCGTATTTTTGATCGAGTAGATATAATCCGCTAGTTTCCAACAAGTCAAATCAGATATATTTTTCATAACATTGAAACATTTTCTCAATATCACTGTGACTATATAGTTTCTTGGAGTAAATAGCGCTCTTAATATCAGTTTTTCTGCATTAAGGTGAAGTTAGCAGGAAATGACCTTGAAGTGGCGCCCTCATTTAAAATAAAGTGTTAACTCGTAAATGTGGTGAAAATTTCTATATTTCTCAATGTTAGGCACTAGATAGCCCTTGAAATTATTTAACGAACTGCCATTGAAACTATTATTATTGGTGATCCATTTTTGGCTGAGGCAAGTTTTTAATCTAGACGGACTAATGAAAATTCTTTCAACAGTGGTTCATAAAATAATTTAAAGGGCTATCTAGTGCCTAACATTGAGAAATATGGAAATTTTCACTATATTTACGAGTTAAAAATTTAGTTTAAATGAGGGCGCCACTTCTGCTTGGTATTCACCTTAATAAATCTAAAATTACGTTCAAAATGGATGTGATCAATGACAAGTGACATTATTTTGTGACTTTTAATTATCTTATCAGTACAAAATAATTTATTTATAACCCAGTCCACATCACTTTTCACTTGCAGAAACAAATACAAAGACAAATCTGCTTTTTTTAGTGAGACTATGTAAACTGCGCCTTACTCCATAAAATAACAAAATAGTCCGATAGTATCGTCTTATTTCTATGTCAATCCAAATTAGGCTTTATCATCATTCCGTAACGTTCAATTTAGCTTGACGTCTGTCGTGCTGCTAAGGTAAGGGTCCTAATGACGCGGCAATTCGGTAGGTTACTGGGTCAAAAATAAATTATTTGGTACTGTTAAGAGAATAAAACGTCACAAAATAATGTCACTTGCCATTGTTCACATCCACTTTAAACGTGATTTTAGATTTATTAATGCAGAAAAACAGTTTTAAGAGCGCTATGCAAGAAACTATGACGTCACGGTCCGATATTTCCATACAAATCTAATAAGTTACGAAAAAAATATCTGATTTGACTTGTTGGAAACTAGCGGATTCGCCATTACATCGCTTTTCTCACACACCAAAAAAAAGGCAAGATTTATATCGCTCCACATTTGTTCCTGAATAAATACTAAACCACATGCCACACCAATTCAAAAAATTCTATTGAATTGAATTGAATTTTTTGAATTGGTGAGTGATAGAGAAAGGTTAATGTCCCTTGTTAACAAACTATTAGTCAACTAGTATGAAAAAGAACACACTTCAAATTATAAAATATATAGCAGTATGTATTTTGTGCACATGATTATACAATATGAACTATATTGTGACACATCTTTTTACTCAGCTTACCCCTACTTCGGTAAAAATTGACCAAATGGTAATTAAATACAATAATGTTGTAACAGGTAGTGTAATTTCGAACCTGATTGACAGTATATCAAACTCTCAATATATATTCACTTCTATATATTTTTCCCACTTATTCATAAAAAATATCAAAAGCTAAACCTATTTTAATTAAAATATGTTTTATCTCGTTCTTACTATGTCAAATATTTAAAAGAGAGATAAGGACCAAACATCTACCTATCCTGGGATTGGTTCTAGTTTATCCTTTGGATTGCGGAAGTCAGACGGCAATCACTCTGTGTGAAAACCGTCACCTCGTCAAATCGCCTAGGGTCAGGTGGCGGACCCCGGGCTCTGAAGCATTACCGTTGAGGATGAAACCGGTAATACGCTCGGATGATGATGATGAGATAAGGACAAAACATATTTTGGCTAAAAAAGGTATCGCAAATGTTTGGTTTTTTTATGAACAAGAGGGTTTGAGTACGATAAAATAGTGAAACTGGACAGTTGCTCAGTAAAGTCACACAAAAGCCGTTAATCAAATTTAAAATGTAGCGTTATCCGTAGCCAGTGCCGTAAATAGGGCGGTGCCACCAGTGCTCAGGCACAGGGCGTAGATTTTGGTGGGCACAAGAATGGCCCACATCAGTTCTTTAAAAAAATGTAGATTTTCAGTGTATAAGAGACGCAAGCGCTGGCTGCGGAAGAACTAAGTTTCACCGAACACGCGGTACGTACCGCGTACCACTGAGTTTTGCAGTTCCAGTTTTGCGACAGCTGCAGTAATGCCATACCAAATACCCGACGGGATATCGCACGAGTATACCTATGGCGGTAGCGGATACCGTTAGGCTGGATAGACCTTAAGTTTGAATTTGATTAACGGTAAAGCGCACACGTCAGCGTGGCGATAGCGAACGAGTTACAGTAAGAATACTTGTATATCTGCCTCTCAATCGAACTCGTTTACAGACCGCAGCGCGTTGGGTCCTTTACAGACGCGCAAAGAAAAAAAGACGTTTTATTCACTCACAGATTATGGACAAATGTGATGTGTATGGTAGGTGTGTACAGCGGGAGTGCCACGCCGCGGCAGCTGCGGAGCTCGGGCCATCACTTGGCGGGCTTGCTGTGCTTGGGCGGCGTGGTGGGCGGCCCGCCCTGCTCCGCCGACGCGCCGATCGCCACGCCCTCGCTGTCCACCTCCATCTGAACAACATTCGGCTATTACTTCAACCATTACTACAAATAGAAAAAAAACCATTACACCTACGAACAATAATTCTCTAGAATCGTAACTAATCCCGAAAAATCATTCCACGCGATATGTACCGCGGCGGGCGGGGCTTAAAATATGAACAGCGCGGCGCGACAGTTCGCCGTGACACTCGAGTCGTGCGGTTGCGTCGCAAGAAATTTCCTTTGAGAATATTACTGTCATGTGCCGTGAAGTTATGTAGAAGCCATACAGACATGGAAATTAGTTATTCAAAAAAAAGTAACACGTAAACAAGGTTATTTATTTTAGCGTAGCGTACTGCATAATAGGTACCATCCGCGCGTTGTACCTCACCGCTCGTTGCGTTGAGTGCCCCACCCGACCGACGACGACGCGTGACCTTGTCGCGACCAATCGCATGCATCTTTGTCTATGTGTGCGTTCGAGTGTTTTGTTGTAATTACTATTCGTTTGTTTGCGTAAATGGAATTAGAATCGAAGCGGTGAATGTAGGAGCGTTAGATTTCTAAAGAATTATATTTCTATGCATTACACGTAGAAAAAAAAAACATTACACATAGGAAAAAAATCGTGCAAAAATGTATGCTAAGTGTAATTGACATGCGTAATAAATCAAAATATTTAACGTGTAACAAAATATACTAAAACTAATTTTAGGGTAGATTCAATCCATGATACTGAACAACTTTCCTAAAGGAACATATACATGTTCCTTGAGGAAAGTAGTATGAAAAAAAATTTGTCAACGTGTATGGGAGGCTAGAAATTATTTTTCATATTTCGATATATGTATGTTCCTTGGGAAAAGTTGGAAAGTTGTTCAGTAACATTGTCTGAATTCACCCTTAAAATAGTTTCAGTATATTTTGGTAGACCCTGTATAATTTTTTAAATTATAATATAGCTTATGAATACTTATTATATTTATTAGACACATTGAATTGTCATTTCATTAATATGTCTTACCTTCTCTGCTTTATTATCAGACTGAGGGGAGCCTGTGCCATTATTGGTGTTGGTGCTATCGTTCGCAGTGTCTGTTGCTTCTGTGCTTGTTGTACCTGCAAAAAATCAATGTTGGTTACACTATGAATAAAATGTCCTTGATTCTAATGCTTAGCAAAAGTATAGTTTGTCTATGTTCGGAAAAATATCATATACATATTTTGTTTTGTTTTGTCAATGGTGTTTACTCTGAAATATGTAAATTGTTAACAAGTTCATTGTGTTTAAACTTCTTTATTGCATCAACTATGAGCAGAACATATAAAAGTAAACTTTAAAATATTGACGTGTGTATGTCTTATACTCATATACATTATAATGTAACCGATTGTATTCTCGCAATATACGTTCATAGTTCGTCCGATGTAGTTGTTTGCTTTATCCTCGTTACCTCGCCTCCCTACATATCGACACTGCCATATTTGGCAGCATGTGAATCGCGTTAAGTAGGAACAAAGACGGGCTTATCACTAAATTATTATTTAACTTTATTACACATGTACACATATTATTCCTTATTCATAAAAAATACAAACGTTTGCTAAACCTATTTTAGTTAAAATGTGTTTTGTCTCTATCACTCTTTCTATATTTGTCATTGCAAGAACAAGACAAAACATATTTTAACTAAAATAGGTTTAGCGAACGTTATAATTTTTTATGAATAAGGGGGTTATCTACCAGTCAACCCACTGGTGATGCCAAGAATTTTTTTTTTAAATTCGGTTAAAAATAAGCAGGTTCCCTCACCAGTGCGTTGTATGTGGTGCGTGGTGGTGCGCGCCGCCTCGTCCGCCTCGTGCTCGCGCAGCACGGCGTCGAGGTTGTACCGCCGCCGGTACGACACGAAGAACGTGCGCACGTGCCCCTCCGTTTTCGTGCCTAGCGTCTCTGCGATCGCTTGGTAATCGCGACCTGTTTAAAAAATACACTTAAGGTTTGAAACTGCGTTAAGCGGTGACCCGCGACGAGTTCAGTCAGTCTCTGTCACAAACTCTACGTGCGACAGAGACACGTGACCCGCGACGGTTTCAGCTATGTCTATCGCACGTAGGGTTTGTGATAAAGACGGACTAAACCCGTCGCGGGAGTCCGCTTGACGTAGTTTCAAGCCTAATAGGGTAGTATCCTGAGTCAAAAATAAATTATTTTGTACTGTTAAGGTAATACAAGATACTAAAAAAAAAGATACTAGAAAATTCCTACTGATAAGTGTAAATTATCCTATTAATCCAAACTCGACAGCCATTTACGGCTAAGGGTTGGATCTCATCTATCAGCACGGAACAGCACTTTCCTATGCTGCTATCCTTTTGTCGCTCAGAACAGTAATTTGCTAGAGCGAGAGAGAGCGACGGAACGCTTCAGCACCGGCCGTGCTGCAGGGTTCCGTCGCTCTCTTTTTTGAAATGTGATAATTAAGATCTTTATTTTTTTTTTTTTTTTAATTTATTTGGTTCGCTAACTGGCTGAACAACATACAAATCTAAGCATATACAAATTAGAGCATATAAGTTGCCAACCTACTTGGAGCGAACACAGCATGCACATTTGATAAACAGCTCTCAGTCGTTTTAAATTGAAAATTACATTACATTACAGTTAATTATAAAATTATTCAAGTCATAAATTTAATTACATTGCAAAATTAAATAAGGTTTTAAATTATATTAAATAAAAAGTTACATAAATAATTAAACTTTAAATTGGGATTGCATGCTTGTGTAAAAAATAATTAATCATAAAAGAATTTTTAAATCATATTGGCCGATGCACCGAAGATATCAATTTCATTACAAATATTATTGTAGTTTGCACTCATGCGATTCAACGAAGAATGCTGGCGGTAATTCGTTCGACAGATGGGCAAATTAAAAGTGACTCTGTTATGTAAGCGACTGCATGATCTCGGAACAGATAAGGTAAATCTTCGGAGCAGATCAGGGCTGTCAATTTTGCCTTGAATAATCTTGAGCAAGAATATTATATCAGCAGCCTGTCGCCTACGTTCCAGAGGGACAATTTTGAAATGGTTAAGTCTAGATTCGTAGGATGCTAGGTTCCGACAGTTATTAAAAGAAAAGGTAAGATGATATACAAATCTTTTTTGTATGCCTTCAATCCTCTTGATGTGAATGACATAGGATGGATTCCAAACGGGACTGCAATATTCAATCAAGCTTCGCACATAACAATTGAAGAGCATAATGGGGATTTCAGGTTCTTTGAAAATTTTTGTTTGGCGCATGACAAAACCGGCTAATTTTGAGGCTTTCTTTACAATGTATTCAATGTGTTCTCTGAAATCTAGTTTTTGATCCATTATAACTCCCAGATCGCGAATACTATCAGCTTCTTGAAGCGGAGTACCGGCAATTTTATAATTTAATTTAATACTCATTGGATACCAAAAAAAAAAAAAATTTTTGAATCACTTTCGTTGTATACATTTATTTGTATGCACAAATTGTAGGCTATGTGACACGAACAATTATGACGCACCCTTATGTCGTAATCATGAAGCTTTTTACGATAGTCAGCGTCAGGGATTGAGTACACTAATTGTACAGTAACTTTGGACTCTATACAATCTAATAAACTGGTCAAGTGCGAGTTAAACTCGCGTAAAGAGGGTTCCGTACTTCTCATAGGTTTTCCTGTAATCTACAAGCAATTAAATATATTTTATATTTTTTCAAAATTTTAGGTTCAGTAGTTTCGGATATCAGGGGGGAATAGTCAATTTTCGTCTTCTTTCATGAATAAAATCAAAACTATTCATTTTACAACAATAACAAAAATATATTTGAGATCCTCATAACGGGCCCCTTCATTTGATACGATATGATATGATGACACAGTAAGGTTTGCAAAACTTTATTTTTAAATTTCCTAATATGTTCCCCGAAAATGACCCTTATTTAAAAAAACTATTTATTTACTTTGCACATCTTTGCAAATTTCACCTGATTTGGTCCAGTAGATTCGGAGCAACTTGGCTGTGACAGACGGACAGACAGACAGACGCACGAGTGATCCTATAAAGGTTCCGTTTTTCATTTTTTGTACGAAACCCTAAAAATTGCACGAAAACGGTACACATAACCTAAAATAAACAGTACAAAGACATAAGTTATATTAAATATCAAAACAAGTATCTGCCAGTTCACTGATCGTAATATAGTAGATTGTACTACAAGGCGTAAAGGTAATAGTTTTAACGCGAGGGCGCTACTTTCTACGGTGGAATCCTGAGTGAAGCGAGGGATTCAAGTATATCGCCCGAGATAAAACTATTACCGTACACCGTGTAGCACATTCTTCTTGTCATCTCCATCTATGAGAAAAAGCAAATATATACCTATAACGAAAGTAGAATACCTAAACATACCTAATCAGAGTTTAACAGTCAGTTACTAACCTTTATTTGGTGGCGTTTTCACTGAAGAAGTACTATGAAAATATTTTTCTAGGACTACCACATCTTATAGATTTTTCAGTCATTAGAATCGTTTCATTACTTTTTCCTTGTGTGTTAATTCTTTATATATTTAAATATGTATATTATACGTAAACTTCATATTTATTTACTATAGGCCTCATCAAGAAATTAGTCACATTTTAAAATAGTTGTAAAAATAACCTAATATTTCCTTTATTAAAATTACTATTTAAATTTTATATCAAAGACAACAATTGCGCGTTTTTATTGGTTTTTAATAAATTATTATTTTGAAGCAAGAGAACCAAAACATTTTGACCTACAGTCATCCACGTAAAACGTGTTGTATTCCAATTTTAAAAAATTACGACGCCCTTGCCTATCTATACATATAATAAAACAGTAAAAATCGCGTGTCTATACATGTAATAAATTTATCAAAAAATTAGTGTGGGCGATTAGAAAAGACTAACTGAATATAAAAAAGATTAAAAAAACATTTTTGTCTGTCTGTCTGTCTGTATGTTCACGCTAATCTTCGAAATTACGGGACGGATTTTAACGCGGTTTTCAATAATAGATTAGGCTCATCTCGGAGCAACATATAGGCTTTATTTCATCAAAATCGGATCTCAGGGGAAAAAGTTATCATCATTATAAGGTTATTTTTATTACACCGCTCGCTCGCCTGTTAAAAAAATGCGTATATACATTGTTGTAATGAAAGAACGCAAAACCCCTCAGGTGGTACCTCAGCCCATGTAACTGAACAACTTTTGTTCAACAACTTTCCGAAATCCAAAACAAAAATTCGGATTTTCATACAAATTGACTCGATCAGATAATTTGAATTTTTAAAATTATTTTTCTTTTAGTTTCGTGAAAGTTGTTGAACAAAAGTTGTTCAGTTTCATGGGCTGAGGTACCACCTGAGGGGTTTTGCGTTATTCCATTAACACAATGTATATCACTAGATATCACTAAAAGGGTCGATTCGAAAGCTTAACTGCCCTACAAAATTAACAAAAATACTATTTTATCTAGATGTTTATAGCCTGCAACTTTGTTCGCGTGAAATTGAGTTTATTACGAACTTCTGTTTGTAAGTAGATGAGTCGATTCCTATTTTCGCGTTACCAGGTAATATAACGGGCGCAACATACCTAAGTTTCTCTGATTCTGTATGGCGTATTATTGGGATACCTTTTATATACCTACACGAACGTCAATTCACTGTCAAATCTGGAAGTATATGCCATTAGTTTGAGTGATGTTGGGATTCTGTAGTAATTATTCCAGATCCTTTTTCGTAAAGGAAAAAAAATTAAGACAAGCTAAAGATATTTTACGCTTTTTGCAACTCTGAGCAAGAAATTGATGTAACTATAGAAAGGGTAACAATAGTCGTCTCAATTCTATTCAAGAGTTTGGGGATTACTTATTAAATAGCCATAGGGCATTACTATTTCCCTTAACAAATTTTACTTCAAAATAAAAGAAAATTGTACGTACAGCGAGGTGTGCGTAATATATACGTAATGATTGAAAACGGATACCCTGGATGTCCCAAACGGCATTTGGAAAAACAACAACAACGATTTTCGTCAAAATTCTAGCAAAGCAATTAAACCTTACGTGTAACATGAAAACAGGACAAAAAAAGTTGTTTCAGGATTTGCTGTTTGATAGTTTGGGATGTATGCACAATCCCAAACAAAAAAACCGTCAAGATCGTAGCTGGACATTAATCGTAAGGAACGTTAAATTACTTTTTTCAGGAATTCATAAATGAGAAGATCAAGCATCAATGACATCCTGGTAACCTGAACTTGGGGATCAGCTGACGAGATCAATAAAAAAATCAAGCTTGACAACCGTAAACTTTTGACCATTCAGATGCCCAAAATTTTTATGTTTTAGCGAAATTAGAAAAAAATACGGTCAGTGATCAAGTGACTCTTATTCGGAGCAAAAACGGAACCGACTGACTACTTCGGAGCAGTGTTTGGCCGTGTTCAAACGTAACCCAAAGGAGTTTCTGCGTAGTTTCGTGACCGTGGACGAAACGTGGGTCCACCACTACACCCCGGAAATTAAAGAGCAGTCTAAGCAGTCGATTTTACCGGGTGAACCTGCTCCAAAGAAAGCAAAAACCGTCCCATCGGCTGGAAAGGTCATGGCGACCGTTTTTTGGGATTCGCAGGGTATTATACATATTGACTATTTAGAAAAGGTAAAAACAATAACAGGGCAGTACTATCACTGGTATGACTCTCCATTGATTCAGCGTAACATATATACCTACTACTACTACAAACGAAACAATTTATCTGTACACACGTCGATGTGTGAGTTTTATACTTAGGGTCGCACCGCAGAATTATTTTAATACTTACCTACTAACGAGTTCGACATATTTACGATTATATTTTTCCATACCGGAAGATTTGCGAACACTATGACGTAAAAAATATTCTGTTTTATATGTATTAAATGTTACAGAAAAGTCGGAAACAGCTACGTAATATCACTTCACAAATATTTTTCATTATGTCCATTGTCCATTTCACCTATAGTTCACTTTACTGATTATTATTGAGTCATTTGACGACCTCCGTGGCGTAATGGTTAACACGCTAGACCGCTAATCCGGAGGTTCTGGGTTCGATTCCCAGCCAGGGCAAGTTGGAAAATGGCCTTTTTCAAATTGTCCTGGGTCTTGGGTGTTTATCTATATATGTATTTAACATAAAATATAGTATCGTTGAGTTAGTATCCCATAACACAAGTTTAAAACTTCCTTTGGGGCTAGCTTAATCAGTGTGATTTGTCCGTATATATATTTATATTTATATTGTAACGCACTAATTTCACTAATTCACTATTGTAATATAGTAATTCGCATATTCGGCGCAAAACTATACGGTAATTATATAAATAAATTCAATAAAAATAAACAAATGTTTATCACGCTTACACAGCATGTCAAGTTGTCATTGTCAACAATGGCATTTAGCACTATAACCCGCGGAAATCTAGTTGGCATCTGCGTGTATGTGATTACCTGTGAGCGAGGAGCCTATGTAACATGTAGCAATCCGGTAAAGTTACAATCTCGCTCTTGTGTATCTCCCGCCAATGCGAGAGAACGAGAAGGGTATATATATCAAGATAGTTGCTGGGTAATAACGTGAAATTATATTGTTGCTTTGCTTACCTGTTTTCATCATTTGGAAATGTATGAAATATACGTTCTTTAGAGTATTGGGTGGATAAACAATTATTATACGCGCACCTTCTCACCATGATGGTTACTATTGGTTGACAGTTCTCAAGACAACACACGTCGCGTATTGCGTGCGGCTAGTAATTAAACCCTGGTTTGGAGCCGTCAAAGCTCACAAAGTGCGGGGGAGAGGTGCGGGGACGCTAATTTGCGGGAGACGCTGTGAGATACCATTCTGTTTGACTCTTATGTATTCTGTGGTACTATGCCAATTTATTGGATGAATTTGACGCCGTGTTGAAGGACAAACGACCCCATTTAAAAAAGAAAAAAGTACTGTTTCATCACGACAACGCCCCGGCTCATTCGTCCAGAGTTGTGACGGCTAAATTAGCACAGTTACGCTACGAACTATTGTCTCACCCCCCGTATTCTCCAGATTTGGCCCCATGCGATTTCTTTTTGTTTCCCAACCTAAAAAAATGGCTCGGTGGCTAGCGATTTGGATCAAATGACGAAGTCATTGCCGCCACAGAGGCCTATTTTAATGACTTTCCAAAATCATACTTTTTGGTTGGTTTGGTTGGAGACCTCTTCAACCCGTCTGACCAGCGTGGAAAGTGTAGGCCAAATCCTTTGACTGCTTTGGCCAAGTATGGCTCTGGCAGTACAGAGAGGGTCGTGCTCCTGCACTGGAGACTAAAAAAGACCCGATGATGAATGTATGTGCCGAATTACAATAAAAAACACGGGCTGTAAATTACACACTAAGTAACAAAATTTTTCAATTCGCAAAATAACTGAACTGAATTTTACGCGGACAAAGTCGCGGGCACCAGCTAGTATTTTATATCCGCTATATATTTTATAGTATTTTAGCTCCAGATTTCCCGTACATGAATTTGAATTCTTCTTCCTCACCTTATGTGGGGTCGGGACAGCATGTGTCTGTTATTACTTTCCATGCTGCCTGACATCAACCCATCCTGGGAATGTATTCGAGCAAAAAAATTTACAAACGGCCGCCGCCCGACGTCAACCTTCTTTGGGAAAGCAGTAGTTGAAATCCACAGGAATCTCTCTTACGACATCCACAGGAATTAAAATCCATTGTTATAGAATATTCTGAATATTCTACATTTTACTTCACGATAAAAAAAAGATAAACATGTTGTTTACTCCGCAAGTAGTTAAAACATTGGCTGATTATGATAGTATCCTGGGTCAAAAATACATTATTTTGTACTGATAAGAGAATAAAACGTCACAAAATAATGTCACTTGGTATTGATCATATCCATTTTGAATGTGATTTAAAATTTAATAATGCAGAAACTGATAACATTTTAAATTTGACTTCAAGAAACAATGACGTTACTGTTTGGTATGTTTGTTTTAACGAAAAGAAAAAAATATCTAATTTGGCTTATTGGAAATTAGCAGATTGTTTGAATTGATGCTCACCATATTTACGAACAGCGGTAACGGCCATTAGCAGTTCATCATTTGTCCAGCGCGAGTTGATCTTTGCTGGGGGTTCCCCGGGCCTCAACTCCTCTACTCCGGCGTCGCCGACCTTACGCTTCATCGCACTCAATTGCTGCTTGTTCTGCTGTACCTACACAAATTTTAAGAAAAAAAAATAAGCCTTTGACTAAGAAATCATACATGCCAAAAAAATCTCTTTAGCGTCGGTTCACATTAAGTTAAGGCGCAACGCGACATGCGCGGTTTGTTATTACAATAATGAACTTTATTTACATCAACAAATAGCACACATTTCAACGCAACGAATGCATTCTCAAACTACATCCCGTTTTATTAAAACATTCAAGTAAATAATGGTCATTATTATAACACAAACAACGCAAGTGTTACGTCGCCTCTTGTCGCAGTGAAAACCAGCTCTTGATAAACACTAAAACAATTCAGAGTATGTCTCATGGTAGTCACAATTCTACAGGAAAATAGATGTGCATATCTGGATTTTCCAACTTCTATGTGGAGTATTAATGGGGGGAAACCGTCGCAGAGCTAGATGAAGCTTTGAGTACAAATAAAAAGCAGTAATATGATAATCTAGTGTCTAACAAATGTGTGCAGAATATGTTTGGAATATTTCATGTTCAGCTTTAGCGAAAACTACCAATCTACCAATATAAAAAATGGGTACTATTCGTAATGAAATTACTTAGCATCACATTCTCACATTACATCACACAGTCAATCACACTCATGCTAAATTAACTTAAGATATAAAAAAAAATTACACTGCTACAGAAAATAAACATTCGAATATGGATCTTATGTCGCAGCACTGTAGTTATTTTCAATTATGTTATCACTGTAATGCGATTCTTACAGACTACAGATTGAAGTCCACATTTGAATATTCTCTTACTGTGCGGCGTAGTGTTGGTCCATGTAGACGTAAGGGTGAGAATGTGTTGTCGTCACTACATAGCGGCTGTATGAGCGTTGAGCGCTTACTTGTCTCTTGAGCGATATAATTTCCCTGTCCATCGCTTTAAGCATAGCGTCGCCCTGATTGACGAGGCCGGGCAGGGCCGCGTCGCCGGGCTGCGGGCCGGTCGCCATGGCCACGAGATCGTCGTGATTGATGTAAATGCCGCGCGGCAAGCGATGCTTGTACCGCTGCTGTTTGGAGCCGGGCCCGCGCCGGCCCGACGGCCCGCACAGCGGCCGCATCGAGCCCGTGCGTCTGTCACAACGTCCACGGTCAAACACTCCTAGTCTCATGCAAATTTACGGCGTCCGCTACGTTAAGCGGGCGCACGCGACGTTTTCAATCTATCTCTGTCACAAACTATACGTGCGAAAAGAGACACGACATCACGCGACGGGCTCTGCTATCTCTTTCGCACGTAGAGATAGACTGAACACGTCGCGTGCGCTCGCTTAACCTAGCGGACGCCCTTAATCAAACGGGGCGTTAGTCTACTGCGCCGATGCGTCTCAGTCAAAATATAACTGTAGCCCGTAGCATGGCACCGTTGATAAACGCTGATAAAGTTTATATCGCGCGACGGACTAGTGTTATCTCGTTCCTTATTACTACATGAAGATAGTGACAGATGATAGTGCTCGGTAAACGCTGTCGCCTGTGCCATGCTATGGGGGCAAATGATTTTATTTATCTTAGCATCATCACAGTAATGCATTATGATCTGAGTTTAACCAAAATCTACGACTGAGCAGCGATTTTAATAGTGTCACTAACGTAGACAAAAAACAAGACAGTGGCCCGTTATAACTTATCTTTATCGTTTGTTCAAGACAATATTTAGCCAACACATTCACACAATATTTGCTAAACTTTATTATTAATTAGCGATAGCAATGTTTAGAGCGACGGAGACAAGTCATTACGGATCATTGTCAATTTTTCCGCTTTCCGGGAAGACTCCCATACATTGCGTGTAATCGCAACCATACGCAATCGGCTGCATGCGGCTGATGCGACAATACTAGCACTATGAAAATGTATAGCGACACAAACACGCGTCGTTCGCATTCGCACGGAAGCGGCACCATACATTTTCACATAGCATTTCGCCGCAACGCATGGAAGTCTACCTTTAGGATCAGACGACAGCAGACTAACCGCCCATGTAAAGAGTTTGTCTACCGACCTGGCATGCACGAGGCAAGCCTGACACAACTTGTGGGAGTTGTGCGGCGTGGTGTGATTGCACAGAATGCCGCACACGGTGCACGTCTTGCCGACGCCCTCGCCCGCCGCCTCGCCCTAAACCCCAATCAACAGTTTACATTCCTGGCTCAACGACACTAACCACATTCTAGGATGGACGAACACAAATACTCCTCACACACTTCTTTTAAAAACCCATTACATTATTAATAAAATTATATTCTGCACACATTAGACCACTAGGTGATTGGGGCTGTTAAAGGAAGCATGCGGGGATAACTGGGATGCTTAGGAAAGGATAGGATAGTTTTAACAGAGTTAATTGATAGGTTTGTTAACATAAATGTTGTAGTGCAATATGTAAATAATTCAGTAATCAAAGTTAATTAAATGAATACAGGAAGATAGATTACATATATTCGTTATAATATAATTTAATCAGTTATAAGTCAAAGTAATGATTATAAGTATTTCAATAATATAGTATATACCTGGACACCTACAAACTAAAAATAAATCCAAAACCAGTAAAGGTAGTCTCCAATTTAGTCAAAATCTTCACATGAAATTAACATGTAATTTGAAACCATATGATATTTTTACTGTACCTACTAACAAAGCTTGCTAGTCTGTGACATACTACCATTGTATATGCAACATCCTCCACTTTTACAACTTTGTCTTGTATTACAGTTGTAATTTAGTTTAGTTAGTAAGGACAACAGTGTGTCTACAATTGGTCAGTACAACAGTGGCACAGAATACAGTAAGAGTAAACAGAAGGGACTCTTCTAAGGTACGCGCAATATACGTCCCCGTTCCCCGCACCCGCACCTCTCCCCCGGTTCTTGACGGCCAACGTGAGAAATCGAGGCGAAAACGGGGGAGAGGTGCGGGGACGGGGAACGGGGACGCATATTGCGCGTACCTTAGGAGATTCCGGCCTGTGCCAGTGGCTACAAATTGAAAAAAAGATGGGCCATCTTGATTTAATTATTTTTGTAAACTTGTCAAACACAATACAGAACACAAATGCGGATTTTTATGTTATGGTTAGACATTTGTGTATTGAATTTCTATATAACAGAACCGGGGCTCAGAACTTTATTAAAACAAACCATGAGATTCGTGTGAAAGTATTGTCACATTACAAAGCAAAATCATATTAGTCTATCATAATTTTGTAATACTCAATATTGATATTGTTTCGCTTTTCAATAATTTTTGGTTTAGTTGAACATTTTGTTATGATAATTTTCAAATTCACAAATAGCTATGAAGTAGGAGAGTACCTTTTCAAGTCATTGCGTAAATACCATTTATTTAGTATAATGAATGCTGACAATGATGTAGTAATCTTAGTTGGTAGATAAAAATGCAGAGTGATTAACTGAAAATAAAAAAAGCAATATAAAAAGCCAAAAATAAACTGTTTTGATAGCTTGAACAATTTTGAAAAAATATAATCAAATAGCATGAGACATGAAAGAAATCAATGATGTAATGATAAATCAAAATAAAAAGTTAATAAGCATGTATCATGAACATAAAATCTAGCATGATACAGATATGACATGAGATGCTGCGAAATGGTTGTGGCACACATTATTCTAGAACATGGGATTCCAGACCAGAACATGGGATAGAACCAACGGGAAGTAGCAAGTCTGACAACATCAAATCAAATGAATGACATCACACCAACTGAAGAAGTGACAGTATGATAGAAGACATTGCACATTATCCATGGTGACAGTTGTGGGAAGCATTGACCCACCTGGGTGGCCTGCTGTCCCGACGCGCGAAGCGAGGTCCCGCCCGCGGACTGGGCCCTCCCTCCACGCACAATACCTCGGTGGATAGTCCACTTCTGTCATATCCAACATACACGCATAACTCAACATTGCTTAGCAGTATACTGTCATAAGTCATGTCACTATTAGAAACAAGACAATTTTAGTTGGGTATAATCTACATGCAGAGCAAATAAGATAGTAAAATTTGGCTCAGTTCGATTGGGTTTGACTTTTAAGGTAATTGAATCCAAATAAACTTCGAAAAAATGAAGCTACTAGGTACTCTGCATTTCTATTTACTAACTGCCATGTGTGATCGGAGGGAAATCAAATTATTGGACAATCCAGATACAGCACCTGAGATCGCTAATCATCTGAATTCCTGTTTTGACATAACAATGAGACTATACAATGAAACAAAATGTGAACAATTTAATTTAAAGCATTAAGTAAGAAGTTTATACTTCAGATACATACCTTTTCGTCATTATCGGACTCCTTGTCTGAGCCACCAGGCTCTGACCCTGCTCCGGACTCCCTCTTTCCTGTACCTGAGCTGGTAGCATTGCGACCCTCACCAACAACGTCCATTAGAGATGTGCGTGCTCTTGTTTTCTTCCATGAATAGTAATATTTGACTAATGACGCTATTGATTTGTCAGGTAACTGTTAACAAATGAAAAGCTTTAAAAAATAATCACCTATTTATTTTTTGCTTCTGAAATAACAATTAAATTCTATTCAAATCATGATATTCTATCCAAAATTGTAAACGCGGAAACCACCAGATGCCCTAATTAAATATCGTAAACAACTGAAATTATTTATATCAGTAAGAACTTACCATTTGCCTTATTCTGTGAAAGCTTTTGCCGTGAAATTGGAATGCCTGCTCAAACAAAACCTTATCCTCGACTGTCCATTCATCAGGGAAAGGGGTGAAGTTTGCAAGATCCATAGAAGCTCGATTCAAGTCATGTTTATGCCAAAATAACATCCCCAGTGCCTGTTCCCCATTATATCCATATTTCTCTTTAGCTGTTGTAATATATTCATCCACTAAAACAATGAGATCAAAAATAAAAACAACCATCAATTTTATTGATGTCATAAAATCATATGTACACATGAAAAAAATTACTTACATTTAGTATCAGAGATGTCAGCAGTGGGTGACCACACCAACAAAGCCCGGTCAGATATTTGCTCCGGCTTTCGCTGCTCTACTGGCTCAAGTTCAGGACACACTGCCTGATAATCCCTACCCACTCTGATCTTCTCAGCTGCAAATGGGACTACTGCTTGGTTTCATGGTAAATAGGTGATGATGGGTGAGCGCAGCAGTATGGAGGCAGATGATGGAAAGCATAAAAAATAAAGCATGTCAGATGAGTGTGAATGGTTAAAAACACGTAAATAGATGTAAATATTAGTAAAGCAATCACTTGGAGACGCCTACCAGACGCGCGTTTCGTCTCCGTTCGCTCTTCAACATCGCGGTGTGACGTTTTGAGTCAGACATGGAAAAGCCCATTATTTGCCTGGATTTCTATCTCCTTATTTTCATCAAAGCATCATGAATTATAATTTATTGCTTACCGTTTTCATCTTCTGAACTCGAATCTGGACTTCCATGGCCATTGGGGCTTGGCCCCCTCGACCGCTTCCCGTTTCGAACATCGGTACTTCTTTCGGCCAAAACCATGATTTTTCACTTATTAACACTAACTTCACTTCACAATTACACGGTGGAGACTTTCATTTATAAAATAATGTGCACTATATTTGGAAAATATAGACAAATTCGAAGCTTCACACATAAATTCAAACGTGATTCAAACCACCGCATCAATAATTTGACAAATCTGCAGAAGTGAGTAATGGTTCATTTAATGGCGACCATACATGTATTCGAGGCATTCACTTTGTGCATGTAAAAGTACATGCCAATTTATTTTAAAATAAAAAATATAATATTTGCAAATGCTACTTGTTTATTTACGAGTGCAAAAATATGCTTAAAATATTCAAATTACCCAAATATTCCGCTTATATATTATTTTTATGTTCACAATCATTTTTTTATACTGGTCACACAAGCAGTACCGATTTGTAATAATGAACTAATACACATCTCCTTATCTAATTACTCTATTAATGGCATTTTCAAATTAATTATTGTTATCAACATTTTAATATACATTTATTTAAACCTAACATTAAAATTAATAATATAAAACACAAAAATACTCCACTGTTTCGACATAAACAAAATGTTACTTTTCTAACTTCATATTTTTATTCAGAGATGGCGTATGCGAAATAGATTTAAGCGTAGCGTAGGCGTAGGCGTAGCGTAGGATATAAAATGAAACGTAAAGAGCCTTCTCTTGAGGATTTGCATATTTATTTTACTAAATTCACTCACAGTCATAGATCTTTTAACACACAGAATATATTTGTTGTAAACCATATCGCCAACCACATTGAGTAGATATTTCTTTAAATTTCTTTGCTGAGACTTCTGTACATGAGTACTAATACTCATTCTGTGGTATATATATCTAGATTTTATACAAATAACTAACTTTACAAATTGAAACGAGAACCGGAAATGTGATATGCTGGCTGTCAGACTATCGTATCGTACCTTAGATCATTTAATACTCTAAGTATCGTACCTATAACTTATGTCGTGTCGTGTGTGCGTGTATATTCCAAAAATATCTCACTCTAACTCTGCGCCGATGGGAGACAGACTATGTTTTCATTCTATCTTACCTTCCTATCTACTTTCTTAGCATATAGGTACCTAACCTAGCTAAAATGCCTAATTTTTGTATCTACCTATCAGTATCTGAATTTCAGCAATAAAATTTGGCTGGTGTCTGGAGACCATAGTGTGTTGTTTGTGGTTTCTCTCCACAAACTATGGAGCACCTACTTACGTGCCCCAGGTGCCCAAATACCGGCACCTGGGATGACCTGATGGCCGCAAATGATACAGCTATCGAAGTGGCCCGATACTGGAGAGACAAAATATAGTAAGTAAAGTACCATCGACACGAAAAGAAGAAGTGTTGTGAATGTCCTGTTGTTTGACGTCAGTGGCGTAGCGTAGTGGGGGCGGGGCAGGGGCGGCCCGCCCCGTGCGGCACTTTTAGAGGGCGGCAGAATTTCACAATACCTAAATAAATATTTTCTTGTTGACCGAGTGAGCGAAGCGATCGAAGCGTTTTTATTACTTATTCTATGACGAAATGGGGAAATCCCCTTTCTTTTTATGGGATTTCAACAAATTCTACCAATTAGCTTTATGTGTATATGTTACAGTCAAAACCACAGGTCAAAACTCGCAACCGGTCAAAACCACTTCTGCTAAAATCAGGGAAAAGTAGTTTTGACCGATGCCCTTAGGTAAAAACAATTTTGACTGATTTTCGCAGTATATTAACAATATAGTTATCATTTTTTTTCATTCTTTAATATTCATATTATTACAACAAACTTACATTATTCTCAAAAAGAACTAAGTACTTAAATATCTTAAAAACTAAAATAAAGATAAAAAATAACTACCCACTAAACTAAACTACATAACTAATATTTACAAATTTATAAGGCCGGGTAGTTCTTTACCCTGCGGCAACGTGCCCAGAAGCCTGGCAGCATTGCCACGTTGTATGGCAATGCTTATTTTCTGACCTAGATATAGGCCAGCCTTCTGGTCACGGGAAACTTCGATTAGTTTCCTTGAGATAGCGTCGTGAGCCGTAGAGTGTATAGTCTGTGAGCTGATGGTCCCCACGGCCCCAAAGTTTCAACCCCAAACGGCTCAAATATGTAGAAATTACCGATACAATCATATTTGCGCCGTTTGAGGTTTTCAGCTGCTGCAGCTGCTGAGCCCGCTTTGGACCCTTTGGCTGAAAGGTGAGACGGCGCCAGTGTGTTAACGTTATTATTTATAATTGTTATTATGTATTAGTTATGTATATGTGTATGTATAAATATAAGTAGAAGATATGTGTATGTATTATAGTATTTATACACCCTTATTGACGTGACAACGTCTTAAATTAGGTTGCGGCTGGGAGTCACTTATGAAAAAGTGTAACGCTCGGTAACGTTACGATGAGTCACCGAACGAGAGAGAGGCCCGCCGAATGCCTTGCGTCTCTCTCCCACTCAACTATGATCGGTCTGCCGCCGTTGTCACGTAAAATCTTCGCCCGTAAAACCGACTTTACAGGCAACCAGTTTTTTTAATTTAGTACACAAATAAGGGGTGATTCTGTCCATCATTTTGAACAACTTTTCCCAATTTTGAAGTGAAAAATGTATATCGGAATACAAAACAAAAATTTTCACTTTCCATACAAGTCGAAGTATTCACGTGATCTAGTTACTATGGAAAGTGATTTTTTTTTCATATTTCATTAAACATTTATTGGGATAAGTTGTTCAAAATGATGGCCTGAATCACCCCTTAAAATTTGTATACTAAATTTAAAATAATGGTATATATATGTATGCATAGGTTCTTTTTGTAGCGCCTATCGCAATAAAATAGATTTTTCTGTTTTTCCTAAAAGTTGCCTGTTAGAGAATGCATTAGCGTTAAGTCCACCTTTTGTACCTTTGTGTTCAATAACGATTTAATAAATAAATGTGTCGTTCTAGTTATAAATAAAATCTAGTTATAAAGAAAATAATAACAATGTTATATGATAAATACCGTATTAGGTAGGTTACTTAAGTTAGTATTAAAATAGTCATCATAAAAATCAAACAAATTTATATTCTACTTATCTGACATATACCAAGTTTTTGTTAAAAAAAAAAATGGTTGCCTGTAAAGTCGGTTTTACGGGCGAAGATTTTACGTGACAACGGCGGCAGACCGATCATAGTTGAGTGGGAGAGAGACGCAAGGCATTCGGCGGGCCTCTCTCTCGTTCGGTGACTCATCGTAACGTTACCGAGCGTTACACTTTTTCATAAGTGACTCCCAGCCGCAACCTAATTTAAGACGTTGTCACGTCAATAAGAGAAAACACTTACGTAACTAAAAAAAATAACCGTGGTACCTAAGGTAGGTGCTATTTTATGCACAGCTTAAACTCCTTAACTTTTTATGAATTTTGACTAATAACTGCAAAAACCAGTCAAACTGTTTTTTAATAAGGGCATCGGTCAAAAACACTTTTGACTACAAACATCAGTCAAAACTGTTATTAACTGAAGGCATCGGTCAAAAACACTTCTACCTGATTTTTGCACGCAAAAGTGGTTTTTACCGGTTATGAGTTTTGACTGTAACATATACAGGATTATTTTTAATTAACCGGCAACCTTTTTGGAGCAAGTTAAGTCCGTGATCCGAACTCGCCTTTCTATACAAATCGGCGCTCAACCAAATGGAATTTGTATGGGAGGACGAAATTTTGTTTTCATTTTTCGATAATTGTTTTTATGAAAAGTGGTTCAGTATTACGGACTGAACTTGCTCCAAAAAGGTTGCCGGTTAATTAAAAATAACCCTGTATAATTATTTACAATTTACAACAAAAATAACCTTTCTATAAATAACTATTTTATAATGAGATCTTGCCCATTGTAGCAACATCGTCTGCATGACTTGCATCTTAGACTTGCATTGATTCCACGTATTTTATTTTGTGCTTGATTGTTTATGATTATGACTAATAGTTAGCCAGAATGACTTCTATCATATAAATAATAAAATATTGAAATAATTTAAATACAAATAAACGGGCAAGTGCGAGTCGGATTCGTACATGAAGGGTTCCGTACCTCCGTACAATGTTTTAAAACGCTAAAAAAACACGTTTTTTGTATGACGACCCCCTTAATATTTAACTATTTGTTGTCATAGCGGCCACAGTAATACATAATCGGTGAAAAATTAAAGTATCTAGCTATTACGGTTCAAGAGATAGAGCCCTGTGACAGACGGACAGACGGACAGACAGCGGAGTCTCAGTAATAGGGTCCCGTTTGCACCCTTTGGGTACGGAACCCTAAAAAAGAGGGCGGCAAAATCCCCGAATGAGCTTCTTTCGTCGCTGGGGGGTTACTCCATAAAATAATACGATAGTCGTATACAAGTACGATAGTGACGTTCTATTTATATCTCAAACCAAATTAGACTATCATTTTGTATTAACGCTCAATATTGCTTGACCCTGAAACGCGGATACGCAGTAACGTACGTCTAGCGTACCGCTTTTGTAGTAAGTAACCCTACAACTCGAAGCTTCTGCATATAGAAGTTTCGCTGCTCCCGCGTTCAAAAAAAGGTCCCTAGTTCCCAGCGTCACTCTATTTTTTTCTTCAAACGCACGTTTTTATTTTAGTGGATTGGATTGAATTGAACGCATCTATATTAAATCAACATGCAAATCAACCAGGGCTTGGAATACCGTTAAAAATCTGGTAATTCTCTCAAAGATAACGTTATGCTAGGTAACGGTATTTTTCCCACTAATAATAACAACCGTTAATAAGATAAGTTACCAATGATATTAACGGTAAAAGGTATTGATATCACTGTATTTCTTTTCGATATTTAACAGAATAAATTGATGAGAGTTTGTCTAGTAGGCTACTAGAGCTATTTATACAATATTTTACAAGTATTGAAAAAAGTATCGTTACTTATATCGTTAATTGGTAACGTTATAAACTGTATTATCGATACCCTTTATATCGTTACCACGAAAATAACGTTATATAACGTTACTTTTAGTGTGAATTTGGTATCGTTAACAAGCCCTGAAATCAACACGTTATTTTTATACGGGTATTAGTGGTAACGTTATAAGGGGTATCGACATCGACATATAATTATCTAGATATCTAACGCTCCTACATATCACCGCTTCGATTCTGATTCCATTTACGCAAACAAACGAACTGTAATTACAACGAAACACTCGAACGCACACATAGACAAAGCTAAAACACTTCTACACCACTTTACGGCACATGACGGCATTTTTAACGAATCGATTATCGCAAAAACACAACAATAATTTCAAAGTAAACTTCTTGCGACGCAACCGCACGACTCGAGTGTCACGGCGAACTGTCGCGCCGCGCTGTTTATATTTTAAGCCCCGCCCGCCACGGTACATATCGCGTAGAATTATTTTTCGGGATTACTTACGATTCTAGGGAATTATTGTTCGTATCGATCTTAATACAGTTATTAAACTTTTTAATAACGTTTTCAATTAACGATATTTGTAACGATACTTTTTTCAATACTTGTAAAATATTATATGAATATTATACGAGTGTATTGCATCGCGCTGGGAATAAAACCCAAGATAGCATAGACTATCATGACATACGTGTAGCTCTAGTAGCCTACTAGACAAACTCTCATCAATTTATTCTGTCAAATATCGTAAAGAAATACAGAGTTAACAATACCTTTTACGTTAATATCATTGGTAACGTTATCTGATTTATCGGTAAATAGTGGGAAAAATACCGTTACCCAGCATAACGTCATCTTTCGCCGTTTGACAGAAATAACGTTACCAGATTTTTAATGGTATTCCAAGCCCTGTTTAGAACCAATAGCGTCTAATTCTAATGATTGTTGGGCCAATAATGTTTTAACAAAAAACAAAAAAATATTCGAAATTCTGATTGGCTGCTAACGTCTTCCATTTTGTAGGTAGTTGACAGACAGTAGGCTAGGGTAGCTAACTAGACAGACCATAGATTAATATTGTATATACTGAAATAGATAAGAAACTATATCTTTATTATTAGATCAAACCAGTGGCGCCATCTGGTAGCAAGATTTCGCAACACCAAAAGACTAAAAGATGAAATAAAATGGTGAACAATTACTTCGTGAGCTGGGACTTGAACTCACGATCTCGGTTCAAATGCGACCATGTGCTAAAGAACTGAGCTTAAGTGGTTAACCTCGCATGTCGAATTTATCCATCATTTAATATTCCTATGAAATAAAAAAATGGTATAAAAAATATTCTGCGTGAGTGGAACTCACAACGTTGCTCTTATTTTGACCATGCTCTAATCAACTGAGCTATCACGTGTTCTACCTTGTAAGGCGAATTTCTCCACCATTTATGTTGTTATCTATGCAGGGACTAACAAAATATACTGAAACTATTTTAAGGGTGGATACAGTCCATGATACTGAACAACTTTCCCCAAGGAACATATATCGAAATATGAAAAATAATTTTTGGCCTCCCATACAAGTTGACCGATCAGCTGATCAGTCTGTATGAAAAGCCAAAAATTATTTTTCATATTTCGACATATGTTCCTTAGGGAAAGTTGTTCAATATCACAAACTGAATTCACTCTTAAAATAGTTTTAGTATATTTTGTTAGACGTTATATATGTATTTATCATAAAATATAGTATCGTTAAGATAGTATCCCATAACACAAGTTTAAAACTTCCTTTGGTGTTAGCTTAATCAGTGTGATTTGTCCCTATATATTTATTTATTTTATGATTTATTTGATAGTCCTATTCTTTAACACGCACATTAGGAGTTAGGTCAGAACTTGTGACTAGATGGCGTTTTATTAAATTTTTTTATCAAAATTCTGTAATGTTTGAAGTTTCATAGGCATGAGACAGACACACAGAGTACTTTGTATATGACAGACACGACACGTCAAAATTGACAGTAGGTTTTTTCTGAGTTTTTGGGACGTATTTTTCTCTCGTTTGAAGAATGTTATCAAAATAGATAACGATTATGTTGCTTTATAATTCTCTCACCAACAGATGGTGAAATCGCACCAGCGCGGTGCTTCTTTAAGTTAAATAAAAGATTTGTTTGACATGGCACTGCTGTGACCGGCCCGCGTTGTGATATTTTATTTTATTTCGCTTTAAAAGGGCGTGCAGTTAATTTGTATGTTATGTAACGTTTATTGTTGTGTTTTCGGTGTTGTATTATCATTGGCAAGATGAGGACAGTGGCGCTGATCAGCGGCGGGAAGGATAGCTGCTACAACATGATGCAGTGTGTGGCCGCCGGGCACTCGATCGTAGCACTGGCCAATCTCCAACCTGTTCAAAAAGGTTACTTTGCCTCATAACAGAATTAGATTCATATATTTCAAGATCACCTCCGCACATACTCATAAACGAGCGTCATATATTTTATGAAATTAATATGTTTATATTGACTGGTCACCTGGGATTCAATTCAGTATTTTATCGTTGATTGGTTGGACTATGAACCAAACAGCTGTTGTCAAACCTTGCCAATACAGATTAAAATTTATATTGAAAATGCTCTATTTGTTGATATGTGTCACATGTATACAAGGTGTCACAAAAGTGCCCATATGTTGCAGAATATTAGACCCATCAACCATTTGACAATATTTTTAATGAACACTCAATTTGTTTTATACAAAATTAACAGTATGTACATACTGATAAGCAATTTAAATTATTAAGTCTAGTTTTATAAAATATAGTCACTAATAATTATTTAAAAAATTCATCTGAGGTGGTGATAGAATTAAAGTTTCCTTAAAAAAATCCCACCCCCAACAAACCAAAATATATAAAATTCATTTAAACCTCATCAATCATGCAATCCTATGTTTTTAAAATAATTTTTAATTATTGTAGATGAACTAGACAGCTACATGTACCAAACAGTGGGCCATCAGGGTATAGATTTGTATGCGGAAGCTATGGGCCTCCCTCTGTACCGGGAGGCCATAACTGGGGTGGCGGTGGATCAAGGCAGGAACTACCAGCCCACAGAGAATGATGAAGTTGAAGATCTGTACAGGCTGTTATCCAGAATTAAGGTAATAATACTTTTTCATAGGGCTAAGCTAAAGGAGACATAATGGGGCATTGCCCTGACTTTATACACTATATACTTTTGAAAATGGTGTTTTAGAAACCTCTGCCTTAATTTATGACTAACAAAGGCCATATTTTTAGGATTCTTTTGCCCCAGCTCTATCTGTAGCTCTACTTTTGATATGCAAAATGAATTTTTGAACATTCATGGCTGAAAACATAATTTTATTACATGATACCGAAAACTGTGTCAAAATATTACGCAAAACTCGGCACAGATGTACTGGCACATAGAGTAAATAGTCGGTTGTCATTATACAACATGTCATATTTTTTTTGCAACATTATTATAAAAGTATTTAAAATAGTTTTATTATTATTAATTTGAATTCAAAACTTGCGCTGTGGTGTTATGGCTTTCTACAGCCATTTAAATAACTAATTTTACAAATTTATTGCAAGTTTATATAGTTGTTATTGTCAAACATTTGTTAACGGTCTGCGTTAATGCTGCACTATGGGGGCAGAACATTGCAGTAATATCTCCTATTGACAAAGTTGTTTCTGAGTTTTGACCGATGTTGCAATAAAATGAACTGAAAATATTTTTATAGGGTTTTTTAGGCATTTTTATTTCATTATTTAATTGGAACTGAAAATGTTTGTAATGAAGTGTGTCTTTGAGCCACAGTTTACTGACACCATCATAATATTTATTGAGCACACAACTCTCATGTTTGTATGCAAGTAAAAGGATAGCACCAAATTAACAAAGGATTATCAGCCCTAAGTGCTGTGAAATAAACACTTTTACTTAGTGCATTCTCGGTTGCATCATCAGCTGTGCTGTGCTGCTTCAGAGCCTGGGGTGCACTTCCCTTTTATTTTCTTCTCCAAAAATATGTATGTCAATGGTCACCCAAGGATGCCAAAGACCTTGCAAAATCAAGAAGAAATAGCCGGAAAATAAACATTTGTGTATAAGTTTGATATTTTTAATTACGATAACACTGACGTATCATGTATTTTGTTGTTGGTGAGCTAACCAAGACTTTCTATCCCTATACAGAGAATGTTTTATAGAATCTGTTATAATTGTTTACTTTATTTTTAGAAAGAATTAGACATAGAAGCTGTGGCTGTGGGTGCAATCTTGTCAGACTACCAAAGAATTAGAGTTGAGAATGTGTAAGTGCAGTTTAAAAAATTAATGTATACTTTTTACATCACATCATCAACAGGTCTTTTTTAGTCTCCACTGCAGGAGCACGACCCTCTGTACTACCAGAGCCATATATTGGCCAGAGCAGTCGGAGGATTTGGCCTACACTCTCCACGCTGGCCAGACGGGTTGGAGAGGTCTCATTGATGTTTATAAGCTTTGTTTAGCTTGTATTTCCTAAGTCGCCTTCTACGACATCCACGGGACGACTTGTAGTGGTCCTATTCTGCTCTGCTGGGAACCACACGGCCTTTTACATCACATTATGAAGTCCTTATTTTACTTAAAAATGGCTGTATTCTTTATTTCCTTTTCAATGTAGAAAGAGTAAGTAATAAAAAAAATAACTCAGAACAGTCAGAACAGTTAAAGATATTATTTTTAAGAGGTAATGGTTCTGTCTAATTGCGCCATTATCTGAAATAGATATACAAAAAAAGGTCCAAAAATTAATTTGTGGACCGTACCACATTGCGGCAAAAAATTTCCCGTAAATTTGGAGTAATTCCAGCAGAACACCAAGTCATATTCACAGCTTTTGGTTAAATTCTCTCATAAGTATATTGTTTTCACCAGGTGCCGACGATTAGGTCTAGTCTCCTTGGCGTACCTCTGGAGGAGGAACCAGAAGGAATTGCTGCAGGAAATGATAGCGTCCGGCATCGAAGCCATCATCATTAAGGTTTGTATTTTAATATGCCGCCAGTGTGACATGAATAAGATATTTCGGCATGAATAGGGTATTAGATCCCGTGGCGGGCTAAACAAATGGCGGGGTGCGAGTAAGTACAAATAAAAACAAAAGTATGAATATTTCGAGCTGCCTAAGGGTTGGGTCACATCTGTTCGCTTCAGCACCGGCCATGCTGAAGCGTTCCGTCACTCTCTCTCGCTCTAGCAAATGACTGTTCTGAGCGGTAAAAAAGGATAGCAGCATAAGAAAGTGCTGTTCCGTGCTGACAAATGTCTCCCAACCCTAAAAACGGCATCTGACGTAGCTCAATGACGGTATCTAGTGGCAACAGTAATCATTACACATTAGTGAACTAGTTCTCACGATGTTTTCCTTTCACGGAAAAAATGGTGATAGTTGAAAGTGAATGTACCACAGAAGACAGTAAGAGTATACAGAACGGAATCTCCTACTGCACGGCGCACGCGGCCGCACAAGAACGGGGGAGAGGTGCGGGGACGGGGAACGGGGACGCATATTGTGCGTACCTGAGAGTCCGTTCTGTATACTCTTACTGTCTTCTGTGGTTGTGATTCCCACACCGGATTGTTTTCAATAAAATTATCAAGCTGCTACTGATTGCGGTAGCAGCCATTGACATATAATATATAGACTTGCTATCTCAAACATTGGACCCTGTTCTATTTTTTAATATATGGCGGTGTGAATTTTATCGCACATATTTAATTTTCAAAAAATGAAATCTAGTTACTTACCGATTTAAAGTTATTTCTTTACACAGCCGTTTTTCTGAAATTATTCTTACAGTATTTTATCACACACCAAGGCATTTTTAATGATGATCCGAGAGCTGGCACGAATTTTTGGGTAGGTATTTGAGGCAAGTTAAAAACTTGTCACATACCTCTCTTATTATACCCCGACACGGAACTGCAGACCTGGCCGGTGAGTAGCGGGGCTAAAACAACCTTAAATTTTTAAGTTAATTTTTTTTTTCAAAAAAGGTGTTTCGAGGCAATATGCATTTTTTATATGTTGTAGTTTAAGGTGAAGATATAGGCAAATGACCTTGAAGTGTGAAATAAATTGTTAACTCGTAAATATGGTGATAATTTCCATATTGCTCTTCGTCATGCACTAGATAGCCCTTTAAATTATTTTATGAACTGCCGTTGAAACTATTATTGGTGATCCGTCTAGCTTTAAAACTTGCCGTGGCCACTTTTGGCGGAGGTAAGTTTAAAGCTAGACGGACTAATGTAAATACTTTCAACGGTGGTTCATAAAATAATTTAAAGGGCTATCTAGTGCATGACGAAGAGCAATAGGGAAATTATCTCCATTTTTACGAGTTAACAATTTATTTTAAATGAGGGCCCCACTTCAAGGTCATTTGCCTATACCTTCACCTTAATGTTTAAAGAATAAAAAAATCAATAAGCCAGACGATTTAGTCGGGGCTTTGATATTGCCAGGCGCGTGCAAAAGTATTTAAAAAAATATATAAAAAAGGTATTTGAGGTAACTTGAAATTTTAATAGGGTATTACTAAGTATAACTAAAAAATAAGATTCTCAAAAAGACAGGTCATTTTGATGGGACTTTCTACCTGCCAGGTCAATCTAAATAAATCAAAATGGTTTACCGCCCGCTACTCACCAACCAGGTCTGCAGTTCCGTGTTCGGATAGATAACAGGAGAGGTATGTGACAAGTTTTTAACTTGCCTCAAATGCCTACCCAAAAATTCGTGCCAGCTCTCGATCTATTATGGTTTTGGCTTATAAAGTGTCGAAAGTGCTAGGCGTATAAGAGCTAGCAAGCGACTAAGTTTATGCAGGTAGCTACAATACGTATGTGGACTAAAATAATATTTTTAGCTCATCAGGTAGATTATTAAAAAGTATTTTTCTTTTTTCTAATAATAATTAACAACTTTCGCTGCTTTTCAATGTCCTTTTTGAACCCCAATCCCCAAGTTACCTTTCTGAGAAATTTTCATTTAGACAGATTGACAGTCGCTTGCGTGTTAGTGGTATCCCTCAGCTGCAAATCCCTGCACATGTCTCGGAGTCATACGGATACTCATTCTCAGTACTTGCTGCCCGGTTATGGAATGCGCTTCCTGTAGATGTGAAAAATGCGCCCTCTCTTGATTCATTCCAAGTCAGACTTAGAAGACATCACGAAGGATCCTCAGACACCTTGAGCTACCAATATTGTAGTTTATGTATTTTATTTATTTTATTTGGTGATATTTAGGTATATTATTCTGTTATTTATTAGTTTATGTATTATAAGTATATGTAATATGTTTTAGATTAAAAGTGAACATTTAATTTCTATTGATCAACGCTTTGACTTCTGCCCATTATGCCTATTTTTTTATTTCCATTCGCTGATACTTGGTTGACTGGAAGAGATCCCTTTATGGGACAAGTCCGCCATTGTACAATTATTTGGTCTCTTATGGTTTGTTTGTAAAATATTTTTTTTGTACAATAAAGATATCTACAACAACAACAATAATTACAAAGATACAGCGCATTTTAATTCCGTATGACGTCACGATCAAGTACGATTTAAACTTGACGGTGACGTCAATCACCCCCAGTCCGAAACTTCGACGCGCTGTGTCTTTGTGAATTTTCACTACTTTGATATGAAAAATATTGGTCCATTATTTTTTGATAATATAATTAACGGACTAAATAAAATACAATTGTTCGGACCCAGTCCACATCGGGACGGGACAAAACAGTGATATGTGGTGTCTACTCTAGTTTACATAATGGCTCTTTGGTAGCAGCACATCATATTCACGTGTTCTTTTTATTTATTCTGTGTGTACATCTTGTACTATGGATATATCTTATCTCCGCGCAATATTGGATTCTCTTTAGATTGTGTGTGTATACAATTAGGTATGTATATTATGCGTGTAGAGAAATAAAAATATGTGTCTTGTGTGTGTTAAATGGTTGTTAAATAAATCTGTTTATCTTTTATCGTACATTAACACTGCAATAATATTGATAACACTGCATAAACTACACTCCGATTTTGTTATCTTATACACTAGGGGCCGTGTGGTTCCCGGCAGAGTAGAATAGGTCACTCCAAGTCTTCCCGTGGATGTTGTAGAAGCCGACTTAGGAAACACAAGCTAAACAAAGCTTATAAACATAAATGAGACCTCTCCAGCCCGTCTGGCCAGCGTGGAGTGTAGGCCAAATCCTCTGACTATGACTAATACGAGTATATGGCTCTCGTAGTACAGAGAGGGTCCTGCAGTTGAGGCTAAAAATACCTGACGATGATGTTGTTGACGATGATATTGGAAAGCAAGAGTAGGCAGCTAGACCGTCTCGTGATTTTTTGTAACACAAACATGAAGTATGTAGTTATAGGTCATAGGTGACCAATAGTAATACAGAAGATAAGCATAGGATAGCGTTATGTTATCAGTTAAATATCGTGTTTTATCGTTCGTCATTGTCAGATGTCATGCTAAGCCCCCAATGAAGATTTATCACGAAACCATCTTCCATTCTACTTCCAGCTTATCTTTTCCATACGCCTCCAGCACAGATTAATAAGAGTATTTCATACAGAACGGCATCTCCTGAGGTCCCGCGCTGTACGCGTCCTATTTCCCCGTCCCCGCCTCTCCCCCGTTCTCGCCTTGTCGAGGGGCGAGAGAGACAAACTTGACTAGTATTTGAGGTCAAGTTTGGCTCTATACCAAATATATGGCTCTGGTAGTACAGAGAGGGTCGTGCTCCTGCAGTGGAGACTAAAATAGACCTGGATGATGATGATGACCAGTATTTGGCCACAGCGATTCCCCGGTCTTTAGCCTCATTTAGGTCTTGTATTGTGCAGAGTTTGGGGCATTTCGGGCATGACAATAAGTGGTTCATTGATTGGACAACACCGCACTCGCATTTTTCGTTTTTGGAATAACGCCACCTAACACGATTTTCCATACATCTCGCAACACCAGTTCGGAGTCTATTTAAAAACTTATAGACTGCCCAGGGGAGGTCGGCACACGGTAGAAGTTTCTCAGAGGGTGAGCCCGGGAATTTATGGTTCCTACATCAGTCAAAAGGACAAACAAAGTAGCTAAGGAAACTTTCTAGCAAACAATTTATTTATTGAGTAATAACATAACAGTGCACATCTGCGCCAATCTCCTTTATCAAAAGCAAACAAGTACACTACTTTATCAATTTCAAAATAAAACGCAGACTGCAACTTGCCGCAGTTGCAGTCTCCGTAACGTTATACATGCATACTTTATCGTTTTTAAATCAGTATGACAATTAAGAAAAATAAAGGATAGCAGCATAGGAAAGTGCTGTTCCGTGCTGACAGATGTGTCCCAACCCTAAAAAGACCTTTACTTGCAGGTGGCTGCCCTGGGTTTGGATCCGAGGATACACCTAGGCATGAGCATCCGCGACATACAGCCACACCTTCTAGTCATGCAAGAGAAGTATGGTTTGAATGTATGTGGAGAAGGTGGCGAATACGAGACGTTTACTTTGGACTGCCCGCTGTTCAGGAAGCGGCTCGTCATGTAAGAAATACAATACAATACCCTTTATTGCACAACCCGTGTGGTTCCGGGTTAGAATAGGACCACTCCATCTCTTCCTGTGGATGTCGTAAGAGGCGACTAAAGGACTAATCACAAACATCTCATGCTACAATTGCATTCCCAAGGAGGGTGGTTAACGTCGGGCGGTGGCCGGTTGTAAAACCTTTCACACAAATACATTCCCAAAGAGGGTTGACGTCAGGCAGGCGGTCGGTTGTAAAACTATAGCCAAATCATTGAAAGTGTTCCGGCTATTTCTTCTCCATTTTACAAGGTCTTTGGCATCCTTGGGTGACCATTGACATGCATATTATATTTGGAGAAGAAAAAGCGGGAAAGCGCACCCCGGTCTCCAAAGCAGCACAGCTGAGGATGCAACTAAGAATGCGCTTAGTAAAAATACAGGACAAAGTAATATTTAAAACTAGGAAATGCACAAAAGGCGGCCTTATTGCTAAGCAATTTCTTCCAGGCAACTTCGCTCAAATAGAAAAAGTTATAAAATACTAACTAACAACATACAATACGAACTAAAACAATTTCGTATATCGTGTGATTTATCTGTAATTTTTTTTTATAAATTTATATATTTAATTATTGTTAAGTTATTAATAAATATACTTCCTGGTTGGTTGGTTAAGTTAAAAAATGCACTTTATTTGTACCTAATACGTGATTTATCCCTATCTATCTATTTATTTATTTATTATTTACAGAGACGAGAAAGAAACAGTGCTTCACACAGACGACCCCGTCGCCCCGGTCGGTTACTTAAACCTTAAACTGCACCTCGAGTCCAAACAGAACACGGATGAAATCAAACTACCTCCAAGCATTAAGAACTCTTTAGACTTTGTAAGCGACCTTAGCGATACCGTGTTCAGTGATTTGAGTGATATCGAGCTGAGCGAGTCGGAGATAGAATCTATTGAGAAGATAGAGAAGGTAAGAGTGTTAAAAGTATGTTTTTACTTTAAAACAATAAAGAGTATTAAATTTAAAAAAAAAATTAAAGTAAGAGATATTTCATACGCTTCTGCTTGACTTTTCAAGTCTACTGTTAGTTGAGTTTTGACGACGGGATTGACAAATAGTTTTTCCATTTATAATTTACCACTATGGTATGTCAGTTACCTAACTTTTTTTTTTTCAATTTATGGCTTGACGCAACTGTGTATTTAGCCAGGAACAAGTTAATAAAACGTGGGAAATTCTTTTTTCCTAACAAGTTACAATCAAAGGTTGGTGTAGGCCTTTGATTGCTTTAAGGGAGCTTCTGGCGACAAATCTATACGAGTCCACTGGTTTTCATAGCCGATTGAGTGGCGGACGACGCCCGAAGGCCCACACAGTCCGCGAAACAAATATCACTACAGCCGTATACCGTATGACTGTCCACTTTAACTATTTCACATATTGTTCATGAGCATGAGCATTTATAACACCAAACAACACCAATTTCATATTATAAGGTCCACTCCTTGACTTCCGCTAAAAACTCCGTTACCTACAAGAACTACTCTTTGAAAATTTCCATTGAATTCAAAGGAGTTCATATATTTTGGGCCCTCATGCCTCAGGCCAATACTGTGTAAATGAGTTTCTTTCGGCGTTTCTTCTCAGCAGTGGTCGTTGCGAAATGCTAGTATCGGTAGCTTTTGCACTTAAAATAATTAAAAATAATGACCTTCAATAAGTGATATATTTATCCTACATTGAATAAAAAATTTTGACTTTGACTTTGTCTTCATTGTTGCACTACGTAGCGTCGCAACAAGTATTTTTACGTCATTTTGTAGGAAAAAAAAATCCTTAGATTACAAAAAGATTTTTTTAGATTTTATGGACGTTTGTACACTACGTCCATAAAATCTAAAAAAATCTTTTCTCTACTATATCAAAAAGGATTTTACTTTTTCTACATTGGGAAATAGCAGTGACGCTATCTGGCAACAATGGCAACACGATGGGTAATGCATCTTTGTCGGAGCGTTTTGTTTACTACAGTTGTTCGCTTAAAATATTTTTTTACTATACTATAAAAAGTGTATGGCATAAAATCTCAACAATATAATAAAAACAAATCAACAACTCTTACACTCTTTCTACCTCTTGACCACTGGACCACGGAGGTAGGTCAATTTGTGAATCCCTAACTGTTGACAAGCATAAACAGTCACAAAGCGAAGAAAAAGCTATGTGTTAAAATTGTAAATTATAACAAATGCTCGTATTTCAGGAAGAGAAGAAGAAGCAAAAAGAACTGAATCCATTGCTCACTTATTCTGGAGATAGGACTTCAAGTGTAGATGAAGTTGATAAAAGAGACGACAGCACGGAGTGTATAGACGGTTATAATTATGAGGAGCCGCCGGAAGGGTAAGAAAGAGAGAACGTTATATTTCTATCTCATTCAGCTACCCTACGTCCACTGCTGGATTTAAACCTCCAGGTTTCAATATTCACCTATCGAAAGCGGTCTTGCGGCGCGTTTTCCAGCGACATGCTTAGCTACGACTGTCTTTGCTAGTCTTCTTCATCTAAGCACGCTCCCGGTTGCATCCTCAGCTGTGCTGCTTCGGAGCCCGGGGTCTGCTTTTCCACTTTTTCTTCTCCAAATGGAACATGCATGTCGGTGGTCACCCAAGGATGCCAGACCTTTCGAAGAGAAGATATAGCCAGAAACCTTAAAATGATTTGGCTAAAGTTTTATGACCGGCTGCCTGCCTGACGTCAACCCTCCTTGGGAATGCATTTCTAGCACGAGATGCTCGAGATGTTTGTACTTAGTCCTTTAGTCGCCTCTTACGTCATCCCCAGGAAGAGATGGAGTGGTTCTATTCTAATCCAGAACCACACGGACTGTCTTTGCCAGGTATATGGTCAATTCGAGAACCTTTCTACCCCATTGGCGATATAAGGCAAGGCATAAAGGGCTTGCAACTTCGTTAAGGGCGGACTGTAAACTTGCAAGAGAAAATTTAAACGAGCGAGCAAGTTGTTTGTGTCGTCTTGGACAATTTTGCGTTTGTTCCCAAATAGTAATACTATTACTTAAGAGGAAAAAATCCCGATGAGTACCAGTGTTACTTGCTGCAATTAATATTCCTCTCAATAAGAAACACTGTTGCATAATGGCACTACGTATCCCCGTTAAGTAACACTTTTTAACGGCTCTCCGTACTCCCGTTGTGTAACAGTAACGTAATGAAGTACCGACTAAATTAAAACATTGAATAAATTGAATTTTTTACATATAATATAACAGATTAGGCACATACTTACCTTAAACACGCGTTGCGGGCGCAGCGGCAGTGGCGAGCGTAGCCATGTTAAAGGTGCGCGGTGCCGCGGCCGCTGCGGCATGTGTGTTAACGCTCTTAGTGTAAAACTTTTCCAGATACACGCACGTAGTCGAGGACCACAGCTCCATTTTCGGCAACAAGCACGGCTGGTACTACATCGGCGGCGTGACGGGCGAGCACACAGACACCGCGCTGGCCACCGACATCGCAATCAACAAACTCATTAGTAGGTAAACTTGTGCAAGCCTACTAAGAAGTTTTACTTGCATGTGTTATAAGTCTAGAAACCACTGTTTGTTTCAGATTTGTAACATCCTCTTATGTAACACTGTTACCCAAGAGGTAAAAAATTCCAATGTTACTTATTGCAACTAATTTTCTTCTCAATAAGTAACACTGTTACATAAAGACAATCCGTATTCTCGTTATGTAACATTTACATACTAGCACTCCGTTTTCCCATTACGTAACACTGTATATTAACGGCACTCCGTTTGCCCGTTGAGTAACAGTAACTTAATGAATATAGGTTAAATTTATTAATTTTGCAACAGCGTTTGTCCTTGTCCTCTTAAAAAAATGGTGGACTCCTATTTGCACGGTCGAGCTACAAGTGCGATCATTATGTAATTTTATACGGCTTTGTTTATTTTTAAGTTGGATATTCGATTTCTACATAATAGTAGTTAACAATAATCTAATCTCACCATAAATTATGATGGGGCTTCCCATTAGAAAAAAAAACAGTAGCACTTCGGGAATGCCGGTAGAAGTGAAAATTTAAGAGGTGTCGGTTACGGAAACGGAACGGAAAAAAACCATTAAACACTAAAAGTGTTGCGAGTTTAATGGTTTTTTTCCCATCTCAAAAAATTCCCAACGCGCCTAGTTTTCCCTTCAAAAGTTTTCATTTCGATTATTTGTCGCCGCGAACCCTTTGTGACATTCTGGGATATTTTTTAAATGGAACGCGATTTAGCGTGGTTTTGCGCCATTTTTACGCTTTTATTTAGTAGTTTCAATCCCAATTTATGAGATTAGATAATATGATACTGTACATATCTGGTTATTAAAATACTCGTGTGATATTATTAAAAACACCGCGCACGGCTCGGTTTTTTAAATACACACTCGTCACTCGTACATACTTAACCCATTCTTTAATACGAGTAACCCTCATTATATGACAGTATCATAAACTTATTATTAAATTATTGACAACGTCATAGATCTGTTTATACACGTTACGCCACTATTCTCGAAATTTCAGATCTCCTGGCGTCCGAAGAGATGTATTTAACAGACATATGCTCGGTGAACATATACATGCGCGACATGGCCGAATACTCTGCCCTCAACGAGGTGTACATCAAACACTTCAGCTTCCAAAACCCGCCGACGAGAGTTTGCGTTCAGTGCCCTCTGCCGGCCAATGTGGGACTTATTTTAGATGCTGTAAGTATTGGTTGCTGTTTAAAGTGTTATCTTAGTCACTAGATGGCGCTATGTCTATTTAATAGAAAAAATATATCGAAATGTTTACATCTAGCCATGTATTTTAGTTTCCAATTTCCGCTGACGAGAGTTTGCGTTCAGTGTCCTCTGCCGGCCAGTTTAGGTCTTATTTTAAATGCTATAAGTATTGGTGGCTGTTTAAACTGTCTCTTTGGTCACTAGATGTCGTAATATCCTTTGAGTAGAATGTAGAGAGTAAATGAGACATCTATCTCTCTTGTTCGTCCATGTCTACAACATAGGTTGAAGACTTGAAGTTACTCCCATGGTAATATAGTTCGCTGTCTGTAATTTGTGTTTTATGTTGTAAAACTCATTTTATGTGCCGCCATTCTTTTTTTTCTCTAGCTGTAACGTTTTTGTTTCTGTTCTAGTTGGCAAATAGGCAAACAGTAAGTGGCTTATATTTAATTTCATACTTAGGGTTGGGACACATCAGCCAGCGCGGAACAGCATTTTCCTATACTGCTATCCTTTCCTGACGCTCAGAACCGTCATTTGCTAGAGCGAGAGAGAGAGCGACGGAACACCGCGGAATCAGCGATGCTGCCGCATTCCGTCGCTCTCTGCGCAAATGTCCCAAACCTTATCCGAATCAGTATTTTTGATGTCATGATTGTATAAAACACCAAGTACGGCTTGGCTATGAAGTATAGAAACTTAACTTTTATAAGCAAAGGCAATAATTCAATAACAAGAAAAAGATAAAAACTTATTAGAACTACTCGAACTTTGAACCTTAAAGGGTTCACGCGACGTTTTTAGTCTGTCTCTGTCAAGAACTCTTAAGTGTGAAAGAGATAGCAGGATCCGTCGTGTATTGCCGTGTCTCTGTCGCACGTAGTAGTTTGTAACAATCTACCTCGATTGAACACGTCGCGTGCGCCCGCCCGCTTAACGTAGCGGCCGCCCTTAGTTTCACAGTCTATCGTTAATCTATGTCGCTGGGCCAACGCTTAGCTAAAAGGCGAAGCGAAATTACCTTTTACTTTTAATGCTTGGTCAATTCGTGCGCGTTACGTGTAACGAGGACCCCTCCACGTAACCTGAGAGAAAGAATTACGTTCTTAATTATATATTGTCGTACGTATACGTGAGAGTTCGAACGCCAGTGACCTTGAGCCGGGTTTGATACCGAACCGAAATGGAATATCGTGCGGTGCGTGAGGGAGACGCAAACTAGGTTCTAGCCCTCGCCAAAGCAGTCGGCGACGGCCCGTTCCCCGCCCCGCGCGCTTCTCAAGGCCCCCGCGCCCATCCAGACACCCACACATAGCCGCAAGCGATTTTACGTGCACACATGCTTAAGTGTCGTTTCTTTTCACGTAGTGTACGAGTATATATTCTTTGCTTTAGGTGGCGCATAAAAGCTCACAAAACAATGAGACTGAACCTCCTAAGGAACGAATGACGATGCACGTGCAGGGCATCTCGCACTGGGCGCCCGCCAACATCGGGCCCTACAGCCAGGCTATCAAGGTATTCTTGTACCTATTTAAAATTTTTATTTTTAGCTGTATAGGTTCCATTGTTGGGAAAAGCCTCCCCTCTTTGTTTCCATCTTCCGCGGTCCCAAGACGTTATCTGCCATTCTTTTTCAAACCGTGTAAGGTCGTCCGCCCATCTCTGCATTTTTAATCAAATACAAATATATAGGGGTGATTCACACAAAAAAAATTATTTCCCACAGTAACTAACTAGATCTTGTGACTTCGATTTGTATGGGAAGTGAAATTTTTATTTTCGTATTTCGATATACATTTATTGGGAAAAGTGGTTCAAAATGATGGGGTGAATCATATCTTTATATATTTGTACTTAATTAAAAATAAGCTTGTATTGTAACATGTTAATATTCATCTCATTTCTTCATCATTTCATCCTGTCCGCTTTTTGAAACTTCAATTCATTCCTAATTTAATTTTCAATTGATGACATTATTTCTGTTTTTCATCATCTGATTTACTACTCTATCCTTACTCCTGATCACACAAACAGGTAAGCTATTATCTACTTTTAGTAATGTAAATAGTGAATTAAAATAAAGTGTTTGGTTAGTGAATTAACGATTATATTTGATATCTGTTTATTTCTCTATCTTCAACACTTACATTTATTGTATTAAGCTATTTATTTATTTATTTATTTAATTTCATTGAGCCAAAAGCTACAATAGGTAGACTTAATGCTAAAGCATTCTCTCCCTGTCAACCTTTAGGAGAAGAGAAACAGATAGAATAGTTGGCGTCTAAAATAGATAGAAACAATCCAGAAATAATAAGTACTTTTAAATGATCATACATAAATATCGTATAAAATAAATATACTATATTTATACATACAACATACTATATAGATACATATACATACATATATACATATATATATTTGAAGATCAGAAAGAAACGATGAATTCTCCTAATTGTAGAAAGATTCAAAAAGTAAATCATGCACTTTTTTCTTGTATAAATGTCTACTAGATATTTGTCTGATGTCCTCGGGCAATGCATTCCAAAGCCGTATAGCTTGAGAAGTAAAGGAATTGGACATGAAGCTAGATCGATAAAAGGGAATTTGAAGCTTGAGCGTGTTACTGGAGCGAAGTTGCCGATCATGCATGTCCGCAAGATATTGAAACTTACATTTCAAGTATTGCGGAGAAAAGGGATTTTTAAGAATAGAGAAAAGAGAACATAGAAGTCTCTGTTGCCTGCGCAGTCGGATGGGAAGCCAATGGAGTTTGGAACGGAAAGCAGAAATGTGATCATACTTACGCAAGCAGAAAATAAAACGGATGCAGTTGTTAAGAAGGCGGTCCAGCTTATTGAGAAGATCCACATTAAGATCTGGATAACACACATCAGCATAGTCAATAATGGGAAAAATCAACGTTTGGATCAATGTGATCTTAGTTTTAATAGGAAGAAAATTTCTGAAGCGGTTAAGATATTGAAGAGAATAAGTAACGGTCCGACTAATTTCAGTTATTTGAGCAGTCCATTTCAACGAGGAGTCAATAAAAAGACCAAGATTTTTTACCACTGGTTTAAATTCAATAACGGCACCATTGTATACTACTGGTAAAACAGAAGTTAAGTTAATTTTTGCCAACTGCTGAGGACTGCCTAATATCATTGCTTGACATTTGGATGCGTTCACCTGTATACCGTAATCCTGCGACCAGGAGAGAAGATCTGCTAATGTGGCGTTCAGTTGAGTAACTCCACTGTCAACGTCCTCAGCTGGGATTTGCACATAAATTTGGAGATCATCCGCGTAGAAATGGTAAGTACAGCCAATGGATGAAGAGAGAAGGTTAATGAACAAGGAAAACAGTAAAGGTGAAAGTATTCCACCCTGCGGAACACCAGAAGTAAGATCATTCCATTGTGACAACTCACGGTCCATTCGAACTGCTTGTTGCCGGCCATGGAGATAAGAGGAGAACCATTCCAATGCAGAGGAAGAAAAATTAAGATGCTCAAGTATAGCAAGGAGAATGTCATGGTCTACCATATTAAAAGCGTTGGAAAAATCAATCAGACCTAAGATGGTAACCAATTGATTTTCCATGCCAAGGCGTACGTCCTCAGTGACATTGATAAGGGCAGTAGTAGTACTGTGACCGGGGCGAAAACCAGATTGAAAGGGACTAAGTAAGTTATTATGAAATACAAAGGATGAAATTTGGTTATGCGCCACCGCTTCAAGGATTTTTGAAAGAAATGGTAGTATAGATATGGGACGGAAATTACTAAGTGTCTGAGGATTTGATATTTTTGGTAAAGGAAGGACAAAAGCTTTTCGCCAGAGAGCAGGAAATTCACTGGAAGAAAGAGAGAAATTAATGATGTGAGTGAGTACTGGAAGAAAGGTCCCAAGCGAATTTATTATCATTTGGCGACTGACATTATCACACCCCAAAGCTTTTGATTTTATTGATAGGACTGTTTTCAAAACTTCATCATCTGAAACCGGAGAAAAAGAAAAAGACTCAATAAGAGGTTTAGGCATGGAAGAAATTTTTGAAATAGTACTAGATTTCACTGAAGGGTTAAGTGTTGAAGTAGAGGAAAAGTGATCATTAAAATCATTAGGTGAAAAAGAGAGAGAAGAGTGTGGATTATTAACACATTTGCCAAAATTTAGTGAACGAAGGAACTTCCATGTATCAGCCGAAGACGAACCAGTAAGTTGAGAATCGAAATAATCGCGTTTAGCTGTTCTTACCATTGTATTACAGCGGTTACGAGCTTTTTTATAAGCACACCAAAGTTCATCCGTCCTATCCCGTTTATAAGAACGGAACGCACGATCTCGGCGTGTCATTGCCATTCGGACACCCCTCGTTATCCAGGGTGCAGGTGGCCGCCTAACTTTAACCGCATGTAAAGGCGCATGGGCATCATACAGTTTTAGAACAGAGGAATTAAAAAGAGAAACTTTTTCTTCAACTGTAGACGCACAAAAAACTGGTGAAAAATCAATCTGCGCTGCATCATGATTTAATTTGTTCAAGTCAACGCGAGCAAGGTTACGCATCCAAATGACAGCCGGTTTAAGTTTAGGGGGCTTGACTTTATATTGTAAAAAAATAAGGTCATGTTTAGAGAAGGCTGGTGCAGGCATTTGACCGTATTTAATTACACGCTCCAGAGAAGAAGTAATGATAAGGTCTAGTAAAGTATCATCAGTTTGAGAATTAACATGAGTAGGGTTGAGAGGTAAAATGGAGAGATTTACAGAATCAAGAATATTACGTAGTTTTTGAGCACGAGCCTGAATTTGGGGACGAAGACCCACGAGATCAGTGTTAAAATCTCCCATTATGACGTGATGAGCATAGTCCGAACAATAGGTATCGAGGATAGACTCAAATTGAGAGAAATAATTGACATTAGGTGGACTATATACAATTCCGAGAAAGACCTTAACACCACTGATTAAGATTTCCAAAAATAGGTACTCAGCATCACCCGTGTAGGGGGGTGGCGAGGCCGCTAGAATTTTATAAGGAATATTACTTCGTAAGTAAACAGCCACACCCCCACCTTTAGCTCCCACACGATCATTACGGATTAACACATAGTCCGGTAGAGAAACAAAAGAGGACGAAACAGAAGGTGGGAGCCAAGATTCAGAGATAAGAACAGCATGAAAGACAGAAGAAGAAAAAGTATCGAGAAGATCAGTGTAGTGACCGGGAACACTCTGGGCATTGAGATGACAGATATTGAAAGAATGACATGTTTTATCAACCGCATCGTTCAGTAGGGTGTGCAAAGTTTCGGGGTCGTGAAAGGAATCACTACTACTCGAGGAACAACTAACATCAAGTGCAGACATAAATGATTCATTGTTTGATCCATCGGAGGACATATAGTTACTAAAAATAAATATATAACTTATAAAATACTTAAACTAATACACAATAAATTACTAATCTCCAATATGCAAGTCCTGCCAGTTGCCAGTAGAGTATAAAATACAATGTACAATAATAGTAACAAAACGCAACAAGATTACAAAGCTGGGTGTCATAGTAAACACAAAGAGAGAAAAAAAAAAAAAAAGTGACATTTACATTACATTGACATTGACAGCCAGCTAACCAAGCAAAATTTGACATCTACCTACAAGTTATATTTATTTACTTACAGAACGTTTCACAAAAAAAAACTGATATTGAGCAGCTACATACTTTGAAAGGCAAAAAATACCTAGACAATAAGAGATAAGGCGCAACAGTAAGAAGCGTCACATATTCAAACTATTTCGCTCACACACACTACTGACACACTTCCTTATCGACTCTTTTATTTATTTTATTTATTTAATCTTTATTGTCCATCAAATACAAATTGTACAGAACAATAGGCGAACTTAACGCTAAAAGCGTTGTCTACCAGTCAACCTTTGGCTTATACAGAAACTCTAAATGTGGGACTTTTTCACTTATAATAGTTTCACTATTTATTTTTATCTCTTTCTATCGCAGTTACGTTCCTTTCCCTTAAACAAAGAAATCTCATAGAAAATGTTAGTTTTGACGTTAAGAAAAAAGTATCTGATTTGACTAGTTGGAAACTAGCGGATTATATCTTTATTTAGACAAAACGTGTTTAATTTTCCCAGGTCGGCGAGGTGATAGGTACATGCGGCCAAATAGCTCTAGTCCCGGGCACCATGTCGCTCGTGGAGGGCGGCGTCAGGAGACAGTGCGCGCTCGCGCTGCGACATCTCACTCGCGTACTGCGGGCCTCGCATCCTAGGGCGCATATACGGAGCGTCGTACAGGTATACTTTTGTTTCTTTTCAGCATCGGGGCTGGTTGGTTCCATTACAAATTGGTCTACAAAGATGCTATATTTAGGTTTTGGACATACCCTTATTACGTATAAAACGTGGGAAATGCCGTACGTTTGCAGAGCGTGTGCTACATGACGCACGGCGGCTGCGTGGGCGAGGCGCGGCGCCAGCTGGAGCGGCGCACGGCGGGCGCCATCGTGCAGTACGCCGTGGTGCAGGCGCTGCCGCGCGGCGCCGCGCTGGAGTGGCACGCCTGGGCGCACACCGACAACAACAGATTCGAGTGTGAGTGGTTGGGACGCATTTCGTCATTTTCGCAATATGTCACTTTCGCAAACGGTCACCCATAAATTTTCTATCGACTCAGTCGCAAATTAGTCTAGTCGTTATAACGGGTGTACTTTCTTATACAGACAAAAGTTTAACAGATTTTCGTTATTTAGAAAATTTCATTTCAAGATTATCATATCATAGAATAATCAATATGTAGGTTACTCAGTATAAAGAATTTTTAATAATAGATTTTCGTTGCACAGAAAATCAATAATTAGAATGTTTGTTATGAATAATTTGAAATCATAGAATTTTATTACAAATAACATTTACTTTTGCGATGTTTCTAATATCAGAATATCAAATTAAATATTATTATTTTTAATATAATAAGTTAATATAATATTTATAACCTATAAGTTTGCCCTATTCTAGTAAAATGGATAAAACTTTCCGTTGGTCGCAGTTCTAACCTAACCTAACCTATATTGTGGTAGCCATTTATAATGTATTCTTACTTATTATATGGTATTTAATTTGATTAAACAATGTTTTCACTTAATACTTCCTTAAATAATAATTTTCTGTACAATAAAATTCCATGAAAGATTATACCGAACAAACAATATTATTTAAAGAAATATTCTACTGTTTGATTAGTTTGTTAAATGAAAATATGAGATTCTAAAATTCATTGAACTGTTTCTATAAATTGTATTTCATTCAAGTAAATAGTCTTTGAAACAATAATATTTGAAATAAAAATATAAGAATTAAATATTCTATGAAAAATTTTCTGTGAATCGAAATTCTATGAAATTTCAGTCTGTGAAACAAGGGGCACCCCGTTATAACGCCTCTTTCTCAAAATTTCTCTTTCGCAAAATTTTGTAACAGAAAGTTAGAATATTTAATTCTTTTTGTCAAAAATATATTTTCTTAATCATTTATGAGATTTCCTTTCAGTGTTTTTTTTATTTTATTTTATTTGGTTCGCAAACTGGTTGTTACATTATTAACAAATGATAAAAGTGGGAACACAAAATTAAATATAAAATGTACAACCTTTTAGGAGCGAACACAGCATGCATAAAAAATATGTTTGCTCACAGTAGAAAATTTTAAAGGTACAGGTCGCGCCAAACTTCTAGTTCGCTCTGAAGTTGAGGTGATTCGCGTCGCAGTAGTAAAATACTGTGTAGGGTACGAGGGATTCCAAACAGGACTACAATATACCAGCACACTACGGACGTAACAGTTAAAAGTGTTATTTGTGGTTTCGTATAAAATATAAGTCAATAACAAATACAGTGAAATGCCCTATTGAGTAAATAACCACATTGTTGTATTTCAGATGAGGAGACGGGCTGCAACGTGGGCGAGTACAAGGTGGCCATCACCCGGCGCTGGAACTACGAGAACACCGTCGCCGCGTTCGTGTGCTACGTCGCTACAGGTAACATACCTCACAACTGATCTGATATGGACTACCTCCGTGGTCCAGCGGTTAAGGCGTCTGCCTTGTGATCCAGAGGTTGTGGGTTCAAATCCCACTGGGCAGCATATACTTTGTGAAGTTGTTTCCGCTCGGGTTAGAATATTGCAGGCTGGAATCACCTGATTATCCGAAAAGAAAGATTATTCCGTGCTTAGGAAGGCACGTAGAGCTGTGGGTCCCGAACGTCATCTAGCGTTTGTTCAAACTTATCCTAGGATTGGTCCTGGTCTACCCTTTCGGTTACAGCGGAAAAAAACCAGTATCCTCGTCAAACCACCTAGGTTAGGTAGCGGACCGGGCCGGGCTTTAAATCGTTACCACTGAGGATGCAACCGTAAAATATTTCCGTTTTTGACGAGAGTCCCCCGAACACCTTGTTTTCTGTATACATATAGAGGTAATGTATTGAGTCTTTGTCGGTCTGCCTCGTTAATATAAGTATAACCACAAAATAAGTACTAACGTACAGAACGGAAACTCGCAGCGTCCCCCGCAATATAGCGTCCCCGCACCTCTCCCCCTATCTCGGGTGCATTTGAACACTAAAACTTACACATTGACGTGCGCACTGTTGTGCACGTATAAGGCTTGAAACTACGTCAAGCGGACGCCCCGGACGGGTTAAGTCCGTCTCTTTCACAAACCCTACGTGCGATAGAGATGGCTGAAACTGTCGCGGTTCACATCTCTCTCGCACGTACAGTTTGTGACAGAGACAGACTGAACCCGTCGCAGAAGTCCGCTTGACGTAGTTTCAAGCCTAAATGTCACTCCGTTTATCATCAACAGGTCCTTTTTAGGTTTCACTGCTGGCGCACGATCCTCTCTGAACTACCAGAGCCATTAATTCTTGGCCAGAGCAGCCAGAGGATTTAGCCTACGCTTGCCAGACTTGGAGAGGTCTCATTGATGTTTATAAGCTTTGTTTAGCTTGTGTTTCCTAAGTCGCCTTCTACGACATCCACGGGAAGAGTTGGAGTGGTCCCATTCTACTGTAACCACACGGCGACCGTCGTCGTAGTAGTATCAGGCATAGTGATGTACCGTTCCCGGTAACGTTCCTAAATTCCCGGGTATTTAAGAACGTTCCCGTATTTCTAGGGAATGTTACGGAATATTGGATATATGTATTTGTATTATAACTATATCAAATGATGCATTTACATAAATACAATTACAACTTTCCCTGACATTCCCATTTTTTGGGAACATTCCCGGGAACGTTCTCGGAATCTGGGGAACGGGAACGGCACATCATTAATCAGGCATAAATGGTACTCCGTTTATATGAAGCGCCATACCTGTATAATAGTAATTTCTTTTCCACCAGGTTCGTCTCCGTCCACGAGCCAGCTGTCGTTCCCCAGCGAAGAGGCGTGCGTGTCTCACCGACGTCTGGCAGCGCAGATGTCCAAGGAGGATATAGAGGAGGTGTTGGAATACGCGCTGCGGAAACTGCTCAGTAATTGTGGGGATAGCGCGCCTGCGCTCAAGATGAGAGTGTTCTATCAGGTGGGTAGCTCTTTGTGATCTCACAGATGTTTATGTTTTTTCAAAGGCAAGAAATTGTAATGCTTCATGATAGTTTGTCAGTGTAGTGTATGTGTAGGCAACACACATCATATATGTAATTTGGAAGCCTGTCGGCGGGAAACAGAGTGGTATGCCTAAACCTATATTTTGTTTGTTATTCATAGAAGTCTTATTTTTAATTCAGTACGAATCGTATTTCAATTTTTATGAGAATATAATTTTTTTTCCACGTATTATATCCAGACCGATACTAGTCACTGTGCTCCTTCCACAGTGACTTTTTTTGTGTGAATGTTTTTTTTTTTGTATTTCTATAAAAAACAAAAAACAGGGCAACAATAAAAAGGAATCGATTGCACACACACACACACACACACACACATAAGCAAAGAATTAAATATAATTTTCTCGCATAATTTTTCAAAACGTAAGTTCAGGTAGTTGCTGTCTAAAATTATTGAAACGAATCAAAAATAGCCTATATATCTATATCTATAAGTTGTTCAATATAATGGGACTGAATCACCTTCTACAATATTTGTACTGAAAATAATAGTGAATATGTATTTATTATAATATTATAAAATATAGTATCGTCGAGTTAGTATGCCATAACTATGACACAAGTATAAATTTAATTCGGGGTTAGCTCAATCAGTGTGATTTGTCTCTATTTATTATTTTTTATAACTCCCAAATAAAGAAGTTTTGATTTGACTTGACCTGGCTAAGGTCGCTGGATGCAGACCGCACTATAGTTCGACCACTTCGTGTGCGACCCTCCTGCGGGGTGACAGGCGGTGGCGGGGGCGAGGTAGCACGTCATTTACAGAGGATTTGACCTTAGGTTGCACGTGTTGCCCTTCCCCACTACGAGGGTCGCGCAAGAAGTTGTAGACTATAGATAGGTCACTTTGTTTCCAAAGTGACCTATCTATAGTCTACAACTTCTTGCGAGAGGCCTATGTCCAGCAGTGGACGTTGTGCGGCTGATGATGACGTGTGGCTGCAGGTGTGGAGCGCGCCCCCGTCGTGGTCGCTGCCGCGCGCGCTGTCGGCGGTGCGCGCGCGGCTGGGCGTGCGCGCGGCCGTCACGTGCGTGCCCGTGCTCGCGCTGCACAACGCCTTCACCTTCCTCTCCATCAGCGGGCTGCGGCTCGACGAGTGAGAGCGGGACAGGTATGGATGGCACACCATCAAAGTATTACATACAGAATGGAATCTCCTAAGATCCCTTGCAATATGCGTCCCCGCACCTCTCTCTCGGGGCGAACACACGCATTGACGTGTGCACAGATGTATAGTTTCGTTTCGCAAGAGACCTTAGGAGATTCCGTTCTGTATGAAATACTCTTGTTAATTTCTGTGCCAGCGGGACGGGTACACGTCGTTACGGTTGCTACACACTTATTTAGGCCGGTATTCATCGGCACAGCCAGGCGGTAAAATCGATTTTATGTAGATGAATGTTCGGGGGAAAAGCCGATATAATTGCTTCGGGTCGGCTTTGTTGATCTACAAATACTGCCGAACCCGGGCTCCGAACCAGCACAGCTGATGATGCAACCAAAAAATACTGCCGAACCGACAATGCCGGCCCGAATAAGTGTGTAGCAACCCTTACTCTTATTCTTGTATGTTATCAAAGATATACAACGTGTAACAAGAAAGGGGGTATCAACCCGAAAGGGATTTAACGTACTAACCAATGTGAACAACTTTTACTATGGGACCATCATTTAAATCGCAAAAAAAGATCTGCAGCTCCATACAAAATTAAATACCTACCGTGCCAAAATGTAAACATTAGCGATAAATTTTTTGGCCAAAGTTGAAATCATTCCTTTAGACTCTAAACAGGCCTTTATAAATTTTATAATTTGTAAGAACTTAATTGAAATTAGGTATTAATATTTTACATACTTTTTTTACGATGTATTTATTTAATGCTAATATAATTATTTTCTGTTGTCTTCAGGTCTTCTTCTCAACAAATAAGAATACAGATGCTTTATTGCCGGTTTATAAAATATATTTGCTGAATATTTTCAGTGTTTATGAAATTTTGTTATTATGCTACCGAGTTTACCATACTGTAAGTCAAATTATATAAATTATTTTTTATTGCACATTTTTGTTTCATTCAATACCAGAATCAAATATTTATTCAGTAACTAGGCCTTCGCGGGCACTTTTACACGTCAACAATTTTATATTCCGAAATGAAAGCCAATATTCAAATTAAATTTATTTTATTTTTTTACAAAATTGACCGAACAGTGCGAGATTTCTAGAACGTTTACACTTGCATTAAGTAGACATAAAGTTATCATTATTTCTTACAAGTAAGTCTTAATATTTCACCTGTGTCAATAAAGCAATGCGAGTCACGGCGTGGGCCACCGCAAATCTGTTGTGTACATCGTAAAAAAGTTATAACATGATTTGATGGATATACTTTGCGGACATAAAATTTTATCTTAAAAATTGTCACTAAGTAAATTATGATTAATATAACCAAAGCACAATTATAAACTAAAACACGATAGATTACAAGTATTTCATATTCGATGACGTCACCGATCGATCTTGTCGCGCCGAATACAATAATAATAGCCGTGTAAATAAATAAGCGAAACAAACGAAACGACGAAAATCATCTCTTTCGTTAGCGCATCATATCGAATCGTATAATGCGCGAGCGAGAGAGAATAATTTTAGTCGTTTCGTTCGTTTAGTTTCTTTCTTGGCACGGCTTATACTTTAGTTTTACAAACGTGGTTGATTGTACTGTGGAGACATAGCGCGGTGAGTACAGCGCGGGGAGTCAGGGCCAGCATCGGTCCTTGCATAGCCCTGGACTGGACACGACACACCCAACTTCGCTATATTTTAACCCTATCTCGTAACACAGTAGAATAAATAAATAATTTCTCATCATGAAATAAACATAACTATACTCTGAGTTAAATAATTTATTTGATCTTTCTATAATAAATCTATATTCATTTAGACCGGTACGTTATCCAGAACGGCTGTGAGAAAATTAACATAAAGGAAGCCTATGTGTTTTGTACTTTGAAATTAAGTAAGAAACGATCACTTGACAGAGCTGCTAAATTCATCCATACAAATTAAACTAAACAAATACCTTAAACATAATCTACGGTGTAATTAATTAATCAACATTGTATAAATCGCATGATTTAGGGAAATTAAAGTAAGTCATTGAGTTGACGAAATAAATTCATCGCTAAACAATCCTCCGCAAATAAACAGAACATCAGGTTGTATACTGGTGTATCCATGTATATAGTACAACTAAAATAAATACCTTATAAAGCAAAGTTAACAATACTCTTATCATAATAAACCAAACAAAATGCGCACTGTTACCACAGACACCGATTGGACCAATCGACAGTGACAATAGACAATTTGAGAAATCGAGTCAAATGCATCGAAAGGCAGATTTGAAATATACACATTTATTTCAGCGGCGATGGTACACTGTAATCATAGTAATCGAGTTAACTTAAAACAATAAACTTTATACTTATTTAACAGCGAGTTCACTCACAGAGTCCGTGCAGGCCCCGGCGGGCAGTCCACTCGCGTCACGCCGCGGAGGCTCACCAAACAAACTATTAATATTAAAAACAGTACGAATTGCCCAGCTACCCATATAGTGAAGTTAGTATAAGTTACTGTACAGTATACACGTTAATCCTGCGACCTACAGCTATCTCTAACCACTGTTTAAATCCGTTCTTTAAATCGAACTACCTCCGCTAGGGATAAACAATATACATAATTTCGACCGCCGTCATGTAACAAGATCCTGAATAGAAAACGAAGAGCGCTACGAAAAATAAGAGACAATACAGCTAGTATCTCCTCACTATCCGATAACTTACATAGCCTACCGGTTAATCGTTATATTAATCAGATTTATGCAACAGTACCTTACAACCGTATTACCGAAGCGAATAAGAGTTACATTTATAGCTATTAACGGCTAGTTATAATACACAATGCGTCCATATGTACACTCGCGTTAGCGGTCGAAGTCGAGGGAGGCGGCGGCGACAGCGGCCTCGCGCGAGTCGGCCTCGGCGGGGTCGCGAGAGTCGGCCTCGGCTTCCGCGGGGTCGCGGGAATCAGCCTCGGCCTCGACTGGGTCTCGAGAATCGGCCTCGGCCTCGACAGGCTCTCGAGAATCGGCCTCGGCGGGGTCGCCGGAGTTGTCGTCGGAGGCGTCGTCTTCGGGCGCGCCCTTGGCGAGCACGCGGCTCTGCATGTACTGTCGATGCGCGTACTTATTGAACCGGCGCTTGGCCATGAACAGCGTGGCGATGGTGCGCGGCGCGAGGCGCACGGCGGCCGCGCGCGACGTGATCCCGCCGCGCCGGCACTCGCCGCACGTGTAGTCCAGCACGCTCAGCGACGACACCGTCTGCCTAACGCACTCTGAGGAACGAACGCACGCTTAGCGAGCACGCAGATAGCAACGAGCTCAGACGCTAGGATCTTGCATATTGGCCGTTAAACGATACAGTACTTTAATGGCGGGACTTTTTTTATTTTTTCTGATCGTATCTTACGTAAATATGATCTGAAAAATAATCTGATGGATTTTGTTGTTCGTTGAGTATGCATACTCATTAAACAAAAAGTTTTTTTCTGACCATATTTACATATGATATGATCAGAAAAGAATCCTAAAAAAACACTGTCATCAAAGTACACAAATAGAACTCTTAAGTTGATGACGTGAAATTAATTTAATGAAATGAAGTTAATTTGATTTTAATAGGCCCAGGACTACGCACCTGAATCATTGGGTATCGATTGGTTTATGTCACTTTGAATCCACAGTTTACGCCTATCTGCCAATATAAACAGAATCCTCGCGTATGACCTCACTTTCCACATATTTCTTCTAAATTCACGATCAAAGAAGAAATATGAATGACAAGAAGATTTTCTTTCTTCTTAATTTATAGATTGTAAAGTAAAAAGAAAAAGTAACATTTTTATTTCCTTCTGTGACCGAAATTAAGTCATGCCTATTTTACACGAACTTAGTTTATGGACTATACGAGTACCATTCGCTTGGCAAACCTCCAAACAAAACTATAAACTTGTGCCTTACACACTAGAACATGAAATGCGTTCTTAAAAAGTCTTGTTACCTTTATTGAAACGGCGCTTATCCACAAAATACAAGTGGCCCTGTTATTCAAACGAGAAATCACCAAACGAGAAATTTCATAATTGCTGATATAATTTGATGAATTATAAATAGGGCTTGAAATGCTGGTGGACAAGTGACACAATTTTTGCGCGCTGTCTCCTTCAAGTTACCAACTACTAAGTCCATGTAAACTAGGTATATAAGGGTCTCGCCACATCTCCAGAATATTCTGAGCCGAAAGTTCGATCAACACTGTTTTTGCAGCATCGTAACAGGACATCGTTCTGGACGATTTGTCTGCTCCAGTTTTATTTAGGACATTTTAATTATAATACTCCGCAAACGCGAGGATCTTTACGGCTGCCGAACTTACCGCAGGTGATGCGAGACCTAAGACCGTGTGTATAAATATTTCTAATAGCGTGTCAACTCGGCGGACGGTGGGATGCGATGGGACTACCGAGGCGTGCCTAGCAGCCTGTGACGCGGGCCTACAGTCCTCCAGGAATAAACCTACGCGGTACTGCTATTCGTTATGTCATGCTGTTCGTTTTTTAAACGCTGCTCAGTGACTAACGTTTAAGTTCATTATGTCCAATTCTCAAAATATCCAGCGGTTTCAAAATGTCCAATCATCAAAATGTCCAATTGTCAAAATGACCAGTCTGGAAAATTGGATAGACAAATAAATAAACTCACAAGATATAGTTTTAAAAACTTAAACCCGACGACACGGTACTCTCCACACGGTATGATTCGATTGATTTTATTTTTAAAATTTTAAGGCTGGACATTTTGATGATTGCACATTTTGAAACCACTGAACGTTTTGAGAATTGGACATTATGAACTTAAACGCTAATAAGGTTATAATCTTTATTTTGCACTACCCTCACGCATCGTTTTTGGAAGCGCGTCAGACACGTTGACTCACTAGTAGTAATATTCAAACACATGCTAAAACAGTGCATGCAATTCGCGATAAATTCGCTCATGCTCTACGTCATACATACATCACACGGCTACGTCATGTCAACCTTTTCCCTCATTTCTCCGCAACATTTACCCTTCTTACCAGAATCCTGTATGATAATAATATACACACACAAACGTTCCTTTGTTATCATTTATTTTGTTCTAACTTATAGTCGTGTATTCACATCATGCTTCAATTACACGTTACTAGGAACACATCTAACAAGAAGCTTCCTATTTCGGGGTATTTTTTATTAATTTTTGGACAAAGTGGAACCAAGGAGCTTATCGCTTTGGAGATTGCAACATAAACATAACATTGACGACGAGAAATGTGGCCGCCGTTTATAGCAAAACGACATTTAATAAATCGATCAAACTGTGTTCTCTATCTCTCTCTTACACCTTTGTTTTCAATAAAGAATAGAAGAAGAAAGAGTTAGAGAGGAAAAGTAAGAGCATTTGAAATAATATGCCGGCTGCGTAAATGGGTTTGAAAGATATTTGATGTGTGACTATTCCATTCTTTCTTGTTATCAGAGCGAAAGATATAGAAATAGCGAAGGTTGCATTCAAGACCTGGTTAATCAGCTTGTTTAATAATAATAAAACACCGACTGGTTATAATAAATGTGTCCGGCCGTTGCTGGTTTTTTTAGGCTACATATGTCACTTATGCTTTCCTATCAAATATGTAACTGTCCTCTGTCCTACTGGTCGACTGGAAGAGATCCCTTCTTCCACCATTTGTACATGCCTTTGTTATGTATATATATATCACTGATGTACAGTAAAGTTTTTTTTTTCAATTAAATAAATTACATATTTCGTTGTTGACCGTTTGTAGCCGAGTACGGATAGGCGTCTTGCACGCAGTCCATTTATTCTAATCTGTGTCAAAATTCTCGTCTAAAAATATCTGTTCATTGCACAAACTCCATTGGTTATAAACTCTTTGAGTGGGACATTACTATGCGTGATGTAGGCAAGCACGCAAACAGAATAAAAGCGAGGCATTATCATATAATACTAATATAAATAGTTGAATATAAATAGTTTTCACTATGATAATGAGATATGTAACATGCGCGGGTATGGAGAACCGAGCAAAGCGCAAAATGCGTTTCTTATCATTAACAAAACGTACAAACAGCATGCTAAATTAATAAAAAACGCATCCTCACAAAGGACCACAAGCATTGGAAGGGGGAGCGTGGATGTAGAACGTGGAATCGATAACTTCGAAGACGTTACTAAAAGATATTACTTTTATATACAAAGCTAGAGATTTCCAAGCATGATTTCTATAGGTTCCTATAGAAATAAGTTGTTTTAGATATTGAAGAAAGGCAGCAACGCGCAGAAGTTTCGAGTGTCAAGATAAGCAAACAATATTTTTTAATCATAAGAAAATCTTTACAATATCACTATATGACAGGGTTAAAATTATGTGATATTTAAATTATCTTATTTTTTATTTTATTTTTTAATAGCCATTTATGTCCCATAGTTGGGCAGTATCTAATTATCTAATATGTGAAAAATTATTAGAGATGTTAGGTCATTCCAACGGCATCTCTTTTCTCTTTATTTTTTAAGAGCTTTTATCTGAACAGACATGCCAGCCCTACCGTACCCTTGACCAAGGAATAACGACTGAGGGTTGCTATACACAAAAGCGGGCCGTCAAAAATCGTCAAATCCGGGCGATAAAATCGAATATATGTAAATGAAAGTTCGGGGAAAAGCCGATATGATTGCTTCGGGTCGGCTTTGTTCGACAAATACTTCCGAACGGACAATGCCCATTCATGTATGTAACAACCCTGAGGTGATATGAGAATGTCTAACTTCTGACAGTTTTTTATACAAAATTATTCAAAATCTTGATACTGAAGATATTTGTAGTAAGTAATATTCAACTTTCCGATGGCATTTCGATTTTAAGGCGCAACATGAAACAAATTAGTGCTCCAAACTAAATCCAAAGTTAACATCGGTCAGCTTCACGTCGCTCTGCCTCACGTTCTACATCCACTTAGTCTTATTACCAAACGCGGACTAACTTTTAGTGCTTGGTTTAAACCATTATGCGGCCATAACCAGTTGTCATTTATCAACATGTCACTTTCTCACCCAACAGTGTCAATTTGATTTGGTAGTTTCAATAACACCCCGGCTAATCGGGAACTGCTGGGATGAGTTAGTATCAATTTGATCTGGTTGGATTACGGTTTAAACCAACTACTAACGTTAAGGCCGGCGCACATATAGAGACGCGAAACGCATCGCAACGAATTTGCCACTGCCAAAGTAACGCACGCAAAGTAAAAGAATTATTGACTTTGTGTGCGTTAAATAAGATCGAATACGGATTACAGTAGGTCACTAGAGTCGACGACAAAATGGCGGCTCCCGTCCGAGCCATGTTAATTAATTTTCGAACTTATTTCAACGCTCAAAAAAACGATAATGCTTTGGCAGTGAAAAATTCGCTGAGCTGCGCTTCGCCATACGTGCGCCGGCCGTTAAGGTTAATTCATACTAACGCAAATTCGAAGCGCATCGAAACGTCAATTTGAAACGTAATATAACAAATTCACCCTTATTTCCACAACGTAATGCACATATTTCTTCTGCGATAAAATAGACGCGCTCATTCGTCAGTATTCGCGCGTCTGCACGCGGCCAGCGCTGACGTAAATCCAAGCGTCTACTACGCGAACCAACGAGTCATCACTCGACAGTAGGAACATAAAAGCGTGCGAATGCGGGCGAACTTACGCGAGTAACCGCGCATTCGTGCAATTAGTGAAGAATTTGACGCTTTGCTTCGCATCGATTCTGCGCTAGTATGAATTGACCCTTAGACGGCGTTTTTAATAAAACGGGTAGTGTTGGGAAGTGTGTTTGCGTTCTACTCGTTCCGTATGACGTACCTTGATGGAGTTGCCTATCGCAGAGTTTACATATGACGAGCTGCATGGTCCCCTTGGGCCCGATGAAGGAGCGCTCACACAGAGGGCAGTAGCGACCGATGCGATACGCCCTACGCACGCACACACACATACCGCACGCGCACAACCCCGGAACACAGAAACACGCTATTAGTATACGGAACACCGCGACTACGAACACCTTTAGTACTTGTATTCTAAGCTCGCCGGTGTCTTTTGTGCGTGTTTTAGTTGTGGAAGAGGAAAGTTATGAATATTGACACATAAACAATAATTTTTACCAAGTGTGCAATTGTTACAGCAAGTTCAGTTCATGATAATTGAATTAATCAAACGATTTGACTCTGTTGACCTCCAGAAAGATATGGCGACATCTGAATAAAAAAATACCAACCATGCTTTTGATCAACCAAGCCATTTTTTTGGGAAATCATTTACTGCATACCACGAAGTTTGTTTTGTGATAAGGTAATAATACTATCATAACATAAACTTGCTGTAAAAATAAACGCACTGATAAATAAATCTTACTGTATGAAGAGAAAGAAAATGTGTACTAAAGAATATATTCAAGCTTAAAAGGTCTCAAGTACTCAGGTACTGGCTCGAGGAAAGATAGAATAGAATAGCATTAGACATTTTTATATCTGGAGTCAGCCCTTCATTTCGAGTCAAAATGATTTTTATTCAATCATAAGAAACACTTTCACAATGGGACCATCTTTGAAATATAAAAAAAAAACGTTCAATAAATAGTTCTTAACAATCAGGACCATTTCGGCTTGATATACTCTTTTATACTAACGCTGTAAAATTCATTACGTGTGTAATTTGACAAGTTATTAGTATAAGACAATACAGAATAATACAAGAAAAGAAATCTCATAGAATAAATAAAGACTTTAAACCATACCGAATTTGACAAGTGTTAATTTGTCGTGTTCCGAGCTAGAATACAAGTAGTAAAACAATTATGAAAGTTAGTTTATCGACATCGATAGTTTACGCCCAATGTTAGTCGATTATTACAAGTGAGGTGATGAGTTAGTTACTATGGGGACACCGATCTCTTGAGGCAATTCCAGTGTCAAAAAGCAAAGAGAAAAGTATTACAAATCTAACTATGTCATAAATCGAATAAGAACCGTTTGAACAGTAAAGTTCGCGTTTAAAAACTTGTTTGGCCAATAGTTTGTGCTATTCCTTTGTGGTTCAAGTTATTTTCAGAGCGCTTTAGTGTCCTACAACCAAAGACGTGACTTTTCGTCACTAGACTTTGCTGTTCTGTTTGTATGATGACTGTTCGCTCAATTTTTTTTAACCTTCGAAGGTCAGGTCGGTTATACTAACTGCCAGTTAACAAGTCTATAGCGGACGTTGAACTATTCCCGCATCCATGGTTATCACGTTTTCGAAGGAGCTACTGGCTACTATCAGGGCGTTCGCTGCGTCAAGCGGAAAAGAGCAGAACAGATTATATCGCGTAATGCCCTGTCTCTTTCGCCCGTACAGTTTGTGACAGAGATAGATGAAACACGTCGCGTGGTCCCGCTTGACGCAACGCACGCCCTCAGAATATTCAAGTTCCCAAGAAAACTGACAACTTATCGCCCGCTACTAGTGATAGCAATCGAGTTCATCACCTGAAATGTGCCCCTATGAACCAAGAATTTACACCACTAGTTTACAACAAGTGTAGTTTCAAGATATTTTCTGCTTAGTGTGGCAGTTTCAAGATAGTTTCTTTCACAGGGAGCAAGTCAGATTGGAACAAGCTCAAGAGGTACTAATTGAACCGACCGGGATTCTGATGCTATCCAACATCTAAAGCGTTGTAACTCATGAAATTCAAACGAGAGACAGGGATGGCACTATATCTTATTGAAATATAAACTGGCATTTAGTTTAACAGATATTATAACTGAGTGAACGTTCGTCATACTAAAACTTACATTACGGGGAGCATGCAACTTATTGTAAGGGGATGTGCTGAGTAAGTAAGAACGCTGCGTTGGGGCATAGAGAAACATTCTGCGGGGCCAAAATGCTACGAGTTACCAGAGACAAAGCAGATGTCAGAGTGAGACGTTAAACATAGATGAACCAGCTCGTGTTAGTCCACATCAAACGCAATGAAATGACGTGACTACAACTACCAAGACCAAAACAGATGACACATAAATCATTGAAACATTGGAATGTACTTTTTCTGCGTCCATCGCTTTATATCCTTCTTGTAATGGAACTAAACGTGTTCACGTTTTGACGGAGCCCCTCTTGGATTTACTTGAAAACAATAGTTCATTATTTAATATCTTATTTCGCTGATTCCTTTTTTGAGAGAATAAAACCTTTTTTATTGACTACAATTGATTCTTCACTATGGTCAAAAGTGTCGTAGATTATTGTTGTATTGTTATTAGTAGACACATACCATTTACCAACATTGCAGTGAAGAACCCAGTGTGAAGAAAGGTAACATACACATTCTTTTTAAAGGTCGGGGAACAAACAGCAGGATTTCATATCCTCAGCTTGCATAGTTTATGGGTTCACTAAAATGGTACAAACTATTTTACCTATGCAATAAAAAAATAATGTTAAATATAATGTGAAACATAATATACTGAAACTATTTTAAGGGAGAATTCAGTCCATGATAATGAACAACTTTCCCCAAGGTAGGAAGAAAATTTTTTTGCTTTCCATACAAAATCGGATCAGTTGATCGGTCAATTTGTATGGTAGGGGAGGCCACAAAATATTTTTCGTGTTTCAATACAATATGTTCCTTGGAGAAAGTTGTTCAGTATCATGGACTGAATCTACCTTAAAAATAGTTTTAGTATATTTTGTTAGATGTTATAATTATATGTAAAATTTTAAGTTTTCTTGTCTAAATCCAAAAAAACAATTTGTAATATACGTATATAACTAAGTAAATAGTTTGTATTCAGTATAGTTTAGAAGTGTGAGCAAGTGGAAAATATTTAGACAGTACATTCATCAATATTTAGGCATCAAAAGAGAATTGTATCATTATACCACGACCATTCCATTCAGAGGAGCCGTTTCCGCCAGCCATCTTGATATAAGTTTAATTACAAATATTTTATTTATTTATTTATTTAAAAACTTTATTGCACAAAAATGTTGTACAAGTGGTGGACCTAATACCATATGGCATTCTCTACCGGTCAACCATAAGACCAAGCAGAAAATATGTGTGGCTGGCGTGATTAAAATATGTATAAAATTACATAATATAAAAAAAAATATCTGATAATATTTCGCAAAAATCGGAATTAAAATGTCTTGCCATTTAGCTTAACACATAGCAAATGTCAACAAAAGACTACTCAGTCGCCTTTCAAAGGTTTGAGGCATAGCTAGACTTCACATTTAAAAAAAAAAACAAAACTTGCCAATTGTTTTTGTCATATCCATGCGATTATTTTGAGCAAATGAATATGACTTCAAATTCTGGCTATGCATTTCTTCATGTACTTATGTGAATAAACATTCAAATGGTAGGACCAACTAAACTATATTGAACTTAACAACAAATGGATTACGATTGGTTTTGGAATGCCTCACACTACTAAAGGGTCTATTAAATATTATCTTAATGGTAAAATAACATTTTAATGCTGCATGATTTTACTTTTGCAATAGATTTTTTTTTAATAATATGATATCGAAATTTATTGAAATTACTTGTTTATATGTCCAGTACATTATTTATTTTTCTAAGAACGTTGCGCAAGGGAAGCATTGCTATAGTTATTTTATACAGATAAATTATCACGTCTTTATTCTTAACGGGGTAGACAGAGTCCAGAGCCGTGAGACCCAAAGGCCACATTTAGCGTGATGGTGGTGGGCGTGAAGATAATAAAAGGGAATCAAAATAGTGATGGGTTGCTAGCCGCAATGCCTAAATAGGATTCAGATTCTCGCTCATTCCTTCAATCGGCTTTAGCGAACTGCGCAGGAAAAGAAGCAGCTTTTCTACGTTGTTTTTTTTAGTTATTTAATTTTTACATTATCCTATTTCGTCCCACTTCTGGGCAAAGGTCCCACTTTCTTCCATCTGTCTCGAGATTGGTCGGCAATGACAATACAGTTATTGTTGCAATAGATTTAAAATTTTTTAGGGCTTTAAAAGTTTACGTAAGGCAAGAAAGAGTAACATAGTCTAGGAGTTTCAATTAATTTAGAAAATAGTTTCATTCGTTATGAATCGTTGTATAACGCAGACACACAGGCGTGTAACTGAAAAAGGAAATTAATATAGTGACGGATTGTTAGGGTTGAGACACATCTGTCAGTAGATGAATATTAGGGGACCTGGATCCAATCATTCAGGCGATTATGTAGATATAATAATTACTTCTGAGACACTATTTGGTCTTCACATAGTTAAAATTATAAATTATGAACAATATAATGCTATTCTAATACCTTTACAAGAATGCACTACATTACAATCTAAAAGTCGTTTGGAAGTTCGTGTAATAGATGGAAATCATATATTCCTGAGTGAAGTTTAAGGCTTTATTCAATAAACATCATGTTCGAATAGATAGCTTGAAAAGAGAGTACCTAATAAGGAAACTGGATCAGGTATTTAAGTGAGATTGAAAAGAGGATATTAGGGAACCTGGATCCAACTGAATGGTTAGATCCAGGTTCCCTAATATTCATCTACTTCTGTCAGCACGGAAGAGCACTTTCGTGTGCTGCTATCCTTTTTTGTCCCTCAGAACAGTAATTTGCTAGAGCGAGAGAGAGCGACGGAACGCTTCGGCATGGCCGGTCGCTCTCTCTCGCTCTAGCAAATGACGCTTTTGAGGGACAAAAAAGGATAGCAGCACACGAAAGTGCTCTTCCGTGCTGACAGATGTGTCCCAACCCTTAACCGCGTCCCCTATAGACATTATTCCTTAGACTTTCGCCCAGTCCTCGTAAATGTGAATCAAGTTAATAGGCGATGCGGCTAGCAACCTATCACTACTTCAATTTCTTTTTCCATCTTCTCCACCAAAATAACACCGTTGGGTCGTGCGACTCCGGGCACTGTAAGAGCCGCAAGACCCAAAATGCTTTGTCTGCTCCTTTAGAGATAAAGACGTAATAGTGTATTCGGCCATTCGTTTGATCGGATTTTAAATAATTTATCGTAATAACTATAGTAATCCCTTTCTGCGCAACTCCTTTGAGCTACCACGAAGTACGGTAATATCAGTATACTGACCTCGCGCAGGGCGTGCACAGCGAGTGGGAGTACATCTTGTGTCCGCCCGGGCCTCTCTTCGTGTGGTGGTGCCACTCGGGCGGCGCCGCCGACAGCGGGGTGCCGGGGGTGCTCGCCGCCCCGCCCGCACCCCCCGGGGTGCCGGGGGTGCCGGCCGCGCCGGGGGTGCTGCCCGCCGCGGGCCCCGCGGGGTCGCGGGCGCCGCACGACTTACATATCGCGCACTCTACGCAATGCCACCGACCTGAAATACATAGATAAACATTTTAATAAAAAAAATATCCCTCGTTTTCAGGGTTAACAAATCCCGTGCAAAGTAAAATAAAAGGTAATGTGCTTTAACCTGTGAATCCTTATTTGACGACGGGCCAGCGACCTGTCACTATTTCTGATTACCTTTTTTATTTTATTCTACCTTTTATTTATACTCCCTTTGTTCTGTCGTGATAGTATGTATGTATTTATACCCCGTGGGCCCTGCATCTTACTAAGAGTGTAATTTATGTTTGAAACATACCTCTGAATTGACTGATGAACTGATATATGAATAACGTTTAACAAAATATAAGTACTCAAACAATTTTCAGAGTAAGTTTTATTCGTGAAAAAGTCAAATTCGTCCAAGAAACATATAATGAAATACAGGGTGACTTTTTAAGCACCAGCCAAATTTTTGGAGCAAGTTCAGTCCATAATATTGAACTACTTTCTATAAAAAAAGTTCTTAAGGCGAAGATATAGGCAAATGGCCTTGAAGTGTGAAATAAATTGTTTACTCGTAAATATGGTAATAATTTCCATATTGCTCTACGTCATGCACTAGATAGCCCTTTAAATTATTTTATGAACTGCCGTTGAAACTATTATTGGTGATCCGTCTAGCTTTAAAACTTGCCGTGGCCACTTTTGGCGGAAGCAAGTTTTAAAGCTAGACGGACTAATGTAAATAATTTCAACGGTGGTTCATAAAATAATTTAAAGGGCTATCTAGTGCATGACGAAGAGCAATATGGAAATTATCTCCATATTTACGAGTTAATAATTTATTTCAAGTGAGGGCGCCACTTCAAGGTCATTTGCCTATACCTCCACCTTAAAAATCGATAAAAAATTTTCGACCTTCCGTACAAAATCCGTTTAGGTGAGCGCTGATTTGTATGGGATGGCGAATTTTTATTTTAGTTTATCGTTATTGTTTTTAAAAAAAACCAGGCTGCCCTGGGTTTGGATCCGAGGATACATCTAGGCGTGAGCATTCGCGACATTCAGCCGCTCTGCCGGGAAGCACACGTTAGTTAATCCACCACACGTGTGGTATACACTCACCGGTGGGCACCTTGTCCAGCCCCACGCAGTAGCTGTGGAACCCGCGGTCGCAGAGGTCGCAGAACAGCATCTTGGTGTCGTGGTGCGGCCGCCGGCACGCGTTGCAGGTCTTGCAGTCCGCGCACTGCCACGGGTAGTCTCGGCACTTGCGGATCGTGTCCGCGCTCAGCTCCACGCAGCCCGGGTGCACTGGAACAAGGGGGAATGGAAATCTATGTCACTAATGTCAAATAAGGAGCTTTTATTACTAGTGGTTCTGTGAAAACAGTAGACCTCGCGAGCTCTTACAACCATACCATAACCGAAAATTTCCCCTTTCGCCTGGCTTAACAAAACCATTTCAGTTAAATTTTTAGTGAAACATTTCAGTGAAATCCGTCCATATAAGTATAACGCAACAGCTGACTTTCCCCCTCCACTCCCCCAATCAAAAATCACGATCGACTAAAAAAATTAAATAAATTACCTGTAGGCGAAAACAAACGGACAGACAAAAGCATTTTTAACCTCGCTCGGTGTATATAAAAAAACTGTCATAAAAAGTATATGTCCCTCGGGATAATGTAAGGATTATAACTATACGACATACACCTAAATCTGATCAGGAGTTTCGAAGTTATAACAGAATAAAAAACTCCTATACATACAAAGCGGACCCCAATAGTGGCGAGAATGATGATGATAATACATCCATGAATTTTAAAAAGATTACACAATTGCTTTGGGTAATTCATGTAATATATATATCGGAGGAAGTGTCAAGTCGTCTTCATTACTGTTTAAATAGCGTTTAATGTTAAAAGTTGATTGTCTTCAATTTAAATATTTTGTAAAACCTTAATTTAATTAAATATGATTTCTGAAATGGTTTACTTTGTGTAAAATCCAACAAATTTATTAAAAGTTATGTTTTTTGCAATTTACGTTATAATGCTAATCAGAGCAGAGGGCCAGCCTGGAGTGGGGTCAGGCGCCATCTTGATTTTTCTCGTGAAGATGATCAGTTGTGTGGTGTAGCGTACATTTTGAATAATAATATTGGATCGAGGTGGATCCTGTAGATATTTGGTATTTGGAAGAGCTCGAGCGGTGTCCTGAATCCACTGCTTAAAATGGCAATGCTCAATGGCTTTAAAATTATAAATTACGAAGTGTAACTGTGATGTGACAAAGCATTGTAACAAAACATGGAATATAATTGTACGAAAAGCTAATGAAAAGCGATTACTTATTTTGTTTTATGCTCGCATTTAACCCTGATAACGCCCATTAAACCCATGATGATAGACGACAAGCTGACCAAATTTTATTCATTTTACATGTGCAAGTTGCCAGATCTTTCAAGCTGATAAAACAGACATAATTTAATGATAACAGCAGGGAGCCACAGCTATAAGTCTTAATTTTGCTCTCTTCTAATCTTTTATACATCTGACGCTTTGGGGACCTTATGTGGCAAAAAATATCTCTAAGTTCTATAGGATGACCCACCAACTCTATACAGACACAATATAAATTTATCAATGCATGACGTTTACGAAGTGAAGTTGTTCTCAGTTCTCGTAATCGCGTTCAGCGTATTATGAGATGTCCCTTTTTTCCACACACGATGTTCAGTGCGCAAGGATTCAACATCATTGAACAATTTCATTTATTCATTATAACCGCGTTATGTACGGCCGTTGTTTTCCTATGGTTGTTTGTCCAATTTCATTTGGAGTCAGCCCTTCTCCTACCATTTCGCTCCAGAATACGAATCTGTGATGTCATGGTATCTTCTTCTTTTTCTTCTTATTTAATGTTAACCTTAGATCTAAATACTTTTAAACTATCGCGATGCATTATTATTAAATTTATGCATACGGGAATTAACGCGAAACGTACCTACGTATACGTACCCAACCTACGTATACGTACCTACGTACGTCAGCAAAATAAATTAAAAAAGATACGTTTCGCGTTAATTCCCGTATGCATTAATTTAATAACCTTAGATCTACACGTCCGTTTAGTACGTGATGTGCAAAATTAACAAAATATAATTTGCTTATTATTAAATTATATATCTTAGTGCACATTAAGTATGATTATAAGGCTTGAAACTACGTCAAGCGGTCGCCCCGGACGGGTTCAGTCCGTCTCTGTCACAAGCTCAACGTGCCACAGAGACACGTGACCCGCGACGGTTTCATCTCTATTGCACGTAGGGTTTGTGACAGAGACGGACTGAACCCGCCCGGGGCGTCCGCTTCACGCAGTTTTTTTTTTATTTTTTATTAGAGATTTAAGTGCGTTTGACCTCTATCTAGCCTGATGGGAAGCTTGAATGAGGTCTAAGGTGTTACACGCAGACTCAAAAAATTCACTCTTGCCTTGAAAATCCCTAAATCATACGTATGGGGAAACATCGAAGCAGGAAGGGAATTCCACACCTTAGCGGTTAGCACAATGAAGGAGGAGGCGAAACGAGAAGTACGATGAAGAGGAATATCAACCACAAATGGGTGGAATCCCTATCCACGACGTGTTGTCCGTTGGTGGAATGGTGCAGGGGGAATTAAATTATGCAATTCCTACGCACACTCCCCGAAGTGCAGCCTGTAGAAGACACACAGACTTGATACTAGTCCTGCCGTAAGCTTAAGGATGCTGTCATAAGCTATAAACCCGACTCACGCTTGGCGTTGCAGTCCCCGCACACGAGGAACCTCTCGTGCGTGTACTTGCGGTTGGCCTCGAGCCGCAGCTTGCACACCTTGCACAGCTCCGCCTCGCCACCGTCGCGGCTCTCCTCCTTGATCTCCTTGCTGCTCGAGGCCTCCGTGTGGCTGCTTCGCTTCACTTTCGTTAGTCGTTTTCTCTGTAATTGAATATAGGAAACGTTTAAATATCACTATTAATAACATTCATACAAAGAAGCCGTGTGATTCCCGGCAGAGTAGAATAGGACCACTCCAAGTCTTCCCGTGGATGTTGCAGAAGGCGACTTAGGAAACACAAGCTGAACAAAGCTTATAAACATCAGTGAGACCTCTCCAACGTGTCTGGCCAGCATGGAGAGTGTAGGCCAAATCCTCTGACTGCTCTGGCTAATATATGGCTCTTGTAGTACAGAGAGGGTCGTGCTCTTGCGGTGGAGACTAAAAAAGACCTTTTTTACTCGAAGGTTGATGGGTTACTGTGTGAGCAAATAAGTAGGCGAACGCTGGTGTCGGATTTTTTAAGCATTTTAATCTTCAGATTACATCACACATAATTTTGACTTTTCCAACACCCCCAATCCCTCTTGACACGCTTTTTTCCTAGCCCTTTAACACGAACTGTTACATTTGGCATGACTCCCCCCCCCATCGCTGTGACGTAATATAAGGATAGCCCCTACCCATTTCATCGACGTAACGTGCGTACGTCTTTAGGGAGACAAATGCTGGTCGTCGATCACAACAACATGTACATTCTGACTTCGAAGCAGTACATGTTGTTGTGGATAGTAGGCTCAAATACTTATCGCTGCACCACCTGTCGGTTGACTGGTAGAAACAGCTTAAGACTTAAAGTTCGCCGCAGTTTATATTTTTTGTAATAAAGTTGAATAAATTAAAATAAATAAATATATACGGACAAATCACACAGATTGAGCTAACCCCAAAGTAAGTTCAAGACTACTCTTATGATAGCTACTCAACGATTCTATATTTTATAACAAATACATATATAGATAAACATCCAAGACCCAGGTCAATCTGAAAAAGATCATTTTCCATAATGACCTAAACGGGGATCGAACCCGGGACCTTCGTTGTGACAGCCTGACAAGATGCCACAGAGGTCGTCGAAACAACAAAAAATACTGCTGAGGATGCAACTGGAAACAGGCTAGGATAAGAGTAGGGACACAGCTGTCAGCACGGAACACCACTTCTCTGTCGCTCAGAAGCGTCATTTGGTAGAGCGAGAGAGAGCGACAGAACGCTTCAGCACCAGCCGTGCTAAAGCGTTCCGTCGCTGTGCTGTTCCGTGCTAACAGATGTGTCAACCCTAAGAAGACCGTACCTTGTGTAGGTGGTGCGTGGGCGCTTCGGAGTCAGCGCTGGAGTCCTGGCGCTCCCAGTCGGGCTCCGACTCCGAGCTGGAGTCCGGGGGGGGCGCGGGCGGGGCCGCCAGCGCCGTGTTCAGAGGGAAGTACCTGCAACACACCGGACATGAGACTCTGCCTTTAGAGATTAATTAAGTGAACAAGATATACGCTCAAAAAACTAAAAGTAGTCTGCGAGAAAATTTAATAACCCAATTAATGCAAACTTGACAGCCATTTACGGCTAACAGTGTATATATTTTTTTATATATGCTTATTAAGACTTTTCATTTAATCCTTTCACCGCGAGACTTTATATCAGTTTTCGTGCTCCCAGCGCGAGGAATTGTGAATATCCATAGTTTTTGGTCGGATAAATCCGACGCTCGCGAAATGGGCACGAAAATGTTTGTCGGATTAATCCGACGTTCGCGGTTAAACTTTTATCAAATTTATTTTATACATACAAAATGTATAAAATAAACTTCGTCACCAGGACGATAATGACGAATCAATTGAAATCTTATTTGTAAAAATTGGATAAGCAAATCGAATGCTACGGTGGGACACACATACATATCCACATAGATACATAATACTGCTAAAATCATTAGGTACCCTTCCTTAAGCTTTCGGCTTTGTCGTAGTTGGGTAAAATTAAAGTAAATTTCATCATAAATAAATCGATGTGTTAACAAAGACTTGACATCTAATAGATAAATCTATGTAAGAATTCTCGTTAGGCTTAGGGATGTGACTTTGATAAAAGAAAAATTGAGTGACTGGTTTATATTAGGCAAAAGTAAACCGAGGGCGAAAGGTAAGAAAGCATAAAAGTGGTAAGTATGGGATTTAAGAATACGCGCAGCGGGCGCAAAAATCCATTTTTGTTTGATAGTGTAAAAAAAAATTGCTCTCAGTATATCGTAATCGCGATCGGCTTATTACAATATGTCCCATTTCTCGACACTAAATTCAGTGCGCAAGGATTCAACATCATCGAACAACACTTTCGGTCCTAGTTCGGTTTCGGATTCGGTCATAAGTTAAGAAAGTTTTACAACCTAAGTCTTCCTAAGTGTCCCCGTTCCCCGTCCCCGCACCTCTGCCCCGTTCTCCCTTGTCGAGGGGCGAGAGCGGGCGAACACACACGCATCGACGTGTGCGTGCACGGATGTATAGTTTCGTTTATAGTAGTGTAGGCATAAATGATACTCCGCTTCTATAGTGCCATACCTAAAAAAAAACCTGTGGCGCTACCTCAGAACACAAAAAGAAGAAATGTTATAATTGCCCGTTTGCTAGAAAACCGGTGTCGCCACTTACTCACACAGCTACATTTTGCTCATAATCTCTATTTGATTACAACATAAACCACTGGCTCACGATTCGCCGTTAACACAAATAAAACAGCCAATGAGAAGGTTACACGCACACCACAACATTGTGACTGGTGATTGTGATGTGGTGACTTTGACAGTTCACGGCAAATACATGCGGCCGTACCACGAATTATCGCACAGAACAATAGTCAGTTTAGCCAGACGGTTCATTGCGGGCTTGCTTGTCCAATTTAGAAAACCTCCACGAAAATTCACAATAAATCCGGTTGATCTATCTCCGTCTATAAGTTAAAGATACAGTCAGTTGGCCGTGTGGCTCCCTATATTAGGACCATTCCACCTCTTCTGTTGATATCGTAAGATGCGTCTAAAGGACTAAGCAGTCATATCTCGTGGTAAAGCTGCGTCCACCGACCTGAGCTGGTCGGGCGTGTACACCCTGTAGGAGTGCTGGTACTGGCCCGGCAGCAGCGCGTGCGGGTAGAAGCCGGCGGGCGGGCGCACGGCGGGGCGCGGCGCGGGCGGCGCGGGCGGGCGGCGGCGCTGGATGGTCAGCGACTGCAGGTCCACGCAGGCCGGCCGCCGCATCGCGTTGAGCCGGCTGTTCCACTCGCTGGCCGACGCGATCGCCGCTAGCGCCATGTCCTGTTCACGAAAAAGATTTTAATCATCGAGATAAAATATACAGGGTGACTTTTTATTAACTGGCAACATTTTTGGAGCAAGTTCAGTCCACGGTACTGAACTACTTTCTATAAAAAAACTTTTTTTATAGAAAGTAGTTCAGTATCGTGGACTAAACTTGCTCCAAAAATGTTACCAGTTAATAAAAAGTCACCCTGTATAGAACAGCTGTCTGGAACATTCACCGTGTTCTACTTCGGTGACCTATTGCGATGCAGTACTAAGTAATTTTTAAGCCGTTCTTCAAAACCGCAGCATTCATTAAATATGGCGGCGGGAATTTAGAATAATTGCTAACTTTTCGGGCGTAGCGGGGCTGCAAGCAGCCCGCGAGCCCGCCATTTTTTGTGCTGCTGTTAAAATTGACATAATTAAAGAAAGTACATATCCAGTTGAGAAAATGGCTAAAAAAACTGCAGTCAGTAAAGGAAACATCAAAAAATGTAGGCAGCCATCTTGGAATCTTTGTTTAGTTTTGAGTATCGCAGTAAAAATGCAACGTGTGTGTTTTGCCAAAGAGGAAAACACATACGGTGCGTTTTCAGCAGGGGAAGCATATAAAATTTTAGACCCCTTAGATGTTTCAGTAGGATGTAATGAACGAATTAAAGTCAAATTCTAAAATCCAGACGCCATCTTGTATTCCAAAAAATTTATAGATTTGGATTCCGTGATCCAAAATCCCTTGCATACTGAATTTCAGTCAAACCGGAGGAAGCAGTCGACTTTTGGCGGCCATCTTGGAAAATTAAAAAACAAACGCTCAGCGCTCGGTGGGAGTGGCTTAGCCTACGGCCTCGCCGCACAGCTCGGCCTTCGGCCTCGTTTTCCGCTCGAAATGAAAAACGAAAAACAATCCCCTACATTTTAGAAAAAAAAAATCACGCCCCTAACCGCAACTGTTTTTACAGCCCTGCAGCAGCATCCACATCAGGTTGTGGTGTACGGCAATTTGTGTTTCTAGTACTATGCGTCAAAAGGAGCTTTACCTGTCGCGTCTTCTCGGGGTCCACCTTGGGCGGCTCGGGCTTGCTCTCGGCCGGCTTGGCCTCGACCTTTATCTCCACCTTGTCCACTCGTTCCTCCTTTACTTCATCATCGGCCAGCTGCCTCTGCCGCTGGTGCGAGCGGTATTCCTCGTACTTGTGCGGGTAGTCCGATAGCATTATATCGAGGACCTCGCTCGCGTCCACTGCTGTTATACCTGTTGACAATATAATCGGTATTATTTTTTATTATTTCCGTTTTATACGAGTAGATACGTGTGTGATATAGTAGTAGAAGTCTTGCTCTTTGCTACAGCATCAATTCGTATAATAGCGTTCAATCATGTAGAGTTACAGAAGAATTTGCTGAAGACTACATTTCCCATAGTATTTGCACTTTAATTTTTATAATAAAAAAAAAAAGAGTAGCATGGCAAATTCAACCTTACATATCATTGCAAATAAACGGGCAAGTGCGAGTCGGACTCGTACATTAAGGGTTCCGTACCTCCGTACAATATTTTAAAGCGCTAAAGAAACACGTTTCTTGTATGAAGACCCCTTTAATTTTTAACTTTATCTTATTTTTAGTATTTGTTATTATAGTGGTCATAGTAATACATAATCGGTAAAAATTTCAAGTATCAAGTTAATGCCATTATAAAGATCTAGTTAAAAACGGTAAAAAACACGTTTTTTGTATAACGACCCCCTTTAATTTTTAACTTTTTTTTATTTTTAGTATTTGTTATAGCGGCCACAGTAATACATAAGCGGAGAAAATTTCAAGTGTCTAGCTATTATGGTTCAAGAGATAGAGCCCTGTGTCAGACGGACAGACAGACGTACAGACAGCGGAGTCTCAGTAATAGGGTCCCGTTTGCACTCTTTGGGTACGGAACCCTAAAAAAGATGGCAGGAGAATGACTCAATTTTTTTTTTAAGACAAATAGTGGATGTTAATTTTTTAACTAAAATTGACTGTGATTCGATGTCACGATGTCACAACTGGAAGTGCACTCACAGTACAGATTTGAAGGAAGTGAGCTCAAATCTCATTCGCGACGAAATTTTTCATCACATATTTTTAATTTAGACATTGTTACGAGCTCTTTAATCCCAACTTCCCAACTAATATTATAAATGCGAAAGTGAGTTTTTTATATTTCTATGTTTGTTTGTTACCTCTTCACGCTTTATCTACTGTACCAATCTTCTTGAAAATTCGCATACGCATAGTTAGGAGTACTGAGAAGGACATAGGGTACCTTTCATCTCGAAAAAAAGTAATGTTCTCGTGGGATACGCGAGCGAAGCCGCGGGCAAAAGCTAGTTATAAAAATATATTCATTATTGTTGCCGAGTGTTATCAATGTTAACTAAGCCTCAAAGTCATGGGGAATGAAAATCACGCGGGGGCTGATAGCATACTCACCGAGGTCGCAAAGAGCTTCGCTGACGAGCCCCTTGCCGAGCACGTGGTCGCGCTCGCCGCCGCCGATGCCGCGCCGCTTCAGCTCCGGGTAGCGCCGCTTGAAGCTCTTCACGCCGAGGAACATTGCCACTTGCTCTTGTATCATCATCACCTGAAAACAAAAATATGTAAATAAATGATTCCTCAAAGCCGTGTGGTTCCCGGCAGAGTAGAATAGGACCACTCCATGTCTTCCCGTGGATGTCGTAGAAGGTGAATTAGGAAACACGAGTAAACAAAAGTTATAAACATCAATGAGACCTCTCCCACCCGTCTGGCCAGCGTGGAAAGTGTAGGCCAAATCCTCTGACTGCTCTGGCAGTACAGAGGGTCGTGCTCCTGCAGTCTTCTTCATCTAAGCGCGTTCCAGGTTGCATCCTCAGCTGTGCTGCTTCGGAGCCCGGGGTGCGCTTTCCCGCTTTTTCTTCTCCAAATATAACATGCATGTCAATGGTCACCTAAGGATGCCAAAGACCTTGCGAAATGGAGAAGCAATAGCCGGAACAGTTTAAATGATATGGCTATAGTTTTACGACCGGCCGCCTGCCTGACGTGAACCCTCTTTGGGAATGTATTTGTGTGAAAAGTTTTACAAGCGGCCGCCGCCCGACGTTAACCCTCCTTGGGAATGCAAATGTTGCACGAGATGTTTGTGCTTAGTCCTTTAGTCGCCTCTTACGACATCCACAGGAAGAGGTGGTCCTATTCTAACCCGAACCACACGGGTCGTGCTCCTGCAGTGGAGACTAAAAAAGACCTGATCACGAATGTTTTCTCTCTGTCGTAAGTCGTCACATCAACGCTTCCATGCCCTACCTTTCTTCCTTCGACCATCTTCGGGAGGAAATGGGGTAGACTTTTGCCCAGCACAGGGACAGTGTAGGTAAAATTAAAAAAACTTACAATGTGGTTGTGTATTAGATCACAGGAATAGGATATTTGCCTGTGTTTGTTTTTGGACAATATTTTATATCAAGCAAAAAACAGCATTAAAAAGAAATAGTTTTTCTAAAAACAGCAAGAAAATTGGTTATTAAATGAAACAGTAATAAATAGCATTTCAAATATTGGGATGAAGAAAAGTGGGAGCGTGGTGCGTACATCTCGCTATCTCTTTCGTACGCCTGAAACTTAATGGCAGTGACGTCACATGCCAGTATGTGCATCTTTTTCTGTTACTTGACTTTTCACCAGATTTTAAAAGGCTTATAATACCTTACTTATTTTAAAATAATTTAAAAAAAAATTGATACTTTTAGATATAAATAATGAAAAAAATGGAGTGAAAAGCCTAAAATTTGAGGCTTTATTTTTAAGTGGGAAACAAATGTATACCTATGTCGCCGATGCCGGGCCCCGCGGGACATGGTAGACCCAGGAAATGCTGGTTTGACGTCGACATGATGATATGCGTGTCTATGGCCTTACAAACAAAGACGGTCAAGACCGTGTGAAGTGGGGAAGAAAAAGCCGGCAAGCGGACCCCAGCCTTCACATTACAGCTGAGGATACAACTGGGAATACACTGAGACAATATCTGAGGCTTTCTTTGTTGTTGATATAGAAATTTTATAATTTTATGGTGGCTTTTTAGACATAAATTTTTGTCGCAGTAATAAGTTAAAATATTTTTAAAAAAATGTCACTTTGCTCACCTGAGGTTCTCCTTCTCCCTCTCCGGGCGGCGGCCATGTATACTCCTTGACATCTGCCGCCGTCCACACTTTATTACTGAAACAAGGAAATATGCATTTTTAGTTATGATAACCCAAAGGTTGGCTGTCAAATAATGCTTTTAGCATCAAGTCCGCCTATGGTGCTATACAAATTTTCTTTTGTCAAATAAAGATTAAATAAATCAATAAATTCTCCTGGGTCTTCTGGAAGAGATTTCTTATGAAATAAGCAGTACTAGGCCCGTGTCACTCCCCGTTTGGGTATCAAAATGTACCCACATTATTACTATGCGCGCTGGCGGCCCCCCTGAGTGGTAAATTCAGTTGTACGAATCGTTTGCGCCGCGGACGGGTTCAATCCGTCTCTGTCACAAACCCTACGCGCGATAGAGATAGCTGAAGCCGTCGCGGTTCACGTGTTTCTGTCGCACGTAGGGTTTTTGACAGAGACGGACTGGACCCGTCCGGGGCATCCGCTTGACGTAGTTTCAAGCCTCAGTACGCATATCTATTGTTACTGTATATATTTTTTTTTGTATAATTAATTAGACGACGTATAAGAAAATAAACACGTTGCAAACATGAAAAGTGTATGTACGCACCTGTCGAATAGGTCAGCGAATTTGGACTTCTTCATTTTGCTGCTCTCGTTGGTGGAGCTCTTGACGGAGCTTTGGGAGTCCTCGTCCAGCAAGCAAGAAGGTCTGCGAGAGAACACAAAATGCGTGTGGTCAAAGTAGGTAAAAATATATATCAATATTTAAGAGCCAGGCTCTGGTCGGTGTCATTGTATGGAAAGAGACACACCAATGACTTTTCTTTTAATTTATATTTATAGTCACTAGTGTGTAGGTTTCCTCACGATGTTTTCCTTCACTGGAACAATTTATTGGTAGTTGAAAATGAAACTTCACAAACACACAGCCAGTGCCTCAACTCATTTTTATCTTAACCAAACCACAGAAGACAGCTAGAGTATATTACATACAGAATGGAATCTCCTGCGATCCCTTGCAATATGCGTCCCATTTCGGCTCTCAACGGAACTCTTCGGAACACACACTGTACGGCGCACGCGGCCGCACAAGGACGGTGGAAAGTGCGGGAACGGGGAACGGGGACGCATATTGCACGTACCTTGGGAGATTCCGTCCTGTATGTAATACTCTTACTGTCTGTTAAAAATTCATGAATAGCTAATTACTACCGCAACATTCAGTAATCTGGTTAAATGTTGCTGTCAAAAACTTGGCTAGTTAGGGTTGGATCTCATCTATCAGCACGGAACAGCACTTTCCTATGCTACTATCCTTTTCTGTCGCTCAGAACAGTAAGCTGCTAGAGCGAGAGAGAGCGACGGAACGCTGCAGCACGGCCGGTACTGGTTCCGTCGCTCTCTCTCGCTCTAGCAAAAGACGTTTCTGAGCGGCAGAAAAGGATAGCAGCATAGTAAAGTGCTGTTCCGTGCTGACAGATGAGATCGAACCCTTATCCTTCAGCCTTTTAATTGAATGTCGACTTTTAATGAACGGCCTAGGCGTCCAATTACCCGGCTAACTTTACCATATGGCTGCGAATGTATAGAATAGATATAGAGGCCGGGTACTATACAACCAACTCACTTGGCGGGCGTGGCGTTGTCGTCCATCATGCAGGTCTCCTCCTCGAACAGCTGCACGGTGGTGGTGGCCGGCCCGCACACGCGCCCGTAGATGCCCAGGGTCTCCTGCAACGTTTATATGTCAATATATTGGCTCAATGACTGAAACTTTTTAATGGGCATTGTTAATTTTTTTTAACCCTTAAAATATAGCGTATTTCAAGAAACTAATTTGAATATTACATTTTTATAAATAATTATAAAAATCATGTCAAAGATAAAGTCGTGTCAGCCATCGGCTTCAAAAAGCAAACAGCCAAGCCCAATACATATTAAAAAAAAAAAACACGCTAATGTCATAATAGTCTTTGTCAGTGTGATTCAATGAATTCAGTTGCCCATGAGTGCTATTTTTCATTCAGGGACTCACATTACGAATGATTTGCGCGAATATTTACAAATGGGCGCATTTTTGAATTGATCGTATGCAAAGGATTTGCAACGAGTGGTCTGAACCACTCGTAATTTTGACATTTGTAGCGTACAAATGTCAAAGAAACGTTACATGGAGTATCGTTCCGTTTCACACTGCTTTTATTATTTTTGTTGAAATGTTTAGAAAACCATTTACAAATTTACGATATTTTCTGCGTAACACAATATTATTTATCGCTCACACGACGGTTTCAAAAATACGATACAATGCGCGGGAACGCGAGTGTTGAGTTGGAAAACTACACGTTTTGTGTTGCCCCGAGTCCCTAAGTGAAAAATAGCACTCCATGATTGGCGGAAAGTTATTTTCTTAGTTATGATTGGCGGAAACAGTGACATTTGACGTTATTGTCAGTGACAGATAAGTACCATAAACGCGACTCATAATTTTTAATAAAAGGACTCAAGGCTTACCAGATACAGCCGCGGAGTAAGGTCAAACAAAGGTCATACGTTTGTTTGTAGAAATATTCAAAACAATTTATTATTTTCGCAAAAATATTACCCACAACTGTTCATTAAATCTGTATATCGAAACGGATTCCAAAATAATGTTTTCCAAAAAAAATTAACAATGCCCATTGGTCCATCAGGTGGATTATTAAATAATATTATGAATATATTTTAATTTTTTTTCTAACAAGGAATGACAAAGATATAACGCATTTTAAGTTCGCCGTAAGTATTGCCGTGTGGTTCCCGGCAGAACCACTCCAAGTCTTCCCGTGGATGTCGTAGAAGGCGACTTAGGAAACACAAGCTAAGCACAGCTTATAAACATCAGTGAGACCTCTCCAACCCGTCTGGTCAGCGTGGAGAGTGTAGGCCAAATCCTCTGACTGCTCGAGCTGAGTATGGCTCTGGTAGTACCACTACTGGTATGACTCTCCATTGATTAAGAGTAACATATGTACCTACTACTACTAAAAACAATTTATCTGTACACACGTCGATGTGTGAGTTTTATACTTAGGCACAGAATACATAAGAGTCAAACAGAATGGTATCTCACAGCGTCTCCCGCAAATTGGCGTCCCCGCACCTCTCCCCCGCATTTTGTGAGCTTTGACAGCTCCAAACCAGGGTTTAATTACTAGCCGCACGCAATACGCGACGTGTGTTGTCTTGAGAACTGTCAACCAATAGTAACCATCATGGTGAGAAGGTGCGCGTATAATAATTGTTTATCCACCCAATACTCTAAAGAACGAATATTTCATACATTTTCAAATGATGAAAACAGGTAAGCAAAGCAACAATATAATTTCACGTTATTACCCAGCAACCATCTTGATATATATACCCTTCTCGCTCTCTCGCATTGGCGGGAGATACACAAGAGCGAGAGGGGTATTAGCAATCCGGTACTGTTACATAGGCTCCTCGCTCACAGGTAATCACATACACGCAGATACCAACTAGATTCCCGCGGGTTATAGTGCTAAATGCCATTGTTGACAATGAAAACTTGACATGCTATGAGTGGAAGCGTGATAAAGATTTGTTTATTTTTATTGAATTTATTCATATAATTACCGTATAGTTTTGCGCCGAATATGCAAATTACTATATTACAATAGTGAATTAGTGAAATTAGTGCGTTACATTATAAATGACTCAATAATAATCAGTAAAGTGAACTAATGGTGAAATGGACAATGGACATAATGAAAAATATTTATGAAGTGGTATTATGTAGCTGTTTCCGACTTTTCTGTAACATTTAATACATATAAAACAGAATATTTTTTACGTCATAGTGTTCGCAAATCTTCCGGTATGGAAAGATATAATCGTAAATATGTCGAACTCGTTAGTAGGTAAGTATTAAATTAATTCTGCGGTGCGACCCTAAGTATAAAACTCACACATCGACGTGTGTACAGATAAATTGTTTCGCTTGTAGTAGTAGTAGGTATATATGTTACTCTGAATCAATGGAGAGTCATACCAGTGACTTAGGGTCGCACCGCAGAATTATTTTAATACTTACCTACTAACGAGTTCGACATATTTACGATTATATTTTTCCATACCGGAAGATTTGCGAACACTATGACGTAAAAAATATTCTGTTTTATATGGGTAGTATTTAAACGCAAATCAAAATTACTGATTGCACAGCAAAATACTCAACTGAAAATATTACTAAACAAACTGCAATTTATATTTGTGGCGCAGTAAAATGGATAGAACTTTCCTAGCAGTTGTATCCATCCAGCAGTTGGTCGCAGTTCTAACATAACCTAACCTATAGGTTTGCCCTAACCTAATAAATTTGATGTGCAGTCAGTATTTATTTGCTGTGCAATCAGTACTTATGATAAGATTGTTGATTTATTTGATGTAAAAAAGTATATAAATGATGAGATTAAATTGATGGGTGATTATTTATTAGATGTGCAATTAATAATATCCCGTTTTATATGTATTTTTGTAATGTTACAGAAAAGTCGAGAACAGCTACATAATATCACTTCACAAATATTTTTCATTATGTCCATTGTCCATTTCACCATTAGTTCACTTTACTGATTATTATTGAGTCATTTATAATGTAACGCACTTATTTCACTAATTCACTATTGTAATATAGTAATTTGCATATTCGGCGCAAAACTATTCGGTAATTATATGAATAAATTCAATAAAAATAAACAAATGTTTATCACGCTTACACAGCATGTCAAGTTGTCATTGTCAATAATGGCATTTAGCACTATAACAAAATCTAGTTGGCATCTGCGTGTATGTGATTACCTGTGAGCGAGGAGCCTATGTAACATTACCGGATTGCTTATTAGCAATCCGGTAATGTTACAATCTCGCTCTTGTGTATCTCCCGCCAATGCGAGAGAGCGAGAAGGGTATATATATCAAGATGGTTGCTGGGTAATAACGTGAAATTATATTGTTGCTTTGCTTACCTGTTTTCATCATTTGGAAATGTATGAAATATACGTTCTTTAGAGTATTGGGTGGATAAACAATTATTATACGCGCACCTTCTCACCATGATGGTTACTATTGGTTGACAGTTCTCAAGACAACACACGTCGCGTATTGCGTGCGGCTAGTAATTAAACCCTGGTTTGGAGCTGTCAAAGCTCACAAAGTGCGGGGACGCCAATTTGCGGGAGACGCTGTGAGATACCATTCTGTTTGACTCTAATGTATTCTGTGGTAGTACAGAGGGTCGTGCTCCTGCAGTAGAGACTAACAAAGACCTGATGATGATTTTAAGTTCGCGCTACGTTACACTTTGGTACAATTTCACTGAGATGACGTCACAAGCCCCTACTTTGGAACTTATACGTATAAGTTCCGTGTGTGTGAAAGTTTATACCTTTGTGATTGTTTACTAAAATAGCCGATCAAGGGATTGTATGGGAATTCAAATCGTGGTAATAGGCGATGCAGCCAACAACCCATCACTATTTTGATTCCCTTTCTCTACCTAAATGCCCACCATCACTTTAAAAGTGGCCTTTGGGTCTTACCCCCGAATAAATACTAATACTAACGTACAGAAGTCTCACTCAGCAAAGAAATTCAAAGAAATATCTACTCGATGTGGCTAGCAATATGGTTTATTTAGCTCACGTCAGAACTCAGCACCTTTTCGTTTAGATACCTAGACATCCATTGCAAGCCAATTTCATTCTTATTACTCTGGACAAACGATTCGTATAACTGAATTTACCACTCCGAGGGGCCGCTGCGCGCATAGTAATAATGTAGGTACATTTTCGATACCTAAACGGGGAGTGACACAGGCCTGGTCTTACGGCCCGAGGCTCTGTCTACCTCTCTTATCACAGTGTTTTCCCAGATGTATCCTCAACTGTAATGCTGTAAAGCCTAGGGCTTTTTGGATTTTTCTTCTCCACTTCCCATGGTTTGAGGCCTCGTCCACGACACGCGACCGGACACGCGGCGCGTGCGCGAAGAAATGCTGCACGAGATCGGGCTAAAATCGGACTTGCTCGCCGACAATAGGGTCGAGAATTATCTGACAACTAAGGCCGCCACGTCGCGTGTCGCTTCGCTTGTCGCGTCGCGTGTCCGTGGACACGCACCCGCCTAGCCCTAGGCTCTGTCTACCCTGTTAGGGATAAAGACGTGATAGTATAATTATAGCGAATGCATAAATGCATTCCCAAAGATGGTTCTTCGGCATCCTTAGGTGTCTGACCATTGACATGCATATTATATTTGGAGTAGAATAAACGGGCAAGTGCGAGTCGGACTCGTACATGTACTCGAGGTAGTATAGTGATAGTGAGTTGCAATAAAATCTGAATCAAAGTCGTCACCTTCATGTACATAGCGCCGCGTCCTCCCCCGCGCCCCCGGCCGCCGCCCCGCCGGCCCCGCGCGGGCGTCCGCGTCCCGCGAGACCCGCGCCCCCGCGTCCCCCGCCCGCCGCGTCCGAGCGACGACTCAGGAGACTTCATGAACGAATCCTCCGATTTCGGCAACGTATTTTCGAGCACCACCTGGAAACAAAGACGTGGTTTATAGTTCTTTACCAGCTTATATAACTCCACTGGAGCGGTAGTAGTCTAGAGGTTTGAGGAGGGCCTTATAACAGAAAGGTCCTTGATTCAATCCCTGCTAAACCTAGATGGGTACTCCTGATAGTCTTCGTAATAGAGGCCCTTTTGAGTACAGAACCCTAATACGACTATACTAAGATCACTCACCTCAGTATCGCCAAACAGCTTCAAATCAGCAGCGTCACTGCGCCGGCGACTCGACAGAGGTGTGGAGCACACGGACGGCATCTTATCCAGGGCCTCCGTCATGCGCGGCAGCTTGATCCGGGAACTCGTGGGGTCTATGGGCTCGGGGTCGGCCTCGGGGGTGCGCTCAGCGGGCGGGGGGTCGGGCGGGGAGGACGGCGCCACAGAGTGCGCCTCCCCTCGCCGCGCACCTCGCCCCCGACCGCGGCCGCGGGGCTTCGCGATTATTGCTGGGCGCTCTCTGGAAATATATAGATAAAAAATTGGTCCTATTGGAAAACTTGTTTATAAATAAATAAATATATAGGGACAAATCACACTGATTAAGCTAGCCCCAAAGTAAGTTCTAAACTTGTGTTATGGGATACTAACTTAACGATACTATATTTTATGATAAATACATATATAGACAGGCCTGTGTCACTCCCCGTGTAGGTATCAAAAATATACCTACGCGCGGCGGCCTTCTCGAGTGGCTAATTCAGTCGGGGCTCGCGTGCGAACAGTGACGCACGCGCGAGCTTTGTTCGTCGCCTAGAAACTTCACCGATCCGGCCGTTTTAAAAATGGAAAAACATAAAAAGAAGGCTTAAAAATACTGCGCAGTTTTTAACTGTTTAAACAAGGATTGCGATCCAAATTTAACTTTTTTTAGACTTCCTAAGGACGCTGAAAGGTAAGAACTACTTTAAAGTAGTTATTATTATTATGTTGTCATTCATGATAAAGTAAGTAGGTTTAATACCTAGGACCTAGGTACCTTCTTAGGTTACGAAAGTAAGTAGGAACGTAGGTATAAGTATACATATTATTCTTTTGAATTTCTGATGTTTGGTTTGAGATTGACGATCTGTTTTGTTATAAGTAGGTACCTAACCCACCTTAGGAGCTTTTCTGTTCGCTAGCAAAATAATTATGAAAGTTACAGAAATGGTATGTACCTACTAAGTACATCCTATAGAATTTGGTATCTACTTTAAAGACTGTTTTATCTGGTATCTAACCAGCTAAAACAAAGTCTTTAATTTCGGTCATTTTATATTATACTAGCAGTCCACCCCGGCTTCGCCCGTGGTACACACATAGCCTATGTCACTCGGGAATAGTGTAGCTTTCCAACGGTGAAAGAATTTTTTAAATCGGCCCAGTACTTTTTGAGCCTATTCATTACAAACATACAAAAATAGGTACAAATCTTTCCTCTTTATAATATTAGTATAGATTTCATTAAGGTGAAGATATGGGCAAATGACCTTGAAGTGGCGCCCTCATTTGAAATAAATTGTTAACTCGTAAATATGGAGATAATTTCCATATTACTCTTCGTCATGCACTAGATAGCCCTTTAAATTATTTTATAAACCACCGTTGAAAGTATTTACATTATTCCGTCTAGCTTTAAAACTTGCCTCCGCCAAAAGTGGCCACGGCAAGTTTTAAAGCTAGACGGATCACCAATAATAGTTTTAACGGCAGTTCATAAAATAATTTATAGGGCTATCTAGTGCATGACGTAGAGCAATATGGAAATTATCACCATATTTACGAGATAACAATTTATTTCACACTTCAAGGCCATTTGCCTATATCTTCGCCTTAATTATAGTTTACTACCAAATGATGATACATAAACTAAAAATAATAGAAAAAAATGATAGATAAACACCCAAGACCCAGAACAATTTAAAAAAGGCCATTTTCCAACTTGCTCTGGCTGGGGATCGAACTTAGAACCTCCGGGTTAGCGGACTAGCGTGTTAACCATTACGCCACGGAGGTCGTCAGTTTATACATATGTTATTTGTCTATTGGTAATTTACACCTGTATAACTGCCGACGGAAAATCTGAAAGTGAAATATTCAACAATAGCGAATTATATTTACAGCCTAAGAAAAAAAATATGAAATGTTGCCCGACGAAGTTTCACTATCATCATCATCAGGTCTTTTGCACGCCTCATAAGCGAAGCGCATGATCTACTCTCGCCTTACAAAAATCAAGTGATTTTTTTTAACTAAATGTGTCTCTATTTATTTTCTATCGCACTTGTACAATAATATTTACATATAAATGTCAAGGAAAAACACTAGTTTCAACACTTATGACATTTTTAAAAGACTTTTTGCCTTTTAAATAAATAAAAACAATGTTTAATAAAATCATTTTGTGGACGTCCGTGTGTCTGTATGTATGGAAACTGGCGTGGTCACGATAACTCCCGAAAAACTTATCTGATCAAGTCCATTTTTTTTTTATACGCTTCAGTATTATCCAAAACTAAGTCCTTTCGAAGATCACGGTCTAATTCAATGTAGTTTAATCGTAATTATTATTATAAAAATACAGGTGACATATTAAAAATAATTTTGGATGTGAGGTTTGTTGAAAGAGTTAATACCTATGTATGATGAGTACGAATGTGTAACTGGCAAGTAAGAAAAGAAGTAAAAAGAAATTTGAATTAAGAATGTTGTAATTTTGTTTGTTTTATTAAATATGAAAGACGAATAAATGTAAAAGAAGCGATAAGTTAGTTAATATTTTATTTAATTTGCATTAACTAATTGAGAGTGAAAAGAACAATCAGTGGTAACACTTTTCTTGACATTCATGACGTAGTCTTGTGTCTTTTTCTTGTTTTTGCTTAGTTTTTTTGAGATTTCTCAAAATCTACCGGTCCGAATCGGTTTAAATTCACAGGAAATCTGAGTTGTATAGAACTCTTTGGAAAGCTACTTGTTTGGTTCCGATCGGTTGTGAAAAATTGTGAAAAATTAGATTGAGGCGTGCACTTTTGGATTTTCCAAACTATTTTAGTCTCCACTGCAGGAGCATGACCCTCTGCACTACCAGAGCCATGTATTAGCCAGAGCAATCAGAGGATTTGGCCTTTACTCTCCATGCTGACCAGACGGGTTGAAGAGGTCTCATTAATATTTATAAGCTTTGTTTAGCTTGTTTCCTAAATTGCCTTCTACGACATCCACAGGAAGACTTGGAGTGGTCCTATTCTGCTCTGCCGGGAACCACATGGCTAACAAAAAAATAACAAGTCTGAGAACAAAACTCACCTAGACAATCGTAACGAGCGCTGCGGGCGTTCCTCCAGTGCAGGGATGGGCAGCGCCACCACGGCGGGCTCCGACAGCGGGATTTTGCGCGGCCGCCCACGCTTCTTAGGCTGCGGCGTCATCTCCACCACCTTTGGAACGTCCGCCTCCCCACTATTCATCTCTACGCCTATCTTCAGACTGTCCACTTCCAGAGGATCCTGCGACACGTCGTCCCCGACGATACCGAAATTTGCAAACTCGAAATTCTCGTTTATCATCATCTCCTGAACTTCAGGGTGGCAATTTGACACGTTTTCGCAATCGCCGCTCCCAGACGATATGTTTGAATCGACTTCCAAAGTCACCGTCTCGTTCTTCGCTGTACAGTTTATGTCGTTGACAGACTTCACTTGAATTTGATTCGCTTGTAAGTTAGATAAAATATTATGAAATTTTGAGTTTCCATTCTTAGAACAATTTTCGTTGTTCATTAGTGTATGGTTAACGGTCTTACCCTTATTATCTTGTTTATTATCTACAGACTTATTAGTAGGGGACTCTGGGCTCATCTTTACAGGTGTGATAGTGAGGGATTTGCTCGAGAGAAGCTGGCCGAGTTTTAATCTCTTAGTTTCGAGCACGGAAAGCTCGGCTTCTTTGCTTTGAGGCGAGCTCGAGTCGGCGGGAGGCGGCCTTTTGCCGGTGTTGCGCCTCACCACCGGAGTTTTATCTGTGTTTTCGACAATCCGCGAACTGCGTAATCTTTTACCCATAGGTGCAGTCTGAGCCATAGGAGAGTCCTGCTTCCTTCTACTGTTAATAAGATTCCTTTTGGGACTTTGTATATCATTAACAATCTCTTGAGTATTCTCAGACAAACACTTTTGTTGCTGGGGAGTGTCCGGCCTACTTGGCTCTTCTAATATTTTTGCAGAAGCACCCTGGTCAGTCTTATTAATTTTTAAAATAATTCTCGGAGAATCTTGTCCTGAGCTTTGATTTACTTTCTCAGAAATATTTATTTCTAATGGATTTTTAAGATTTTCACTCGCTTCTTTGCATATGTCCTGTATTGAACATACTTTTAATCTTTCAGGACTTACTTTCGAGTCACTTGCTTTTTCTGGACTCTGGCTTCGTCTATTTATGTTGTCATGGATAATACCAGAGCTCAGTTTGTCTGTGTTGCTTTGTTCAGATTCTCCCTGTAAACAGTTGACTGTTTCTTTGCTTAGCAATGACGGCGATGATGACCTATTGCCATCAATTTCAGGTTCTTCAAGTCTTTTGTCTAAGCTAACATCAGATGTTTGTAATAATTTCTTTAGCAATGTACAGTTTTGCACAGAAGTCATCTGTTGTTTACTTAAACTCCTTAATGCAGATGCATCTGATGAAGGATCTGAATCCACAAGTGGTTCACCTGTTGAACTCAAATTTTCTGAATTTTGATTTGATTCATTATCCTTCAGTTTATTACTTGTTCCCACTTTTTCACACCTGGAGGTGTCTAGTTCCTTTACCAACATACTGTTAGACACTTGAGATACTTGTGTTTTCTCCTGGGATAGATCAGATTCGGTGATCGTTTTTTCTACATTATCACTTGCTTTTGTCATACTGCATGAAGGCTGCTCTTCATGAGCATCAATCTGATCACTGTTAACATTTTCAGCAATATCAGGTACACAGTTTTGTTTTTTAGTCTCTAAATTACTTTCCTTAAGATCAGCATCTTTTGTCCCTAATTCTAAGTCTTCTGCCTTTGCCTTATGACTTACCCTGTCTAATTTGGAGTTATCTGAGGAGATTCTTTCTAGTTCATCATTGCCAGATGATTTTAAAGTTAGCTTTAAATTAGATTTAGATATTTTACTCGCTTCTTCACTAATATTATTAAAAATATGTTCTCTATTATCATCAATATTGTTTACTTTCTTATCTACACATAAACTTTCACTACTTGAAGTATCAGCCATAGCTTTCATATTTATTTTCATCACTAAGGGGGGATTTTTGACCGATTTCTCCTCAGACTCATCTTTTAATTTCTGGTGGGTGACATCCTCAGGTTTGACCACTGGTTTAATATTTAACTTTGTGACCACAGGTATGGTGGAATTTCTTAAATCTGACCCCTTCAAACTATCTCTCTTAGGGGATAATTGTGAAACATTCTCATCTGGTTTCACTAAAGGTTTTATATTTAGTTTGGTCACAATAGGAATAGCTGCATCATCATTTGTGGGTTTTTGCTTAGAGACATCTTCCAAGTCGTTGGGTTTTACTACAGGTTTGATATTCAACTTAGTAACAACAGGTATATGATCTGCATTATCATCGCTAGAGTTCCCAGTCTCAGAAGATTGATTCTCTGAGTCTTTATTAGTGTCTTCTTCTACAGGCTTAACAATAGGCTTAATATTAAGTTTAGTAACAACAGGTATACTATCTTCGTCTGCATTCAATTCATCACAGTCTTTTTCTTTTGAAGAGGTTCCTTCAGGACATTTAATAGGTTTAATATTCAATTTTGTAACTTTAGGAATATCTTCTACACTAGAGTCTACTGCATTATCTTTAGGCTTTACAAGAGGTTTGATATTTAATTTTGAAACTACAGGAACTTTTCCTTCCATACTATCTGACGATTCACCACTTTCTATAGGTTTCAAAATTGGTTTGATGTTCAACTTGGTTACTACAGGGATATGTTCTGGACTGTCACAAACCACTGTTGATTTTTTAGGTGTTTTACTATCTACATCAGTTCTCACTATCGGTTTTATTGTGATTTTAGGCACATGAGCATTTTCTTTTAATTCTGTTATAGAAGAAATTGAGTCTGTTGAAATTTTGAGTTTAGGGATTGGCTGGACATCGGAATAATCAGTACTATCTTTACTGATATTTTCTGGAGCAGGTTTTGTTGGTTTTCTTGTTAATTTGGGACTCAAGGGTTGACCCTCTGATTTTGCAACAGTTTTTATAGTCAGTTTAGGTATTTTGTCTGATTGCTTATCTTCAGGTTGACTAATAACTAATTTTAGTTTGGACATATCAGAGTCTTCCTTCTCACAATGCTGTATGCCTTTTATTGTCAACTTGGGTATCCCCTTTTCAGAATCTTCTTTTTCGTTCTGATGAACATGCTTTATTGTCAATTTAGGAATATTTCTCTCAGTGTCATCTTTCTCATTGTGTAAGCCCTTAATAGTAAGTTTGGGAACATTTTTCTCTGTATAAAATTTGCCCTCACTCTGTGTGCCTGGTTTGCCAAGTTTTATAGTAACCTTAGGAACAACATCAGTTGGACCTTGGTCTGAAGCTGATGCTTGGTCTGATGTACTTGTATCATCATTTTCAGAGTATTCTGATTCAGATATCTCACTACTACTTGACTTGCGATGGATGTCATTAATCTTTTCAGGTGGCTTAGGGATTGGTTTGATATTAATTTTTGTCACTAAAGGAATTTGAGCTCCACTATCTGTTCTATTGTCAGTTTTATTACTTGAAGATCTTGTTGAGATGTCATTAATTTGGGTTGGTTTTGGAATGGGTTTAATGTTCAGTTTAGAAACACTAGGTATTTGCTCTGAATTCTCAGTTGCTGTGTCCTCAACAGGAGGTTTAATGGGTTTTATGGTTAACTTAGGCACAGGAGATTTTATTTCTTCAGATTGTTTGCTACTCAACTTAATTGTCAATTTTGGGACTTGTTTCACTGCTTCTGGATGTTCAGATGCTACAGTATTACTGTCGCTTTGAGTTGTCTCAGCAACTGTACTCACTTCTGGCACAGGTTTTATAAGACCGCTTGAGTCTAATTTTGTTGTTACTACTGGTTGCTCAGTTGATGCATCATTCAAATCTCCTGACTGAGAAACTAAAATTAATGCTCCTTGGCCGGCACTGGAATCCTCTTCGATCTTCTCTTTATCTTCACTTCTACATTCATTTTTAGGAATCTCTATACTGATTTCATTCATAACCTCTTCATTATGATCTGTCTTTGCTGGATCTTCCTGTAAACTTGTGCTTGTAGATGCAATCACCTGTGGACATGGCTCACTTATAACAGGTTCTGTAGTTTCCGCAGACGTTGATTGACATTGCTCTTGCTCTGGCAATGAAACTGGTTTATCCTGCACATTGTCTTTATGAACAGCAGACATAGATTTTTGTCTAATAAGCTTAATTTTTTTAGGAGGACTCATGGATGTTTCTGCTTTGCAGACACTAATTTCACTTACATTTCTAATCTCTTCAGGCTTAACATTACCATATACAGTAGGCACAGCATCCGACGAACTAGACACATCTTTAGTGATGTTTTCACTGACGGATTGTTCTTTGAGGTGTTCATCACTTGTGGAGGTGGATGACACTGTGGAGTCGGGGCGGCGGTCGCTAGGCGCGGGCCGCACGAGGCGCCGCCGCAGCGGGGACCGCGTCGCCGCCTCCTGCACTTGCACTTGGCCATCACAAACACTACTATCACTAGATGTAGATTCAGCACTTCCTACAGTCACATTGTCTCGCCCATCACTTGACGTCACACATTTCACTGTCCGGTCTTGTGATTCACACGCACTAACATTTGAAATAACTGGCTCAGTCTCTGCTACACTGCTGGTAGGAATATTTGGAGCTGGAACATCACTGATGGACTCAAGTGCTGGAACATCACTGATGGACTCAGGTTTTACACTGTTATCAGTAATGGTAGATTCCGCGGCTGTTTCCACTTCTGCCACAGGCACACTAGATTGCGGTGAGCTCTCAAGAGTGGCTACATCACTAACTGGCGGGTCGGTATCACAACGCGATGCACCCTCCGCTTGCGACTCACTAGCGCTCGCAGACGGTTCCTGATCATTTTTGGCACTAGAGGCAGAGAATTGCAGTGGTAATTGCGGCGTGTTGTCTTCCGTGCTCACTGTCGGTAATTCCAGTTCTTTAAACCCGTCACTAAACGGGACAGATTCGATGGTGGCGTCTAAAGAATGCGGTAGTCGTTTCGGCGCTCCTGGGCCGTCCACGATCTCGTCTATCATGTCCAGGATAGCTTCGGTGCTGGTGTTGGCGTCGTGCGACGACGGCGACGGCACGCTGTCGCCATCGAAGTTCTCTTCCGACATCGCGGGCGTTTGGCATGACGCTCGGGCTTCGGATGCTTCCAACGATGAACTACCAGTTGCGTTGCCTTTCTCAGCCAGCCCGATATCTTTTTCCCGCGCCGATGCTCGGCGGGGAGCGCTCGTCGCGATGCCCGCATCATCTTCTGAACTCTCCATTATCTACTGTTTTGCGGCGCTATCATATCTGAAATGGAAAACGCTCGCTGGGTGATATTTACGTTACGAATAGGTAACCTGACGACGTGCAAGATTGACAAGCCACAGGCACCATTCTAATTCACCATAACGCTACAAAAATTCGTTCACGGGGTCCACAGTGCTGATTATATACCTACAGATGTACTTTAATTTCATATTCACGACGTTTACGTCTCGTATGAGTACGCGCGAGGTCTTGAAAACTGTTCAACAGCGTAAACCGGCAAACAAAAAGCTTGTATACGCCATTTTTAAAACCAAAGACATGGCAGGTTGGGATGTATGGGCCAATAAAAAATATCCTATTCGGACGATTCGGCCATTGTCGTGTTGTTAAACTGCAAGAAGCCCATAGATCGCTCCACTTGAGCATTTAGCTTGAAAAAGAGTAGGCAATAAATATATTTTAGTCGTGTGTTAAAACGAGTAAGATAGTGCTTCTTGAAAAGCAAAATTAATTATTTCATGTGGCAAGAATCGGCAAGATAGTAGTTAAATAAGTTGCCATCATCGTCATTGTTTATGGTCAGAATGGGTAGTATCTGTTATTTATTTCAATACCTATTATTTTATTAAAAGTAACGTAAAAATATGTACTTGTTATTCATTTATTTATTTATTTATACTTTATTGTACACACATATACATGTTTAAAGTACAACAGGCGGACTTAATGCTAAAAGCATTCTCTAACAGTCAAACCTGTTCCAGTAATCGATTTGTAAAATCATTATTTCTTACGTCCGGCCATAAATATAGGCGTGTGCGTGTGCTGCAGGGACTGCGGCCTGCGGCATATGCGGGCGACGATGGGGCGTGGCGTGGCGGGTTGCGTAGGTAGCCCTAGCCCCTGTAGTGTGGATGTGGATGTTATTTATTTTTAGCTTGTATCCCATAGTGAGGGATATCCGTAATTTTAAAACTGATATCGCTGACTCCTTCAATGAAAAAAGCGGCCAAGTGAGAGTCGGACTCGCCTATGAAGGGTTCCGTAGCAGTAAGTAACATAATATAAAAGTTCTAAAGGTAAATTGCGGTTTACGATTTATGACGTATTAAAAAATAAACGGGCAAGTGCGAGTCGGACTCGTACATGAAGGGTTCCGTACCTCCGTACAATGTTTTAAAACCCTAAAAAACACGTTTTTTGTATGACGACCCCCTTTAATTTTTAACTTTTTTTATTTTTAGTATTTGTTGTTATAGCGGCCATAGTAATACAAATTCTGTGAAAATTTCAAGTATGTATCTAGTTAATGCCATTATAAAGATCTAGTTAAAATCACTGAAAAAACACGTTTTTTGTATGGCGACCCCCTTTAATTTTAAACTTTTTTTATTTTCAGTATTTGTTGTTATAGCGGCCACAGTTATTACTGTTTGTGAGTCTAGCTATTACGGTTCAAGAGATAGAACCCTGTGACAGACGGACAGACTGACAGACAACGAAGTCTCAGTAATAGGGTCCCGTTTGCACCCTTCGGGTACGGAACTCTAAAAACTACTTACTAGATCTCGTGTGAAAGTTTGCATGGTAATGTACATCATATATTTTTTTCACTTTTATCATTCTCTTATTTTAGAAGTTACAGGGGGGCACATTTTACCGCTTTGAAATGATATTAGAAACTTCAATATCATTTTTGAAGACCTGTCCATAGATATGGGCCAAACGAAAGGGTTTCATGAAAAAAAAATTGAGTTTCAGTTCTAAGTATAGGGAACCCCCAAAATTGTATTTTATCTATTTTTGTGTGAAAATCTTAATGCGGTTCATAGAATAAATCTGTGGCTGTGACATACTTACGGACAGACAGACAGACAGACATGACGAATCCATAAGGGTTCCTTTTTTTAAAAAGGCACTCTAGACTACTAGATTTCAACAAAGGAGTGATCGAATCATCTTTAGGTAGGATATGTAGTTTCACAAAATTTAAAACGACCTATTCGACCTACACCTCACCACACGATGGGTTAGTCGAGAAAAAAAAATCCACTACAATGTATTGGAGCAATCCCAAAAATTTTTTTTTCAAGATTTTATTATACCACTTTGTCGACTTGGTGATTAATACATACCCATGCCAAATTAGAGCTTTCTAGTAGGTACTGATAGTCTCTGAAAACCGCGACAGACAGACTTTAAGGGTTCCTTACTTCCTTGTTTACTACAGAACCCTAAAAAGCAATGTGAATCGTAACGGATTCTCCACGTGGTTTCTTTGACATTTGTAGTCTACAAAATTAAATGTACTTATATGGAAGGTCATTGGTACTTATAAAATGCTAATGATTAAGAAAGTACCTACTTTTTTGCTACCAAGCAAGTCATGACTACATGAATTATATAGGTATACAACGTGGAAGGGACATTCCCGTAATAAATTGAACCACGGTTTATACTAGATCATTATAGTATTTTTATATTTTTAATTTTTTTTTGTGCTTTGGCTGTTATTTTAATTTCATTTAAAATAACAGCCAAAGCACAAAAAAAAATTTCAGCATTTCCATACAAAAGTGCACACTTTTGTATGGAAATGCTGAATTTTTTTTTTCCGCCGGGCAATTTGTATAATTTGCATGCTATTGAATATGGCTAAATAGGTTAAGCTACTGTATTTAATTGTATTTTCCTAACACCTGTATTAACCCTATTTATTGCAATTAAAAAACTTATCTTATGGGAATGTCAAATTCTTTTTAGGGTTCCGTACCTCAAAAGGAAAAAACGGAACCCTTATAGGATCACTTTGTTGTCCGTCTGTCCGTCCGTCCGTCCGTCTGTCAAGACCCTTTTTCTCAGGAACGCGTGGAGGTATGAAGCTGAAATTTATATCAATTACTCAGGTCTACTGTCCCTTGAAGCTGTGAAAAAATCAAACTTCTAAGCCAACGCAATCAAAAGATACAGCCGTTTATGCCGCAAATTTTCGACACTTGCAAGGGAATCAAAACCTACAGGGTGCTTCCCGTGAACTCAGAATCTTGAAATTTGGTACGAAGCAACGTCTTATAGCATAGATAAAGGAAAAATTACGAAAACCATAAATTTTTAGTTACATCACATAATATATATTTTTTTAATAATTTTAAACTTACTACCCATTTCCTCATAAACGCGTAGAGGTATTAAATTGAAATTCATACCAAATACTAAACCTTGCAGGTTTGTACGGAACCCTCGGTGCGCGATTCCGACTCGCACTTGGTCGGTTTTTTTGGTTTTTCGACTGTTATTTTAATTTCATTATACTATAAAGATCTAGTATAGGTATAGCCCGTGGTTTGATTTATTACGGGTATGTCCCTTCCACTTTGTATATAACGGGACCGGGACTTAGCACATACTGAGTCTCTTCCTTTATGTTTACTTTCGAAACGTTAGACAAAACAATAAAAAAGGTTCGTGCTAAGCCCGTTATATATATATAAATCATGTGTTCACAGCACGATAGTGACGATAGTTTAAAAAGTCATGACTACTCGTGAAAATCCTTCGCATACGATATGACCGATTATGCGTCCCCTGTGACCTGTGACGGGACGGGCGGTGCTGAATATTTGCGCCCAGTCCCGAGTCATTGAGATTTGAGAGACTTTCAACACAATGATACATCATCTGGCAAATGATCGTCACAGACTGCACTTCACCTCCGGTCTTGGAGAAGAGTACTGCGACCTGGCGGTTACCTTAAAATTATGCATGCCACCCGTAAAATAAAAATATTAAAAATAATAATTATAAATCTTAAGTATTTATTATTACCATTAAGTACAGTTACGTAGACATAAAAAGAATCAATTTTAAATAATATTATAGTATAAAACAATAAATAACACTTGACTACATAAAAGCTATCTCCTCAAGACGATCTGTAAACAAAAAAGATTTTATTAATATATCTACCTACCATAATCAGTAAGAAATATAAGAACCAGTAGGGTTACTCCAAAAGCAATACGCAAAACGTATGTTACTGCTTTTTCGCGTTTCAGTAGGGTTACTCCAAAAGAGGTACGCAAGACGTACGATACTGCCTGCGTATCCGCGTTTCAGTGTCAAGCAACACTGAGGTTTATACATAATAATGGTTAAGTCTAATTTGCTTTGACATATAAATAGAACGTCACTATCGTACGACTGTCGTATTATTTTATGGAGTAACCCCCCAGTGTCAAGCACTTAGTTACTTTCGGTCGACTATCGTATTATTTTATTAAGTAACCCCCCAGGACCTTTACTTAAAAAGTGTCACGTTACGACATATGTATGTATTTACGTACCCGCGTTGCAGTGTCAAGCAAAATTGAGCGCAACAGAATGATGATGTAGTTTCATTTGGTTTGACATTGAAATAAAACGACATTATCAGACGGCTGTCGCGTTACTTTATTGGAGTAGTGGTTTGTTTTGTTTTTTCGTGTGTGAAAGTGACCGAAATTGGTGTTAGATTTTTCAAGTTTCCTAAAGCATCTGACATGGCTTGACGACTGCAATACAATGATAACAACAGGGACCGACGGCTTAACGTGCCTTCCGAATACCGGAGGGGGTCGAGAAATTTTTATGCCACTTTTAGTCACCCATCCAAGTGCGGACCCACCCGGTGTCCCTTAACTTGTGAAAGCACTGGTAATGATAAACTGAGACTATAAATTAACACATTAGCTGGGGGGTTACTCCACAAAATAATGCGATAGTCGCCCGATAGTGACGTCCTATTGCTATGTCAAGCCAAATTAGATTATCACCATGTCCTAACGCTCAATGTTGCTTGACACTAAAACGAAGATACGCAGTTACGTACATCTTGCGTACCGCTTTTGGAGTAACTCTACGTATACTTCAGAATCCTGTCTAGCAAAATCGAAACGCATTCTTATTCCACTGTAAAAAGGTTAGAATCACAAGTTTCTGAACATTTTCAACTTTTCTTACATGACATTACGTTGTGTTTGTCGCAGTTGGATTGTATAATCCGCTAATTGACTAAACCCCTAGCTGTTTGTCATTACAGCTGGGTTTTGTAAAACAGCATGTTCATAGGTTGTGTGAAATTGCCAAGTATTTTTTTTGAGCGTGGCATACTGGCGCCTAATATAAACATTTATCCAAATTGAAAATATGTATGTCATGAAAAAATCCGCCACGAGTCTAAAATGCCTCTTAATGTAAACCATTACCGGTCATTTGTGTTTTATTTTTTGTTTGGACAATCCAGCTCTACGAACTAATTCGACTATTGCTTCTGGTGGTTTCGGTGCTTCCGGTGGTTCTGGTGCTTCCGGTTGTTCAGAGGTAGTGTCGTCTATCACGTCGTCTGGTTGTCCAGTGTTAACTTCCTCTAAATCTCCATCTCCTTCTGCGATACCACCTTCACCACTAATTTCACTGCGGATTCTTTTTCTGTCGGTCGGTCTAATCACTGTATCTCCCTAAAACAATCGTGCTACTACTTATCTTAGCAAATGCATGGAGGTTCCCCTATTCTAGCGAGTGGAGGTTTATAATCTCGGCATACTACTGAGGGTACCTAAAAGGCGTGAATTTGTATCTCTGAATTTACGTGTGCAAGATATTTTTAAGCGATATCAAAGCTTCTCAATTCGAATGTGCGAGCGTTATCACGCGCGGGCTACCGCGCGTGCTCCGCAAATACGTGACGGCCCCCGTCGCGGGTACCCGACGTCAGTATCAGCTAGTTGCAATTTTTACAGCGTACATTTACAGTCGTGACGATGGAGAATTTAATATATTACTACTTGAAATATGTATGGCAGTTAGTCGTCTGATCATAATTATCTGCTCTATAGTCTATGCTGAACAAGCCCGACCCGCGCGTGCCCCGCGCTTGCGTCGCGGGGAAGTTGGTGCCGTCGCGCGGACGCGGGGGCCGCGGGGTACTTTTGTATGAAACCGCGCTGGCGTCCGCGTAACGTAGTTTCAAGCCTTAGTATATGTTTTTTTCTAAGTAGGTATAGTTTTTTAACCGAATTAGAAAATTCTTATTTTATTTGAAAGGGTGTATACCTAAGTACATGCAAAAAGGTGATGGATGGCCAGAGATAGAGGACGACCAAGAAAGACGTGGGGGGAATGTGTGAACATGAAGGAAAGGGGTTAGAAGGTACAGATACCTATGTTAAATGATATTAAACAATGGAGGGAGTTGATATACAGAGCTGACCCCAAATAGGGAGAAGGCAAAGAAGACGATGATAAGATGATAACGTGCACGATGGCCCCATTGTCACCAGGTGAAGATCTGATGATGGAATCCTCGAGAAATAAGCGAACTCAACCAATATTCTATGCACTTTTAGATAGTGACTAGCTTTTGCCCGCGGCTTCGCCCGCGTAGACTATGTAACTACACAAATTAGATTGTTTCTTTTTTAAACTGGGGTTGCAATTTAATAATATCCAATTAATGGATTATTATTTTAAATGTCATATGTCTTGCTTCAAAAATGACGAAGATTCATACAAACTTGCAACCCCTATTTCACCCCTATAGGGATGTAATTTGCAAAATAATATAAATGCAATATTATTTTCTACTAACTACTTAAATACATCAAAAATTTCATATGTCTCACTTTAAAAATTACAAAGTTTCATACAAACTTCCAACACCTATTTCACCCCCTTAGGGATGGAATTTGCAAAAATCCTTTCTTACCGGACGTCTTCTAGTCACAATCTACCTTCCTGCAAAATTACATTATCATTGGCTAAGTACCTAGTTTTCGAGATTTCGTGATGAATGAGTGATTTTCACTTTTATATAGATTTTGTTGTTTTTGTCAATAAATCAAGCATTTGCATTCAGAAAGTGTTTTTTACTGATGAAAGAAGACCAGAAATTCAAGTCGCTTTTGTTGTTTAAATTACATATTGTTTTGTCTTGACAAAAGGAGTCATTGATTGACTGACTAACATGTTACGGTCACGGTCTTGTCACGTTAATGAGGATAACACAGGAATTATTACAGGCATTTTCACAAGAAGGGTCAGCGCAGACCAAACTGCAAAATGCTCGCTCATGGTCGACCAAATTTTTATCTGCTCGAGCATGCAGGCGGCGGCATGCTCGCCCATGCGCGAGCAAGCTCCGTTGAAAATGGTCTGAGTTGCCCGGCGTTGGTTGGTTTTCCCATTTCTTGGGAGGTTCTTTCCCAAGCATTATCTTTTAAGACCATACATGAATTTTCTGGGGTCCAGTGCTGCCGCCCTTTGAAATAAATCATTTTAAAGGAAACGGAGATACCATTTATAATTTTGTCTTTGTAAAGCCTGTTTAAAGTTTTAAGTGAGAACGTTAAGCTTTTTTACGCATTTTTGCCAAAAGTGGCTGTTTTCCGCAAAAATGCGTAGAAAAGCTTAACGTTCTTACTTTAAACTGTAAACAGTTGTTCATAAAATAGTTTGAAGGGTTATCTAGGGCTTCACAAAGACAACTTTTTTAAATGATATCTCCGTTTCCTTTGAAATTATTTATTTCAAATGGGGGCAGCACTGGACCCCGGATCGCTGTATGTTGAACTCAATATATTGTACAAATATTCAAAACGCTGCACCAAACCGATTAACATTTCTTCGTCCATGTTTTCCAACTGACGCCGCCGCGGTTGTGGGCATGTTCTGCAAGTAACCTTTTTTAGGTCCATCGGACGATACAATCTTGCTGCTTAGAAGGGCTGCCTCTCGTACTCATATTTATTATTGAAACAGATGGAGTTTCCAAGAGATGACACGAATAGGAAAAAGAGGGGACTTTATCGTGAACAGCTCTGTACTTCAAAAGGTACTTTAAATCGCCGGTACCGGGGTAGTAATAATATAAAGGTATATATCCTTTGTATTGTTTGTATGTACAATTACCTTCCAAGTGTAATTAAAATTTAAAAAAATATATTTGAAAATTAATAGTTCTTCTAGCCAAAATTAATAGACAGGTAGCCGTGTGGTTCCCGGCAGAGCAGAATAGGACTACTCCAAGTTTTCCCGTGGATTTCGTAGAAGGCGACTTAGGAAACAAAGCTCAAATATCAATAAGACCTCTTCAACTACACTCAGCTCGTTGACCAGATGGGTTGAAGTTCAACCCATCGCTTGTTCGTTTGCCGCCCTATAACATAAAAAAAGGGTGTAGGCCAAATCCTCCGACTGCTCTGGCCAAGTTTGGCTCTGGTAGTACAGAGAGGGTCGAGCTCCTGCAGTGGACACAAATAAGACCTGATGATGAAATAGACAGGACGATTTGAAAAAAGCCATTTTCCAGTTGCCCTGGCTGGAGATCGAACCAAGAACCTCCGTAGTGGCGGACTAGTATGTTAACCAATACAAAGAACGTTATGTCCACGTCAATCGTAAAGCACAATTAATTTTCAGTTTTTAGTTCCGTCCAATCTACAAGTAGGTTTTTCGATCGAACGATTTCCTAGATAAAATAAAAAATATCGTCATACGTACAAATGCATACTGGTACCATACTAATGTGGTTTTGTGTAAACGTGGTCCAGCCAAAGGATTCATTTGTGAAATATAGGCAGTCACCCAGCTGTAAATAATTAAACAAGAAGGTTGCAGGGGGTTACTCCATAAAATAATACAATAAACGTCCGATAGTGACGTCCTATTACTATGTCAAACTAAATTAGACTTTATCATAATGTTTTAACGCTCAATTTGCATGACACTAAAATGGGGATACGCAGTTATATGTACATATAGCTGCGTATATTGTTATATGTACAAGACGTAGGTACGTCTTGTATGCCGCTTTTGGAGTGACCCTACAGTATTGGACTACGGCGTAATAGATAGTTAGGTCGTTTTTTGAAAGAGCGAGCGAAGTTCTCAGTCTACTTGAATAATGCAATGCGGCATTTGTACGCATATGTGGGTATATTTTATTCGACGATAACTCGACTATCTTTGATCGAAGCGTCAAGGAATTTGCTAGATGTAGCATATTCTATGGAGTAACTGTCCTGGACCGTTACTCCAAAAGCGGCATGGCAGTTGTACGTAGCCTACGTGTCCGCATTTTAGTGTCAAGCAACATTGAGCGTTTCCACATACCTACCAGGCTACCATTACTAGACCTGTATAGTACGTGGCCACTTTAGTGCATCTGTTTCTATCTTTGATTGTTGCCTCCACCCATATTTTGCACACGTCACAGAACACACTATGGTTACTAACTTATAATAAGCTCAAATAAAACCCTAAACCACCTTTTAAATTATAAAATCCCTAAAATTAATAACTTTCTTCGATCGTTTTGTGGTTTGTTTAGGCCAGATTTTGACAATAGGCCAGCTTATAACAGCCACGCCGATAGAGACAAAAAAACATATCAGCGTTTCTTTCATACTCACGTTGTACTGTATTTGACAGTCTCTAGCAATATCGTTGCAAGTCTAGTAGTGGTAGGTCTGTGAGCGTTTCGAAATGATGATGCTATGCTTACGTAAGCATTAATATATTTTTATAAAGTGTACTTAAGTTTTTTATTGTTTTCATGAGCAAGTGTATTGCTGGTTGCTATTATTTTACTGTCTGTAATTTCTTGAAATTACAAAATTTTCCTAAGGAATATATTGGTAAAGTACTCGTAACTAAAAAGATTGCTTACCTACGTAATGAAAGTCAAACACCCTCCCCTCCTACGTCATTAAAAATCAAATCAAAGACCCCACCCTCCTTGCTTACTATTATATACTTGAACGGACTCATTCCATATGATAATTCCAGTATTGATGCAACATGCAAAGGGTTATATTTTCAAAATCATACTCACAATACCCAGATGCAGAACGCAGACATCATAATACAAACTCTGGTAAGCCTGAAACATGACTATTTTATACAAATGGATTTTATTGCGGCCATAGTATTACATATCGGTGAAAAATTTTAGTGTCTGGCTATTACGGTTCAAGCGAGTCGTCTGTGGGTTCAAGAGAAAGAGCCCTGTGACAGACGAACGGATCGAGGCGGACAGACGGACAGACAGCGGAGTCTCAGTAATAGGGTCCCATTGGCACTTTGGATACGGACTTAGATGATGTATTTTACAATACAAATATTACAATGATATTCTCATGATATCTCTACTTTTCAAGCAAACATGCAAATTTTCGCCTGTAGGTATAAGTAAATCCTACGTGATTGGAAAGTTAAGACCAGGGACAGAGAGTTCTGGAAGGAAAGAGGGGCGGCCTTTGTTTGCCCAGCAGTGGGACATGAACAGCTAAATAAAAAGAAAAGAAATCAACCTGACAATTTATAAACTTACTGTCTATTCGATCCTTTTGCCATAAACAATGGTACAATAATTGGCCCAAAAGCAAAAATTGCTCCAAAAACCCCGGTGATTACGTATATTGGCACATATTTATTAGAGCTCATGGTGGTAATGGTAACAAAAACAGCTTGTGGTTCGAATTTTGACCTAAATGGTTATTTTTGACTATATGATAGGTATCTTATTACTTGGATGTTACTTGAAATATGAATATTTCCTTTTTCTTTTTAAGCTTGCAGTTCACCCCAAACAAAACCAAAACATCAAACACAATACGAAATACTACGAACAAATAGAGAATACAAAACACGACTATGTATTGCTAACGAATTGTATGACAAACATAGAAAAACTTTACTCTTGTCGAGATGACAAAACATATCAACATATTTTCTTTTGTATTAAAATGACAGAATATATCATAGAGGTTGATAGGTTATATAAGGGTGGGATCTCATCTATCAGCACAGAACAGCACTTTCCTATGCTGCAATCCTTTTCCCAAGTTAACCCCCAATAACTTTTAAACGGCTGAACTGATTTTCATTAAACATAGCTAAGAACCACCGCAAGGAACTTGCTTTTACGTAAAAAGCTTTCAAGTATTGGTACGAAGAAAAGTGGAAGCGTGGTAGCTTCTCGCTGTCTCTTTCATACACGTGACACGTCACGTGCATGAAAGAGACAGACCGCCATATGATCGCTCGCCCCACGCGCCGCCGGCGGCAGGGTGCGGGGGCGGTCATACGGAGGAAAGGAGGTCATACGAGCGACAGCGAGCGACATTGACATTTGACATTAATAATAATACGTGTTAGCTATGTATTGCAAATGTGGGGATTTTTCCTAACGAAAAATAGTAAAAAAGAAAGTATTCTTTTTCTTGCTATTTTGTGTTCTATTAGTGATTCTGATTCCAAGATTTCAATATAGCTCGGTGTTTCAAAATCAACCTGCTTACCTGGAATTTCTTATGAGGAGACTGAAAAACTAATCGAATGGTCAAAAGATTAGTGATGATATATCACTAATCTTTTGAACATTCACACCATTGACACCACACACACACACACAACTTACAGCTGCTTAAACCATAAACCCCCTCCCCCCCCTCACTAAGCTCGTGTTAAATATTTCAAATTGGATAGTGTTACATAATCTGTTTGGCCTAGTCTTTTGAACTACTTCACAGATTTTATACAAATGTATGAATTAATTTAATTTACTTAAATTATTTGTAAATTGTTCTTTAGATATGTATAAAACCAATAGGTTTCTTTTCATTCCAAAAGCCATATTCCGGAATTGGGCGCAAACAACTGCAACACAGTTTACTATAGCGGTTGTTTACATGGGTTGTTTACAATGGAATAAATTAATTATTCATTCACTTTCCATCACGGCCGTTACTCCATAAAATGTCTCGACGATCTCTATCCTTCCGATAGTCGTCCAATCTTAATAGCAAACCATGTTAGACTATATCGTCATTTTGTAGCGCTTATTTATGCTTGACTGGTAGGTTAGTTTGGTTCGTTCCATCCAGCCAAATCGGAACGTCTGTTATTATTAGTGCTACGCTACTACGCGACTACGATGTGATGAAAACACTATCCGCGCTAAATCGATTCAAAGACACCGCAATCGATTTTTCAGTCGATTATACATCACGATTACAGTAGGGTTACTCCAAAAGCGGTAAGCAAGACGTACTGCGTATACGCGTTCAGTGTCAAACAACATTGAGCGTTGATACATAATGATAAAATCTAATTTGGTTTGACAAAGAATTAGGACATCACTATCGGACGACTATCGTATTATTTTATGGAGTGCCCACAGTAGCTTCTCGCCGTTTACCCTTCTGTAGGTATGTACACTTAAAACTACGCAATGGATTTTGATGCGGTTATCATTCATAGATAGAGACTCCGAGTGCACTGATCCCTAAACCAAATCCGTCTTACGAGTATTATAAAAACAGGACTAACTTTGTTACTAGGTTTAAACCATTATCCACCCAAATCAAGTTGACATGACAGGTGAGTGAGATAGTGTGATAATACTAGATGTTAACTTCATTTGTGCGGATAATGGTTTAAACCTAGTAACAAAGTTAGTCTGGGTTTTATAATAAGACGGAATGAAAATAATTTATTTATTTAAAAATCTTTATAGTACATCAACAATAGTTACACATAATAAAAATAACAAAGGTAATTTTAATTCATAATTATTATTTTTTATTTAATAATTCGTTCAGCAGGAGCGGTTACTATACTACTACTACATATATGGAAATTTAATTTGCAGCTGTGTCTTAGCCACCATATAGCCTTTATGCTAAATACTTTATTTTCATATAAAAGGGGTTCAAATTAAGATATACTATTGAAACAAAATATTAAGTAGAACATTTATTAATTAAATAAATATTAATGTCTTTACTTCAAAATAAAATAATGATGCATAACATAAGCAATAAAATACGCCAGCCAGTTGCATTGGGCACCACAAGTTGCTCATGACGTTGTTTGAATTGAATGTGATGCATGATGTATGAAATGAAGGTGGCTTGCAGATACCGTCCTAGGTTGTATTTTTTTTGTAATAGGTATTGAGAAATAGTTCAACTAACTTAAGGTGAAGTTAGAAACAAAGCAAATGACTTTGAAGTGGCGCCCTCTTTAAAAATAAATTTTTAACTCGTAAATATGGTGAAAATTTCCATATTTCTCAATGTTAGGCACTAGATAGCACTTTAAATTATTTTATGTACCACCGTTTAAAGTATTTACATTAGTCCGTCTAGCTTTAAAACTTGCCTCTGCTAAAAGTAGCCACTTTTGGCAGAGGCAAGATTTAAAGCCGTCTAGCTTTAAATCTTGCTTTGATCACCAATAATAGTTTCAACGACAAATTAGTTAAATTATTTTATGCACTAGATAGTGCCTAACATTGAGAAATGTGGAAATTTTTACAAACCATTAGTATTTACGAGTTAACAATTTATTTCAAATGAGGGCGCCACTCCTGCTTGGCACTTTAACTAAACTTGTGACGTTAGTTGAATTTAATAAATTATCTTGCTCATCATTTATAAAAGATTTCTTTTTTAAGCATACTATTAAATTCATTAAGGATAGTATCTTTTTGCCTTTGCGACGGTTCCGTTCTCTCAGTACTTTTATTTGTTTGCTTAGTCGTTTTATTTTCTGTTGAGCTAGATTTAACTTGTGTGCCAATTTTATTTCATTGGGAGAATTTAACAGTGTACCTTTATTTGATGAAAGATTGGTAGGTTGGTAGATTTCCTGTAACAAATGAAACCTATTAATACCTAATATTATAAATTTAAATATGAGAGTTATAACAAACGAAGAACGTTCAGTCTTTGCAACATGCTTTTTTTTGCATTTGTAAGTACGTTGAACCTTTGAGTTATTATCCATCCAGTTGGGCTACCGCGAGTTTTGGCTAACTACAGTACAGGCGCTCACGCTAGCGACACATACAGTTACCGCATACCTACGTTACAGCTTGAAAAACGGTAGAAAACTCCCTAGTTTTCTACTAACTTTAGTTTAGTTAGTTTTCTCTAAGAAAAATTATATTGTTTAGTTGATGATATTAATAAGAAAACAGAGCCAGTTAATCAACACCCACATTTTAAGATTTTTTTACAATTACAGACAACTATTGTCTGTCTTTTCATATCATAATATAGAATACTTTTAATTCTAAGATCAGATACTCTAGAAATGCACTCTAATATCTAGCTCATATTATCAGCCTAATATTACATAACAAAACTAACTGAATATGGAAAGAAACCATTTCAATAGCTAAATTACATTTTGTAATTTTCTTTTTCTCGGCGTGTTGTGTATGGAAGTTGTGTTAGCTGTTAGTGCTGGTTCATTATTCTATAAGTACCAGAAACATTGTAATTGTAAAAAAATCTAAAAATGTGGTGTTGATTAACTGGCTCTGTTTTCTTATTAATATCATCAACCAAACAATATATTTTTTCTTAGAGAATAAGGAATGGTGTTAGTTAATCGAGTGACACTAATGTCAATCCACTTACATTATCATTAGTTGACATTTTCAGTACATAAATACTTATAGTTGGTATAGCATCCTCAGTTAGTCGTCGCTGCTTTTCTGTTCCCGCAAAACTGGTTTCAATAAAATGAACAGAACAAATCCGACTATGTTTTGTAGGAAACCAATTCGGTTTTCCTGTTGCATCGATCCACTTTTCTTTTATGTTGGGATCATTTGGAAACCTGCAAATAATCATATCTGTGAGAACAGTAGACCTCGCTAGCCCTTACTTATAACCATGCAATAACCGACATTTTCCCCAGTCCCTTGGGTTAACAAAGCTATTTATGCTTTATTATAATATAATGCAAATAGTAATTTGCGCGGCAGCAGAATTAACAAAGAAAGTGCTTAACCAGTGCTTGAATCTTCCAAAGATTTTTGAGAAAAAAATAGGTATAAGTTTAAGCGATTACTCGCGTCGCGTTCCCTTGGTTCTAGAAGCTCGAATCTGATGTCTACTACGGGTTTGTCTTGTGACGGCGCGGCGGAGAGGTCTGCGTAGTCTAATTGGTATAAGTAGGTATAAATTTTCCGAAATATTTTGAAGAATAGGGATGTTCTGGGTCAGAAAAGAATTATTCTAACTAAGTAGTCCATTCCGTTAGGTAGATTATCCAAAAATAATGTACCTACTTACCCATATTTTTCAGTTTATCAAAACAGTTAAAATTTACAAAGATACAGAGTATCTAAGTTCCAGAGTGGGGGCTTGGGACGTCACCGCTGTGTAAAAATCGTATGAATCCGAGACGTCATGAAAATTTACATGCGCTGTATCTTCGTCTTTTATTGTTTCTCAGAGAAAAGAAAAAAATATGTGTAAGTAGGTACCTATAATATTTTTAATAATCTAACTAACCGATGAGCTAAATATGATTTAAGTATACTGATGATGACTACATCATGCCTATTAAATAACGGTTAAGCAAACTTCCGCCTGTTTTCCCTCCTCCACTCTCCCTTTTCCGCACATTTTGCATAGTGAAATCGACTAAAAAAAATTAAATAAATCAAGGAACATGCGTGCTAATTTTCGTCAAAATCGATTGAAAATGCTATCTATAGGCGAGAACCTAGCGAGAACAGACAGACGGACCAAAGCATTTTTTGGCCAATTTCGAAACTAAGACGCTCGGTCGAACCTCGCTCGGTCAATAAATGTTATTTTCTACAAATATACATATTGTTACAAACACACCACAAACTACATAGAAGATACTGAATACACTTATGTCACAAAATATCTCTAAGCAAACATTACCTCTCGATCAAATGTTTTCCAAATCGATTAGAGTAAAAAGTGTCAAAACACTACAACACTATTGTTAAAATTTGGGTTGTGTTGTGGTTGTGGGAGTTGTGACCGTTGTGGGACACATCTGTCAGCAGTCAGTACGGAACAGCATTTTTCTATGCTGCTATCTATCATTTTATGTCGCTCAGAAAAGTTATTGCTAGAGCTAGAGAGAGAGCGACGGAATGCGGTGCTGAAGCATTACGTCGTTCTCTCTCGCTCTAGCAAATGACGCTGTGATGTGTCCCAACTAGTCCCAACCCTTAAGGCTGATTTACACAGGGTCAGTGCACACGTCAGTAACGGCGCCAGTGCCGACTGACTTTAAAATATTCGTATGTGAATATACAAGTCAGCGCAGCGCTGACTTTAGACCGCTGTACTGACTTTAAATGAATTTACATTAGGTTTTTTTTTTCGCGAAAGCGCGAATCCGAGGCCTTTGATTGTGTTCCCCGTGAAATAACCTGGTGGGCACTGAGATTCAAAGGGGTGCCAGAGATCTATATTGACATAATCTGCGACATATATCGCGATTCCGAGTCCATAGTTAGGAGTTTAACACCCGTTTGCACTAAACGTTAGTTAAGGCTTGTCCTAATTAAGATACACCTAAGCCTAAGAACAGCCTAGCTAAAAATGTTGTTTGCACTAACAGATTTATCTTAACCATGTCGTAGCTTAGGCATTGCCTAGTTAAGAGAATGATTGAATGAATGAAAAGATTAATTGTTTATGGTTTTTATATGTTGGCCTTGTCTTTACATTGATTCAGTCGTGAGTTAAAAGGAGACAAAAGATAAGGTCTTTGACCTTGATTTATTTTGTTTGAAAACCTAAAAACGCCGTAAGGAGCAGGCAGACTTGAATTGTAAACGTTTTGGTACGTTGAATTGGTCTACAATACAAATATGATCGTGGAATAATATGGAAAATAAGCTTAAGGTGAAGTTATAAGCAAATGACGTTGAAGTGGCGCCCTCATTTAAAATAAATTGTTACTTAACTTGTAAATGTGGTGAAAATTTCCATATGTCAGGCAGGCAATGTCTAATATCCACAATACTGTTCTTTTGCATGTGCTACTGGATGTCCAGTAGATACCACTTGAAGAAGTCAATTTCATAGAAATTCTGGAACCAGTTTGGTCGTGGACTTTTACAAATTCAAAGAAATTTAATATATCCTCTGCCGTGTTGAATGCGATCTGTCTAATTTTGAAAAAAGCTTTGAATTTAAAAGCCACTTTGTTACAAAACTTTAAAAAAACTGCTTGACCTAACTAAATCAAAACCAAAACACAATATTTTGTCACAAAAATGATACACAGAACACAACTTAAGAATAGCCTAAACTCAGGCTCTTCCTAATCGGGCTCATAAAGTTAAGAGTTTCCTAAGTGGACTTATGAATGGCTTAGGGTTCGTACAATCAAATTTTTTGCTAGGAGCAGCCTTTATCCAGTAGTTCCTCTAAAACAATTAAGGAAAGAACTTAGGCGATTCTTATGTTTAGTGCAAACGGGCATAAGACTGGTGAAGGTGACACCAAACACTTCCCCGTTACAGACGTTGTCCACCAATGCTCGGTCCTCAGTTGCTACCTGTTCAGTGTGATATTAGATGTGATGTGATGTGAGAGCAACTCCCGTGGCTGTTCATGTAGGCTGACGATATCGAACTGGCAGATGTGGACAGAGGGAGACTGGTGCGACGCGCAAATGCGGGGAGCGAGTTGCTTGAGAACAGTGGTCTGAAGCTAAATGTGGCGAAGGTTGAATATATGGCTTGCAATGCTACAGATCCCCCATCCTTACGCATAGGCGAAGACGTGGACAAGGACTTGGGATCTGTAATTCACGCATCCGGAGACATCGATATCGACGTCAATGTCCGTAAATCTGCCGCATGTGTCGTTTGTGACTCAAAATGCTGGCTAAGTTAAAGGGACAGGTCTACAAATCCATCATTAGACCTGGAAGCGTTGCCTTTGATTTAGCGGCACACGCAAGAACTGCGTATCACAAAGATGCAATTTAAATGTTGCGCTGGATGTGAGGAGTATCAGGATGAGATCGCGTTTGACACTCCGAAACTGCACTCTCCTGTCGGATCCAAGTCTATTATGCTCTCAAAGAGCTTCATCGTGTTGGGACACCTTTATACCGCGGAAGTTGCTACTCGTAGTGTTGCTACACTTAGTAGTAGTTAGTAGTAGTACTACACGTAGAGTAACAATACTTAGTCTCCATTGGTCAAGGATTTTACAGGTGAAGAGTATGCGATTAAAAAGGTTGAGATGCTAAGATGCCCACGGCATGGAGACCCATAGCTGTCCAGGCTTCTATGGGCACTCCATCGGCTCTGACAACTTTCTTGTCCTTCATGCAGCGACGTTAAATTTCGCGGTCATCTATATTGACAAGTTGTTATAAAAGAATAATATTCAATTTATTTATTTAATATTGATTTATTTAATTAACATTTAATTAAATACTGTATGACGATAATTTGTATAATAATGATTTAAGAAAGGTTGTTACTAAAAATATATATATAAGAAGGCACCAACAGATAGGATCAAGCAAGTGATCAGCGTAAGAGATGATGGTGGAATGAGTCAAAAGGGATGAGTAAATGATTTGAAAATGGAATGAAAGGGAATCTGAAAAATAAAGAATGAAAAACGGACAGGAAGAGATGAAAAAAAGGAGGTTTGGAACATGCAGCATCGTTACAGCACAACTCAGAATTCAATCACTCAAGTTTATTTAATAAGCATTATTCAGTCTTCTTAATAATAATTATTTTATAATCACAGACGCTTATGCAACAGGGAATTATCTTAATTAGCTTTACATTTCAAACAAACTAAAAATCCTTTCTTATCAACACTTACAGATTTATCAAACATCACTTATGGATCTTATAGACACCTAAGCTAACATAACTTTAAAAACATAAAACTTTTTTCTAAAACATTGTTACAAAAATAAAATAGTCAACATTCAATAAAAATAAATAAAAATAGTTTGGAAAATCCAAAAGTGCACGCCTCATAATCTCATTTTTCACAATTAAATTGATTTTGATTGTTTTATTGCTAACTTAAAACGAAGAAAAGTATGTGTCGGCTTTAACGCACGACTGGAGATTATTTTTAACTTTTATTTTTAACTTCCCGCTGAGAAAGATATAGCGGGCACTGAGAAGGAGGACCCATTGCAAACCTCTTTGCCTACACCCCGACGATCTACGCGTGCGCGAAGAGCAGCTCAAGTTCTGTCACCCTGATTTGTTTTTGACAGTAAGATTTTGGTTTGTAACAAAATGGCGAGCTCACGCGCGACGATTTGAATTTTTTTGCTGCTCGCTATAACTAAACTACATTGAATTAGACCGTGATCTTCGAAAGGACTTAGTTTTGGATAATACTGAAGCGTATAAAAAAAAAATGAACTTGATCAGATAAGTTTTTCGGGAGTTATCGTGACCACGCCAGATTCCATACATACAGACACACTGACGTCCACAAAATGATTTTATTAAACATTGATTTTATTTATTTAAAAGGCAAAATGTCTTTTAAAAATGTCATAAGTGTTGAAACTAGTGTTTTTCCTTGACATTTATGTGTAAATATTATTGTACAAGTGCGATAGAAAATAAATAAATAAATATATAAGGACAAATCACACTGATTGAGCTAGCACCAAAGTAAGTTTTAAACTTGTGTTATGGGATACTAACTCAACGATACTATATTTTATAATAAATACATATATAAATAAACACCCAAGACCCAGGAAAATTTGAAAAAGGCCATTTTCCAAATTGACCTGGCTGGGGATCGAACCCAGAACCTCCGGATTGGCGGACTAGCGTGTTGACCATTACACCAAGGAGGTCGTCGAAATAGAGACACATTTAGTTAAAAAAATCACTTGATTTTTGTAAGGCGAGAGTAGAGCACTACCTCATGCGCTTCGCTTATGAGGCGTGCAATAAACTTCTATTAATCGTCTTTATCTTATATATAAATCTATAAGTGTTGATTTGATATTGAAAGAGGATTTTTAGTTTGTTTAAAATGTAAATCTAATTGAGTTAATTCCCTGTTGAATTAGCGTCTGTAATTCTAAAATAATTATTATTGAGAAAACTGAATAATACTGATTAAGTAAACTTGAGTGATTAAATTCTGAGTTGTGCCATTTTTGTATCCGGAAAGACTGATTCTATTAACTAATAACAAGAAACGTATTTTTTGTAATTTTGTGATTTATTGTATTATCATAAGGGCTACTTTTTAAGAAAGAAGTTGAAATAAACTACATTTTGTAAACTTCGACAACTTTTATTGTTATTTTCAGCAACAGTTATAAACCATATATATAAAACATGATTATTATATTTTTTAAAATACATATATTGATAAAATAAAACTTTAAACAATCATAAACTTGTATGGTTACTTCGCATACATACAGTAAAAAACACACTTCCTGTGCTTATGCTAAGTGTTCTCTATCAAAGAGCTTCTAGAAGATACTTAGAATAACAATAATAATGTCTTTAGTTTTCTAACAAATACTCAGTATTGGTTTCCAACTAAGTAATTAGGTAGGTGATGAGATTCTCTTTCATTTAAGGTATCAACCATCATGATGTGATAACAAACACAGGATTTATTGAAGAATTTCGCGCCAAATCTTAAACCGCGTTTTTCTCGAAACCGTCCAGAGCATACTTACTGCAAATATGCTAATGACGGCAGTTAGTATATAGTTTTATTAAATCAATAGTATTATAGTTTTATTTTCATTGCGTGTTATAAATACTAGGCCATCAAACGCTACTAATGTAAGCAATGGATTATGAGTCTGCGATATTCACTCAATCAGCAGTTTTCAGTATAAAAGTTAAACAAAACATGAAATAATTCATTTTTAAATAAATTGAATACTATTTTAATAAGAAATTTACTTACCGATGAAAGGAAACTTTTTCTCGACGTCCACCAACATTTGTTGATGTATTTCTGCAGCTCAAAACTGCACAAATAGGCATTTTTCTACAGAGCGTTTTATGTTAGGAGCAATAAAAATAAATAAGCCATAGATTACCTATATTATATTGAGCTGTCAATGTCATGTCATTTTTTTTTATTAAATAATTTTACGGCTCTGGATACAAGTCCTTTAGAGCCTATCTTTAATTTTGTTCTTATTCCTAATCCTAACAAGACAATCAAAGGGTGGTGTAGGCCTTTGACTGCTGCAAGGGAGCTTCTGGCGACAAATCTATACGAGTCCACTGGTTTACATAGACGATTGAGTGGCAGACGACGAATGTCATGTCATACACGGATAGGGATACGCAAAAAGTATCGATACCTTGAGGTATCGATACTTTTGTTCCGAAACCGCGTACTTTTGGTATGGATACTTTTGTACCGATACTTATGTCACAGCAGAATACATAAGAGTATATAATAGAATACATAATGGAATCTCACAGCGTCTCCCGCAAATTGGCGTCCCCGCACCTCTCCCCCGCACTTTGTGCGCCTTTTTGCGCTCTAAACCAGGGTTTAGTTAATAGCCGCATGCAATTCACGAGGTATCTTGTCTTGAGAACTGTCAACCAATAGTAACCATCATGGTGAGAAGATGTGCTTATAATAATAGGGTATATTCATGTTATTTTTTTATTTTTTTAAACGATTCTATAAGTTATTATATAACCGGAAAAAAATATAACACTTACAGAATATTATTAAATAAGCTTAAAAAAATAATTAAAACTACTATTATTTTTGGACGACTATAAACGCGGTGCCATTTTGCGCTTTTATTCTGTGACGTCACCGTGCATTGTCAATGTCATAGATACACTTATATGTCAGTGTCAGTCGAGTGCAAATTACAAATTCAAAATATTATCAACAAAACAACGAAGTGTTGGATTCACAGTTTTATTTTATAAGTAATACTATCTAATTTGTGATTATAAGTGAGTGATTAAAGCTTTTAATATCAATTCATTACAAATGGAAGGGCGCACAAAATCTTATTATAAATATTGTATGGTTCCTATGTGCAAAAATAACATCGTAACTGCACCTGACAAAATATATTTTCATATGCCCAAAGATGCAAATGTAAGGAAAACGTGGTGTAAGGCGATGAGAAGAGACGATGTATCGTGTTTAAGTAGTTTATACTGTTGTTTTATATAGAATGTTCAACAACTTCTCTAGCCGCATGGATGAATACAAGTCGTTCATTCCATTCCGCGTATTAGGGTTCGCTGTTTTACAAAACCGAGCTGTAATGCCAAACAGCTAGAGGTTTAGTGAATTAGCGGATTATACCATTCAACTGCGACATGTACATACCTATTGTGAACAAAAAATACATATTGTGAGCAAAATGAGTAGTGTCATCCTTTGCAAAACTACGAGTACACAGTAGTATTGTAAGTACCTACTTCAATTATTTATAATTTAATAGGTAGTAGACTAGCTGCCTGCTACTATAAGCTATAAGATAATGTACTTACCTACCGTAATTAATTAAACAAATGTATATTATTTAAGTATAGTATTTTATTCTGGGTAAAAATGGGAAATTTCAGAGAAAAAAAATAAATAATTTTTAACCCAAAATTCTCCAAAAGATTTATTTTTTTTCTCTAAAATTTCCCATTTTTACCCAGAATAGCGAAAAAAATATCCAATCTGGTAACACTGCAAATTACAAATGACTTATTGACAGTGACAGATAGTCTTCTTCTTTTTAATTTGTGATTGACAGCACAGACTATTTAGAAAATTAAGTTTGACAGTGTTTCGTGACGTCACGTGGCGTTTCGGAAATTTGCGAGGGAATTTTAAAAATACATCTTTTAAATAATTAATTTCTGAATGGAAACACGTTAAATTGGAAAGATATATATATGGGTATTTTTCTTTAGCAATGAAGTATACACATTATTTTTTTTGTTCGTTTCTGAATCACATGCATATTGTCTATTGTTTATCCACCGAATACAACAAAGAACGTATTGAAATATACGTTCTTTGTTGTATTCGGCTAGTAACTACTTTTCCGAGTGATGAGAACAGGTACGCAAAGCAACAATATAATTTCACGTTATTACCCAGCAACCATCTTGAACACCGATTGATATATATATACCCTTCTCGCTCTTTCGCATTGGCGGGAGAATACACAAGAGAGTACACAAAAATATTTGTGAAGTGATATTATGTAGCTGTTTCAGACTTTTCTGTAACATTTAATACATATAAAAATGGTTGCCTGTAAAGTCGGTTTTACGGGCGAAGATTTTACGTGACAACGGCGGCAGACCGATCATAGTTGAGTGGGAGAGAGACGCAAGGCATTCGGCGGGCCTCTCTCTCGTTCGGTGACTCATCGTAACGTTACCGAGCGTTACACTTTTTCATAAGTGACTCCCAGCCGCAACCTAATTTAAGACGTTGTCACGTCAAAAAAGAATATTTTTTACGTCATAGTGTTCGCAAATCTCCCGGTATGGAAAAATATAATCGTAAATATGTCGAACTCGTTAGAAGGTAAGTATTAAATTAATTCTGCGGTGCAACCCTAAGTCACAGCCTAAGTATAAAACTCACACATCGACGTGTATACAGCAGATAAATTGTTTCGTTTGTAGTAGTAGTAGGTATATATGTTACTCTGAATGTATGAAGTTCATACCAGTGACCAGTGCTTATGTCGAGTGTACTGTGTAATACCCCTCATTACGTGACAGTGTCATAAACTAGTTGTGTTTGTGTTAGGTTAGGTTAGGTACTAAAGACTTTGACAGAGACTCGCTGGTTTGACTCCACCTTTCATCAATAGTATTGCAAACTATTTACAAACGATAAATAAATAAATAAGTATACATATAGGGACAAATCACACTGATTAAGCCACTCCGGGTACCATATACTAAGATAAACACCCAAGCAAGACCCAGGCAGGACAATTTGAAAAAGGCCATTTTCAACTTGCCCTGGCTGGTGCCGGATTAGCGGTCTAGCGTGTTAACCATTACGCCACGGAGGTCGACATTATAAAGCGTTATCCACACATTAATGGGTTCCCGTTGATATGCACACAACGATGACCTTATTTAACACTGAGGAATTGGCAATGATTGCAATAGCGCTCGATGAAGAAGAAGAAGCTCATAACCAAGAAGAACATCGGCAAAATGTCGTCTCGGTAGGTAAAAATCGGATGGCACCGTCAGGGTCAGGGGCAAACGGGCGTCTGGGCGGCCAGCGGGACACTGACGGCCCGGCCCTGAACTGTGTGAACTATTTCATAAAAATCGTATGTAACCGATTTTTATCCGTCCCGTTAATGTGTGGATAGCGCTTTATTGTTTTTCAAGATCACGATAATTATTACTGTTTTTCAAGGCCAAGATAGTATCGAATCGATAGACTATCGATATTTTTACTGTTCCTTGCAACTCTACTGTCTGACAATTCTGACATTGACAGTTGGTTAAATTCCATGGTTTAGGTTAGCTATTATGAACCTATTTATTTTCTTTGATATTTTAATGTTAATTCACTAATTATATGATTAAACAAGTTTAAACAGTCGGAAATTTAGGATATAAATTACATAAAGTCACAGATCAGTCAATAAAATCCTTACTAAAAAATGACGACCATTCGGCCTTTTACTTGCGAAGATATGTTAAAATTTAATAATGTGTACGTATTTTTACCAGTTTTCGTTATACATAATCCTATCTAATGCACTGTGTTATGAGTTAAATTATACTCATCAATACTCACCTGTATAGCTTAATTACAGGAATTTGGATCCCCTTACAGAGACATACGGGCTATCTTTTTATACACAATACTTGGCTCACTGGCCTGAATATTTCCAAGTCGCCGAATCGCCCAGCGGAGAAATTATGGGTTACAGTAGGTATTTCTGTATATGTAAAATGCTCTGAACATTATGTATTTTTAGATTTATGGTGATCAAGCACTAAGTACCTAGAAAGAAAGTGGTAAACAACTATTATAGCTATCAATAGTTGTTTCAAAATTGAAAACAATAATTATATTTAGGTTACAACGATAGGGTCGGCCCGCGCTTTGGTCTATCGAAAATAAAAATATTTTGTTATATCTGGTCTCAATTTTTGATATAGTTTTTTTTTGCTAGTTTTCATAGAACCGCGTGACAGCATCGCTACTACATCAACCGTATCGATGAAAAAGCGCGACCGTTTCGAACGACATCGGGGCGTTAGTGGAGAACCGAGTTACTAAATCGCTTTTGCATCGCGTCACGAGTCGCGACTGAATTGTGTTTACGTGAGCAAGGGTACATAATACCAGGCCTGTGTCACTCCCCGTTTAGGTATTGAAAATGTACCTACATTATTACTATGCGCGCAGGCGGCCCCTCCGGGTGGTAAATTCAGTGTTACGAATCATTTGTCCAGAGTAATAAGAATTAAATTGGCTTGCAATGGATGTCTAGGTATCTTTACGAAAAGGTGCTGATTTCTGATGTGAGCTAAATTAAACCATATCGCTAGCCACATTGAGTAGATATTTCTTTGAATTTCTTTGCTGAGTGAGACTTCTGTACGTTAGTATTATTTATTCTGTGATAATACAGCTAGTGACCGCATCGCGACTGTATCGATGCGAACGCCCGACAGAATCGCTACTGCATGGCTACAAAAAGTCGCTGTGGGCGAGGGTCCTTAGAAATAATTTTGTAGGTGTTTACACATGTTAAAATTTCTAGTCAATATTATTTCTGCTTTGAGAAAAAAATCGTGGTATATATAGAAAGTAGGTCAGTCAGGTATCTTGGTATCTGATATATTAATGTCACTTCATGCTTACATTCATGCTAAGCAGGCTCTGTCTGCCTCGTCTTCTTTCTTATCAAGTGTGTTAAAACCAAATCCTGATGTCAGATTTTTCAAGCTGCCTAAAGGCATCTGTAACTCAATGATGATTGCCATCTGTCAATAGATGGCACAGGCATTTTTACACACACGTAAATTAGTGTGCATGTTGTCTCCCAATGTTTTCCTTCACCATACATGAGTACAAATTCAGGGCTGGATCTCATCTATCAGCACGGAACAGCACTTTCCTATGCTGCTATCTTTTTCTGTCGTCAGATGCTTCAGCACCGGCCATGTTGCAGCGTTCCCTCGCTCTAGCAAATGACGCTTCTGAGCGACAGAAAAGAATAGCATCATAGGAAAGTGCTGTTCCGTGCCGATCGATTAGATCCAACCCTCAGAGGTACAAGTCGCATCTAGTGAGGATTGAACTTGTGCCTTACATACGCTCAGTCAGTACTTAACAAGGGCGGATCCAGCTTTGGTGCCAGGGGCGGGGGGGGGGGGGGGGTCACAGAGTCGTGATCAAGTCACAAGAAGTTATAATTGTTTATAATAATAGATACAAGTAATTAAACATTGAAGGTACTTATATAAAATCTATATTGTGACCAAAAATATTTCAAAACATGTTTAACAATTTTAATTAGTGGTCCACCTAGGTTCTGGACCCAGCCCAGGGTGGAGGGTCATGACCCCCCCCCCCCTGGATCCGCCCTTGCTACTTAAACTGCTTCGTCACCACGACTTTGAACTGTGTCTATTGTTAGAGATAAAGCCATGCATGATAGTGTATGTAGTAGGTACTCGCATCAATCAAAGTGTTAAGTGAGATATATATCCTATAACCTACCTATCGCCTTATTCACAGTAATGGGTAAAGCAGAGGGTCATGGTGATAATTGGCACGGTCATGTCACTGCATTAACTGTCAGCCCTGACTACAGAAGACTAGGCCTAGCAGCCACGCTGATGAAAATACTTGAAGATGTATCAGAAAAGTTAGTATTTTAACCAAAAAGTGCCAAAAGTTTCAATAAAAACTGAAGAATTTTGTTTGCTTTTGTCAAATTTAATAAAATCCCCTGTTTAACTTTCTAACGGGCTGCAGCAAAGCCAAAAGGAAATAATTTCTTAGTTAAGATGTTTATTATCTACTAGCGGCCCGCCCCGGCTTCGCACTGGTATGTATTATACATATAAACCTTTCTCATGAATCACTTTATCTATTAAAAAAAACCGCATCAAAATCCGTTGCGTAGTTTTAAAGATCTAAGCATACATAGGGACAGACAGTGGGAAGCGACTTTGTTTTATACTATGTAGTGATGACCAAAGAAAACATTTCAGTCATCATGCGGATGTGCGGATGCCTTTTAGCAGTACTAATGTACTAAAATTAAACAAAATTTGTTTAATTTAGTAAATAATAGTTTATTTACAACAACGTGTGTACTTACAAGTTTAATATTGTTTCAGGAAAAAAGCCTTTTTTGTCGACCTATTTGTAAGAGTTAGCAACAAGGTTGCAATCAATATGTACAAGAATTTGGGATATATTGTGTATAGGATAGTATTGGAGTACTACTCTGGAGATCCGGATGAGGATGCCTATGGTAAGAAGCTTACGACTGGGTCTTACAAAATTTTAATAGTTACAGCTATTTTAAGGCTGAATTCAGTTCATGATGCTGTACAACTTTCTGGACTTTCCACAAGAAACACATAATATGTATTTTTTATTATTATTAACCATATAAAGAATTACATGATTTTTTTTACCATACATAACATAAATAAACCACCACGCAGGTTTGTCCCGGTACCTACTTAAATAAACTTAACTTAAAAATAGTTTCAGTAAATTTTGATACACGGGCGGGTTTGTTTATACAACTTGGAAGTGACATACCCCGTAATAAATCAAACTCCGGTCTATACTAGATCATTATAGTATACTTAATGAAATTAAAATAACAGCCAAATTGAATTTTTAACAAAAAAAAAACAACCGTCTTTAATTTTTTTTGGAGTTTCTTCCATCATATCTTCACTACTAAATTAAAATGGGACCAACTTGGTAGTAAAGGCTTTCAAATGAAAAAAGAATTATTAAAATCGGTTCACAATTGGCGAAAATATCGAGTAACAAATATACATAAAAAAAATAAAAATAAACATAGTCGAATTGATAACCTCCTCCGTTTTGAAGTCGGTTAAAAACAAAAATTAATTTCGGCATTTTCATACAAAATATAGCCGCCCGGGCGATTTTTTTATTTTTATTTATTTATTTTTTATTTATTTATTTCAACATAGCTTAAATCTATCATTACATTCCCATTTGTATGGGAATGTCGAATTTCATTTAATTATAGTTTAGTGATATGGTATCCCGTGGTTCGATTTATTACGGGCTACGAACAATAATTCTCTAGAATTCTAACGCTCCTATATTCACCGCTTCGATTCTGATTCCATTTACGCAAACAAACTAACAGTAATTACAACGAAACACTCAAACACACACGTAGACAAAGATGCATGCGATTGGTCGCGAAAAGGTCACGCACGCGTCATCTTCGCGTCGGTTGAGCAGCCGGCTACTCGACCGATGCAACGAGCGGTGACTGCGGTGAGGTGTCAACAGATGTCAAGTATGGATTATTATAATGTTTATTTACTTACATATGAAAGGCGAGTCCTGTTTTTCATGTCTGTATGGTTTCTATACCACTTCACAGCACATGACGGCATTTTAATTAATCGATAATCGCAAAAACACAGCAATATTCTCAAAGGATTTTTTTTGCGACGCAACCGCACGACTCGGAGTGTCATGGCGAACTGTCGCGCCGCGCGGGTCATATTTTAAGCCCCGCTCGCCGCGGTACATATCGCGTGGAATGATTTTTAGGGTTCCGTACCTCAAAAGGAAAAAACGGAACCCTTATAGGATCACTTTGTTGTCCGTCTGTCCGTCCGTCCGTCCGTCTGTCAAGACCCTTTTTCTCAGGAACGCGTGGAGGTATGAAGCTGAAATTTATATCAATTACTCAGGTCTACTGTCCCTTGAAGCTGTGAAAAAATCAAACTTCTAAGCCAACGCAATCAAAAGATACAGCCGTTTATGCCGCAAATTTTCGACACTTGCAAGGGAATCAAAACCTACAGGGTGCTTCCCGTGAACTCAGAATCTTGAAATTTGGTACGAAGCAACGTCTTATAGCATAGATAAAGGAAAAAATACGAAAACCATAAATTTTTAGTTACATCACATAATTTTTTTTTTTTTAATAATTTTAAACTTACTACCCATTTCCTCATAAACGCGTAGAGGTATTAAATTGAAATTCATACCAAATACTAAACCTTGCAGGTTTGTACGGAACCCTCGGTGCGCGAGTCCGACTCGCACTTGGCCGGTTTTTTCGGGATTAGTTAGGCTTCTAGAGAATTATATTTCGATGATTACGGGTATGTCCCTTCCACATTGTATACAGGGGCGGATTGCAGATTTATAGAGGGCCCGGGGTTGTTTTTTATGCTATGCTATGTATAGATAAATATCATTCGGAAGAAAGTGCGATTCTCAACTCGTGTAGTATAGAAAAAAAAATGTTTTTTATAGTTTACTTTATCTTCATCAAACCTACCCTCATTGTGTAGGCCCCACCACAAACCAAAGTCCTGGATCCAACACTGGCTAAATAAGTCGGGAACTCGGGAGACGTGACTATTTGGACTCATTTTACAAAAAAACTGATGTCTTAAATAAATCTTTCTTATTTTTACAGATATGAGAAAAGCCTGTTCAAGAGATGTAAGCAAAAAGTCAGTAGTACCTCTAACACATCCTGTGAGGCCAGAAGACGTGGACTGATGTTTTGACAACTCTCATTGTGTGGAGGGATAACATGACTAACAATAAAACAATCTTTTAAGTAATAAAACCATATAATCAATTACTGTTCTCTTTACTTTCAGCACTAACTGGAGGTGTGTTACTTCCTGTTGGCTCTGATACATCTTCCGTCTCTTTCTCTCCCTCTGGTTCAGTATCGGTGACCTCTTTTTGTTTCCGCCATTGTTTAGCAGCAGCAAGAAGTTTCAAATTAGGTCTAACCATCTCATCCTCTGGGAATATGTAATCGAAAACTTCCTCCCAACCCTCTTCAATACCTCCTTCACTGACAATTTTTTGCCTCTTCTTGACTCTTCTAGGCATTTTAGATAGAACCTTCTCAAGTTTGATTTCATCTCCTATATCGGTTTCGAAGTCTTTCCACGCTTCAAGAAGCAATACTCTCGATTCTTTTTCACCAGCGCTTCGAAGACTGTCATTAGCTCTCTCATAAACTCTTCTGGCTAATTCTACATTAATATTATCAGGATTTTCAGCATTTAATTCAAATTTAGCGTAAGAAAGCCATACTTTAACGTGGACAGTCCTTTCTAACAGTCTTTCATAGAGCTGTCTGGCGCGCTCTGTTTCTCCCTGAGCTACTTCAAAGTCAATGAAGCTTTTCCACAGTAGTTCTGGCATATCCAGTCTCTGTTGGCCCACAGCTATTTCGTATATTGCTCTGGCTCTATCAATGTCTCCCAGTAACGTCTCCAGCTCAGCAAATTTTATCCATGTGATACAATTCTCTGGCCCATACTCTAAGAATTTCTGATATAGAATTCTGCATCTGTCGAATTCCCTCAATTGAATTTCCAGGTCAATATACCCCCTGTATAGTTTGTCTCTAGGACACATGCCTAAAGCCATTCCTAAAGTTTTTCTGGCTTGTTTTAGATCCTTGCATCTTACTTCGAATTGTGCATACATCAGCCATATTTTTGAAAAGGTAAATATTTTATGCGGAATTAATTCTAGACAGGTTCTGTAAACTTGTCGGGTCCTTTCAATGTCTTCTGCCTCCAACTCTTCATATAAAGCGTAATTGATCCATAGATAAATGTATCGGCGCCAAAATTGTTTATCTTTTGACGGCGGTACATTTGCGATGGCTCTCTCGTAAGTATCCCTAATATCATCAGGATTACTTTCGTTTTCTACGAGGCGGATGTAGTCAAACCACGCGTCATAATTTGTTGGATTTTCTATGACTTCTTGCTCATACATGTACTTTCTCTTATTGACAATAACATCTTCAATACCAGATCTGTCGCCATATTTCTTTTCATGAATAGTGTAGGCTTTGTACAACTCCTTGTTCCTGTCTTTTGAAATATGGTCCAGGGCATACTTGTAAATGACTCTGGCTCGGTCATGTTCTTTTTGGTTCTCTTCGAATTTGGCGAATGCTATAAACAATCTCTCATCTAGTTCTTCATCTCCAAAGAACTCGACAGCTCTTTCGTAAACCTTTCTAGATCCATTGATGAACCCGTGATTTTCTTCAAATCTTGCATACTTTATCCAGTTTTTAACGTCTGGATGGACCATTACAAACCTTTCGTAAATTTGCCGTGCCCTTTCTAATTCCTTGTAACGTAACTCAAAGTTAATGTATGTCTGCCACGCCTGTTCATCTGGCTGCCACTCCATCCAACGCTCAAAGACCTTGAAAGAGAAGATGGTATTAGGTCCTTACATATGAAATTGCCGATTTTCAATACTGGCAACTTTAAAATCAAATATCTTGCGTTTCATTAGGAATTCCAAATTCAAATTTATTTCGAAATAAAGCCAGAAAAATATTGTTTTAAAATTCGTATTTCATTTGTTTTAACATCATTTGTTTGAGTTTCAACATTGCTATAACAACAACTATGGACAAATTGAAAATTCGCGGTATTTACGAATACGAGTTCCACCGTGGCACCAGTGCTGCAGAAACGACTCGAAGAATTAACGACGTATATGGACCAGGCACCGCTACCGAACGAACGGTGCGTTTTTGGTTTCAACGTTTCCGTTCTGGAAATTTCGATTTACACAATGAGCCTCGTGGACGACCTGATACTCAAGTGAATAACGAAGAATTGAAGGCGATAGTGGAAGCGGATCCATCTCAAACCACTTCTGAATTAGCAGCAGCCTTCGGCGTAAGTGACAAAACGATACTTATCCACTTGCGCCAAATCGGAAAAATTAAAAAACTCGAAAAGTGGGTACTGCACGAATTGACTGAAGCAAACCAACAAACACGCGTTGCTTGCTGCGTTTCTTTGCTTAATCGCCACAATAATGAGGGGATTTTGAACCGTATCGTGACTTGTGATGAGAAATGGATCCTGTACGATAATTGGAAGCGATCATCACAATGGCTTGACCCTGGAGAACCGGCAAAACCTTGCCCTAAGCGAAAACTGACCAAAAAGAAGATTCTGGTTAGTGTTTGGTGGACCAGTGCTGGTGTTATCCACTACAGCTTCTTGAGATCAGGCCAAACGATTACTGCAGACTTGTATTGCCAACAATTGCAAACAATGATGGAAAAGCTCGCCATTAAACAACCGAGACTGATGAATTGCTCTAGCCCACTGCTCCTTCAGGATAACGCTAGACCACACACTGCACATCAAACGATCGCCAAGTTAGAGGAGCTGCGACTGGAACCTCTGCGTCACTCACTATACTCTCCAGATCTTGCCCCAACCGATTACCACTTTTTTCAAAATTTGGATAACTTTTTACAAGGAAAAAATTTCAAATCTGATGAGGCAGTCAAAACCGCCTGGAAGAACCGTCCGTCCACCCACATGCTCTTCAAGCTTCAAGCTCTTAGAAAAGAAATAAAGCTCTTGAACTGTGAAGAAATCTGAGAGCAACTTTCACGTATTTATTTATCCGTGGAAATTACTAGTAAACCACCCAACGTAAACTTTTTTAGCAGGACTACCTATGAAACCATCAACTTTTTCCAGAGAGCTAAAATGATTTTATTTATTTATTTAACTTTATTACAAACGTAATAGGCGGACTTAAAGCCATAGGCTTTATCTACCAGTCAACCCACTGGTGATGCCGAGAAAAAGAAAATTTTAGAAGGAGGTGCAAGTTATGGAGGTATGATTCACAGATGCTATCAAAGGCAGTGAAAATATGATGAAAAACACATTAAAAAAAAAATTATCTCACTTGTCTAGCACCCGCCACGTTTTCCAGCATCTCCTCCATGTAGGTGTACTTGTACCAGAACTGCGACACCCTCGGCAGGATCGTGACCGCTCGGTCCCAGAGGTTCCTGGCGTGGTTCACCTGCCGGTTGCGCATCTCCATCTCTGTGTACTTCAACCTGGAAGCATCATGCATTAGTGCTAGGCAGAAAAGCCGCAGGTAGGTAGACAGGCATGAGAAGGATTAGGTAAGGGCTGAATACGATTGGTCCCCAGTCCCCCTTTCTTCTTGTCCAGTATTGCACTGAATCCACTCCCTTTAACCGCGAATCTGACAAACATTTTCGTGGCCATTTCGCAAGCGTCATATACATATATCCGACCAAAAACTATGGATATTCACTATTCCTCGCATAGGGAGCACGACAACTGATATAAAGTCTCCAACTGAAATAAAGTCTCGCAGTGAAAAGGTTTAAAGAGTTTTAATATATTTCAATAATATAATCAAATAGTGTCGTTAATAAATATATGAACTGTGAAAAGACTATGGACTCTCAGCACTGTGTGAAATAGACATATCAGATCTGAGCTGCTTGTCAATAACAAATAAAATAAAATAAATATTTTGTTAGGCCTGTATATGTAGAAAAGAATGGTAAACATACCAAAGAGTAACATTCCTGTGGTCCACATCTAAAGCCCGCTCGTAGATAGAGCGAGCCCTCTGCACCTGCTTCTGTGACTCCTCCCATTGTGCGTACTTCAGCCAATTCCCTATCACCTGAAATAGGAATTTTCTACTTACTTTCAAGCAACATGCTATCACTTATCATCAGAGATCGGTGATTCCAGTGCATATTTACCGAAAGTTCAGATGTTGTCTTTTATGAAAGCGCTTTTTTCCCGAGAAATTCAAATTTAAGTGTATAGGTACTCTGTGAGACATAATGATCCCAGTTTGATACAAATGACAGTTGCCCTGTTACAACATCATATGGTTGCCCGGAATCCCGGGATTTTATCTATATAAATAAAAATGAATTGTTGTTCGTTAGTCTGCTTAAAACTCGAGAACGGCTGAACCGATTTGGCTAATTTTGGTCTTGAAATATTCATGAAAGTCCAGGGAAGGTTTAAACGGTGAGAAATTATGGAAAAGGGAACGGGAAAGGGCGAAACGAAGTTCGCCGGGTCAGCTAGTTTTTAATAAAAGTATCTTAAGAAGCTGCTTCCATATTTTGTTTACCAAAAATTAACTTTAGGTTTTCTGCTACTATGCTGCTGCTACGCTCGTACAGCGTCTAAAACCAAAGCTGCACATTTTCACTTTCTGAGTAACAGAGTGGTCAATAATTGGAATAGACTTCCAGAAGAAGTGGTCACTGCGCCTTCCATAAATGCTGTTAAAAATAGACTCGACAAGTGGTTAAGGACAAATAAAGTGTCGTTAATAAATATATGAACTGTGAAAAGACTTTATGGACTCTCAGCACTGTGTGAAATAGACATACGTGGGGTGCACTATAAGTTTCCGGAATGAATATGAAAAAATACTATTAAAGGTACAAAATTAATTTATTGTTTTTCAAAATAATCTCCCTTGGCGTCCATGCACTTTTTCATTCGATGAAACCAGTTTTGAAAACTTTTGTGCCACTCCTCTGTGGTGACCTCTGAAACGTGTTTTTCATACTCCTCGACAGCCTCTTCTGGTGATGAAAATCGTTGACCGCGTAATTGGTTCTTAATTTTTGGGAACAGAAAAAAGTCACAAGGTGCCAGGTCGGGACTGTATGCAGGATGACTCATGAGTTCTACATTTTTCGCCTTCAAAAAGTCGTTTGTCTGTCTGGCCGTGTGAGAACTAGCATTGTCGTGGTGCAGGATGATACGGCGTTTACGGTTATTTTTACGGAGTTCGTCAATAACTTCCGGCAAACAAATGGTCGTGTACCAGTCACTATTCACTGTACGACGATTCTCTAAAGCAACAATAGCCACGTGTCCAGTTTTATTAAAAAAAGAAGCAATCATCCGCTTAGATGCACTTTTCACGCGCGCCACTTTGGTTGGTTTCGGCTCATCTTGAAAGACCCATACGCTCGATTGCTGCTTTGTTTTGGGATCGTAGCAATAAATCCATATTTCGTCACCTGTTACTATGTCCCACACCAAATTTGATGCACCTTCGTTGAATCTGGTAAGCATGGCACTGCACCAAGTGACGCGGTCCGTTTTTTGAGCCTCGGTCAAGTTGTGTGGGATCCACCGCGAGCACAGCTTTCTCACACCCAAATGTTTGTGTAGGATTAATTGTATTTGACTCATGCCTATTTCTAAGGATGCGCGAATTTCATGGTAGGTCACATGCCTGTCTGTTTCAATCATACGGCGCACAGCATTGATGTTTTTGTTGGTCACAGCGGTGGACGGCCGACCATCGCGAGATTCGTCACTGAGATTGATACGACCACGCTTGAATTCTGCAAACCAGCTATAAACAGTTGTCTTGCATGGTGCTTCATTGCCAAAAGCTGTTTCAAGCCGAGCGATGCTCTGTTGAGCTGTCAAATTACACTTAAAATCATACTACGAAAATTTTCCCGAGTTAAATCCATGTTGATGCAGACACACAATTTTTTAAATGGCGCCACAAGGTAAAAACAAACGACAGTCAGATTATCAAACTGCATTTTACAGCCAAAGAGTTCTATTTTCAAATGTTGCAATAAATTTTTAAATATTGTTTATGTAAGTGGCCTGTTCCGGAAACTTACAGTGCGCCCTATGTATCAGCTCTGAGCTGCTCGTCTATAACAAATAAAATAAATATGCACTGGAATATCCGATCTCTGCTGATCATCATGTAAAGTGTCCTGGAGACGATCATTCCTCATTCGTCAATTGTTATGTGATTGACCGTTTCAACTGAAGGTGGGAATGATGGAGGTTTTCGATGCGTCAATTGCTAGCACACATTTGCTTTCTGGCTGCGGCATGTCCACCTTGTTTCTAGACTAGCGAGTAGTAGCAAGCAAATCACCAAACGATTGTCAATCCCACAACAAGAATTTTAATCATTTGGTCCTTCCATAACATAAAAATTGACAATTGTAAATGATCTTGTCCGGGGCACTTAATAAATTACTTCCAAAAGGTCGAGGATAGACAACAATAAAAATAAATCTTTTTTTGAAAACAGCATGAAAATTGGTTATTAATTGTAGCAGTAATTAGCATTTCATATATGAAGAAAAGTGTGAGCATGGTGGGGACATCCGCCATCTCTTTCTGACGTGCGAAACCTAATGGTAGTGACATCACATTTCTAAATGTGCATCCTTTTTCTATTATTCTTATTTCCCTTTCCACCACATTTTTAAAGGCTATATAATTATAGCTGACTGATTTTTAAGCAGATAAAAATCTTTTTGTTTTCGGCTTTAGACTGTTACTTTTCGATAAAAATAATACCAAGAATGTAAATAATAATTATAAAATAACACCTTTACTTATAAGCTTGTCATTGGTTCAGGAAGGGTGTTCAAGTCATCAAAGTAGACGCTAAGATAGTAATGCTTACAAGTCTGTTTTTACGGATGTTGTCTTCAAATGCTTTTCGTTTGCGATGCTGGTAGTCCCTGAGCTCCTCTGGGTCAGAAATCTTCTGCTTCGGCGGCGGTGGGAGTATTTCCAAATCCCTTTCCTTCGCCTCTCTCAGAAGCTGCTCGGCGGTGATTTGTATCTCCGCGGGCGCTTTATTCTTCACCTATACACATAGATAAGATATGATAATATTTATTATTGTATATTAGCGTTAAAATATCAGGTTTTTATAAAGTAAAAAAAAGTAAATTCGACAAAATCCTTACCTTTGCTACTTTGGGCATTTTTGTTGCTTTTCCCTCCATTTTCTAAGATTGTTAGCAATTCACGGATTCAAATATTTTTTAACAATAATATGAGTTATCTAAAATACATATTATTGTGAGTTTGTGACTATTTCTTACTGAATAAATAAAACGTAAAATTCGTATAGTAAGTAAAAGGTACCTAATCCACGCTTTCACAACATACTAGAAACGTCAATGTCACAAGGGTCAAAACCGAAATTGTCGCTTAAATAAAAAAAAATGAAATGCAACGGTATCAAATAAAAATACAACCATTATTATCTGCGTGAATATTTTTACCTTCTTTCCAAATAAGAATTAGCGCTAATGAGTGCATGTTCTTATCTTAATAGACTAACGTAGTTCTCTATATCTGGTATTACCAGGTGCGGATCCAGCCTAAAAAAAGGTTGTGTGTGTGGTCAAGCAAATTGCATGCAAGATGCTTATTTGCAACTCCAACAAAATTCATAGCAATTTTTTGAGATTTTGCTGCCTAACTTCTATTTTCTATGTCTTTATTCAGTAATAAAGGACCTTTATTTACAAGTATCAAGCAAAGGGCTTTAATTTTTCTTGTTGAAGCGTGGGATACCCACCTACAAGGTGGTCATATGACCAGACCCAGATTCGCTAGATGCAGGCAGCTTTAGATCGTCATTTTGTAAATCCTTGCGAGAGGCCTATGTGCAGCAGTGGAAGTCATGCGGCTGAAATTATGGATGTACAGATACACACACACGCCACGTCTCGAAACGATCACGTGATCCATAGATCTAGTTTTTTTTTCTTTTTTAAATTTCAATGGGGATTGCCTTGATATAATAAAGGGAAGGGAATATAAAGTAAATTACTGAAACTACATAGTTTAAATTATTTTATGAAGTTTATTGTAACACAAAATCATTAGACCTTAGATCTCAAAAAACATGCTTAAACAGGGTACAAAAATACGACGGAAACGCTTCGAGAAGGATAGGTAGGTAGTACGCTGCTCTTCCGTTGTCTCGTCATGGTGAAGGCACTACTGTGCCCTCAGATAAAGGTACATTGAGAAAGTATCAAACATAGTTATGTATAGGTAGGTAATAGACGAATAAATATAGAACACATGAACAGCATGGCACTGTAGATATGTACCTATTAGCCATTGATATTTATATTGTGCGACGGGTACCATCTCACCTCGTTATTATTACGCAGAGCGAGACAGAGATATTCACTAGCATGTCATGCTTCTGGTACAGTTTAAATATACACTTCAGTAGGGAAGTACATCTGCATCAGAGTCTCGTAGATCTCTACATCAATTGGCATGAATGTGCAGAAAATGATTCTCTCCATATCATTTGCTTCGAGGAATTTTCTTGCGGTGCGTAGGGCTATATGTGCTGCTAGTCTGTTAGGAAAGCCATAGATGCCCGTAGATATGCAGGGGAAGGCTATAGAGCGCAGATTGTACTCCTTCTGGTACGACAGACATTTCTCGTAACATGATTCGAGTTTTGATGCAGAACCATCTTGAGGGCCAACCGTGTGAATCACATCTGAAATTTTAAAATTACATGTTTTTGTTCATATACAACGTGGAAGGGACATACCCGTAATAAATCGATCCACAGGCTATACTAAAGTATAATGAAATAAAAATAACAGTCAAAAACAAAAAAATATCGACATTCCCATACAAATCACCCGGGCTGCACACTTGATACAGTTTTTTTTTGTTGTTTGTAGTATAGACCATGGTTTAATTTATTACGGGTATATATAAGTTGTAAATCCATTAATATGGCTTTCAAAGCCATAAATGTTCACTCAGATGTTAACAAAATCAAATGTGAAGGCTCTCTACCAGTAATCTTCATTATAATAAACATGAAACTGTATAGACCATGCCATTAACAAGTAAAAAACTGATTTTATACTAACATTTAGCAGGCAGGTTGTAGCCTCCAGTCACTTTTGCATCTCCTGTTGGACAGCCCCCCAAAGTGTTGCATTCCTCCTAAAAAAATTAAGTAAATATTAAGTATGGGTTATTCATGTCTTTAGGACCCTAAAGCGCAAAAAAGAAACCCATTTCAATAAGTCGAACTTCGAAAACTTTTAACCGACTTTAAAAAGGAGGAGGTTCTCAATTCGTCAGAATCTTATGTTTTTTTTTTATGTTTGTTTCCTGATTTCTCGAAGACGCCTGGACCGATTAGGAAAATTATTTTTTTGTTTGAAAGGGTATACTTGCCAAGTGGTTCCATAGGAATTTTATTAAAATTGGTTGAATTTGGTGTATGGTCAGTTTTAAGTTTTAAAAATTATATGTGTCATCATGATTGTATCTTCCTACACTAGGGTCCAGAAATAACACACATTATGAAGTAACCACACTTCCTTAAATAGCGTACAACAATCAAGAATAATTGCACAGATCTTGCTATTTTGAAATAAGGACCTTTTTAACAAACAACACATGCTGAAATTCTACTTGAACAATCAGGAGTTTGATGTTCAACAATAACACATCTTACATCAAAACTAAATCAAATTTGGTAGAAGAGTAGGATTCAAAAATTTTTGTTTGAACTTGAGTCAAATCAGTGAAGGGCCTCAAGGGATTGCTGAGACCAAGGCATTGACAGTCGAGGTCATAGTTTGGATAAAACTCTCCTAGTTAGAACTGCAGTTATCAAGTATATAGGCACCTGAAGGAAAGGACCAGCCGCTCTGTGTATAGCTCCATCAACACCACCGCCGGCTATCAAGCGGGAATTTGCAGCATTGACTATTGCAGTCACCTGAAAAAGTTGTTGATGAAATTAAGTGGATTTTATCTAAAGTGCATTTTATGATTACTTGCTGTTATGAAATTCCAGGGCTAGAATATACGAAAGGGTGCTCATATACTTTTAAACTTGACCTAAGAACGTTGAACTTTGACCTTTGGAGGTCAAGGTCATTGACTTTATCGATTCTAACTTCAATTTCTTATTAGGTACCTAACCTACTTAGTGTAAGACATGACATACCAGAATGGGTGGATGATTTTCACAGTTACATGGTCAATCTAGACTAACAGCAGACTGATAAAAAGTATGCCTATGGCATAGTTATAATGAACCTGATGTACCTTGGTCAAAACTGTGTGTAGTAAAGTATGGTGACTGACGCGAGAATGATACGACTGGGTTACGCGATCAGTCTTTCATCATTCAAAACAGACTGACAAAATTATAATTTTCATCAGACCAAACCATCAGTCTGTCATTCCGTCGGTTACACGATCATTCTGACCAGACTGATGGACCGAACTGATGCCAAACTAAGCGTGTAACCCACATCTTAGAGGTAGTACCGAAGAGTTAAGTAGAATGTTAGAGTAACAAATGCTTGTGTGTGCTACAACTTGCTTTAGCTTTTGTCGCTCTTACGCTGTACTCTTAAAATAAACTCACTTCCAACTTAGTAATATCTCCTTTGAAAATTGAAACTTTTTCTACAAATTCTACATTTCTTTCAGCATCTATCTTGATTTTTTTGAACTCTTTTACATCATCTTGATTGTGTTTCTTTAGCTCAACGCCTTGGGTCTTTAGCACATCAACATATTTTTTCCATGGATCAATCCTGTCAATGTTGATGAAATCACTTGTTTTGTATAATTTGCGTTTTTCCTCCAGAGGCAAGGACAGGATCCTATCTTTTTCGATCTTCCATTTTGGGTCTTTATTCATTTTGGGCAATGAAAATAAACGTGTCTGAATAAAAAAAACACTTCGCACAAGATTTTTGGAGTACCAATTACTATTACTAACCGGCGACAACATAACATAACCTAATTATGTTGTCGTTGTCGGTTGTCGTCACGTCAACAAAAATGGATGATGATGTGACAACGAGATCTATGTACTTACGTATGATGTGATGACTTAGATTACGTAATTTGAAAGTGCTATGCTATTGTTTGTAAATTTATTTGATCATTTTATTTCCAGACAAAAATAAGTACATAACTTAACTATTCAAATCACAGACCTACCACTTGACTTAGGTCTGTGATTCAAATAGAGAGGTGCAGTGCAGTTCAAATTACAATCCACAATGATAAACTCTGCAGTCTGTAAGTTTGCTGCATAAAAAAGGTTCATATGTCTATGTCATATTTATTATTTATTTTCACGTTGTAACATAAATCACTGTCATTTAAGTATGTACTCATAAACCTAAATTACCTAAATTCTAATCCAACAACAGTCAATCAAAACATGATTTACATGATTTGATTTTAAATTTTCATTTTTTTAGACATTTTAGGCAAGTTTGTGGCTGAATTATGTATCGGTCCGTATTTCGTATTGTAAACTCAACGTGTGTTTCTTGTAAGAAGTCATTATTTTAACATATACATATGATTACATCGTTTGTGGAGGTTACGTTAACTTAGTAATTTTTTCAGATAACTGGGCAATTTCTCGGTCTGTGAAAAAGGCTGCAGCGGTTATCAGCGGCGGACATGCCACAGATCAGCTTAGCTTCGCCCAGGCAGAAATAGATAACAGCTGCGTCGACTGGTCAGCTCTGAAGTCCGACACCCTGTCTATCCCAGGATCTGTGAATGAAAAGAACATTGATGCAGTGCTTTTAAAACAAATGGTGACAGCAAAAAAGTTCGAAGCGGCTACTTCATTCGCCGAATATCTAAAGCAGTCAAATGCGGAACTTAGTATAGGTATAGTAAATGGTATATTAGCTCTGTACTATGAGTTAAGTAGAACTCGGAAACTATCAGATGAAGAAAGGAAGTTTATTTTAAAGAGTTATAATGACTTTTATGCTAAGTATAAAGTGCTTGACACAACTACATGTGAGCGTTTATTGCATGCATTATGTGCAATTGATGAATGGAAGAAAACAAGTAAAGTTCTAAGTGATATTCACCACAGTGGCAAACCAACTCATTCTGCCTACAGTGCACTAATAGCTATGCTATTTAGAAATAACAAGAAGACTGAAGCTATGAAGTTTATTGAGGAAAGTGTAAATAATAATAGACCTCTACGCCATGAGGCTTACGAAGCCTGGATAAATTATGTTCTCGCAAAGTATAGGGATAAGAAAACTATATTGAAGTACTTGGAAGACGTTTGTCAACACGTGTCTAAGCATTGGGTCACGCTGAACTCCATGTCGGCAGATGTTTTTCATAAGCTTTACACCAGCGCTGGATGGGATGTAAAGTACACACAAATCAGGAAGCTTGAGTAAGTAGCTGGAGTTTATTATTATTTTATAATCAAGGCAGTATTGAACTAACTCTATACTTATCATTTATTCAAACAAGACTGTTTTCCATATGTTTTGGAACAACTAACATAATGTTAGTCATTTTGATTTTTTGAAATATTTTTTAACCGATTTTAAAAAAAGGAGGTTGTTGACTTTAAAAACACAATTCGTTGGAATCTTATTTATTTTTTGTTTATGTTCCCTGATTACTTGAAGACTGACTTTGGAAAATTCTTTTTTCGTTTGAAAAGGTATTTTTATTTATTTTCATGTTGTAACATAAAGTGTATTATGGGACCACCTCTCCAGGTAGTCCAGGAAAATAACTAGAAAAATATGTTTTCTAATTAGCTTTTCTGGTATTGAAGTCGGTTTTTTTGTTTTGAAAAATATCAATATAAGTATATTTACATATAACCATTAAATAAAAATTTAAATACAAGCCTAGTTTCAGATTTTTTTTTATTAAATTCAAGTATTTAATTTTAATTTTTATTTACAGTTTAGGTTATGAATAATTTCTTTTTTTTTTGCAGCGGACAATGCATGCAATGTAAAGAAAATCTCATACCACTAAAGCTATCGCAAGAAGAATTCAAGAAATTACAGCAAATCATCAAAGATAAACTAATAGTAGGCTCTGATCTGTTTTTAAAAACGTCCCCCGAAGAGTTAAAACGATTCCAACAGTTTATGGACAAGACTGGGCCTTACGACATTGTTATAGATGCTTTGAACGTAGCCTTTTCTTCAAAAGGCACGCACAACGACAAGCTCGGAATATTGCACAAAGTCGTTGATAATTTTCGTGCAAAGAAATTGAAAATTTTGGTGTTGGGACGGAAGCATATGCTGCGGTGGTCGAAACAGAGTGTTCAGGAGTTAACTGGTAAAGCACGGTGTTTCTTCACTGATGACTTGTAAGTTAGGTTGAGATACAAATACTCTTTCACGTTTTTATTTACTTACTAACCTTGGTGGACCTATAGATGAAAAATGGGAAGCAGATAAACATAAATTTATTTGCCAAACACTTTTACAAACATGATATTTACATTTTGTTACGTCAATCATGTTTTACTATCACGGCTGTGCAAAAATTTTGTCAGAAAAGCTGTCTATCATAATACAAAAAAAAGCCACGTAAATATACTACATCTATCAACCTGCCATTTTATTCTATAACTAAAAGTGATATTACAATTTATTAGATAAAAAATCTTTAAACTACATTTATCAGTCAACAACTCATAAATAAAGTCAAATTTAACTCCTTATATTGCTTCGGAATTGTATATTTAGAATAGATTCCCTAGTTTGCAGCCATTCCTTTGGTTATTTCATACAATTTTCACTGAAGATTGAGATAATCAAAAGAGACAAGTGGAAGAAGATGGGAGCGACCTTTGCTGAACAAAATACAACAACTTGAGTTATGAGACTTAGGAAACACAAGCTAAACTGTATATACAACGTGGAAAGGACTTGATCATTATAGTATTATGAAAATAAAATAACAGCCAAAGAAAAAAAAAAATTTTGGAATTTCCGTACAAAAGTATGGATCCGCTCGGGCGATTTGTATGGAAATGTTGAATTTTTTTTTGGTTTCTTGACTTTTATTTTAATTTCATTATACTTTAGTGATCTAGTATAGCCCGTGGTTCGATTTATAACGGGGATGTCCCTTCCACGTTGTATAAGCTAATTTGTGTGTAATTTGTTAAATTTGTTAAATAAAGATATTGCACACATAAATATATAAAATGTAAAATAAATAAAAAAACCAACTTTATAAACATATCAATGAGACCTCTCCATCCCGTCTAGCCAGCGTGGAGAGTGTAGGCCAAATCCTCTGACTGCTCTGGCTAAGTATGGCTCTGGTAATACAGAAAGGGTTGTGCCCCTGCAGTGGAGACTTAAAAAAAACCTGATGATGATGATAAGGTTAACAAAAAAAAGGTATATTTTATTCCAGATCTCAAGATGATCCCTTCTTCATAACAGCCGCTATCCTCAGCGGTTCACACACAGACATCATCTCGAAGGATTTGCTCCGAGGCCACCGATTCCAATTACAGGATGAAGAGCTGAGAATCATATTCCGAAGGTGGCAGTGGCAGCACCAATGGATGGTTTTCATTAATAGATTTGGGAAGGTTGTGTTTCAGGTAACTATAGACTTGCGACCGCACCGACTTTACATGGGCACATATATTGTTTGGTGTAGAACTGTAGATCATAGAAGATACATAAAATCATAGACGAAAGGAGGGTTCCTTTCGTCTATGATTGTATGTAAAGGGTAAAAAAGGGCTTTATAAGCGACTTTAAACGAGCAGGTGAGCGTTTCGTCCCATTGGAAAAGCTACTTTTCGTCCCAATATTTTTATTATTATATTTTTTTTAATTTATTTTGTACAGATAGCAACACAAGCTTAATAAAAATAAAAATAAAAGACAATATTGATGGACATTAAACTAAGGTGGCGCCGCTGTAGCAAATGTAAATTAACAAAAAGCAATTAAAAACCCTGAGACACACCTAGTAAACCTAATATATTAATAATCTATTATTCGTTTGACTTTTATTGCTGACATTACTTTCTAAAAAATTAATGTTTCGTCCCATTGCGATTGGGACGAAAATTTAATGGGACGAAACGCTCACCTACTCCTTTAAACAAGAAAGGGGAAAGTGGAGGGTTGCTAGCCGTATCGCTTATTTGAGTTGATTTAAATTCTTCCTCGATCGTCTACGATTTCCTGGGAGGCAGCTGAAATATACCATGGAGATTGGAGATACATAGATACACTATTACGCGGTAGACAGAGGACTAGGGCCTAAAGACCCTATCGTGATGGCTGTTTAGTGTTATAATCTACCTACTAATTATTAACCCACTTAAAAAAGGAGCTAAATTTTTTATTTTTTTAATATGTATGTAAAGCGATATCTTCGCTAATTCTGACCCGATTTTGATGATTCTTTTTTATTTGAAAGCCATACCTAGGTGGTCCCATTAATTTGGTGAAGATATGATGAACTTTGGAGATACGGAAGAATTTTTGTCAAAGAAAATGAAATTAGTTTATGTACCTACCTAAATGTAATTATTAATTTTTTATTTCAGGAACCCTTGAAGTTCGACCCGTACGCACAGAAAAACAACGGCAGTTGGCACATCCCCTTCGAGAAGGAGCACGAAGACTCCGCGGCCCAGTTCAACGATGGAACCCCAAACCTCGCCAGTTGGCTCTGCTTGAGACCTGTTACATGAAAAATAAATTATTTATTATAGTTCCCCCTTTTAATTAATATTACCTAGGCCACCGAGCATTGCTCGATACAAAAACAGAAAAAATGAATCAGCCCACCGTGATTCGAACCTTGCACCTTCGGTTTCACAGTCTATCGCTAAACCAACTGGTCCAAGTATGAGTGCATCACAGAGTGCATGCAAGCGAAAAATATCATACTATGAAATTAATCATCATCATCAGGTCTTTTTAGGGTTCCGTACCCGAAGGGTGCAAACGGGACCCTATTACTGAGACTCCGCTGTCTGTCTGTCCGTCTGTCACAGGGCTCTATCTCTTGAACTGTAATAGCTAGACACCTGAAATTTTCACCGATTATGTATTACTGTGGCCGCTATAACAGCAAATACTAAAAATAAAAAAAAGTTGAAAATTAAAAGGGGTCGTCATACAAAAAACGTGTTTCTTCAGCGTTTTAAAACATTGTACGGTGGTACGGAAGCCTTCATGTACGAGTCTGACTCGCACTTGCCCGTTTATTTAGTCTCCACTGCAGGAGCACGACCCTCTGTACTACCAGAGCCATACAGCTTTGTTTAGCTTGTGTTTCCTATAAGTCGACTTCTACGACATCCACGGGAAGACTTGGAGTGGTTCTATTCTACTCTGCACTCTGCCGGTAACCACACGTCACAAATAATGGCACAATAAAAACTTAATTTTCATAGCGGTGCTGGCATGAGGATACAATTTAAAAATATTCGAAACTTCATTCGAAAAAGACATTTTCAGTATGTCACATTTGCCTACCACCGCAAAAATATTGGAAAATTTCTTCTAATAAATTCTAGTAAACCCACCTTCAAAATGCCGAAAGCCGGGAAAGTTGAGCAAACACCTTCCAAGATAAGCTCAAAATCCAAATCTGATCAAAATGTAAAACTCATGAAAGGAAATACAGGTGAGCTTAGAAATGATAAGTAGGTGGTCTAGTACCCCTCACGTGAATATTGTCGCACTCACGACCCCCCACTCCTGAGCTTTGTCGCTCCAACGACCCGTTACTCGTGAGTTTAGTCGTATCAACGGCCCATCACATCAACTTCTGCATTTTAATGCTGCAACCACGAGTAAACCATCACTCGTTAGTCTTGTCGCACCAACGACTCATCTCATCACATTAACTTCTGCGTTATAATGCTTCAACCACGACTCATCACTCGTTAGCCTTATCGCACCTACGACCCATCACATCAATTTCTGCGTTTTAATGCTGCAACCATCGCTGATATGACCCGTTGCTCCTTCGTCACTTCTCTTTTAGTGCTCGCTTGCTCGAAAAAAGAAGAATTAATAGCAAATACTCGTACTTAGACTAAATAACATCATCATCATCCGAGCGTACCTAAGTACCTATTCCCGGTTGCATATTCAGCGGTAAAGCTTCAGAGCCCGGGGTCCGTTACCTAAACTTAGGTATGTGATTTGACGAGGTTTGGTTTTTACACAGCGACTGCCGTCTGACCTCTGCAACCCAAAGAGTAGACCAGAACCAATCTAGAATAGGTTTAAACAAACGCTAGATGGCGTTCGGAACCCACAGCTTTGCGTGCCTTCCGAAGCACGGAATCATCTTTCTTTTCGGATAATCAGATGATTCAAGCCTGCAATATACTAACCAGACTCTAAACAACTTTTCACAAAGTATGCTTCCCAGTGGGAATTGGACCCACGACCTTCGGATCACAAGGCGAACGCCTTGACCATTGGACCACGGAGGCAGTCAAGAATAAATACCTATCATTCTTTAATATTTCTACTTCAGAAGTTGAAGGTCCCGGGAAGGTATCGTCTCGCATCCGTCGCAACATGGAGCGAATGGAGAGGCTCGCTCGTCCAAACGCTCGCCGACTGCGCTCGCTGTGGGACGAGAAGTGTAGCATATTGTCGCCGGCGCGGCGGGACAAAATCAAGAGTGCTCTAGAAGAGGACTACTTTCTGAGCCCAGAGTAAGAACCCTGGCCTTATCATGGTATAATAAGATATGGTATTCTCTTCCTGCGATAGCCCAAGATTGACGACTAAAACGTGTTTAATTTTTAATAAATTTATACTTAAGTATGTTGAATTATTAGTTCATGATCAATGATTTCAACTAAGGATGAGCCCATCAGAACATATTGCATAAAATATCTCCATACGTTCAACGTCGCGCCCGGAGCGACCACAGCGCATGCGCTGTTGTCACTCCGGGCGCGACGCCACCGCTATCATGGCCGCCACCGCCAGTCGGTTGTAAAATTAGCGCGGTAACTTCTTAGTATTTTAATTATAACAAACAGTTATGTTACTTACCGATGATACGATATTCTATGTACTTTTTTAAACAAAAACGAATGAACTCTTCCGCGGACCGAAGACGACGAAGTTAATAGAATTTCATAATAAAAGCCCATTCAATCAGATCAGACATGACTTTATTTTATAGTTAGTCCTAACTAGCCTATGCAAAACGCAAATCCGCCATTGTACGTAGTGTCACATAAACAATACATAGACAAATCCAATATAAGTCGCGTTGGTCCGCAAACCGACTTTATCGGGTCAACGAGTTGGTGCCGCTAGTAATATATAAGTCAATGTTCATGATTGGTTTGTTAAGTTAAAAAATGCACTTTGCTCGGCTAATTCAATCACACACAGTGGCAACTCTCCCAACTGATGATGTATTCTTGTTCTAATCACGTGACCAGCTGTCACGGGAAGAGAATACCTTTACCCATACTACGTGACCCATTTAAGGGGGGGGAGGGAGGTCTTTCAAATACTACGCTAAGTCATAGAAGCGGGGGGGGTGGCTTAGATTTTTGTCACGTAAACAAAAACATATCCCTCGCAAAATTTCATGTTTTTTAAACAATGTGGAAGGGACATACCCGTAATAAATATAAACCATTCTCGAATCCACTTTGGATGTGTGTTACTCCATCACGCCTAAACTAGCTTAGCTTAAGAGATTTGGATGAAATTTTGCACATAGATAGTTTATCACCCAGATTAACACATAGGCTACTTGTTATCCCGAAAAAGTTACTGTTTAGGGATCGATATTAACGCAAGCGGAGCCGCAAAAGCTAGTTTCATGATAATTGGTTCAGTAGTTACGGCGTGGAGGCGTAACAAACAAATAAACAACAAACTTCCTTTATAGTAATTTTATAAAAATAATGAAATTTTGGAAAAGGGACATTTTGCTATCAGGGGACATTTTGCGAAAGGGACGTTTTGCGCAAGGGACATTTTGCGCAAGGGACATTTTGCGAAAGGGACATTTTGCGACTAGGGGACATTTTGCGTAAGGGACATTTTGCGACGATACCATGTCGAGACGTCAGCTGATTGAAAACAGACGCTGTTTGTCAGAAATTTTTTAGTTCAGTGAAATTGTGCATGCAGTTTTGTGCAATAAACGCCGTATTAATAAAAAGAGAAAGAAAGAAGAAGAATAAGAGCTAAATTATTTTTAATATTTTTCACATTCTGCGTGCAATATGATTAAAAATTACATTTTCTAATACTACGTAACAACTTGAGAGGGAGGGAGGGGGGGGTCTTAGTATATACTACGAGCGGTCACCAAGGGGAGGGAGGGGTCGAAAAATATTAATAAATAGGTCACGTAGTAGGGGTACGTTCCCTTATCTCGTCTTTGACGCTTCGGGCGTTGTATTTAAGAATCGAATCTACTTTATGGATATAATCTCTGGTCAAACGATGCACCCCTTTCCCGTTCTCCTGCGTCACGGCAGGCAAAATATAATGAATGGAATGGGTTGGCTGATACCACATGCCTATAATTTTTTAGGTAATAAATCAATCAAAAAAAAAATGGGGTGGCCTTCAATTACCTAACCTCGAATTCTTGCAATTCCTCGAGTTCGAAGGTAGAAAGTCGGAGGTTGATTTAAAGCATAGGCCTACGCTAGTAGGTACGAGTAATATATAAATCAATGTTTGGAAGGTAGGAAATTAGGAATAATAAGTGATTCTAATTTCATCAATGTCATGTTGCACAGACAAACGGAACAGTACTTCCAAGCGCTGGCAGAGTCCTCAAAGCGCTGGTCCGGGCCCAGCGGCATGGTCAGCCGGAAGGAGTTCACCGACAAGTCCAAGGAGATACGCCAGCGGCAGAAGTGGCTTGTCAACTTCAGTGCGCAGGTTCTATCTTTTCAATGACGTATACAGGGTCTAAAATAATGGAAGAAAAAGAGTAGGAAAACCCAAAAAAAAATTTTCAATCAAATAAAAGAAAAATTAATCGTGAAAACATATAAGGTGGTTAAGGCCGTACCTGAATTTTCCGGGGTCCAGTGCTGCCCCCCATTTAAAATAAATAATTCTAAAGAAAACGGAGACATCATTTTAAATTTTGCTACTACCAAGTCCTAGATAACCCTTCAAAGTATTTTATGAACTACTGTTTACAGTTTAAAGTGAGAATGTTAAGCTTTACTACGCACATTTGCGAAAAACGGCCACTTTTGGCAAATGTGCGTAGAAAAGCTTAACTTTCGACTCTCTGTCTACATTTAACAGCAAAACTCTTGTCGGTGGCATTTATGGAAGAGACGCACACAATGACTTAAGTATTTTTGGCAGCGATAATGGAGTGGTTTGTCTTTGCCTTCTCCATTTCACACACTAGTAAAGAGGTCAGGAGGAGCTCAGGCTTCGACCTCGCCACGCAGCTCGTCCTGCGGCCTCTACTCGGTACACACTTGGAAATTGTCCATGTATGAGGACCATCTTGAATTTTGAAAATAAAAAACAAAGAACAAATGACAGTCGTCAAATTGCTTACAACCCCCTACATTTTGGAAAAAAAATCACGCCCCTATCTCCAACTGTTTTTGTAGGCCGTACTCCTTCTACATTAGATCTTCAAGATGTCAGATATTTCTGGTACTCACTGGAACACCCTCTATACGACGGTACATCAATCATTAACACCCTGGAACAGGGCAAACAACAGCGCCAATCAGTGAGTCAGTCAGTGGTAATGTAGGTTTATAGTATTATAAAAAATAGTGTGCAGGTTTCGTCCCGAATGTTAACTAAAAGCTTTAATTTGTACAGGTGGCGTATTGCCTCTGTGACTACATAGCGAAGGGGCAGAAGGAGATGCTGGTCTCCAACAGGCTCCGGAGCATTGCAGATGTGGTCTTGGAGCGAGTTGCCGAGATTTTAGGTTAGTCTTACAAAAACACGTCAATGGTGGCTGAACGAATATAACGTAGATGAATCTTTCCCTAGCCACAGAACTCAGGTCTTTAAGTGCCACATATCTGTATATACTATGATCTTGATCCATGCTCTGTGTTTAGCGCCTAGGGGGTACACTTTGCCTGCTGAAAAACGCACCGTATGTGTTTTCTCTTTGGCAAAACACACACGGTGCGTTTGCCAACCAAGGATGCTCAAGACCGTGCGAAGTGGGGAAGGAAAAGCCGGAAAGCGGACCCCGGGCTTCGCAGCGTTGCAGCTGTGGATGCAACTGGGAATACGCTGAGATGAAAGAGAGGATTAACTTCGGAAATAAAAGTAAGTACCAAAAAAACGAGCGAGCATTGCAGTATTCACTTATGTGTAACATCTGACATCTCACCTGTAATAAGCTACTGCGCTCATTGTTTAAATCAAATAGCGTGCTTCCACGGCATCCTGTTACACACTTCCATCGCATTTTCATTACTCCCACAGATTGCAGGAAAGCAGGAGGAATGTCACATATAGAAAATGCTGTGCAGAAATAGTCATAATGAGTGGATGAATATTTTTGGCCCATCGGTTTTTTTCCTTTGCTCTTGTCGGTGGAGTTAAGTGGAGATGCCTCCATTCCTCTCTTCTCTTTGCCATCTTTAAGATTAGATTATTAAAAAATTATATTGTTCGTATTTTTTGAAAATACCTACAGCGCATTTAAATTTCGCATGACGTCACGGCTAAGTACGATTTTGACACATCGGTGACGTCACAATCCCCCACTCTGGAACTTTTTTAAATTTTTTATTATTAATAGCTTGACGCTACTGCGTATTTAGCCAGGAACAAGTAAATAAAACGTGGGAAATTCTTTTTTCCTAACAAGTTACAATCAAAGGTTGGTGTTGGCCTTTGATTGCTTTAAGGGAGCTTCTAGCGACAAATCTATACGAGTCCACTGGTTTTCATAGCCGATTGAGTGGCGGACGACGCCCGAAGACGCCCACACAGTCCGCGAAACAAATATCACTACAGTCGTACTATGACTGTCCACTTTAACTATTTCACATATTGTTCATGAGCATAAGCATTTATAACACCAAACAACACCAATTTCATATTATAAAGTCCACTAAAATCAATTTGCCAAATAATTTAAAGAAAACCCCAACCGAACCCCTTGGCTTCCCGCCAAAAACTCCCACTCTGGAACTTAGATGCTCTGTATATTTGTGAATTTTTACTTTTTTGATAGGTGAAGAATGCGAGTCCATTATTTTTGAATAATCTACAAGACGGAATAATTAGAATAATACTCTTCCGACTCTGTCGGCACCCCTATTGTCTTTTGTTGTCGTACTTGCTCCTTACCACGTTCGTTTCCTTACCCAGGTGAACCAAAGCCATCCCGCACTCACCCGGGGCGACTCGCCCGGTTTATGGTGGCCATCTCAGACCGGATCGCGGTGTGGATCGAGAACGCGGTGTACCGTGCCGATGCGGAGGAGCCCGACGACGTCAGCTATGCTGATGAACACATCCGACTGGACGCGGAGAAACCGCTCATATGCTAGGTCAGTATTGCGGCTGGTGGCTAACTCCCAGCTCTCACCCGGGGCGACTCGCCCTTTTTATGTTACCCATCTCAGCCTGGATTGCGGTGTGGTTCGAGAACGCGGTGTATCGTGCCGATGCGCAGGAGCCCGACGACGTCAGCTATACTGATGAACACATCCGACTGGACGCGGAGAAACCGCTCATATGCTAGGTCAGTATTGCGGCTGGTGGCTAACTCCCAGCTTTCAACCGGGGCGACTCGCCCTTTTTATGGTGGCCATCTTAGACCGGATCGCAGTGTGGATCGAGAACGCAGTGTACCGCGCCGACGCGGAGGAGCCCGACGACGTCAGCTACGCTGATGAACACATCCGACTGGACGCGGAGAAACCGCTCATATGCTAGGTTAGTATTGCAGCTGGTGGCTAACTTCCAGCTCTCACCCGGGGCGACTCGCCCTCTTTATGGTGGCCATCTCAGACCGGATCGCGGTGTGGATTGAGAACGCGGTGTACCGTGCCGATGCGCAGGAGCCCGACGACGTCAGCTACGCTGATGAACACATCCGACTGGACGCGGAGAAACCGCTCATATGCTAGGTCAGTATTGCGGCTGGTGGCTAACTCCCAGCTTTCAACCGGGACGACTCGCCCTTTTTATGGTGGCCATCTCAGACCGGATCGCGGTGTGGATCGAGAACGTGGTGTACCGTGCCGATACGCAGGAGTCCGACGACGTCAGCTACGCTTATGAACACATTCGACTGGACGCGAAGAAACCGTTCATATGCTAGGTCAGTATTGCGGCTGGTGGCTTACTCCCAGCTCTCAACCGGGGCGACTCGTCCGTTTCATGGTGAGCAACTTGGATCGCGGTGTGGATAGAGTACACAGTGTACCGCGGTGCGACGATGCCAGCTAAGGGTCAGTTCACAACGAGACGCGATGTAGCGCGCACTTTGGAAGAAATATAGAACTTGTTTACTAGGCAAAAAGATACTAATTTCAGCGACGAGCTTTGCCGCGCTGCGTAGCGATGCATAGCGAGGCGCAGCGGGCTTTCACTCTTTTTGTCTAGTAAACAAGTTCTATATTTTTTTCACGTGCGCGCTACGGCGCGTCGCGTCGCGTCTCGGTGTAAACTGACCCTAAGTAGATATGCGGAGAAGCCGAATGTCTTCTCATGTGCTATGCTAGGTCAGTTTTATTATATGACGCCAGATCATCACACCAGGTGATCCTTGGGCGACTTATACAGGCTGACTTTTAAACCACCTGCCAAATTTTTGGAGCAAGTTTAGTCCATGATACTGAACTACGTTCCGAAAAACTAAAATAAAAATTCGCCTTCCCATACAAATCAGCACTCAGCCAAACGAATCTTGTATGGGAGGCCGAAAAAATTTTATCGATTTTGAATAGCTTTTTTTATAGAATGTAGTTTAGTATCTTGGACTGAACTTGCTCTAAAAACATGGCTGGTGGTTAAAAACTCAGCCTGTATATTTTGATACAGGGCCCTTCTAGGACAAGCTACGACCACAATCTATAATTCATTTATTTCTGTTATTCCTAAAGGCTAACTGGAATTAAGTCCACCTTTTGTAAAATTGTGGTTAATAGGAATTTATAAATAAATAAAGTTTACAGACAACAAAGAAACCAGCGAAATGATGTAATTCGTCGGCCACATTGCAGGGTGGACAACTTTGTTAAAAGGACTTTACTTACTTATTTGTAGGCTAGGCAGGTGACATATGACAACTTGTTTGTAAAGCCATATAGCTAAATAGTGAGAAAACAATACACCCCGTCTTTATGCCCAACGGGGTAGACCTACTCTTCATTTTAGCAATGTGATTACAAGTGGAAATAGTAATGAAGATGGGCCTTGTCGGTAATTGTGGTGACCTTTTATGTAAGGAGAAGAAAGAATAATGCGGTCGTGACTTTCCTATTTATAAGGGTGACTCAGCTCACCACAAATTTTTATAATTCCGAAGACCCTTCTTCTTCGTCTAAGCGCGTTACCGGTTGCATCCTCAGCTGTGTTGCTTCAGAGCCCGGGGTGCGCTTTCCCGCTTTTTCTTCTCCGAATATAACACACCCAAGGATGCCAAAGACCTTGCAAAATGGAGAAGAAATAGCCGGAACAGTTTTAATGATTTGGCTATAGTTCCGAAGACCTTACCAGGAATTATTATAGTTTCGGTACCTATGTCCATCTGTCCATCTACGGCTTAGCTCAGTGACTGTTTGTACTAGAAAGCAGTAATTTCGTATGGTTATATGCTGACGTATATGGTTATATACGTACGTATGCTGACAAAGTAGTAGATAAATAGATAGATAATTTATTTATTCATTCTACCTAAAATGTTATAGATAGGGTACATAAATGATAGCCCCGTGACCCCGTGGCAAGGGTGAGTATCGATGGATAGGTATTTACATAAAGAGTTTGCAAAGACATGTATAATTCAGTGCGGGTCACTAAAATGCGAAATATTAAACGAATTCTGAGTCTCCGCCTCTCTAAAGTTAAACTGTTATCTTGAAAAATCTTTAAAAAATCATGATTAGTATTGAACTTTAAAGGAAAACTGTTACGGATAAGTTACCTTTGTTAATTTATGAGTTACATTTCGTACAAAATACATAATCCTTAAAAAAACAATTACTAAGATGAAGTTGTAACTTGTTTAAAATGGGTAGTTTACATGTAAAATTATTTGAAATAAAGTCGATATGTTGTAACGCGTAACTTTGGCTCTCTACTCTAAGCATGGCAAACTTTGTCACATAAGAGCTATATGTTTCGACCGTATTATTATTGTACGCTGAGTTATTATTTCTTCTAGATTTTTTTTTTAGTTGAATGGTCAATTAGAAATCTTTGATGGTGTCATCATTTTTAAACATAGTTGTCAATCTTTAGAAAGACATCTCAGTGTCATAGAAATATACTATCCTACATCAAAACATATCAAACATTAAAACAGTCAAGCAGGCCTTTGTCACTTCCCGTTTAGGTATCGAAAATGTACCTACATTATTACTACGCGCGCAGGCGCCCCCTCCGGGTGGTAAATTCAGTTATACGAATCGTTTGTCCAGAGTAATAAGAATGAAATTGGTTTGCAATGGATGTCTAGGTATCTAAGCGAAAAGGTGCTGAGTTCTGACGTGAGCTAAATTAAACCATATAGCCACATTGAGTAGATATTTCTTTGAATTCCTTTGCTGAGTGAGACTTCTGTACGTTAGTATTAGTATTTATTCTGTGGTTCAAGGTAGGTTAGGTACTCAGTAAAACTAAGTAATAATGATGAAATAAACATGAGAAATTGCTAAGATGCATTACAATAACAAATAGGCCTCAATCATTTATAGTGTTACATTTATTGATTCAAATTAGATCTAGATACTATTAGTATGAGTAACAGCCGCCTACATTTCCAGTTCAGAAGATTCTGGTCCAAGGCGTCTAAGAAAACTGCCTTGACGTAAATAAACAATGGAATGTATGTATAAATGACAGGTGTAATAAATGTTAACGTCTAACTAAACATACTGAAACTATTTTAAGTGTGAATTGAGTCTATGATAATGACAAACTATTATTCCTAAGGAACATACATAAATCGAAATATGAAAAATATTTTTTTGCTTTCCATTCAAACTCGGATCAGCTGTTCGGTCAACTTGTATGGGAAACCAAAAATTATTATTTTATATCTCGATATATGTTCCTTGGAGAAAGTGGTTCAGTATCATGGACTGAATACCCTTAAAATAGTTTCAGTATATATGTTAGACCCTGTAGTATATGGCTAACAGTGGCGATCCAGGATTGTCGTTTGGGAGGAACTTGTGGAAAGAATTTAGTAAAATAAATAATTGATTGAGGAGCTTGGTTGCTTGGCGAAGTATGCATACAGATAAACTATCACGTCTTTATCCCTAATGGGGCAGACAGAGCATTTTGGTCTTGTGGCTCTAAGCAGACAGAGCCCAGGGCCGCAAGACCCAAGGGTCAGTTTTAGCGTGATGATGGGCGGAAAGATAGAAAAATGAATCAAACAGAGTAATTACTTAATTTTGTACCTATATCACTGGCCACTGTGTTCTTGCTTACTATTTCCTTGATCTTCTTGTTTCTACTTTACTTCTTCAATCACTGGCCACTTGTGGAGACTTCTAGCTTTCTATTTCCTATTATTTGTATGTTATTTGTATTTATACCTGTAAGTCTTCCTAAATGAAATAAATAAATAATGTGGAAACGCCGTGTGGTTTTCGGCATAGTAGAATAGAATCAATCTTCTACTAAGCCCTAGATAACCCTTCAAACTATTTTGTGAACTACTGTTTACAGTTTAACGTGAGAACGTGAAGCTTTTCTGCGCACATTTGCAAAGTGGAAGTCATGCTGTGGATGTCGTAGAAGGCGACTTAGGAAATACAAGCTAAACAAAGCTTGGGCATCAGTAAGACCCTCCAACCCGTCTGCCTAGCGTGGAGAGTGTAGGCCAAATCCTCTGGCTGCTCTGGCAGTACAGAGAGGGTCGTGCTCCTGCAGTGGAGACTAGAAACACCTGATGATGATGAATATGAAAACCTCGTCTGGTTCCACACTAGGCGAAGCCTATATTTTGTAGGTACCTAACCATTTAGTTTTCATTACACTATTACACAATATTTGAAGAAGTGTGAGAAACTAACAATTGATATGAACGGTGCATTGTAGTGCAACAAAGTGTATTGTTCTGTCCGATGTGGCCCAGTTGCCAGGCGGTCATGACGAACCGATAAAACAAAGTCAAAACACAACGGTGAAAGCCATGTGTAACAAATGAGACAAGTTCGTATCAATCACACAAATGGGCAATCTTTTTATATAAAATATTTTTTAAAATAATACATACACATACTCGATGACGCCTTTATCGCTAACGGGGCAGACAGAGAGTTTTGGTCTTTCCGCTCTAAGCAGACATCCATGGCCGCAAGACTCAAAGGCCACTTTTAGCGTGATGGTTGAAGGGAAGATGAAAAAGAATCAAAGTAGTAATGAAATAAATTGCTAGTCGCATCGCCTATTAATATGATTCGCATTTTCATCCATTTTCTCGATTGGTTTTTACGATCTACGAGGAAGGAGAAGCAGCTGGTACATTCTAAGTTATTTCTTTTCTCCCAGACCAGTATCTCCGTGGCGTAATGGTTAACACGCTAGACCGCTAATCCGGAGGTTCTGGGTTCGATCCCCAGCCAGGGCAAGTTGGAAAATTGCCTTTTTCAAGTTGTCCTGGGTCTTGGATGTTTATCTATATATGTATTTATCATAAAATATAGTATCGTTGAGTTAGTATCACATAACACAAGTTTAAAAACTTACTTTGGGGCTAGCTTAATAAGTGTGATTTGAAGTGAAGCCTCCTTCTGTCTGCGTCATTGAATCCTTTCCCTAGCCTTAGCGATCCAGTTCTTTCCAGAAATTCGTTTGGTATCATCTCAGTATATGATTATCATACCAAATATTATCATAAAGCGCATCTTTACTATAATGTTTAAATCGCTTGCAATCAATACCTACTTCCTTTCCAGCTGCGCGCCATATCTGGTGTACTGATTGAGATTTCAATATTTTTTCTCGGCGACAAGTTTTATTAAGTAGACAGTATTGACCTTAGGGTCTATACTGTCTAGGTACGCCTAGGGCTACCTTGACGACCTTCTCGGGCCCTATAAATGCGGTTGTCTTCCGTAGGCTATCATAGTCTGCACTCAGAAGGCTTGTCAGCAGTTCTAGTGAAACACTACCAACCCCCAATTCAAAATGAAATACGCTGTAAGTACAATTTTAATAAAAAGGTTTATTAATATAAAATGTTGTGGACTTTGTTTATTATTATATATTTATTGCGAAATTTCTTCTCAAATTTATCTTATCATAAGTTTCTTCATCATCATCATCATCATCTTCATCATCAGGTCTTATTTAGTCTCCACTGCAGGAGCACGACTCTCTTTGTACTACCAGAGCCATACTTGACCAGAGCAGTCAGAGGATTTGGGCTACACTCTTCACGCTGGCCAGACGGGTTGGAGAGGTCTCATTGATGTTTATAAGCTTTGTTTAGCTTGTGTTTTTTAAGTCGCCTTCTACGACATACACGGGAATACTTGGAGTAGTCCTATTCTACTCTACCGGGAACCACCCGGCAAAAAAGTATAAGTATTTTCATTACTTTCTTATTACGATTTTATACGACAATTCTATATCGGTCAACAAGTTTTTTATAAAAAAAAAATTATCATTGTTTATTTTTTCCAGATGTTTTTCCTCCTGTGCTGCGTGGCTCTGTCCACCGCTGCTCCCCAACCCCAACTGCTGTATCCCGGATACCTCGGCACCGGCCTGGTCCACCCTGGACTCGTCGCTACTGGACTAGGAGGGGTAAGCTTAAGTTATTAAGCGGCTTTAAACAACCAGTTCCTTCCCATAGGTAAATCTAATCTATCATAGGTCTTGCAAGTTAAATTCGAGCCACTTCCCGGTTTGGTGCTAATGTAAATGAGATGTCAATGCAATGTTACCTATTACTTATAAACACGAAGCTAATCTGATGATGGAGCTGGAAGGTGGCTATAGGAACCCTGTAATAAAATGACGCAACCCCATCGAGTGTGGGCTTAATACATTTGTCTTGATTAGTACTTAGGCCTTACAATAAAAGCTTGTACGACAAAATGATTTTTTTCGAAAAGCTTTTAGTACACTTGATCATTACGTAGCTTTCCAAAATATAAAAAAAAGATAAACAGCAACTAATAACAATGCTTTCTTTCCAGACCGTCGTGGCTGGCCCCACCGTGCTCAATGGCCTCACCGGCGTGGCCTCAGCGGGCCGCATCATCGCCCCAGGGTTGCCCGGAGTGATCGGCGCCACCATCATCTAAACATCCCTTCCCACAAACCCGTAACCTTTTCCCATTCCTCCCTGATATATTAGACCATACAATTTTTCTGTACATAATGTTCAATTTACCAAAATTAAATTGTATATTGTCCAATTTTGTATTTTTATTCTTGATTTTTTTTCGTTTTGATTTATGACTATATAAAATAAACTGAATTAAATAATTTATTCAGAATCATATTATATTTCTCTATTTTGGAGATATGTGGTTTCCACCACATAGGTATCTCCATAATCGAGAAAAGCAAAAAAAAAGAAAAACTAAGAATCTTTGGTTTTACTAGCCACTTATGATGTTTGCCTTTTTAAAAAAAATATTTAATGTCAAAACAGTCAATACAGGTGCAAACTACAAAATTAAAATAAATGTTAATCAGTTATAATTAATTTATTGTAGAGATTTTTATAAACATTGTTTAGATTCAACGCCAACTTTAGGACAGACACCCATAAACAACATTTTAAAATTATAATTTTTGAAGAGGTTTACTATAGTAAAAATATAATTAATATGCGATAAACGTTACTTACGTAGATAGTCGGCTACTAGCCAACATGTTTCGTCCCAGAGGTCTTCCTCAAGGCATTGTCACGATCATTTTAACCAAAAAATTTAAGATTTAATAAATATAATAGACGTTAGCTGCACATTGATAACCCAAAAGTTGCAAATATCTCTTTGGCAGCAAATGGAAAGCGTTTTAAGTAAAGTAAGTACAAGTTTTTTATAGGTACTTACGTTACCTATAAAATACTTGTACTATAAATAAATGACCCCCGGCCACAGAATACATAAGAGTTCAAACCCCAGCTTCAGACCGGGACCGGGACCGGAATCGGATGGGGACTAGTGACACTATTTTTAACCGACTTCATAAAAGGAGGAGGTTATCAATTCGACTGTACTTTTTTTTTATGTGTTTTTGTTACGCGATATCTTCGCCAATTGTGAACCGATTTTGATGATTCTTTTTTTATTTGAAAGCCTTTACTACCAACTTGGTCCCATTTTAATTTAGTGAAGATATGATGAAGAACTTTGGAGATATGGAAGAAACTTCTAAAAAAAATTGAAGTCAGTTGTTTTTTTTGTTAAAAATTTAATTATGTGTCAGTAGTTCGACTTTACAACGCGACCTATCAAGCTGTCTTCATCATTCACATATAATTTTGTAATTACAGTCATACACATCATTTTTGTTATTAGTAATATTAAATATAGTGTTAACTTGTACTTGCGAAATTGTGTAACCATGCCTAGAAGCATTAGTTTATATTTATATTATGTCATAGTAAATATGCGGTGGGAGATCTAATAAATCATTATTGAAGCCAACATCAGGGGTCAGTGAAAGTAGCGCAACAAAATCTAGATCTGCAATCTAATCTAGTTCCTATTTTATACATGTGTTGCATCCTCTTGATGATGATATCTCGGGCACTTGTTTGTTGCTCTTGTGCTGTGTTACCATCATCATCATCTCAGCCCTTCTTCCTTCCACTGCTGAGCTTAGGCCTCACTTCGTCGACACCATTAATCTCGGTCCTGTGTTGCTCTAATCCAGGTGCGGATCCGCGACTTTGACTATTTATTTTATTTATTATTACTTTTATCGAGCCAAAAACTTCAATAGGAAGACTAATAATAAGTCATTCTCTCCCTGTCAACTTTTGCAAAAAAAAACAGATATGAATGTGGGCGTCAAACTGATAAAAGATCAACATACAACATCCAGATATAATAAGTACTTTTAAGTTATCGTTAATAAATACCATAAAAATTAAATATAGGTATTCTATATACATATAATAAAATCGTAACCGATCGCTGTCTGTAAATAGAAGATATATAGGCTTTTATAATAGTAGCCAAAACAATGGTTTTTAGAATTTTTGTCTGTTTGTCTGTTAATCTTTTCGTTTATTTGTTTGTGTATTTGTTCGAGCTAATTCCAGAGACGGCTTCACCGATTAGATTGCTGTTTTCACTAATGTACATATTGTGGTAAGCAGTAAGCTTCACATACAATTTTGTATTTTTCAATCTGTCCATAAATAAGAAAGTTATATCAACGAACATTTGTTTGATAAAAATGCTATTAAATAACTATTCTGTGGAATGCCACATTATTTTATGAACTAGGTTTAATGGATATTAAAAAAAAAAATATTTTGATAATAATGTAGAATTTGTTGCATCTAATAGCTAACAGGCTTATAGCTTCGCTGTGGTTATTATGTATTTTCAACCCATACTGCTGTATAATAAGTATTTTAATTATTAAGCATAGTTTGAAATCATTGGTTATTCATTATCTAATCAATTAAATATTACATCATAAAAAACAACAATCTCATCACAATTTACGTAACAAAACAAACTTAATTTAACAGATATGACATAAATTATACAAATACCCAAATAGTTAACTGGCCCTTTAGCCGTACACAAACAGAAAGTAACTTATCAGATATTGATCAAGCAAGTGAAGCGAAAATAAGCATGGATATCTTGTTGATCGAATTAGACCAACCACTATTCTAAAAATATTTTCTAATCCGATCTTATTAGGGACAGTAGATGCCATAAGCTTTCTGTTATAAACTTTGTTCAAATCTACACATATTAGGAAGATATGGACTGGTCGTTCTAGACTGATAATCTCGGCAAATAAAAAGTAGTCTATTAAGTATACCTATATTTAATATAATAATAAAACATATACTTTATATATAATAATCTGAGATATAATATATAATAATTATAATAAAATAGTAAAAATTGCGTGTCTGTACATTTAAGAAATTTATCAAAAAATGAGCGTCTGCGATAAGAAAAGATTAACTGAACACAATAAAGATAAAACGTATTGTCTGTCTGAATGTTCACGTTATTGTCCGAAACTACTGGACGGATATTTACACGATTCTCAACAAAAGATTAAGCTCAGCTCAAGCAAAATATAGGCTTTGTTTCATTAAAATTGGATGTCAGGGAGAAAAGTTATCGTAATTTAAAGACAGTTTTATTTTTCTGGTCGTGTATTAGATTCAACATAAGAGTTATTTATGTGTCGCATGTCAATAAAAAATTTTGAATGCTTGCACACTATGCTGTCATTTTTTTCCAATTTGTCAAATAAACAAAGTGAGCAATAAAACCACATTTCACGCGGATGAAGTCGCGGGCACCAGCTAGTTCATACGTCTATTGAAAATCGTACTAGATCGTGACATTATGCGAAATTGGAATGTGCTGTATCTTCGTCATTATTTGCTAATCAGAGAAAAGAAAAACTATGTGTGCAATCATCATCATTCCTTCTCCCTATTTGGGGTCGGCTCTGTATGTCAACTCCTCCATCGTTTTCTATCATTTCTATCATATATATACCATATCTGTTCTAGCCCCCCTCTCCATCATGTCCCGCTTAACACATTCCCCCCAACGTCTTTCTAGGTCGTCCTCTATCTCTGTGGCCGTCCACCTTCAAGTTAACAATTTTATTAGCCAGGTGTTCGGCATCCCGCCTCTTGATATGACCGTACTATGTTAAAAGATGGCTTTTTAACGTCTCTAAAATCGGGCTAGCTCAATCAGTGTCATTTGTCCCTATATATTTATTTATTTATTTTTCTTCGTAGCCCAACATTCCCCCCATACAGCAAAGCAGGTCTTATTACTGTCTTATATATCTTCCCCTTTAGTTTCAATGGGAGACGCTTATCACAAGTTGTTCTACTAACTTTTTTTCAACTTAAGCCATCCGGTGTTAACCCTTTTAGTGACATCTCGATCCACGTCTCCGTCGCTCTGCAAGACTGATCCTAGGTACTTGAAATCCGTACAAACTGGCAGCGAGGTGTCACAGATCTTAACAGTAGTAGCGCTGGAAGTTCCCGCAGAGCATAAGTATATTCCGTCTTTGATCGGCTGATTTTTAATCCGGCCTCTTCCAGCGCCTTTTGCCATGCATTTAGTTTGATTTGGTTTCTTTCCTCTTCGTCTTCAATAAGCACTACGTCGTCGTCTGCGAACAACATGCACCAGGGAGCGTCCTGTATGCCAGATGTTAGGGCATCTATCACCAGCACAAACAGGTATGGACTTAGCGCAGAACCCTGGTATAGTCCAACTCCTACTGTGGATCGAACTCGTATACTCGCATCACTCGCACCCTGGTACATGTCTTGGATCAACCGGATGTACTTAAGCGGAATCAGTTTTTGTTTAAGGCATCTCTAGGTATAAAAAATATGTGTGCAATATTTTTTAATAATCTACCTGATGAGCCATAAATATTTTTTAGTTCACATCCGTATTGTAAACTGCGTTGGTGTTACATCTGTCATATCAAAAATTAGTAACGCGCCTTAAAAAGAGTGACAGAAGACGGGCAATTAAAATAAATCCAATTAAAAACAATCGCGTGGCCTCTATAATATATATACCTAATTGTTGTTAATAATACGATTACCTAAGAAATCACGTGAGAGTGAATTTTTATAGTAGAAAATCTGGCAACACGTGCGTCACACAGAATAAAATTTACATGAATTTCCTGCATCTCTTTGAAATTTAACAATTTGTTATGTAATCAAGAGTAGAATATTGTTATGTTAACAACGGAAGCAGCCGTTGTCAATATGTTTAATATGCTTTGTATGAACATAAATCAATTTTATTTTATGAAAAAAATATGCTAATGCGACATTTTATTAACATGAATGTTTTCATTTACATTTTGTACAAATACACCTACGAAAAAACCCAAGTAGCACAAGCAGATCAATACTGTTACACTATCACTCCTTTATCTCCGTAGACAGAGCTTACGGAGTAAGGCCTAGGCCACTTTCATGATGGTGGGCATGAAGATGGAAAAAGGAAATCTTAATAGTGATGGTTGGAAGGTTGCTAACCGCATCGCCTATTAATATGATTCAAATTCTCGCCCATTCCCTCGATCGGCTTTTACGATCTGCGCGGAAAGAGAAGCAGCTAGTATTTTATGTTTTTTTGATTTTTCCGACACAAGCAAGGAGCAAAGCAATATTTTGTCGATAACCTGCGAAAAGTTTCTAAAATCGCTGACTCACCTGCTATAATAGCAGCCACAGCCACACCCTCTATTGTATCATAGTATTGTATCACAAAAATTACAGTCTCATTGCTTGCAATTCTACTAATTACATACTATCACAAACTGCGGAGGCTACAAAATCGACACTTTTTACTCTGTCGGGTTACTCCAAAAGCGGTACGCAAGACGTACGTCACTGCGTATCCGCGTTTCAGTGTCAAACAACATTGAGCGTTAATACATTATGATAAAGTCTAATTTGGTTTCACATAGAAATAGGACGTCACTATCGGACGACTATCGTATTAAATTATGGAGTAACCAGGTTTGAAAAACATGTCATGCTCTTATTAATACAGGC